>OW203893.1:3192500-3792500 GCA_934046635.1 Buathra laborator | reverse complement strand
CGATGGGGTGCCCAAGGGGGAATCCCCTTTGAGGGACTTAGAATATTTTTGCCCTTCCCTCGATTCCTGACACGGCGGCGGCGGCGGCGACAGCGGCGGTAACTTTATATATATATATAGAGAGATATTTATCTCTGATGGCGTCTGTCCCGTCGTCGCGTAAATACACGATTCAACGGTTATACAAATCGTTATCAATCTACATGTATGACAGTGTGCAAGTTCGGTTATTGGCGTCCACTGATAAAAAAAAAGAGAAAAAAAAACAATACGAATTCTTATGGAATGTAATAGAGCTATTTACACGTATAAAAATACCAAATCAGGTGGCGAAAAGCCTTCGTGGAAAATGCAGACGTTGTTTTGTTCAGTCCGGCCTTAAAATAAACATAAGTTTTACAGCTTTACCCTTAAAAAAATACTAGTAACTCCTAAACCAGAGACCCCAATCATTTTTATTCAGACTTCGTGAAACGTGAATTTACAACTTTGTAAATTCTCGAATTTTCGCGATTTTCCTTGGGCTCTTCAAGTTTTGCCGTAAAACTTTCGACTCAAGAAATACAAGAGAAGATTAACGTTTATCTTAGTCTTTCCGAACATATCCATGATCGGTGCGCCTTCGAACTAAAGCTCGAGCAGTCTTTGTATATCGACGTCAACTTGTTCCACCTTGACGCCCATGCATTTTTCTCGTATTGTGAAGATTCCGTTGTTCTCGGTGGGGACTTATCTCAAAGCTAACGTTCTTGAATTGCGACTGCGGTAAACCGTCAATCTGGAGGAGTACTCCTTTCTCATGAAGTTTTGCAGCTGAGTATTTTATCGTCATTTTCGATTTCAATGTCTCATGAGATTTATTTTGAATTTGCTTGATTGCGCGCACCGATCTGTCGAGGAAGAGAAATGGAAAGAAATTATCAATATTACGAGAAAATAAATTGTTTATCATCGTAAAGAGAACAAGCGCCTCAGCGCAGAAGCCCTTGTTGGTGGGCTCGGCCCCCCAAACCCCCCGAAAAATGTCCCCAGGGGACATTTTTTAAGGCACTCACGGGGGTACACGTCGCGCAACGCGCTCCGTACCAAGTGTGATTACGCTTCGCGTTATGCGCTACGTATCGAATATGTTTATACGTCGCGCTGCGCGTTTCACCTGAATCTCCTGTTTGTTTTAAGATAGGAATATTGAAACAATTGAAAAGAAAGTAGAAGGGTGGTTGGAAAAATTCGAGACAAAATTTGAATTTTTTTTTGTTTCGAAAAATTTTTAAAGAGATTTGAAAAAATTTAATTGCAGTTTCTCAATATTTAAAGTAATTTACATTAAATAAAAATGAAAAAAAAGCTGAGATTTTTTTTTGTTCATTTCAAATCATCCCGCCACAGAATATCAACGTCGCGGCGTGTACGAACTTTATCACGTCTGCGATGGAATTGCCATCGGCTTCCAAAGTTTGACAGATAGAATGAATGGAAAGACAATAAATAGTCGCGATTGTTTTCAATTTTATTTGGCAAATTGCAATAATTTTGGATATTCGATGATTCTTCTTTGTGAAATTATAACTAAGTTTTTCAGCGCACTCGTGAAATGTACGATTTTTATTACGAATGTGAATAACGTATTGTAAAATTTTGTGAATGATTTTCGTTGAAAATATACTGTTTTCGAAATAAAAAGAGCTAATATTTGTCAATCAATGTGAGATATTTCGTGTTTTATTTTTCGTAACCAAATTTTATTTTTTGACATGATGAAAAATTGTTTTTTGGAAAATTAAAACTACATAACGTTTAAAATAATTCCTAACTAAAAATAATTGTGGAATAAAAATATTAAGAAATGTCAGAATGTCTTCAAATTTGCTGTGCGTAGTGTTTTTGACGCAATGAAATTTTGCTGAAAATTAGAAAAAAATTAGTTCGTAGGTTTCAGAATTGCAGCGCCGTACGGACATTGGACGAGAGAAAGTTGATTTTCAAATGGAAAAATGCGTAGAAAAAATGTTCAAAGTCGTCGGAATGTCTTCAAATTTGCTGTGCATAGTGCTTTCGATACACTGAAAAAAAAAATTAAATTTTGTCAACCTCGCGTGGAGGTTGGCAAATATTTCGTTGACTTAATGAAATAGAGGTTAAGACAAATGCCGGTCGATTGGGATAAAACAATGCTTTTTTGAGTCAACCACTCCACGTATTTCGACTTCAACAGAATAATTGTTTATGTGAGCCCTGAATGGTTTAAGCGAAACGCAGTGCACACTGAAACAATCGGCTGTGAGGTTGAAGGAAATCTTGTTCGGTACTCAATTCGAAGGTCGCGCGAGGTTGGAGCAACCTCGCGCTTCATTCCAACGAGCGGAATAATTTCTTCGAAGTAACTATAATGAAATGATTAAGACAACTGTATTATGCTCTTGAATTAATTGCGATGCAGCTTGATCCTGTTATACCGCCGATTCTCGGGTAGCTAAACCGAGCCCCGACGCGAGGAATTGAACCCCTTAATTAATTTTAGGAAATACCGGTTAAGGGTTGGAACCCAAGCGAATGTAGGAATCACAAGAGAGATGTAGCAAATAATATTGTCCCTTTATTTAATGTGCGTAGATGCACTATCTAATCTTACAGAGTTCAGTAAACGTAGCTCGGACTATTGTCCGACTATAGCTAAGATATACTACTAGGCTGACCCTTTGCACGAGTCCCGTAGAAAGTATTCTTGTCACAAACAGCCGCACAGTATCGGATAACCCTCTGAGCTGTCGCTGCGCGCTCGTACTCGCACTTTATAGAAGATAAAGTGGAGCGAGCGATTCAGCTGTTTTCGCATGTTTTTCGAAAGATGCCTTAAGTATTTTAATTGCGGCAATGCTGTGCTGAATTTCCAAAGCATCGATACTGTGCGTTGTGCGACGGCTGTCGCAACGCTCGCATACCTTGGTTGTTGCTCAACGCGTAACCTCGATGATGCTCTCGAAACTCGGGGGTATAACATCCCTCCCCCCTTAAGGGAAAAGAAATCGATGGATTTCTTTTCACTGTATTCCCGAAAGAGAAAATTACAACTATTTTACGCATATCCCGCGTTAAAATATTCCTAATTTTATTATCCCGCTTGATTGTAATTGTTCGCGTGGTGGCTGTCGTATCCGGATATCGTTCAACCCGGACGGCCAGCCATTGATGCTGCGTTGGCTATTTCTTCGGCCTATAAGCCGGTGCGCCCGTTGCGGAGCGCTATTCACTCCTCGTTTTTTCTGCTCGACGTTTCGTTCCTCGTTCGTTGTCTCAGCGATGGCTCCCCCACCAGCGAAGGTAATTTTTGTGTTTTTTTTTTTTTTTTTCAATATCTCCCGCGTTCCTCACGTACGGTGGTTTGCTCTCCAGAAGATGCGCCCTTCTCCAGTCGAGGAGGATCCCAAGGTTGGCCGGACGCCGACATCCGAAGAGCCGACGCCCCAGGTGAATTCGACGACGTCTGTGGTGCCACCTCCGTCGATCCCGGTGTTCGACGATCGTCCCTACGCTCATGGTGCCGTGCGGCTTCGGTACGTGATACCCCGGCGTGCTGAAGGTCGTCCTTGTCGAGTCCCTTGGAGGTACCGAACCTCCATTCCAACTGGTTCCTCCGGCATTCGACCAGCCGGCGAGAGCGATGACGATGAGGAAGAGTGGGAGTTTGTCCGCTAAGGACGCTGTATTGCCATTTCCGCCTGGATTCGGGCTTTATTTGCAATAAATGAATTTCTCCTTGATTCCCTCTGTGTTACCGTTTCTTCTTCACGTTCGCTGAAGGCATACCGTGGTTCCCCCGGTCCGCTCGTTGTCGCTGTTGCTCGCGTCCCCCTTTTCTCGTCCGATGGGGATGCTCTTCGTTCGTCCCGCCGCTCCATCGGCGTCTCTTCGCTGCCTCGTATCGCCACGTTCGTACAGGGGGCCTCCACCGTGGGTTGCCGAGTCCTGCATCGCCTCCTGATGAGCCAAAAGATGGCGAAGATTGTTATCGTTGCTAGGGAGATCGCGCCTATCGCATGTTGGCCGATCGGTCATAGACCGATCGTGTTGTTTGCGCGTTACTCGGGTCGCGAGTCCGTCTCGCAAGCGCTGTATCCGCACCCCGAGGTCGTTCAGCTCCGGTGGCGTGCTCACCACGTGCTCGAGGGTGATATCCTCGTGTTGGTCGGCCACCTGAGGCACGCACTCCGCCTCCTGCGGTGTGAGTGTGAGATTATACGTTGGCACCAGGTCGTTGTCGATTACCTCCTGCGTTATTCGCCTCACGGTTTCTACGCGAACATTTTTCGCTGTCGCTGTAAATCGCCCGGTGAGCGTCAACGATCCCGTTCCACTCAAGACAGACTGCTGAGTCGGCATACCGTCGCAGGTGACGGTCAACGGCTCAGGTCGTGGCGCGGCGTACAGCCATCGTCCCGGCTGCCGTAGACTCACGATGAGCGTGTTTGCCAATTTCACTACACGTTTCGGACAGTTCTGCTCCCGACCTACCGCACCCCCCACGTACGTTCGCACGTTGCAAGGCGCGTCTTCATTTACTGCTAACGCCGGATGCCGCGGGTTGCAGTAGAATCTCGTACCGTCCCTCCTGCATTCCTCTAATTCCCGTTCCGTCATCCGTATGTAGTTCCGATTTTCCCGATCCACGATGACCAATTCCGGCGATGTCTCCTGGTAATAGTACGTGTCGTTTTCCCCCCGCCTCGGTAGGGGGTACGTGCGACTGACACTGCACTCTGCCGCCCCAACGAGCGGTATCTCGATGAGCAGCGTTACATTTTCTCCCACACGATACGCCCTCGTGGTTGCCAGTCGTAGCAATTCCGCTGCGTTTTCCCTTGCCACTGGTCGAGGGAAGCTGTATCCCTTCGGCACGTGCGGCAATGCCTCGATAAGGTGCTTGGTAAATTTCTCCGGCGTGATGATTGCCGGATTCACCGTTCCCGATGCGATATCCATGAATAAGTCAGCGATGTTCCTCACTTCGCCGAAGAATGCCTCCAAATGAGAGTCCAATAATCCCAAACTCTCGTCGAACTGCTGTCGCGTAGCCAGACGGCTGGTACTGCTGTGGAAGTAGCCGTTAACCTCCCGCAGCATGGCGTACAATTTATTGAGGTTCCTCTCGGATGCGTACGATGAACGATTGAACAGATCGATCGATGATTCGACCATCTGCAGCTGCTTCAGCATGCCGTCCCTCATAGTCTCCTGTGTCTCTCGTACCGCCGATAACTCGTTCTCGATTCGCTCGCCATCTGCCGCATCGAGATTTCCCGTGATGGTCTTGAGAACAGATCCCAATCCATCTATCAGTCCCCGTTTGTCTCGTGGATGCTCTCCCCCCACGAGATCGTGTATTACGCCAATCTCTTCCGCTACCTTCGCGGAAAGGCGCTCCAAGTGTACCAACATCTCGGCACAGTGTCCTCCGGATCCCACTGACTCCTTGCACCGGTCCTGATAACTCTCGAGATGCCACTGGATTGACTGCTCCAGTGCCATGAGATTCGTGAGATCCACGCGCACAGCTAATGTCCACACATCCGTGTATAGACTCAGCGTGCCTACGTGCTCGAAATAAATTCCTGGCACGTTGCGAAATTCCTCTATAGCAGCCCCGCCGTTGACGATAATCGGCAGGCAACTAAGTAACACCCTGCAACAATGTTACTCTACGTAATTTATTTCCCTTAATTACCTCTCAAATATATTTTCCCTTTTTAGGCACTCACTATAACAATAGGCAAAGAGTGCCTATTAAAATGACCATCAAGGCTTCTTCACACAGCTTTCGATGGGGATTCCGCACAGCGTATGCTCCAAAAAAATTAGTTTTTCAGAATTTACTTCGGTGTACCTCCAACTTCATGCGCAGTTAATTTGAAGTGACTCCGATGACTGGAAATATTTTTTTTTTTAGCCTGCGGTTGAATAAAAATAGCTTTTTCACTGAATTTATCTTCTCGGACGTCCGTATCACAGTGTAACTTTGGATGGTGCGAACCAATTTTGTTCTCCTTCGCAGGAGTGTTTTATCACATCATGACTATTGTGCACAAACATTTTGAAACTACTGCGAAGCCTTTAATGAGTTGTTCCAAAATAAAAATTCAATTTTGTTCCGCTAAATGTCCGTACGGTGCTCCAATTATGAAGTCTACGAACCAAATTTTTTCTTTTTCGCAGCATTATTTTATTTTATCGAAAGCACTATGCACAGCAAATTTGAAGACATTCCGACGTCTCTGAACATTCTTTCCAGGCATTTTCCATTTAAAAATCCATTTTCTCCTGTCAAAGGTCCGTACGGCGCTGCAATTTTGAAACCTACGAACGAATTTTTTTCTAATTTTCAGCAATATTTCATTGCATCGAAAACACTATGCACAGCAAATTTGAAGACATTCTAACATTTCTTAATATTTTTATTCTACAATTATTTCTAGTGAGGAATTATTTTAAAGGTTATGTTACTTTAATTTTCCAAAAAACAATTTTTCATCATGTCAGAAAAGAAAATTTGGTTGCGAAAAATAAAACACGAAATATCACACATTGATTTACAAATATTAGCCCTTTTTATTTCGAAAATAATATATTTTGAACGAAACCATTCACAATATTTTACAATACATCATTCACATTCGTAATAAAAATCATAAATTTCACGGGTGCACTGAAAAACTTGGTTATAATTTCACAAAGAAGAATCATCGAATATCCAAACTTATTGCAATTTGCCAAATAAAATTTAAAACAATCGCGACTATTTATTTTTTTTCCGTTCATTCTATCGGTCAAACTTTGGAAGCCGACGACAATTCCATAGCAGACGTGATAAAGTTCGCACACGCCGCGACGTTGATATTCTGTGGCGGGATGATTTGAAATGAAAAAAAAAAATCTCAGCTTTTTTTTCATTTTTAATGTAAATTACTTTAAATATTGGGAAACTGCAATTTAATTTTTTCAAAGCTCTTTAAAATTTTTTCGAAACAAAAAAAAAATTCAAATTTTATCTCGAATTTTTCCAACCACCCTTCTACTTTCTTTTCAATTGTTTCAATATTCCGATCTTAAAACAAACAGGAGGTTCAGGTGAAACGCGCAGCGCGACGTATAAACATATTCGATACGTAGCGCATAACGCGAAGTGTAATCACACTTGGTACGGAGCGCGTAGCGCGACGTGTACCCCCGTGAATGCCTTAAAAAATGTCCCCCGGAACATTTTTCGGGGGGTTTGGGGGGCGGAGCCCACCAACAAGGGCCTCTGCGCCCGCAGGGGCGCAGAGGCCCTTTTTTTTTTTTTTTTTTTTACAATTCACACAGAATTTTTCCAAAACCAACAGCTACTCCTAGCTCTCCCCCCCCCCCCCCCCCTCAAAATCGGCTCCTAATTTTCGATGTACTCCCGGAGACGATCCACGTGAACCTTTAAACGCCGCCGTCCCTTCCGAATAGTGTAATTGAGGGGCGGATGCACCTCCTCGATGACAAACGGCCCAATCCAATTGGCGGTGAGTTTCGCCGATCTGCCTTGCCGCACCGTTTCATCGTGCAACAAAACTTTTTCCCCGATATCGAATTTCCTTTTTTTGGCCTTTTTAACGTGAAACTCCTTCGCACGATTTTTTGCCGTCTCCAGGTTTGCTCGTGCCATCGCCCAAGATGCTCGCATCCGTTCCTTCGACTCCTGGGAATAATCGTCGTACGCATACAACGTATTTCGTCAATAAATCCTGAAACGTGAGAATGTATTTATTCCCCGTTTCCGTCACTGTTAAAGGCCCTACGATGTCCATAGAGCCCTTTTCGAATGCCCGTGACGGCGTATCGGTGATCGCCATCGGTGCTTTTGGTGTTGTGTGTACTTTATTTCGCTGACACTTGTCGCATGCCGCGACATACTCCTCTACTTCCTTTCGCATACCCGGCTAGCTGTACGCGAGTTGTATTCGTTTTAGCATACGCGTAACACCCTGATGTCCACCCAAGGGTGCGTCGTGGTACTCGTAAAGTATCTTCCTTCTCTCTTCTTTGCTAAGAATCTCGCCATCGCTACGGCTCTTATCTCCGTAGCTCGCATGGCCGCCGTTATCTCCGTCGTCCGATTGGCTATCGCTGTCGCGTTGTCTGTCTCTCTCTATCTCACTGGCCGCTGCCGCTTCGCCTGGCACGATGGCTGACGCATCGTCTGTCGCGCTCGAGTCATCGTCGCTGGCTCGCGCTGTCTCTCTCGCTGCCTCGCTGCGTAGCGATGGAGTTCCCTCGTGCTCGCTGCTGTCGCGCTCTCCCTCGCGCGCACTGCTTTTGTCGATCGTCTCTCTCTCCGTCTGCCGTGCATGCGAGCGCGTCGTAACATACACTCGACTCAGCGCATCGGCGTTCGTATTCCTTTTCCCTGCTTTATACACTATATCAAACTCATGTTTCGATAATTTTATTTTCCATCCCATGAGTCTCGATCCCGGATCTTTCACGTTAAATAACCACGTTAAAGGCTTGTGATCCGTAACCACTGTGAATCTAGTACCGTAAATATAGGGGCGAAATTGTGCCACCCCCCATACGATTGCGATTAATTCTTTCTCCGTCGTTGTATAATTTTGTTCGGCCTTATTGAGCGTGCGACTTGCGTAACAAATCGGCAAATCGTCGCCCACTTCCCCCTGCGATAGTATAGCGCCAATGGCTTTATCGGAGGCATCTGTTGTCACGACGAATGGCCTCTCGAAATCCGGATACTGTAATACCGGTGCCGTCGTCAGCGCTTTTTTCAACTCTTCGAACGCGTGCTCCTGCTTCGCCGACCAAACGAAGGGATTTTCCTTCTTCGTTAATTCCGTGAGTGGCTTCGCGATCCTCGAAAAATCCCGTATAAATTTCCGGTAATATCCCGCGAGCCCTAAAAAGGACTGGACTCCCTTCATATTACGTGGTACCGGAAAATCCTTCACTGCGGCGATCTTAGAGGGATCCAGTCGCACCCCCTCCTCTGAGATGACGTGTCCCAGATACTGTGTTTCTTTCCTTAAGAAACGACATTTTCCCGGCTGCAACGATAGCTTCGCTTCTCGTGAGCGTGTAAATACTTCGCGCAACCGATCGTTGTGCTCCGTCAGCGTTGACCCGAATATCACGATATCATCGAGGTATACGTAACATTTTATTCCATCCAGTCCCGCTAATACGGTGTTCATCAACCTTTGAAAGGTTGGCGGCGCATTTTTTAATCCGAAGGGCATTCGCGTATATTCGAAGTGCCCCTGGGGTGTGGAAAACGCGGTTTTTTCTTTATCCTTGTCGGCCATGGGAATCTGATGGAATCCCGATGCCAAGTCGAGGGTTGTGAAGTAGTGCGCCTTCCCCAGCTGGTCCAGAATATCGGTGATGTTCGATAACGGATATGAATCACCGATAGTCGCTTCGTTTAATTTTCGAAAATCCACGACGACTCGTAGTTTCACCTTTCCTGCTGCGTCAGGTTTTTTCGTCACCACGAGCAGCGGCGCATTCCACTGACTTCGACTCGGCTGTATTATTTCGTCTTCCAACATTTGTGTCGTTTGTATCGCAGGTAAACGATAGGGCTGCACCTTGATTGGTCTCACGCCCTCACGAAGGGGAATCTCGTGTTCGATCTCCGTCGTGCACGGCAGCCAGTCCCCCTCGGGGTGGAAAATTTCCGCGAAATCTTCACATACCTCGAGCAATGTTTTCTTCTCCTCGGCATTTAAATGTCCCACGTCGATCGCCTCCCGCAACCGCGTGAGTCGCGTGCCGCCGTTCCCCCCCTCGTCAATGTTCAACTCGCGTGCCGTGTTTACCTCGCACGCGCCTTCGCTGTCGCTCGAATTTTCTGCTGACTCAAGCGGCTCGAGTGTCACCGTCGGTCGCTCGATCTCCACTTCTTCGGAAGTCATATTTATTACACACACTACGCAGCTGTTGCCTTGCGGTGTGGTTACACAGGCGCCGAGTGTAACACCCTCGGTGACCTCCTTTTTGTCGACGATACCTACTACCCCACTGTTCGTTGCAACATACGCAAAATTTTCACTACGCGGTGGTAAACGCATTTTTAATCGTCCATCCACCAAAGGCATTCTATGCCCGAAGATCCGTATTTCTCTGCCTCGGAGTATATCCACCTTGTGTTCCCTTATAAAATCCATCCCGAGGAATCCGTGCACCCCCAGCGCCACCCCGGGGGGTACTACGTGGAACCAGTGTGCAACGGTACCCCTCGGCATCTCGAGATGCACCTTGACTGCACATCTCGTTTGTACGGGTGAGCCTCCCAGCCCGACGATTGTCACTCCCGTTTTCTCAGCCTCGGTTTCTTCGCTGAGAGCCTCCGCACTTATGATGCTCACCTGAGCTCCTGTATCCGCTTTCAACGTTAATACTCCGCCCTTGCACACAGGTGATTTGATGTGGAAGTCACTCGCAACGCCTCCGGATGTGGCGTTCACGACGTACACCTCCCGTTGTTGTCCCTTTCCCTCGGACTTCTGTTGTTCACTACCCAGAAAATCCTTCAAAGTTTTTTGGCCCCCTTGAGCCTTCGGAGGGGAATTATTACTGTTCCCCTTACCTGACTGTTGCGTCTTCTGTCCCTCCTGCTGCATACGCTTTCGGCATTCTCTCCAAAGCCCGACTTTACCACAGAAATTGCAGGTCACTTTCACTTGATTCACTTCCCGCCCCGGTCCTGGTGCGGGGAGGCTGTATCGACCCGATTTTCTCGTACAATCACGAGCGACGTGCCCCGCGATACCACAATTGTAACATTTTCGGGGTGTTGCACCCCCTCCACCCATACTACTGCGAGGTTGACTCACCCCTGGGTTTCCCTTGCTGCTCCCAGTTCCGAGCATTTTTTCTACTTCTGCAGCGCCCACCACAGAGTCCCGCAGACTCCCGTAATTACGCGAACGCACAATCATCCGAATTTCGGGATTTAATCCATTCTCGAAGTTCATCTGCGCACTTCGTCGCACAGCGGCTTCGACATATCTCGCCCCGTGGGGTGCCGTGTCCTCACACAGTTTTTCCGACACCTCCCCCGTAAGCCTCTCGACACGCGCGGCATATGCCGCTACTGATTCTTTCGCACCTTGCTTCAGCAAGCAAAATTCGTACTGGAGGGCAGCGAGCGATTTTCGCTTCCCGTACAATGCCTCGAGCTCGCTTCGAAGCTCCGATATATTCCGTATCACCTTGTGTCGGAGTTCCCTCGTCGCACGATCCTCCAATTTACCGCTTCGCACGAGAGCCAAGAGTGTCCCCCTCTGCTGGGGTTTCACCCTCTCCCATACGGCCTCGCAAGATGATAAAAACTCCTCTAATCTGTTTGGATCATTTCCGTCGAACGTTTTGATATTTTTTAACGGTAAATCCAGGCTAATATACGGGGAATCCTCACCGTCCTCCGGTGCAATGGTTCGCTGTTGCCTGGTACGCTCTGCCATCCTTCGTTCGACCTCGTTAGCCACGTATTCCGAGAATTGGCTCGTATCGTCTCCAATTCGCGATCACCCCTCTCAAGATGCTCCGCTACGCGCGCCTCGGCTGCAGCGGTGACGTCCCCCTCCACGGGGAGGTCAGCAAATAAATTTCGGCGCACCCCTGGGATTTCCACCCCCATAGGGTACAGTCTGCTGCCATCACCGAAGGTGGTTGTCCAGTTTCGGTCCCTGTCCCAGTCGAAAAATCCCCCTCGCCGTTCGCCAAGCGTGTTGCGATATATCGTCCTCAGGCGCTGTATCTCCGCCTCTATTGCTCGGGGGGTGAGACCGACCCCCGGTGGTGGTGTGCCCCTGGGTTCGAATATACTGTGGTCGATATCCCTGAGGTCGTCAAACGCAGCCCCTCTGTGTAAATTCGCTCCGTACAGAGGGTTTGGTGAGGATTCCGCCCCCTGCTGCGACTCCGTGCCTCGCGCCGCCAAGTTGCCTCTCGCGACCGATGTAATCTCTTGCAACGCGGCCCCGAGGCCCTCTGCTACTCGCTGATCCTCTTGTGTCGAAGCTGAAGGATCCGGCGGGGGTGGTACCTCCCCAGATGGCCCCGCCGGCTGATCCTTCGGAACTTCCCCGTCACTCATATCGCTGCTACTTCGAATTCTATCCACTTATTTCACCCTGACGGGGTTAGTAACGCGCCTACTGGTTTATATTGCCCCCGTAGGTGTTAGTCTCGTTTACGAAATTCTCAACTTGCACTTACAGTGTGCCTATGGCCATTCTACAGGTCGCCTTTGTGCTGTGCAAAATCCTCTCGGCTCCCTCTTCGATACTGCTCCACGTCCCTCTGCTGGGTGACGATCTTGAGGAGGTCTGCAGTTCCT
The DNA here is from genome assembly GCA_934046635.1 of Buathra laborator. Lineage (NCBI taxonomy): Eukaryota > Metazoa > Arthropoda > Insecta > Hymenoptera > Ichneumonidae > Buathra > Buathra laborator. Next base: position 3,780,121 of record OW203893.1, on the reverse strand, counting down.
TCTCGCGGCTGGTCGTCCCGTCGATCCCCTGGTGACGGTTCTCACGTCTGTATTGGTGTACAGCCAGTGATTCACTTTTTACTACACTCTGGTTCCTTTCACTCACTCCCGGTGTCCCACCGCTGCCACCAATGTTATACCGCCGATTCTCAGGTAGCTAAGCCGAGCCCCTTCGCGAGGAATTGAACCCCTTAATTAATTTTAGGAAATACCGGTTAAGGGTTGGAACCCAAGCGAATGTAGGAATCACAAGAGAGATGTAGCAAATAATATTGTCCTTTTATTTAATGTGCGTAGATACACTATCGAATCTTACAGAGTTCAGTAAACGTAGCTCGGACTATTGTCCGACTATAGCTAAGATATACTACTAGGCTGACCCTTTGCACGAGTCCCGTAGAAAGTATTCTTGTCACAAACAGCCGCACAGTATCGGATAACCCTCTGAACTGTCGCTGCGCGCTCGTACTCGCACTCTATAGAAGATAAAGTGGAGCGAGCGATTCAGCTGTTTTCGCATGATTTACGAAAGATGCCTTAAGTATTTTAATTGCGGTAATGCTGTGCCGAATTTCCAAAGCATCGATACTGTGCATTGTGCGACGGCTGTCGCAACGCTCGCATACCTTGGTTGTTGCTCAACGCGTAACCTCGGTGATGCTCGCGAAACTCGGGGCTATAACAATCCTATAAAATATGAGGTTGACTCAACCGCTACAGAGAACTGAACTAGCTCCAGGTGGGAACTTAACCAAATACTTGATCCTTTGACACAACTGCATAGACGTTCGATTGACTTCATGAGTCGATTCTACTTGCAGTATCGACCTGTTTGAAACAACCATCAACATTCGTTCAATTAATCGAAGTATACGATTACATTAGCTATTCGAGAGGGGCTCGTGTGTATATTACTGAAACAGCATTTTTTTCCATTTTTTAGACTGTTTGTTAGTATAAAATAATGAGGATGTATCGCTCGTGATATCATCAAAAGAGTCATCACTGAATTACAAGATTGAATCGTCAGTGACCGACGGGTTTCACGACGAAATGGGTTTTAATCTTTCGAGAACAACGTATTAAGCTGTGCGCATACTAACGACGATCGAAAGGGTGGCAGCACGCTAATTATTTTTGTGCCTTCGTCGCGCTCTAAATTATTCAACCAATTCCAGGCAACCTAACGTTTGTTTTAAATGAAAATAATTTGTTGATTTTTCTGCATGCGTATTCATCTTTTCGAAATGTTTTTTCAATTAACAAGAATGTAAGGAATTTTGGATATTTGTTTGTCATAAAACAACCCATTATACCCAAAAAGTGTCCGGATGATTGATTAAGTAGATTTATAAATAAAGCTCAAACATAAAACAAAACAAAAAAACGCAACTTTGTAACCTATACAATATTTTGAAAAAATTCATACGTATTCAGAATAAGTCACAAAAATCATTTCCATTAAAAAACAATTTTAGGTTGGCGGGTGATTTGTTGGACGAACTTTTATTCTCTGATTCCTTAATAACACTTTGGAATTATTATTATGCACAATTAATCGCCGTAACGTACAGAAAAAAACAATTGAAGAGTTGTATGTTTCGAGTAGAGTACCAACGCAACTTATATTCGATAAAAATGAGTCAAAGTTATAAGTAATAGTAGCGTAAGCGGTATAGTGCTAGGTTAGCAAGCATTAGGTCTGTGGTTCGAGCCCCACTTAGGGTATAAAAGTTTAATTACTAATATAACTTAAGAACGTTGATTAATCATCATAAGAAAACTGAATAATAACTTCTAGAATCGAAAATATGTACGGATTTAATATTCTAATTAGTTTTTCATACATTTTTAGGCACTCACTATAACAATAGGCAAAGAGTGCCTATTAAAATGACCAGCGAGGCCTCTTCACACAGCTTTCGATGGGGATTCTCCGCAGTGTAGGCTCCAAAAAATTTAGATTTTCAGAATTTACTTCGGTGTACATCACCGAAATAAATCATGCGTAATTAATTTGAAGTGACTCCGATGACTGGAAATATTTCTTTTAGCCTGCGGTTGAATAAAAATAGCTTTTTCACTGAATTTATCTTCTCGGACGTCCGTATCACAGTGTAACTTTGGATGGTGCGAACCAATTTTGTTCACCTTCGCAGGAGTGTTTTATCACATCATGACTATTGTGCACAAACATTTTGAAACTACTGCGAAGCCTGTAATGAGTTGTTCCAAAATAAAAATTTAATTTTGTTCCGCTAAATGTTCGTACGGTGCACCAATTATGAAACCTACGAACGAATTTTTTTCTAATTTTCAGCAATATTTCATTGCATCGAAAATACTATGCACAGCAAATTTGAAGACATTCTGACATTTCTTAATATTTTTATTCTACAATTATTTTTAGTGAGCTTTTATTTTAAAGGTTATGTTATTTTAATTTTCCAAAAAACAATTTTTCATCACGTCAAAGAAGAAAATTTGGTTGCGAATAATAAAACACGAAATATCACACATTGATGGACAAATATTAGCCCTTTTTATTTTGGAAATAATATATTTTGAACGAAAATCATTCATAATATTTTACAATACGTTGTTCACATTCATAATAAAAATCGTAAATTTCACGGGTGCACTGAAAAACTTGGTTATAATTTCACAAAGAAGAATCATCGAATATCGAAAATTATTGCAATTTGCCAAATAAAATTGAAAACAATCGCGACTATTTATTTTTTTCCATTCATTCTATCTGTCAAAGCTTGGAAGCCGACGACAATTCCATAGCAGACGTGATAAAGTTCGCACGCGCCGCGACGTTGGCGGCGGGCGCTGTGGCGGGATGATTTGAAATGAAAAAAAAAAAAAATCTCAGCTTTTTTTTATTTTTTAATGTATATTATTAAATATTGGGAAACAGCAACTTAATTTTTTCAAATCTCTAATATTTTTTCGAAACAAAAAAAATTCAAATTTTACCTCGAATTTTTCCAACTACCCTTCTATTTTTTTTCAATTGTTTCAATATACCTATCTCAAAACAAAAAAAAAGAAAGAAAAATGAAATTTCTCGAATTTCTCGTCTTCAATGTTTCACTCTCGTACACAGACAATAACGAATTGGTTCTGTCTATTATGGGGAAGAGAAAAAACGCTTAAAGTGTTATAATCGAATTCTTTTATACATCGACAGTCGAAGAGTCCTCGCAGTCGAATTCATCGAGAAATTGAAATTTAAAAAAAGAATATTTTGGACGCATCCATTACACTACAACTTTTTATTTGAGTAACTTACTGCTTCGTCTTCAATACACGACAAGAACTAAGACGATATCTATGTTCGTTCTCGAGATATAATTTTTTTGCTACAACGATTAATATCGACTAAATTTCATTGAACATCGTAAGAAAAAGCAAATTTTTCGAATATTCGGCTCCAATACTTCGGTTCCTGTCCAGAGACGATAACAAAGTGATTCCATGTATTTTGGGGAAGAAAAAAACATTTAAAGGGATTAATTTAAAGGGGACATTACACCCAAATGTAAATGGTAATTGTGTAGGTAAATATTTTGTATGTGTGTTTTATACTTATTAAATCTTGTCATAAGTGTTAAGCCAATAAAACGACCTTTGCTACATATGATTTGATTCGTTACATTAATTTGATCAAGTTCTACGCGATGCAATTCGTTATATATGTCTCGTGTCTGAATATTTGACAATTTATCGGCAAAGAAAAAGGAAATCCCAGTCGTGAATAATAATAATCAATTTGTATAAAAACGAAATGTTTTTATTCGATAAAGGTTAAACACTATGAATCAATTTCATGATTGATAAATGTTTTTGCCCCATATGTTCTTCTGAGATGAAACGTGCAGCGCGACGTATAAACATATTCAATACGTAGCGCATAATGCAAAGTGTAATCATACTTGATACGGAGCGCGTAGCGCGACGTGTATCCCTGTGAGTGTTTTAAAAAATGTCCCGAAGAGACATTTTTCGGGGGGTTTGGGGGGCGGAGCCCACCAACAAGAGCCTCTGCGCCCGCAGCGCGCTGAGGCGCTTGTTTTATTTATTACTGTCCAACGTTGGCTCTACTCAACAAAATGTGTTTTGTGTCAAAAAAGGTTATCGTTTCAATGAAGCACAACATTTCGTTACGGCAAACCTCCGGCGTTGCAATCAAATTTTAGGATTCATTCGCTCAACAGTATTAGTACTTGTACTAAAATATTGGTGCGGTTGTCCCAACCGCGTCTATAGATCAAGCCAATGTGTCAAAACTTGATGCAAAAGTGCGGAGGATCTGAAGGAAATCAACAGGATAGTTGAATCTAATGCGCTGAGGTTGTCTCAACCTCATGAAATAGTTCAATTAACAAAGTGCGATGACCCAATGGCGGGGTTGAGCCAACCTCCTGATTCACTTCGCCGTATATAACCTCACGGAGAGGGTGAGTCAACCCCAATTTAGTTGGTCCCACCAATTTTTTTTTCAGTGTAGAATAAAATAATGCTGCGAAAGACAAAAAATTTCGTTCATAGACTTTATAATTGCAGCACCGTACGAACATTTGGCGGAACGAAAATTGAATTTTTATTTTGGAAAAACTCATTAAAGCCTTCGCAGTAGTTTCAAAATGTGTGTGCACAATAGTCATGATGTGATAAAACACTCGTGCGAAGGAGAACAAAATTGATTCGCACCATCCAAAGTTACACTGTGATACGGACGTCCGAGAAGATAAATTCAGTAAAAAAGCTATTTTCATTCAACCGCAGGCTGAAAAAAATATTTCCAATCATCGGATCCACTTCAAATTAACTACGCATGATGTTGGAGGTACACCGAAGTAAATGCTGAAAAAACTAAATTTTTTGGGGCATGCGCTACGGAGAATCCCTATCGAAAACTGTGTGAAGAGGCTTCGCTGGTCATTTTAATAGGCACTGTTTGCCTATTGTTATAGTGAGTGCCTAAAAATCGATTTTGTCAAATGGAAGGAAAAAATGGAAAACGAAGAAGTATGCCTAAAACCAATTTTTTTCGACGAATATGAGTTCCCCGAGCAATGTTAAATGCTACTGTACGTAATTGGCGCTTGAAATTCGATGTAGGTCCCAAAAATATTGTAAAGTATTGGATGAATCTCACATACATCTTTTAATTTGTCTATCCAAGCTTTTTCCAGTTCAGCACAATATTTTTGGGATCTTAAACGAACTTTAACCGCCGATTATGTACTACAGCGCCTAACATTGCTCGGGGAACTCATATTCGTCGAAAAAAATTAGTTTTGGGCATATTTCTTCGTTTTTCATTTTTTCCTTCCATTTGTCAAAATCTATTTTTTCTTCTTCTTTCATTTACACATAATATGATATTCTATATATGGGATCGATTACACGAGGGTACCCCTGGTCGCACGTGACGGCTGGGAGAGGATCTGGAAAACCGTATGGGATTGATCGCGCGAAGATTCCCCCGGTCATACGCGACCACTGGCAGAGAGTCTGGCAAAGCGTATGGGATTGATTGTGCGAGGGTTCCTCCGGTCGGGTTCCTTCGGCACGCGAAGGCTGGGAGAGGGTCTGGAAAAGAATGTGGGAAGAATATGGGTCCGTCCCAAACCCCATACCCCTTCCAGCCTACTTCCCATACTATTTCCCATCGAAATCCCATACTCAGATAAAGACGCTTTCCCATACTACTTTTTTTCTATGCGGGGAGAGTTCTTGGCCTGCTACTCTTTAGCCTTTATCTCAGGGACCTGCCTGCAATGCTTCGCTCGTGCACCTATTTACTTTATGCGGACGATATCGTTATTTATTTGCAATGTACGCAGGATAACCTTCACTCATCGATTGACAGGGTTAACAGCGACATCTCCTGAATATACGGCTGGACTATGACTAATTCCCTCTCACTTAATAGCGCGAAAACGAAAGCAATGGTGCTTGGTTCCCGCATCTCGTCAGTCGCGTCGACCGGACTCTTCTCCTCCCTCTCATGGTGCTTAAACAGCGAGTGGACTGCGTAGTATCCACTCGTTATCTGGGCTATCATATCACGAACACACTGGGGTGGGGGGAGCAGGTATCGGCGGTGCGTCGGCGGGTGTATGGTTGCCTTACCCAGCTCTACCGCTATTCTCGCTTTTTTTATTTCAATACCCGCGAGTGGCTAGTGAGAACTCTCGTCCTTCCTCATCTAGAATACTGCCCGGCAGTTTTGAGCGACGTCACTGGGGAACTCGATGCGAAACTGCAGCGTGTCCTCAACGCCGCTGTGGGCTTCATATTGCAGACAGGTCGGCATGAGCACATCTCGGAGGGAGCGTCGTACGCTCGGCTGGTTGTCGATCGGGAACAGGCGGCTTTTTTTCCTGAGATGTCTTTACTTTTCTGTCGTCCACTCCGGTATCCCTTCCTACCTCGCGTCCTGGGAGGGCGAACGGAAACGGTTAGAGCACGAACCGCGCGAATGTCGATATTCAGGAAATCGTTTCGAGTTTCCGGTACGTATTTCTGGAATGAATTGCCTTCCTCTATCATGGCATCACCCTCGCTTGATATATTCAAGCAACGACTCCTGCAGCACCTCCTCTCTAAGGAGTAATTACGAGCGGGGATCTGAGACTTTTTGCTATTCGCTCACCGCCGCTACTCGCCGTGGAACTCGAATTATTATTACGAATGCTGCTATGCCTTAGGAATAAGCTTTTCCTATAGTCACTCTCAATTTATTATTACTTTGATTTTTATACTGTATTTTTATTCTTGTTGCCGCTTTCACTACGTTCTGTACTCGCTTTACTTTGGCTCTGTCATATTATGTCGATATTTTGTATGCTTTCGGTCCTTAGGGGATTTTATCCCAGCGCCAAATAAACACTATTCTATTCTAAGTCACATTGGATCTTAATTGCGTAAGATTAATTTTTCATTAAAAATTGAACTTGGCAGCACGGTCGTATATTTTGCCACAATCATAATGATAACAAAACACTGCACATAACTTCCTTCTACTCACCGAGCAACAGTATTGTTTGTTTGATAGTAGCTATTATGTTAAATTATATCTTATATAATATCGAATTGACAATATTGTAACAAAAATACTGTGAAGTCTTTTTAATATTAAAAAAATGAACTATTATCGCAATATAAGTTAAGTATCATCAAGTCGATTCTATTAATTAGATTCATCATAACATCGTTATCAGGTTTATTACCTATATGTGTGTATAAAAAAGAAAAGTAATATAAGAATACGAAAGCAAAGGTTAAAGTACCGATTATTCCGCGTTCGAATTGTTAAATACCGACCGCATAAATGAAGTGGTTTGCGGATTACTATATCCGGTTGGTATGTGGTCATTTTAACAAAAGGCGACCGAACTAGAAGCTCTCCTGCCGATGGGAATTGCGGGTGTTCTGCGGTCGATCTGTAAAAAAAAACCACCGCATCTACACTGTTCTCTGCCAATAATGGTTCCGGTTGTCTTATAGGCGTTTTAAAAAAATTCGACGGCACACCATAATAAATTCCGCTGCAGACCGAAATGGCCGAAGACCGGGCCAATAATCAGATTTGGAGTTGTCTCATGGTCGCAAATAAAAAATAACCGCTCCGTCAGAAATATGAGGAATTACTTGCTCGCAGTGATGCCAGACTGGCGGGAGAAATCCCGCATGCGGGACTTTTTTACCCCCTCTCCGACCCTGGCGGAACAAAAATATCCCGCCGGCTGCCCTCGGCCTATTCGCTAGAGCGCGCGCAAGCCACGCCCCCATCACTCTCTCGCCTCGCACCCGCCTCCGTCCCCGTGACGTCACGGGACATGTCTCGACACGCTCGACTGTGTGACGTCACAAGGCATGAGGCGGCGCAGTCGCCTCGCGTTTACGTGACGTCACGGGGCATGAGGCGTCACAGTCGTTTCGCGCTTGCGTGCCGTCACAAGACGACGCCACACTAATAAATAAATAAATTAACCAACTAAAGAATAAAATATAACGATTACTCACAGTGTGCAATTAATAAATCGGGTAAATTGTTTAACAATCGAAATTGGCGGTTTATTTGTTTATAAATAATAAAAAAATGTTTAATTTGTTAAAACAATTAAAATTGCGGTTCAATTTTTTTGAAAATGCTAAAAAAAAGTTTTATTTGTTTAAAAAATAGACATTTTTGTTTCAATTGATTAAAAAACCAAAATGCCGTTTAATTTTTCTAAAAATAAATAACCAAATATTGAATCGGTTTAAAAAATTGAAATTCGTATTTCGTTTGTTTAAACAATCGAAATTGACTCTTAATTTGTTTAAAAAATTGAAATTTGCGATTCAATTGATACAAAAATTGAAATCGGCGTTTAAATTGTTGAAAGAATCGGAATTTGCGTTTTAGTCGTTTAAAAAATCGAAAATTGCGTTCAATTTGTTTAAAAAATCCAAATTTTCGTTTAAATTGTTTAAAAAAGCCATATGTGCGTTTCAATTGTTTAAACATTCGAAATTCACGTTCAGATTGTTATAAAAATCGAAATTAACTATTTATTTGTTGTAAAAATCGAACTTCATGTTTCAATTGTTCAATCGATGGAAATTCACGTGTGAATTGTTTAAAAAAAATAAAAATTCACGTTTAAATTGTTTTAAAAACCGGAATTTGCGTTTTAATTGTTGTTAAAATCAAAATGTACGTGTATATTGTTTAAACAATCGAAATTCACGTTTAAATAGCTAAAAAATGAAAATCAGCGTTAATTCCTTTAAAAAATCAAAATTCGCGTTCCAATTATTTAAGAAATCGAAATTGGCGTTTCATTTGTTTAAAAATGCAAAGTTCTCGCCTAATTTGTTTACAATATATAAATTACCGTTTCATCAGTTTAAAAAAATTATTTTTTTTTGTATTTTTTAAAATTCTTTCACATTGGTTGTTTAAAACTTAAAAGTTTTCATCCAATTTGCGAAAACTTTGAGCGGTTCGTTTATCGAATGAAATTTTACTGAAAAATCTAAAATAATTCAAATATGATCGTTTTCCTATCGAATGGTGTTAAAGAAATGTTAATCGGTAAAAAAGTTATTAAATATATACTATTTTGTAAAAATTTTTTTTAGAAATCAAATATTTTATAATTTATGATTCATCAATTATAATTTTAAAAATATTTACTAGCAAGTTTCGAATTTTCAACCGAATTGAATACACATTTCCAAGTTTTGAACAAATTACACGTTAATTTTGAGTTCTTGAACGAATTAAAAATGACTTTTGATTTTTAAACAATTAAAACAAGAATTTCGATTTTTTTAACCAATGCATTATTTTTAGATTCATTTTTACACAAATTAAACGTCAAATTCGTTTCTTGAAACAAATCAAATACGAATTTCAATTTTTTGAGTCAATTAAACATTTTTTTATTTTTTTTTAACCAATTGAACATTTTTTTTTTTTTTAATTAACCGTCAATTAGATTTTTTAAACAATTCAAATGTCACTTTCGACCGATTAAACAATTGAAACGTTAATTTCAATTTTTTATACAATTGAATCGACAATTTCTATTGTTTAAACAATTGAAACGCGAATTTCGATTTTTTAAACGGATTAAACATTTTCATATCATTTGTAAACAAATTGAACTTCAATTCCTATTTTTTAAACAAATTAAACATTTTTATATTATTTGTAAACAAATTAATCTTCAATTCCTATTTATTAAATAATTAAAACGGAATATACGATTTTTTAAACAATTTACACGTAAATTAAATTTTTTTGACAAATTAAACGTCAATAATGATTTTTAAAGAAATTGAACATCAATTTCTATTTATTTCCATTTGATTTCAAGTCAAATCATGCGTTAATCTTCACGCGTGACGTCACGACCCGCGCTGGCTCGGTCGCTCGGGGCATGAATGACGTCACGAGCCCGGTGATTCTGGCGCGCGAAGCACCGGCCAGCAGCAAGGCCAGCACCGGCAAGGGGAAGTTGGCCTGCAATAGTTGGACGGCCCGTCTCGTATTTTTCGTGTATTGTTCGTGTTTATTTTATTGTTTTGTTGTAAACTATTTTCGAGTCTTGAGAGCGTTTGGTAGAATAACGTAGCTTGTAGAAATTTGATTTACGCGAGAGATCCGTTCAGATAAGTGTGGCGAGCGGTTCGCAGGGACTCGGACGTGCGGGAGTTAATCGCGGGCGGGCTTCGACGGCTTTTCGATCTCGCTGTTCGATTTCGCGATACGAACTCGAAAAAATTAAACGAGTCACCTGTCCGCTTCGCGCCGAGTGATCACGCGGCATAGTGGGGTTTAGCTTTTTTCCGACACGTCTTTCGGTACCGTCGGATGCGCGACGTACGTCGAGCCGCGAATTAGTACGGACTATTATTTCTGTAATTGTTATTAAATTTTCATCGAGAAAATTCGAACCGGTGAACTGAGTAGCCGGAGAGAATTTTAGCAGGGAAATTCCTATTCTTGTGTCGAGTCACCCCGGGTACCGTCCCGGATAAAAGTCACGTGTGATTTTATAATTTTCTTGGAATAAATTTATTTGTTGGATTTTCCCTACATTTTGCGAATTGTTAATTGTTCTATTTATTGGAAATGTACCCTATTGTTAAATCGCCAAGTCAACGAACCGCCCCTCTACCCTTGTGAGCTGCAGCTAGTCGGCTGTCATCCTTTCCGTTAATTTGTGAACTCTGAAAACCCGATCGCGTCGAGCTCGAGGCTCGGCTGGCGCCCTCAAAAATAAAGAAGCGATCGAGACGAATTTTTGTGGCCAACGGGGTACCGGTTTTATTTTATTAATATTTTTCTTGAAATTTTATTTTCAGAGTGTGAGGGCACTCGCTGGAAATTTCGGTCACAATATATATTTTTTTTATAATTGATTATTATAAGTAGATTAGGGAATATTATTATAGAAGATTAGTGTAATATAGTAGTATTTTATATAAATGATTAATATTTAAGTAGTTTATATTTTTAGAGTAGTATATATATGATTAATATGTGTATCTGTAGTGTATATATGATTAACATGTGTATTTGTAGTGTGTACTTCCTATTTAGTTGTCTGGGTCTGTCCTTTTGCGTTTGTTGTCCTTTCGTCCCAGGGTTTCCGTTAAAAAGAGTTTTGTCCGTACGTGGTTCGAAATTCGTCTAAGTACTTCTATTGGTTGCTGGTAAATCCAGTCAACCACCGTCTGTTCAGTCAGTTGTTGCGTCGTCGATGGTATCGGTTTGTTTGTCGGTTGTTTCGTCGTCGGTAGGTTTTCTACCGAACTGTCTGACTCTTCATAGGGTTCTAAAACCGTTTCTGTTAGGGAAAGAGGTGGAGGGGAACAGAGGGAACTCTGTATCATTGTCCGTTTCGTTGCTTCCACTGTCATTTTCAGTCTCGTCTTTGTCTGTTTGTGTTGGTGACGTGTCGGCGTTAGTACGTGGTCCATGTCTTTGTAGTACTTCCCATATTGGGAAGCGTGGCAATTTCTCTCCTCGTTTGACGCGGAGGACATAAGGTAAGGGGCCCAGTTAATGACACTTTAAGAGCGGCGGTGTTGGATTTCTGCTGTTTATTGATGTGTGATATAGCCAATCCGAAAACTAAAGGTTTCAACACGTGCATTAAAGCGCTCCGAATTAAATTCACTTATTAAAAAAATGAAACGGTTAAGATTTATTAATAAAATTATTGTTTTAATAGCGCTTCTCTACTGCCGGGGTTACTGACACTGGCAATACACCCGTGTCGTAGTTTGTGACCCCTGTGTAAACTGCGTCTCGATCTTTAGATGTTTTATAAGCAGTTGAACACTATCTAATAATTGCATCCGAGTTACAGGGAAGCCGCTTCGACTCATGTGCAAAATCCACTGAACGAGGTTGCGTTCATTTTCTTCGCCAAGCATGCATTCAGGTCCAGGAGGCTTCATTACAGGTGGTAATACGCCACGTTTTTTGTAAAGCAACGTTGTCTTCGGAATCTTGTAACGATTCGATGCTGTCTTTACAGGCATTCCCGCATTCACTGCGTCTAAGGCTTTCTCGATATCAGTATTTGTGTATTCCCGTGCAAAACTTTTCCTTTTCCTAATTACATAAAAAATGTATACATTAGTATTTATATTACATAATACAATACAATTATTCATTGTGAAAAAGCGACCTATAGTAAAAATTAAATGTATAGTTTACCTTTTCAAACCAGTCTGTTGAGCGATAGATGAGTCCGCAGTCTCTCTAGTCCCCATAATTTCTTTGACGCTGTCTTTCGAAACAGTTTAGTTTTTATGCCTAAAATACAGAAAATAAAGAACACAATAATACATATTAAAATTTTTAATGATAAAGCCATTCGCAGTGTTAAAAAAAAGTATTTTACACCCTTCCGTTGAAGCTGTCGATAAACTTATAGGATCAGCAGCTTCCACAGTCTCCTCTGCCTCTTCGACAGAGTCTTTCGTAGACTTTTTTTTCTTCCTATTATTAACATTCACAATGCATTAAAATATATACTATAAACATGTACTACAAGCATTAGGCAATAAAATTTTTTTTTTATTCCACGCCAAATAAACAAAGCAAATTGTTCGACGCAATAGGTCGCAAATCGAGGGTCAACAATCGCGACATAACCTGAATTATGTGACGCAGTTATTGACCACGCGATTTAAAGAAATACAGAACCAAAAGTTAAATAATTTCTCATCTCATCGATAGTCTGGTTCCTGCTGAAGATGTTAATACTATTTTTATGTCGTTTTATACTTACATGACGAAGAATATTAAAAAATTAACCAATTAAACGAACTTACCTGTAAGTGAAGTTCTATTGTAATTGTATGAAGCGCCTCTTCCGAAAGATCATAAACGTAGTACCCCTACTCTATGCCGATGTGCCACAATTTCAAAGCTAAAATTTAAAACTTTTCGCTCGCCGTCTCTGTCGCCACCGTCGTTGGTGATCGTCTTCATTCTATTTAAAGTATTGCCGTAACTTCCTTTTTTGGGTATTTCTAACCTGTTAGAAAAAATAAAGGGAATTATATGGGTGGGAGTGATCTTTCGGAAGAGGCGCTTCATACAATTACAATAGAACTTCACTTACAGGTAAGTTCGTTTAATTGGTTAATTGTATATCGCGCCTCTTCCTTCAAGATCATAAACGTAGATGTTTAAAGCAAGTTACGGCCGGTCAAACATTTTTTTTTTTTTTTTTATTTAAGAGAAAAAACAAAACATCTTTAGCCCAATATCGCTTGAGCAAACAAAGAGCTGTCTTGTACGATTTGGCGATCGTAAAATTTCGCGAAGGTGGCGGAGTTTTTCGTCCAACCCGCTATTTTTCGGATTAAATCGACGGTCACGCCCTTACGTTTCGCGGCCGATGTCGCCGCGTGTCGCGTGCTATGGGCTGAAAACTGCTCCGTGTCTACTCCACTTTCGTGTAGGACTTTTTTAACCCATCGACTTAAAGTCTGGGTACTCACCGCCTTATGCGGTTTTTTAAACGAGATAAACAAACATTTTTCGGAACCCCGCAGACTCGCTGTCCTTTGGATATATATTTCAAGCGCTGTTGCCGCGCAAATCGAAATATCATTTTGATAACGCGGAAGAATCAACATTGGCTGATTTCTTCCCGGTGCTGACGTTTTTATTCTGTCCGGGATCTTAATTTCGAGGCCCGTTTGCGTTTTTCGTACGTTATTGATATTAATGAGACTTAGGGTCTGCATCCTATGTCCGGTTACTAGGGCTAGCAAAGCAATTAACTTATGTGAAAGTTCTTCCAGAGATATTTGTTCGTTTGGGAACCACCGAGATACAAAAGTTAGAACCGTCTTCGGGTCCCACGTGGAATCGTATTTCGGCTGTGAAGGCCGTAATTTTATAACGGCTTTAAAGAATCGTTTGATTCTGTCGTCGTGTCCGATTTTTGGACCGAGAAGAAACGCTATCCCCGATCGCAACGTATTTAGAGATCCGTGGGATGCTCCGTTTTCGAATTCTTTGGTAAGAAACTGAATAATTATTCTAGTCGTAGCCCCGAAAGGATCCGCTCCATTCGATTGGCAAAACGTCCACCATTTTTTGAATGCACCCTCGTATTGCTTCTTCGAGGATTCGCTGAGAGACGAGATCATGAACACTATCGACTCTCTGGGGACGTCCCTTACTTCAAAGGCTCTCCGCATAATCTCGCGGCCACCAGGGTAGTTGTTCGCCAAAGCGGGTGCGGTTCTCTATCCATACAACGTAACAAATTAATATCCGGTTTAAAATAAATCGGTCCCGCTTCAACCATCGCCCGGAATAGCGGAAACCATGGCTGCGCTGGCCAGTATGGAACAACCATAATCCCCCGAGAGCCTTCCGATCTTATTTTTTGTAACGCTCGCAGGATAACTGCGAAAGGTGGGAAGGCGTAAAACAATTCTAAGGTCCAGTTCAATGTAAATGCGTCGATTGCCATCGCCTCTGGATCTCGTTGCCAGGAAACGTACCGTTTACATTTCGCGTTTTTTCGAGTGGCAAAAAGATCAATTTTTGGACATCCGAAAGTCTCTTTTATTTTTGCGAATGCCGCGTTTGATAATTCAAATTCTGTTCCAGCCTCGAGTCTTCGCGATTCTGTATCTGCCTCCGAATTTTCTTTCGACGAAATATAAGAAGCGAATATCCACAAATCTCTTGATTCGCACCAGGACCATATTTCCCTGGCCAGTCGACTTAACTCCGCAAAACGAATCCCTCCCATACGATTTATATACGAGATCGCCGTCGTATTATCGATTCTCAGGAGAATATCACAGTTTTTCGCGTCGATCGCAAAACATTTAAGACCGAAAAACGCGGCAAGTAATTCTAGATAATTTATATGAAAACTCTGTTCTTCTACCTTCCAATGTCCATTAGCTCGCTTTTCACCGCAACAGGCTCCCCAACCGGAGCGAGACGCGTCGGATGAGATAATCTGAGCGTACTGCCTATTCCTAAGCGACATTGTTGTCGAATTAATATTCCCGGTCCACCAGTGGAAGTCGCTCTGCAACGTCTTGTCGAGATTCATGTACGCGTCATAATTATCGCTGCTCCTTGCAAGAGCTAGATATTTTTGACGCTCAAACTCTTTTACGTGGGCCCAACCATATTCCGCTGCTTGACAGCAGAAACCGAGAGTTCCAATAAAAGCCGCGAATTCGCGAATTTTACACCGATCTATCATACTGAATTTTTTAACTTGCTTCTCGACGTTAACTTTTTTCTCTTTAGGGACTTCAATAACCATCCTCTCGGAGTCGAACACGTAACCTAAGAAAGTACACGATCGCGCGGGAAACATCTGACTTTTTTCTTCGTTTATAATAAACCCGAGTTCTACTAAAAGACTACAAGTCGCGGTAACGTTGTTGAGACACTGTTCGTAATTCTTCCCAAACAATAAAATATCGCCCAGATATATCACCGAGAGATGTCCCAAGGACCTTAAGTGTGCTACGACCGGTCGCATTACTTTTGTAAAAGCGTACGGAGCAGAAGTAAGACCAAACGGCAAACAATTAAATTCAAATAGTATACCGTCAAAACGAAACCTTAAAAATCGCTTATCCGTTTCCGCCATCGGAACGATGTAATATGCGTCCTTGAGATCGATCTTGGCCATGAAACACCCCGCGGTAATCAATCTCTTTGCAGTTTTATGGTCCTCTAATTTAAAATGTTCGAACTTTACGAATTCATTTAGTCTTTTGAGATTTAGAATAAATCTATGGGATCCGTCTGGTTTTGGTGTGAGAAAGATAGAGGAAATAAACTGATCTTCTCTTTCCTGACATTCCCGAACTGCGCCCTTCTCTATTAATTCGTCAATTTTTTCGCCGATTAATAACCGTTCCTTTAACGACCACGCGGGCTCTCTGGGGGATAATGGTTGAAACGGGCGAGATTCAAAACATATTTTGAATCCTTCGATCCATTGTAAAATAACGCGGTCTGACGTTATTTCACGCCACTGGCTTACAAAATATCTCAGCCTACCAGCCAGGCTACTTACGGGAATTATTACCACTTCTTCGAATGGCCCCGATTCTGATATCCCCGACCTCTCGATGGTTTTGCTTGAGTACCCCAACTTCTCTGATGACCCGAGCTTCCCTGGTTGCCAGAGTTGTGCTGCCCGTCCTGTGTCGTCGGCTTCTTGTATGGAGGTCGACGCGACGGGCCCTTCGAGTTTTTTGGCGCCGTAGTTTGCGCCTTCGTCTCCGGACGAAGGACCTGCGATGAACGTTCCAATAATTTTGCGGCCTTTAGCTGATCTTCCAAATTCTTGCCGAACAGTAACTCATCGACTACGGTGGAGTTCAAAGTGTCCTTGAGCGACGTATTCAAGTTCGATAAAATCAGGCTTCTCCTGATTAACGAATCGTCGTGCTGAACGTCTGCCAGCAGTCTCGCCGCGTCGCTCAAGTTCTCCACAAGAGCTAAATCGTCTGGACGATTATCTTTAAGGACCAATGTCAAAGATTTGCCTAACGATGCGAGACACGCGGTTATTCTTTCTTGTCTCTCGACGACTCGCCCATCTTTTTTAACGATGGCTTCCGGTAAGGTAATCTTCACCTCTGCGTTTATTTTCGGTGGATCGATTGCCGTGCAGTTGGCTGGTGGCGGATACTTCTCGAGTAACCGTTTTTTCTCCTCGGTCGGTAATCCCTTCAAAAGGATTTCTTGCCAACGAATTGCAAAATCCTTGTGGATATCCGGTGCCGGAAGCCTATCGCGTGTGAGCCTCTTTCCCATAATTTCGAGAATTTTTTCGTCCAACTCGTCGTTCGTCTTTTTTGGCTCTGTTGTGGTCCCTTGAGACTCATTTTGCACGTGTGTCGGCTGTGTCCCCGCTTGTGTACCGACCGGTGTGCCTGTGTCTGACATGGCAGCTACGATAGAACCTTCTTGGATTTTTGACACTGCGGACTGATCAGTTTCGATTCTTGAGACTGCGGAAGAGTCGACTTGAGATGTTGACGCAGCGGAAGGCTCCATTTGAGAGTTTGAGACTGCGGAGAGATCAACTGCGGACAGATCGATTTGAGATCCAGCGACTACACCAACAGTAGGTTGCGCAGTTGGCGAAACCAGTTTTTTGAGTGGATCGGTTGAACCTGACGCAGCGTCCCCCTTCGCTGTTCCCACTACGACCGTTTTGACTACGTGTCTCTCGTCGTGACTCTCTTCTTCCGAATGTACCTCTTGTACGTAACTTGACCCCGATTCCGAGTCTTCTATTGTTTCATCTCCTGTTATCAACAAGAAGAAACAAAAAGAAAAAATACTTTCGTAAGCCATCTGCTCACAGTATTTTCTTCCCGGTACGTTGCGTACCGGGTTGCGTTTCCGGGTACGTTGCGTACCCGACTCACGGAAAAAAAGTATGACTTTTTCGAATACTTTCGGTTTGCGTAAATCTCATATACCAATGCGGTATTGATGCAAAGCCGAATTGTCGTACCACGACTGTACTTTGTGCACCGTATTCGTATGCGTGAGTAATATGTCATTAACCTATTCATCGTCGCGTTCGTGATCGCGAACGTCGTGCGCCCTAACCTGAAAAAGATTGGTATTTATACTTACTGCGTCTCGATCGACGATATCGTCTTTTTTCTTTTCGTAATTTCGCCTCTACACGTTTCAAACGTTTGTAGTAGCGATTTTCCTTCTCTTCATCCCTCGAATCTTTATCTCTTGATCTTTTCTTTCCCATGTTGTACGGCGTATAACGTGGCTCTTCGGCACAAAGAAGAAGAATGAAGACGATCACCAACGACGGTGGCGACAGAGACGGCGAGCGAAAAGTTTTAAATTTTAGCTTTGAAATTGTGGCACATCGGCATAGAGTAGGGGTACTACGTTTATGATCTTGAAGGAAGAGGCGCGATATACAATCGTTGTTTGCTGAAGCTAGTGAGTACCGTGTTGAACTGTCGCTGCGGAACCACTGGGACGGGTGTCGCACTATTTACACATAAATTTTTATTCTAAATATTTCATTTAAAGAAGTGTAATTTTACAATAATTGAAAGTAAATAACGCTCTTTAATTAGCCGATGATTCGATTATGATTTAGCAAAAACTGTATTTATGGTGAGACGGTATAAAACCCTCGACCCCTGTACCTATAAAATAAAATAAACAATTTAGAAGGAAAAATTCATGCGATAAATACCAGACCGATTATCGGTCATTTATCATATTTTGCGAAGAAATTAGCATACGAATTACCGACCGTACAGTCGATCAATAGCTACGGTCGATAGCTGGAGTTGCCCGGTAGTGTTGCATCACATTTTGCACACGAATTCGATAGGCTGTTGCGGCAGACCCCGGGCAGCGATAATAAAGGACAGCGAAGTTTGACGTACTTCGTGCGTCAATCGATACAAAAAAGGGCCTCGCGCTCGGGTATATAAGACTCGACCGCGAGCACAGAGGAACTTCACTTCGAGCCTAAACTCGAACGGAGAGGAACTCATGCGCGGCTACGGCTCGTTTGATCTTGAGTCCTCCATTTTGCTTATCGATAATTCTCGATAGTAAAATTCCAACACTTTTCATTTTCGAGTAAAGCGTTGCGTTACTCGACAGAGTCCCGTCGCTAAGAAGAAGCAAGGGACAAATTTCTCGACGACGATCCAGTCATTGAAGGAAGAAACCAACGTCGGCCATTCATCTTTAAACAATTAATCTTAATAAATTTTCTTTCAGCGAACAGACCTCCTTTTGAATTTAAATATTTCCTTTCCAAACACAGCGCCGGCAACTACCTTGGGGGACCTCGGTGACCGCTTTCGTCTCGGTTTATCCATCTAATCCTAATTAACGTAAAATCTATTGCATTGCGGTGACGTATTAGTACACGACAGCGCCGGCGACTGCCTTGGGGGACCTCGGCGACTGCTTTCGTCTCGTTGGTGGCTAATATCGATCATCTAACGTAGAATCATTTTTGCACGGCTTATCTCTTCGTGACAGCGCCGGCGACTGCCTTGGGGGACCTTGGCGACTGCTTTCGTCTCGTCATTAACTGATAAGCGACTGTTTAACGTAGAATCAAACTCCTGCATCCGCAATAAAATAACCCGTCAATCTGTTTCGCAATTTAAATAATTGAGAGCTGAAAATCTAATTATTGGATAAAATCCACTATTTCTTTTGTATTCACGCCAATGTCTCAATAAAATCACAATTATTGTTGACAATTCGAATCAACAAACAGGTTTATAATTTACAGCACCTGCCCTCACATCTCCGTGAGCCAAAAACTCACAATAGCGAACGTTTCGGAGCAAAGAGCTGTAAGACTCCTAAAACGTACCGTTACAATGGTAAACAGAATTCTGCCGTCGGAATCACCATCTGGGACAGTGTCACGAACTGGGCCCCTTACCTTACTCGGAGCACCACAGTAGATGGTCGAGCATGGCATCCGGGTTGTGTAATTTGGAGCAGAGTGGGCATGCATGAGTCTACCCACTCAGGCTTTGCATCTGCGCGTCTATGTATGAGATGCAGTCTCCGATGTGGGCCCAGCATTTTTTCGCCGCCTGAACATTCTGCGCGCAGATGGGGCACTGATATGTTCCGCTCATTTTGTTGTTATTGTCTAGATTCAAAGTATGTAATTTGTTAGATTTATTCCAAAAGAAATTATGTGACCCATGTTAGCACAAATGTTTTGCGTGTACATGCGTGTATGTGTGGAGCTTTGTTAGTATGTCATGCATTATTTATTCCCAATATTTATATAAATGTCTAAAGTAATGAGGATAAAAAGAAAATGTTATCGCTTAGCGTTTTTTTTTTGTTAAGCTATGAGATGCGCTGCTATGGCAATTCGTCTCGGTTGAGGTATGTCAATGCGTAAACTGGTTTGTGTTCTATTTGTGCCGGCGCTTCGGTGATAACAGCTACCTCTCGGCTGGTGGTCGCCGTAGGTTTACTTGTTTTGACTAATTCTATAGGTTGTCGATAATATGAAACGACCTTACTCTGTGGTTCGTTTATAAGCTTTGGGTGTTTTTGTTTTTTGCGTTTTGTTATGCATGATAGTATTTTGAGGAAACTCGATATTTTACCGAATAGTGAGAATTTCCAGCCGACGGTTACTAATAGTATAATTGTGCCTAAGGAGATTCCTCCGTATTTGAATATTGATTCTAATGTTGAGACTCTGTGACCTAAATAATGAGTTTTTGATATCTCTTTTGCTTTGACGATTACGGCTTTTAATGCTTCCTCGTTTTGGGTTAAGTCGTTATTGACTGTATCTAAGTTTGAAAGTCCTGTGAGTGTTTCTGTTTCCGTTAGGATCTCTGTTATGTTTATATTTTCTATATTCGCTATTGATTTTTTCATCATTCCGGTTATATTTAATACAGAAGTGTGTGGGAAATCTGTTTCGATTGATGATGTTATTTCTAACGTCGGTGTCAATGTACTCGTACGTGTTTTAACTTGACAAAATGGTTCAATTTAAATGATTCCGGTGTTGATTATTGTTTTTATGACTGAGTCTCGGTTGTCGCAAAGAAAGTATAGTGTCTCGGTTTTTGGTGCGGCAAACAACCATACGTTAGCGCTTTGGATTTCTATCTAATGTGTTTGTTTTAGAGTTTTTAGCCTAATGTCACTTGTCTCGAAGTTTTCGAGCTGAGGATTTACTATTAGCTGAACTTCGCATTCAGATTCGTCGTTGATTTGTTTTATCTGGTACGTGTGTTTGCAAATATTTTGATTTCTAGTGAGTATGCACTCGTCTAGGTTTTCTATATTGAAATAGTTGCCGAAGTTATCCGAAATAGCTGTATATAAAATTGCTGGTTTGATATATGCCAGTGTTGAGTTTTTTGTTGATGAGGGCTGACGGTTTGGCAATGATAGATGCTGGTACAATTTGTAGATTGTTAGGTCCAAAAGAGGGATTTTGATTACGTAAACTAGTATTTCGCCGTTATGGAACACGCTTAGTTCGGCTGTTTCCATTAACTCGAGTGTATGCTCTGCGTTTATTGGTACTGGAAATTCTGTGTTGGGTGAAGATTTTTTGATCGCATTGGCGCTTAATAGGATTTTCTTTGTAGTTAATAGTTTGGGATGAATTTGATCGATTTTTGCAAAAAGGACTGCGTTGGTGAGTATCTCAATATCGAGTTCTAATTCAGTTAGATTTTCCTCGATTTGGGTTACGAATTGAATTGCTCTCTGATTTAAATCGATGACATGAACTTCCTCTCCGAGTGCGATAACTACTGTGTTTAGTTTTTGCGTTTCCGCTTTTACTTTTTTTGCTAAAGATTTGATGTCCTTTTGGATTGTGTCAAAGTCTGATTTTACTATGTGCGTTTGGTTTTGTAGAATTTCTGTGAGTTCTAATGTTGTGTTTCCTAAAGCTTCTATCTGCGAATTTATTCTGTCAGCGTCTTCGCTGTCCACAGTTTCAAAAAGGGTTTCATTAATTTTTGCAACGAACTCAAAAGGTGCTCGTTTTTTCCGATTAAGTGTAGTTGGGGTTTGTGATGAAGGGATTAGTTCCTCTAAAATTGTTTCGGTTCTTTCGAGGGTGTCCATTCGCGAGAGCATGGATGATAATTGTCCTTTTATGTGGCATCGCTTTCCCAGTGCTGAGCAGAATTGAACTTTTGCCAAAAGGTTTTCTCGTATTTGTAGGCCTCTGGTCGAAAGTCCGTGTGTATTGATGTAAGTTACTAATCTCCATGTTGTATGATATGAACGGAGTCTACCGAATGGTTCCGAGTATAGACCGTCGTTTTCCGTAAATGAAGTGATCCTGAAAGCGTCGTTTGGAGTCGCCTTCACGAAAGTGGCGTGACATCTGCAACATATGCCATTTTGATCTTATCTACGTGAAATGTTTTAAGTTTTTTATCGATTTGTAATGGGACGTTACGATTGTTTTCGGGTATATGTATAATTTTGTACGGGCCTAACCAATCTTTGTCGAATTTACTTTCTTTTCGCTCGTTTTGTAGAAATACGAGTTGGCCTATCTCATAGGTAGGTTCCGTTACTCTTTTATTGTAATATTTTTTGTTGCGTTCTTTCGCTCGTATCGCCTTTTCGAAGGCTAATTGACTTGACTTTCTCATGTTTCGATTCAAATCGATCATGTAGTCGTCGTATGTTATAGTTTTCTCGAGTGATGGAAATTCTGATGGTGTGCGGGCTTTCCTACTGAAAACTAATTCGTACGGAGTAAATCCTGTACTTTCGTGAACGCTAGTGTTTTACGAGAATGTCGCAAGAGCTACTACCTCGTCCCATTCTCGGTTAGGTGTTACGAAATGTTTTATGTACTCCTTGAGTGTGTGGTGACTGCGTTCGATGGCGCCATTAGATTGTGGGTGATACGCTGTTGTTGATACGTTAATATTGTACGCGGTGCACCGAAAGTTGATATTAATGATGCTGTAAGTGCTTTGGCTGCATCTACGGATGTTCACGCTTTTAGGCATTCCGCGCTTGCGGTAGGTTTAACCTTTTATTTCGCCAGGATGGCGGAAGAGGAACAGTGGGGAAAAGAACTAGAGTCACAGTCGCGATAACAATTGAACTTTATTAAATTCCCCGGTTTAAATGCCCGAGACCGATAACTAGCTGAGACGATGGCGTCAAGCGTTAACGCGTGTGAACGCCTTGGTGACTCAGACGGGAAGACCCCGTGCCAGCACAGTTCGGGGAATCGCTCGGCTTGGCGACAATCGAAAACAAGGCAAAAACGGGGTTTACACCTCTTAATCCACGGTCAAGGCCGCGGACTCTGTTCCCCTCGTTGCTGTGGTCGCACGAGGCCTCGATACATTGTTTACTCCGCTGAGCGAAGACGCGTGCGTGAGAGGTAGAGGGCGAGAGCGAGAGGCAGCGCAAAACAAAGCGCGCGCCTACCGGCTCGCTTGCTCGAGAATATTTAAACCTCGCTGGTGCTTAGAGCGAGGCAGCGAATGCTCCGAACAACGGATGTTTGGTGTTTTAGTGGGATTGCGATACTAAATTTGCTGAATAATTCAATCATTGTTAATATGTATACGTGTTTGTTTTTTGAAGGGTGTAATGGTCCCGCTATGTCTATTGCCACTTTGTCGAACGGTACCGCGGGTGTGTCTGTGATGATCATTGGTGCCTTGTTTTTTACTCTAACTAATTTGTCTTTTTGGCAGACTATGCAATATTTGATGTGCTCTTTGACGTCGTTTCTCAGTCCTTGCCAGAAGTATTGTGACACGATGCGTCTGTATGTTTTTGTTACGCCCTGATGACCTCCTATTGCTGATCCGTGGAGCTCTTTTATGATGTTTTTACGCTGTTCGACTGGCGGGACTGTCACGATGCCTTCGCAAAGAGTGATCGCTATATTTGAGTTGAGAGCTATCGAACGTATGTTGGTTTTAATGGTACTCCATTGGAATGCATCGATAATCCTCGGATCTTTCGAGATCGTGCCGGAAGTAATTTTCCTTTGTTGTAGAATTTTTATCAGTGTTTTCAAACACTTTTCAATCATGATCGCGCTTGTCGTATCTGATTGTTTCTCCTTGCAGAACATGGAGATGTAATGTTCTGCACCGATTTCGGTTATTATTATGTTTCCGACGTGTGGTTGTTGTTGTAGAAACGTGATTTTGTCGATTTTCCTTTTTTCGACGAGTACTTTAGCGACCATAGTGTCCATGGCGCAATCGGCTGACAAGAAATGTGCCAATGTATCCATCCTAGCCACGATGTTCTCCTGTGTTACCGTGATGTTATTTTCTATTTGTACGTCTTCCGTTATTATCAGTCCTCTATTTTGCGATGTTAACTGTTTTCGATTGTACCCTGATGGTTGGTAGTTCGAATCGCTGTCTGATTCATAATTGGAAGACGTTGTCGAGTTGTGGTCTCGTATCTGAATTTTTGACAATTGATCCTAAAACAAAAAGGAAATATCAGTTGTGAATAATAATAATGAATTTGTATAAAAACGAAATGTTTATATTCGATGAAGGTTAAACTATGAATCAATTTACATAATTGATAAATGATTTTTCCCCATACGTTCTTCCGAGATGAAACGCGCAGCACGACGTATAAACAAATTCGATACGTAGCGCATAACGCAAAGTGTAATCATACTCAATACGGAGCGCGTAGCGCGACGTATATCCCTGTGAGTGCCTTAAAAAATGTCCCGAAGGGACATTTTTCGGGAGGTTTGGGGGGAGGAGCCCACCAACCAACCACGCTTGTTGGTTTGTTGGAGGATCTACTATTGCTTGGGATGTTTCGGAATCTGAAATTATTATGGATTCGGGTTGGGTTATTTTTTCCGTTTTTTCCGCTATTCTTTTGCTGCGTCTTGTTGGTTCGCAATGTACCTTCGGTTTCCTGGTACGTTTAACTACTTTTTTTAAGGGGTTTTTAGTTGGAGATCTAAATGTTGGAGTCACTACCTCCTTATCGGTTGCCTTGTCTCGTAGCTCCGATGTTTGAGGTTGGGCAACCTCACGAAAATCCGATGTTGTTGGTTGTGGATTTCGTTGTAGATCTTGTTGAATGCCCGTAGGTGACCTAAATGTTGGTTCAGGTTGTGATTCGCTACCGATCTCGTCGTCGGTTGAGTTCTGAATGCTCATTGACAACGGTTCGGCTTCGCGTTCCATCGGGATTCCATCGATCGATTCCATATCTATTACCAATTCGTTTTCCGTAGTTAGTTCCATGTCGCTTATATAATTGTCCTGATCATTATTTTCGTGCCGCTTAGGGTTATTTTCATGCCGCTTTGGGCTATTATTGTGTTGCTCCGGAATATTTTCGTGCCGCTTTGGGCTATTATTGTGCCGCTCTGGGCTATTATTTTTGTTTTTATTTGCCCTTATGTTTTCCTCCTCTTCCTCTAGCTCCGTCGAGCTATCTTCCTCTACGGTTAGGAAATATCGACCAGTTATTCCTTCACTTTTCCAAGATCGTTTGCCAGTACGTTTTTTGGTACGCTCATTTTTGGATGAGTCCTTGGTTTGTTCTCTGGACACTCTATCTTGTGTTCACGCTCTCCGCGATGGTGTCCATAGTTCCAAAATGTTTTCTTTATGGAACTCCTGAGTTCTCCTTCGTGGTCAGACGGTTCTGATAATGGTGTCTCTTCATCGATAGATGGGTCCATTATTGGTTCACTCTCCTTAGTTTTTGTATTTGTCGGTATTTGTTCTGTTTGTTTTGTTTTTGACGTAGTTTCTTCCGGTGGTTGCGATATTACGTTCGGTTCGTGCTCACCTGGAACAACGTTCGGTTGTTCTGGAGTTTTACTTACTTCCTCGCTTTGAGATTGTTGATATGCGGCTTGATTGTCGTCTGAATTATCAACGTCCTCTTGCGTAGTTTGTTTTTTTTCTCGGTGCTGGATTACCAGAACTCTCGTCTGTCGATGAACGATACCGAGGTTGAGAAGATTTGTTGAGTATCATTTTCGGTTTTTTAGTATCCGGTTTTACGCAATCTTCTGACGAGTTTTCGCGAGGCCTTATTGGCATTATATCGACGGGGTTTCTCGACAGCGCATCGGCAACTACGTTGTGTTTGCCTGATTTATGACGAACTTCGAAGTCGTACCCGTTGAGTATAATTAGCCATCGCTGTAATTGTTGTGGCGGATTTGGCTTGTTTATAACGTAGGTGAGCGCTCTGTTGTCGGGCACCAATGTGAAATGTTGGCCGTATAGGTATGTGTTAAAGTATTGTACTGCGTCGACTATCGCAAGTAGTTCCTTTTTCATTGTGTCGTGCACAATTTCGGGCCTTTATAGTGCTCTCGAAAAGAATCCTACCGGATGATCATAATCGTCCTTGATTTGACTCAGAACCGCACCCAACGCATAATCAGACGCGTCGGTCGTTAGTGTATACGGTTTGTCAAAATCAGGGTAAATGACGATTGGTCGCTCTGCGACTTTTTGTTTTAGGAGGGCGAATGCTTGTTGACACTCGTCCGTCCAATTAAACTGTTCGTTTTTGCGTAATTGTCGTGTTAATGGAATGGTGATTTTCGCGAAGTCGCGAATAAATCGTCGATAATAACCTGCAAGTGCTACGAATTGCTTTATCCCCTTTTTGTTCGTAGGTGGCGGAAAGCACAGCACTACGGTTATGTTTCGTTCGTTGGGCCTTACTCCCTCCTCGGAGATTATATGACCCAAGTACGTTACCTCCCTGGTAAGGAAGTGGCATTTGTCGGTTTGGAGAGTTAGTCCCGCTGCGGTCAGTCGTTTTGCTAACCCTCTGAATTTATTCCCGTGATCTTCAATATCGGTCGCGTAGATCGCTATGTCATCAAGGTATACAAATAGGTCTGTGCCTTGGAGTCCAGATAGCACTACGTCCATGAGTCTTTGGAACGTCGCTGGTGCGTTACGGAGTCCAAATGGCATACGCTGATATTCGTAGTGCCCATGTGGTGTCGAAAAGGTTTATGTTTGTCGTCTGGGTGCATCGGTATCTGATGGAAACCAGATGCTAGATCGAATGTTGAAAAATATTTCGCGTTGCCCAACTGGTCCAGAATATCTATAATATTCGGTAGTGGGTACGCGTCTGGCGTTGTTTTTTCGTTCAGTTTTCTGAAGTCGATTACCATTCGCTATTGTTTGTTTCCTTTCGAGTCTTCTCTCTTGGGTACTATCCAGACTGGGGAATTGTACGGTGAGAGAGACGGTTTGATTATCCCCTTATCGAGCAAGTTTTTGACTTGTCTCTGTAACTCGATTTCTTGAGTTTGCGGGAAACGATATTGTTTGACATTGACTGGTCTCTCGTCTGTTGTTTGGATCTCATGACTGATGACTGTCGTGGATCCGAGAGTGTCTCCTGGAAGGTAGAATAAGTGTTGGTATTCACTGACCAACTGGAGTACGCGATCCCTTTCGGTTTCGTTAAGGTGATCAAGCTGTAGTAGTTTTTTCAATTCTTCCAGCCTATTTTTATCACCTGATTCGGTTGAGCAGATTTCCGCGCTGTTGTGAGCGTCCTCTGTCTCGATATCAAACGGAAGGTCTGAGATCTGCTCGAACGGGTGTAACTGTATTGGCTGGAGAATGAGGTTGATTTCGCACGTGTTGGCGTTTATGACGCAAAGGTACGCCATGCCATTGTTGTTTTTGACAACTGCGTGACCCATGTATTGTAACGGTCACCTTTTTGGCCGGTGCCATGCACACGGTTCAAAGGCTCACGTTAGGGGTTCGGGGCGAGCAAATAATCGTTAGACGTTGTCGATTCGGTGATATTGTTCTTTTTATTAAAACATATTCCAATAGAAAATGTGATACATCGGAATCTGTAGTATCAACGCTTACCTTTTTCATCGGTCTTTACCTATTCTACGAAACACACTCGAGTTCTCGGCGAGCTGTAATTATCAATTTTAGTATAATATAACATTTGTTCGTTGCCTTACACGCGGATGGCGCTGAAAAAACGAAAAATGTTACGAGTCGTGCGCAATTCTCCTTTTACGAATCGAACCATACTAATTTTATTGATTTTATTCTTTGTGTCGTGATTTTACTCGGAAAGAAAGACAGAAAAGCAATTTATCGACCGGATGTCGGTAAATCGTGAAAATTAATTCTACTCAGTTTTCCCCGTTTATTCTACCATTCCTTTTCGTTGAAATACTTTACACGTAACGAGTCAAAGGCTCGATACGAGAGACGATAAATTTTGTAGTTGATACTGTCGTATCGACGGAGCTTTCTTCGTTGACATGGCTTTTTACAAGTTGCATTATTTAATTTTTCATTTTAAATTAGGGAGTAAACTATTATTACAAAATGAATTTTAATTGCGTTTCTATTCTGCCGTGCCTACGTAGTATCCCACAGGAATATCGTGCGAACCTGTCGACAACGATTTTCCGATACCCGTAGCGCAGGGCCCTCGTCGGAGAGTTCGGCTTCCACGAGATCGTGAACCAACCGTGTCACCACTTGGTCGATCCGCGACTCGCTTCCGGCTCCCTCCCGTTCGGGTTACCTACCTACTCGCGACCCTACTAGCGGTGACTGGTTACAGGAATGCCCACTACTTCGTCACCAAAGATGTGTGCACCCTAGTTCGGGAATTTTGAGTACACCTGGAGCCAACGTCGCCGAAGGCTCTGGGGACCCGGAGGTAACAAAAAAGGAATAGTACCTGTGTTCTTGATAGAACTGGCTGACGATTCGACTCGCGCTCGCCCTTTTACGCGCGCGCCGTCGCTTATCCGTTCGCGAGAAAAATGCGGTATCTAGCGGCCGCCTTGCCGACTACCGGCGCGTACTATACCTATTGAGGGAATCGGGGCCGACGCGGGCTCTCGCGCTATACTCCGTGAACTTACCTATAGCATGCGCCTATGAGATACGTCTCAGTATATGTTTTCTCCTGCTTCGATTCTCGATATATACCCTTCCTCAAGATCTGTTGGCATCAGACATACTGGGATGGCAATCTTAGATCGAGGGGGTACAGTTATTCGTTCGAGTGTTTCGAACGGTATTATGTGGTTTGCAAATGTAATGCATGATTCGCTATAGAGGAGGTCCGCGGGAGTGTCTCTAAAGAACACATCGCCGAGAATAGCGTCCTGCAGAATCGGGAAATCATCCTCGATCGCGTGGAATTCGATAGTGAACTCCTCTATGCGGATATAGCATCGTCCGATTGTGCGTGCTTCCCCTGAGGTGATGCCCATGAGTTCGCATATCAGGGTTTCATCTACCTCGGTACTTGGTGCAAGACTGGCCATTTTTACAAGATTTATCTCAGCTCCTGTGTCTACGAGAAACAGAGTTTCTTTCGTGCGTAGATCGGGCGAGCGTATGTTTACCGTCGGTGGCTTATGCCTTTTTGTTAAACCTAAATTAATTCTAGCTTCCTTAATTATTATTTTTACATTATGCACATTTTTTAAGAGGGGGGTTACCCCTATTTTAGACGTTTCGTTTTGTGGCGCGCTTAATTCTGACCTCCCGTCGCGCTGTTCCGAGAGGTAGAATTCGGGTTTTTTTTCAGCACGTTTTCTAGTGCTTGTTCGAGTTGCGAGAGATCGAAGTCGGTTTTTCGCGAATTGCGATTTCCTCTATCTTTCGAGTTGTGATCAGATCGGCTGCGTTGTCGACCACGCGAGTCGTTCGAATTACGCGACCTATCCCAACTATTGTTACGCGAGTATCGGTTGCGCGAGTTGTCTCGCGAGTCTCGCGAGTCGCTCCTGTAATTGCGACTTGCGACCAACCGTTGTTTCGGCAGCCTTGGATATATTCGCGAGTGCGTTTTATTGCGTTGCAATCTGAGGTTCCGTGAGTACGGTTTTCTCCATGAACCTCGCAATATTTTTTGTTATTTGTGTTATTTTCAATGATGTCTTCGATCTCGTCGGATATTGACGCGAATCTAACCTTAGCCTGTGTTTTTATATCGATTTTTTTTCCTTGATGGATTTCCTGCCTACGGAGCAGTTCCATCTCGATTGCCTCTGCTGCTGTAATCGCTTCTTATACCGTTTGCCACGATTTATGCATTAATAAATTGCCGATTTAATCTGAAAGTCCGCGGATGTACGCCTTGATAACCGCTTTGTCGACTTCGCTGATCCTATTCGTTAAATACTGTTGTTGTGCAGGGGTCTTATAGACCTCACCTAATCGATCGTGTATCCGTTTCGCAATTTTGCGAGTGCACGCGGAATAGGTTTTTACCGGTTCGTTATAGTTTTGAATGTTTGTTTTTAGCTCTAATTCTAAGTCTGATAGTTCGAAGGGTTTTTCGAAATAGTCCTTCAATACTTTTAGGAGTGGCTCCATATCTACTAGGGATGTGCGCGAGCGCGTTCGAGTTCGTTCGAACAATGGCCCTTGTTTCTCGGTACTGTTTCGAGCTTAGCATCGAGCAGCTGAGTTTCGTCGAGCTACTCGATTCATACAAACCGAGCAAGCTGATCGAGCGATTTGAGCGGTTCGAGCGGTTCGACATGTACGAGCAGTTCCATTAATAAGAACCGAGCAAGCCGATCGAGCGATTCGAGCAGTTCGATGCGTACGAGCAGTTCGATTCATACGAACCGAGCGAGCCGTTCGAGCGAGTCGAGCGGTTCGAACCGTACGAAATCGTCGAGTCAATCGATTCAGGTCTCACGAACTGTGATCGTATCAATCAAGCCAATTAAATAATAATATAAAAATTGATAAATCACAAAAAAATACTTTAGAATATAATTTGAAAACATTTTTTATTTTTATTCAGCTCACATTCTTTTATCATAAAAAAAAAATTATCTGAAAAAAATCGAAAAAAAGTGGAGCAAATTTTTTTTTTTTGCAATAGAATCCAAGAACATTTAAACTACGATAAAGAAACTTCCACTTCAGATATAATTATGTAATAGCTCCAGTTCAGTAATAATTATTTGATTCAATTTGACTTCAGGATTCAGATTTTGAAATTTTATAGGATGTTACCCATTCTACAGAGCTTAACCTGAAAATCCGTAGTCCGAAAGATGTACCTTTGACTTCCGTGGTAGTGCAGCTTGTTTGATTGAACAGCACAGTATCGCTCCAACTTAAGTTGTTTGGCTTTCGAATTGGCACGTAAAATTTGATATACGCTCGCAGAGGTACTTCGTCGTTTGTCAAATAGAGAAATGGAAGATAATTCGTCGGATTCAGTATGCCGGGTGGGCCAAGCGATAATAGCGATACGAATACGGCCATCGCTTCAAATTTGGAACCCGACGGAACCGGGCGTAGTGTTATATGGAAACATTTCATAAAGACTAGCAATAGCGTACAGTGCAACCTGTGTGAGAAAGTTTTGAAAGTCACCACAAGCTCGACGACTTCACTGTGGCGACATATACGTAGTATACATCCGAACGCAACGGCACGTATGTACAAAACATATATCTGACCTTCCCATAGCTTTCTAACAAAAAAAAAACGGATTTCGGTCTATAGTGGGCACAATGCTCCAAAATTAATCTTGCGCACCAGAAGTTATCGGTGAGCAGTTTTTATTGTTTTTTGTGTCAGTCACACAGTCCATCTCAAGAGTGCGCGGTACGCAGTATTACATTCTTGAATTTTCATCGAAGAGAAAAACATTGGTGTTGCATTGAGTATTTCATTTTGGCTATACGGTACAGACATTCTCTGCTGACTGCGCATCGAACAAAAATGTAATCCAAGGCTTACATTTTCGTTCTTCGGCAAACGACTTGACAAAAAAAAATTCATATCCCGAGAGTTTTTCTAATTATGGTGATGACTGCGGACAAGAAATTCAAAACCTTAAATCCTTTGTCAGATGACTGCGACATCAAACAAAGAAATAACTCTTGGGGTCTTCGCCAGAAGGCTTCGGATGAAACAAAAAATGTGTATGCGAATGATAGTAGATCATGGATTGAAACAATATATTTCTTACGGAGAGAGCTTCTTTTTATTAGATCTATGACTTTAAACCAAAAATTCAAAACTTAAAGTAGTCTGTCAGAAGATTTCGAGAAAAAAATTTGCAAAAAAAAAGAAATGCAAATTTGCAATTTTTTTTTTTTTTTGCAAATTTGAAAATGGCAGTTGTTTACTCATAGTAGTTATAATCTCATCTCTCGATCAATTTGTTTTCTATAAATCGGGTTTTTTTTATAATTCGCATTTTGGAGCACTCCTGCTCCAAAATTGAAAATATGCTCGAAACAAAACTCAATTCGAGAAGTCACGCTGTTGGTGACGGTTAAAACTCACTTGTACGCTTTAACCACGAAACTTATGGCGAAAATCACAGTTTAAATCATGGTAAGGTTCGATGAGTTGTGAATTCTGCTGTGACTCCTTCCGTTATTCGTTGTAAAAATCACAGTGCGAAAACTCAAAAATTCGGTCGCTCCAAAGTGGCATGGATGGAACGTAATTATGATTTTTTTTACAATAAAAAACAACGCGTGATTTTTAAAGTAAATTCGACCACAATTCCACTTGCTAGGGACATTTTTCGTTTCGTTTTTTTTTTTTACAGTTTATGAAAACAAATAGTATTCTGATAAACCAAATGCAGTGTTTTCGGCCGGTTAATACACATTTGGTCATGAAGTTCATCGATAACTGATGATGTGGAAGAAATTTTTGAGAGCATTGAGCCTATCGAAGGAAATACAGTATTATTTTACGAAATTATTCGATTATATTTGCTGTGTTCTCGCTCTTCTTTCCCTTTACTCCTTTGCTTAACTTTGTACTTGGCTTTATGTTCCCTTCGCTTAGCCGGAGATAGTCAATCCGCGGGATCTGTAACGCCGCTTGATGCCAATTCGCCGCGAGCGCAGGAAGTAACGAAGTCGATCGCAGAAATGATAATCTGGGATCTCGAACCGTACAATATAGTCGAGCATCGCGGTTTCCGTTCGCTCATAAACACGATCGAGCCACGGTACAAAATGCCAGATCGGACGACGTTCTCGCGCACTATAATCCCGAATCTTTACGAGAACGAAAAGGATCGGATAAGACGAACAATTCTTCACGATATTCAAGAAGGTGACAATAAATGATATACTGCATCTAACGTTTATTCGTAATGAGAACGGCTTACTCGGTAACGACGAAATACGCGCAGGTCCCAGGGCACGCTATCTCGAATGACACATTTGATTTGACTATTGCTTTACTATTATTATTTACAACTTTAGGCGTTTCGGTGATATCGTTAACGACTGACGGTTGGACTTCCCGAGCAATTGAGAATTACATCTCGTTGACGGTCCATTACGTGACAAACGATTTTAAGCCGCGAATGTTTACGTTGGCGATGGCGCAATTATCCGAAAGTCATACGAGCAAAAACTTACACGATATTCTCGAAACGACTATGCGCGAATGGGGGCTCGACGATGTCCGTATCGAAGCGACATTTTTTACAACCGACAACGCAGCGAACATCGTCGCGGCTATACGCATGGGCAAGTCGTGGTTCCGAATCCCGTGCTTTGCCCATACTTTGCAACTCGCCGTGAAGGATACGATAAAGGTGATATTTTCTTTCGCGTTTTTATCATACTTTTTTTAGGGTAATAACGTAACAGATCGTTTTTAATTGTTGTACCGAACAATGCTAAATATTTTGTTTTGCATCGGCTATACTTCCTCAGCTTTTACCAGACAATCAATATATTATTTAGTTCCGTGATATGAACACTTGTACAAGTGAGACACAAAAAAACTATTAACATATCATAGCACTTATGAGTATATTACTTTTACAACTAAGGAGTCTACCGCGTTCGGTCGTATCTGTCGAAAAGCACAAACGATTGTGAGTTATTTTGCGCGTTCAACGTCGGGGCACGCGAAATTAGACGAAGCTCAGAAAAACTTCATGCCGGGAAAAAAAGCTCTTAAGCTTATTCAGAACGTGGACACTCGTTGGAACAGCCAGTACGATATATTCGAAAGGCTTCTGACGTTGAGAAAATCTTTAAGCGTTGTCTTGTGCGATCGAGGTATATATTCGATTAATTTCGTGATCAGATTTATAAATACATAAGCCGCATATCTCCCGTTGGTACACGTTGTAAACATAATATCTATCTAATTGTACGTTCGTAACCTCGATACTCGTCTGATCTTTACCATTTTTACTTCTCTATGATGCTAATGAAAGTACGATTGATATGCCCTCACGATTATGATGTATATCGTGAAACACCAATTTAATAAATGAGTGAATTACTAAACACGATTCCGTCGAAGAATACGTCGAAGTTCTCGGGCCAGTTAAAGAAGCCACCGTTATAATGAGTGGCGCCACGTATCCGACGCTCTCCCAGTACATACCAATCGTGGAGACGTTGAAGAATGCTGGAGAGTCCGCCGATGATGATATGGACGTTGACGAAAGAGCAGATCTGACAGAACAAGAAGGTGGAGGAGAATCCGACGGCGATGATAATGCGCAAGTTACGAACGAGAAGAAATTAGCCGACTCATTGTCTCGTGCTTTAAGACGCCGATTTCATTATGTTCATTCGAATAATGATATAATGGTATTCGGAATGATTCGCGATCCTCGCTTCAAAGATCGTTTCCTGTCAACGACAGAAGAAAAACACAAGGCGACTAAACGGTTGCGGTGGAAGGCCGCTTTGCTTTACGCGGATGGAAACGCAAATGTCCCGTTAGAGAGAGATGATACTGCGCGCAGAAACTCGGAAGGTATATTGTTGCGCGTAAAGTTATTTTTAAAAATGTTTCTTTTATCTGAACACGTATAATCATATTATCGTCATATTGTCTTATCAATTCTCCTAGGCGAGCCTAAGTCAAAGTTACTTCGATTATTCGAAACGTTCCTCGACAGTAACAATAATGTCAATGGCACTGACGTAGAGCGTGAGTTGCAAAAGTATTTGCTGGAAAAAGTTCAGCCTCGCAATGCCTCCGTTTTCGATTGGTGGGCGAAAAATCAATCTCGATTTCCCACTCTAGCACACATCGCAAAGCAGTATTTAAATATACCTGCAGCGCAAACAACAAGCGAACGACTTTTTTCGGTGGCCGGAAATATAGTAACGCCGACTAGAGCTCAGTTGTTAGCTATTCACGTCGAGCAAATAGCATTTCTGCACGTGAATTACGGACAATTAGAAATACCGATTCTCTTACACTCGATTGGTGTAGATGACGTTAATACGTGTCCGGATAATTTAGAATCCGATTCAGACGAGATCCGATATCCGATCCGATCCGACTGATCAATAGCGAATCCGGTCCGGTTCAATATTTAAATGCACTCGATGTTTCGAAAAATTCCTCATGCTTAAGTAACTTAGCAGTTTATAAACTTGTTGTGAAATTAACGAATACGGGACTACATTTCAACGTGAAGTATAGTGTTTTATTATTTCCTTTTATTACTATTTGTTTGTTAATTATTCATCTGATAGTACAGAATTTTTATGCAAAAATGGTCTGTTGTAAGAGGAGCCTGAATTTGCGTCGATAAACTTTAGTCGCTTACCAACTCGATTGGAATTGAACAGCTTTAGTCGCTCGAACGCATCGAACGCATCGAACGCATCGAACGCATCGAACGCATCGAACGCTTCGGACGTATCAAGTCGGACTCGAGTCCGCTCGATTGTCGGTCTGACGAGTCGAGCGCCGAGCAGTTCGAGTTACCCTGAGCTTATGCTCATCCCTAATATCTACGTATGTTTTCGTTTCTGTTATGTCCGCTGCTTCTCCTGATAGCTTCAGGGGCAGCATGTCCAGAAAGGATGCCATATTTTCCGCAGGAACCATTTTTGCTACGTGCCTACAGGGCCGCGCAAACTGTTCCAGCGGTATGTTTTTTTCGTTAAATGACGGTATATTATTAAATACGTCGCGGAATGTTAGAAAACTTGCCATGTTTTCGGGCTCGTGTCCGCCTCCGGTCGCGATTGTTATTGTTTTTGCCGGTTGGCGTCCCGGTCGCGTTTCGCTAGTTAGCAGCAACCGGTAATAATTGTTTGTTTTTGTGAGGTTACGCTTGTGTGGCGCAATTTTGTAGTCGTTTGTGTGAGTGAGAAAAAAAGGTTGAAAAAAGAAAATTATTTGTTTATGTATATATACATATTATGTTGAAAACAATTAGGGAATTTAAAAATATTTTGTTTTGTAGAAATTTAAAAAGTTGAAAAATTGGGAAATTCAAAAAGGTTAAAAGGGTTGAGGGGTTTATGAAGTTTTTTTTTTTTAAATGGTTGAAAAATTGAAAGGGGAAAGGAAAGAAAAATCAAAAGATTTGAAAAGGTTTAAAAAATGGTAATAAAAAATTAGTTGTGAGAGAGAGAAAAAAAAGATCGAAAATTTTGAAAAGTTAAAGATCTGAAAAATTTGAAAAATTCAACGATTTGAAAAAATTTTGAAAAATGACAAGAAATTTGAGAGACTTGGAAAATGGGAAAAAAAAAAAATTGAGAAAATTTGAAAAAGTTGAAAAAATTACAATAATTACAATAATTGGAAGATGTGAAAGATTAGGAAAATTGAGAGAGAAGAGAAAAAATGGAAAAAAAATTGGAAAATTTGAAACTATTGAAAAAAGTTAGAAAAAGTTGAAAAAATTGAAAAAATTTGAAAAATTTGAAAATATTGAGAAAAATTTGAAAAAGTTGAAAAATTTGAATATTTGGAAAAAGGGAGAAAACAAATTAAAAGATTTTAAATGTGGGTAGAGGTGGTTTTAATTACGCGGATTAATTCGCTGAGAAAATTAAATTTGCGTAATTTTGTCGACGTTAACGGCTGCGTTCTCCAATCGGGAGTCGCGCATTGCACAAGTGTGTTGTAAAAAAATTTTTTTTTTTTTTATTTATTTGGAAAACACGAATTTATATTGTTTAATTGGCAAACATTAGAAAAAGATATATATTCAAGTAAGATTTCCCTGTGTCGCATGCAGCGGTCGTACGCTCATGACTCTGCTGCGTGCGCGACAAGGATGGCGCTACACGCTTTTTGCGAGTCGGCGCTCGTTACTCGCTTTTCGAAGCTCGTTTTGTTTCTCTTTATTTTTTCACACTTATGTAGAAAATGTTTAGTACTCACATTGCTGCCACGTAGAGAAGGGTGTATATTCGCATCTATGTCGCGTATTTCCTCTGTTTTTTGTTGTTTCGTCGGTCTTCCTTCCTTCGGGTTTTTTTTTGTATGGATTTTTTTTTGTGTCGTTCCTCCTTCGGTTTTTTTTTGTTGAACGCACTAGTTTCATTGAACTTTTTCGAGTCGCTGGCTTTTTTTTTGTCACTATTTTTTTTTTTGAACACTGTTTTTTTTTTTTTTACTGTATATATATATATTTTTTTTTATTATTTGTGCGAACACGCTTTATTGAGGATATACGATTTTTCAAATGTCGTATCTAAAACAAAAATTTAAGGGAAAAATCACTTTACACTTGTCGCGGACGCGGATTTTAGTTCGAAATACTTCTGACCCCATGTAATGGATGGCCAGGTATATGGATAATTATAGAGAAATAATAAAGTCGTGAATTGAGTGAAAGACTAAACTGCTAGTATTTATTAGTCGTAGAAATAATAGGGAGAGTGTACCGTCTTACACGTTGGGTGGTCTGTTGAGAACTGAATAATTAGGTGTTGAAGCAAAGGGCTTCGACGCCGGTAACTTGTATTGTTGCGCGCGTGAGGTATACCTCCGCGCGCTGATAAGGACCGTCGCTCGGATGCTGGTCGCGCGGCGGCTTGACCGTTGCCGTGAGACGGCGATCTAATTGTCGCTCTCACGGCAAAAGTGCTGATGGCCAAAATGCGAGTTATCTCGCTTCTCAGAAGGAGAAGCGAGCGTAGCGAAATATTATGAGTAAGATATTTAATGTAAAATATTTTTTAATATAGGGGACCGTTACAAAAATAAAAATAAAAATTCGCTCCTCTCTAGTGATCATTCCGTGATAATTTATTACCATGTGTCGTGATAACACATTTCGAGCCGGTATTCCATATACGATAGTCGGCGCCTTAAGAGCTAAATGGGATGCAAAAATGTAGTGTGACGTCGTGGTTTATTTATTCGTTGAAAATTAATTGATGAAGCTGCCGACTCGGCTACGGAACGCGATTGTTGAAAGGAAAAACGCGGTAGACACTTATTCGAATAGCACAAGACGTTTATTCTTGATGATTCAATGTACTGCGTGACGTTACTGCTTAGGTCATCGGAAAACTACTAACTGACTAGCCTAGGAAGAGGGTAGTTCTTATAGTTCTACTCTGTGGGAAAATCGTGATATGGTGGGGAGGGAATTTGGGAGTCGGAAGAAGGACACGTCTTGGGCGATGCTGGGAACAGCAGATGTCTTGGATTCTAGGAAGGTCAGGCCATAAAGATAGGTGCTTTATGGCTGGACTATGGGAGTTGGAAGATAAAGTCTTTAGGCCTTATCGGGAATGTAGGGGGTGCGCATTCCGACTGCGCGACGCCCTGGCGATAGTGAGGGTGCAGCTGTCGTGGAAAGTCACGTAGGCAGGAAGAGGATTTAAGGAGTCCGTGGGAAAGAAAAATAAGGCGTAGGCTGGACTATCGTTACACCTCCCCCCTTAATTTAGAAAATCCTTCCAATATTGTAAGGATTTTCTAAGCTTTAACATAATTAAGATTATTCCTACTGGTACGTCTTACAGATTGAGGTGCAACTCGAGCGTGACTTATCTCCGCTAGTGCGAGTAGTTCTTCTCGTGGATACTGTACAGCGTAATTGGCACTATCGGTGTTATTGGTGTGAAAGCAATTATTGTAAATGTTGATACAGGGTGAAAAGGTACATGATAGAAATTTTGCTAACAATTTGCCTAGGCAAGTACATAGTCCTACCTTACAGACTAATAATGATACCACAATACAGATGCACACATATCCGAGGTACTTCAGTCCATCGTGAGCGCTTTCAAGTAGCGTTTTGTTTCGTCTGTGGCGTCCGATCTTTTCGGCCTCATTCGAAATCTCGTCTAATGTTTGTCCAAGAGATATCAGTTGTGTTACGTCGATGTGTGTGGGTCTTCCTAACGTCGTTAATACTAAGTCTTGGAGAGATACCGAATGGTTGCTCAAAAGGTCATCGAGTCTAGGAGTCACGACGGTCTTGTTTATAATTACGTCTGTCGTCTGTTTAAGCTTTTCATCAATTCGGGGTCTAATGACAATGTGAGCAGTTTGACCGAGACAATTTCCTGAGATCGTTACTTTGTTGATGCCAT
The DNA here is from genome assembly GCA_934046635.1 of Buathra laborator. Lineage (NCBI taxonomy): Eukaryota > Metazoa > Arthropoda > Insecta > Hymenoptera > Ichneumonidae > Buathra > Buathra laborator. The sequence continues at coordinate 3,741,224 of OW203893.1, read as the reverse complement.
GTAATGTCGCCTGGCGCATCTTGTTGTCGTCACATAGCAGATGAAGTACTTCAGGTACTGGAGAGGTCGCAATCCAAGAGTTTCCAACCTTTAGCTGAATCCATAAGGATTTCGCTAGGTTCATGAACAACACTTGACAATGTGAATCGGATATATCTGATGGTCTTTGTAAGATGATCGCTTCGCAGCTGTTTGGATTATTTATCGCGTAATCGGGGTTTTGCCGTTTGCAAAGGAATTTTGAGCTTAGTTTTTTACATTGTGAGAGTTCATTTTCGCTACTCAGTGTGAACAAGGTTCTCACACAGTTTACAATGATTATGGTATCAGGGGGGTTCAGATAGTAGAACGTACTGGCTGCCAATTTTTGTTGGAGTACCGGGATTAGTCTGTAAGCGTGTAACACGGCATTTTCTACTACAGGGACCTTGATAATATAAGAAAAGCGATTGTCACTGATCATGACGCTGATGTCACTAATGTCTACTGTTGCGGCAAAAGCAGATTCTTCCAATGGTACTGGGGGTGTGTCGCTGGAGATAGTCCTCTCTCGGATCGTAAGGAGCGCTTTAATTAAGTCAGCTGGTCGGAGAATTTGCGGGTGGACGATTCCTTGCTTACCGTCATTAACTGCGTTTAGAACGTTATTAAGATTTTCACTATATTCATCAATGAGTGTCTCGAACAGTGCTACTTGTGAACTGATAATTATATCCCGAGTGTTGTTTGTTGTTCGATACGCTACGTTGTATAATCCTTTATGCAGATAATCGGTTTCATTCCTTAAACTTTCTATTGCATCCGCGAAAGTAGAAATCATTGCTTTTACTATTGGCGTTTGGTTACGGACGAGTCTGCTTAATTTTGAATTATCTTGACGGACTTTATCTATTTCTGCGTTATAGTATTCTGTATCAGAATTTCCAAGAGTGCCGAATAGGATTTTACTTATGTCTCCAATGAAATTGAATACTCCTCTTTTAAGGCGGGGAGTATAATTTATTATGCCCAAGAGTCGGACTCTACGGTCTTCTATTCTATGTAATCTTTGTCGCACAGTTTCTATCGTTACAGACTCGAGGCATTTCTTTCCATTTTGTGTAATATTACAAACGATAGACAATTTTTGAGCGATGGTAAAAAGTTCATCTCGTTGAGCGTTGATATCTGTGAGGTCCACGTAGTACACGACGGTCCAGGTCTTGTGAAACATCACCACATCCCCGAGGTGTTCTAGGTAAATGGCTCCAGAGACCGGTTCTACTTGGAACGGGTCGAAATTCCCGGGAGCTGCGGATGCTGCTAGCCGGATGAGCAAGAATAGCGGCATGACCTAAACAGACGAGTGGTTAATTCCTGCAATAAGGCTTTAACTTATTTACATGAATCAATTTTTTCCTGTTCCTAAGCAGAATTTTATAATTGACTTCGGATGTTCGGTCAAGTATTGTTACGTCGCGAATCGTGAATTTACGTGAGGAGCCGGCCTCATCTCGGTCAATGAACTAAATCAATTTACGCGTTATCGAAGCGGCTACGATTCGCGGGTGCCTCGTTTTGAGCCTAACCTCGCGGAAAGTTGCTCGGGAAGAGGCTAGAGCTCATTCGCGAAAGGAAATATGGGTTTTTTTTTCCTAGAAATTTGCGTTGATACAATATGTATCACGACAATACGGACAAAAGTATTCGAGGGGATCGCTAGGTGTTGTCTCTTATGGGGTAACGGAAGGGTTTTCTGTAGGAGCTACAGGTACACGCAAAACCCGGAGGTAAAAGATTATCGCGGCTACTATGCAAACTATAAGACAGCAAGTCAAATAGATTATTACAATCAAAGAGGAATTCATTTTTATTTTGAATTTTAATTAAACTCGCGGATTGATCTGAGAGACTCGACGCGCGGTAGACACTGGATAAATTCGAACACCCGAGTGTACTACAGGGATTTCACGTGTGACTCTCGAATCGCGGATATTAACGGTGATTTTAATGGAGATTCCGCACAAAAGAATAAAAATTAACACGATCACTATAATTGCCAGAAGGGAAATAATAACTTGGGATACGTACATTGTTCGATCGCGACACTATAAAGGAACAGGTTACGAGGGAAAAATCACCAAATTAGAAAAAAAAATAAAACTTACCGAAGAACAAAAGTATCTGGCGAGGATAAACGAAGAAGAGGTTGTTGCTGGTGGTTGTCGGTGGATCGCTGGTCGATACCCTCGGCGTGTCGAGAAAGTTGCCGAGCGGTCGAAGGTTTTCACGAAGAAAACGAACACACACAGTTAAGCACAAAGATTTTTATTTTACTAACTTCACTGAAGTTAGCAAATGGAAAACGAAAACTTGATACAATTTCACGAGCACAAACGGAGAACAAGACTTGAGAATTTTCAAAGTCTTTTTAACAAAAATCGGAATAAATGTCGTCGCGCACAGAGTAACGTGTCGATGAGTTTCAAAGTGGTAATGAGCATGGCCCTCCGTAAAGGGCACAGTTTAAATAGGCTTGACATAGACCGCGGTGGAAGGGGCAACTTTTTGGTCGAGGCGTGATTTTCCACGTCTCCCTTGTTCTCTTTCTATCGGCTGTCAATTATCGATAATTACTCTAATTAACTATTAACTATTGCCAAATTGATTTTGGATTTGTTAATTAACAATTTATTCTTTTTATTTATTTTGGAAGTGTCTCAAATGTGAATCACCTTTTTAGGTGGAAAATTACGGATTTTAACACTTGCAAAAAAGGAAAATTTTCTTGATAAAGAATTAATTAATTATCAAATCCAAAAATGTTAAAAATGAACTCTATTGATATTTCGCTCTCATTCTTCACTCTATTACATGCATTCTCATTCGGTTTTTACTATAATATGTGAAATATCGATCGATATCGATTTGACAGATCTAATTAAATTGAATTTAAATTCGATATAAATTTCATAACTACCAGGGTGTTCTTGTATTCATTCCTAATGGTTTTTCGTCGGCTTTCAATACAAAATGATGAATTTATTAACTTAATTAATTAATTTGTTTAACACTTCCATTTGTCAAATTAACAAATTTCGGGTTAAACTTTTACGATAATTGTAACATTTGGCTATTGTAAAACATGGAAAAATGATTGTTATTAACGATTGTTAATAATTATTAATTGGTTATTCTCTCTTTCTTCATCCCTACTCTTGGCTAAGAATTTCGTTTGTCTCTTGATTTTTATTGCTCTCTTCCTATTGGTTGAGAAAAGTTCGGCTATCGATGAGTGGTGGGCCTTCTCGTACGTTCTATGCATTGCGCGGGTGGCTCACCCTTCCCCTACTCTCTCGGTACGATCACGTGTACCGTAGCTGACCCGCGAGCTAGCCAACAGCGCTACCTCCCCTTCGGGGTGGCTCTTGACTTCCCTTGTTCGTACCAGCCACGCTCACGTAGTCGCTTCTCCTTCTATCCTACCTAAAGAGTATGCTGGTACAGAGACTTTCTCCGTCGTGGCGACATAGCGACAACGTGCAATCCTCTGTTCTCTCCCAGCACGGAGTCTTCTCCTTTTTTTTTCTTTCTAGGAACCGTGACAAATCGGCGAGCTGAATAGAATTGCTTCTTCGAACGAGCACCACTTATCTTTATTTATTTCAACCAAATGTTTAGAAGAAACTGTTTGGAGGTAGTTGTTGAAAAAAAACATTTCCTATGTAACCCAATATTCTTCTTTCGTCGCTGCTAAAGATCGTAAATTGAACTGTTTATCTTTGAAACAATATCAGTTTGCAAGATATTTTTCGCTTAAATGTTTAGTCTCTGAGTAATGAGAATATTGCTAGAGGCAAAAATATTTTAACTCGTTATTTTTACGGATTTACTTTTTATGATGGGAAAAGACCAGAAGGGTTTATGATGGTTACCTGAGTAACCTGCAAATACCTGACCTACCCCTAGCTATAAAGTATAGCCGGGGAAATACGTGAAAAATACATAAAAAATATGTTATTACAAAACTTTAATATTGATGACGACCTGACCCAATATTCATATGCATGCGTGATTCTACTGGAAATCGGCTAATTATTAAATTCGCGACCTTCGGGAATCTCTAATTGTTCGCGGGGGTGGCTGTGATGCCCGAGAGGTGCTGCACTCGTTGGAGGAAATCAGAAGTTTTTCTAACCCACTGGGCCCTATGCATAGTGGTTAGAAGGAAGCTGTCGGTATCGTCGCTCGAGGTGTTCGTCGTCTTTGGAGTCATAGAGCGCTCGTGTCTGTGAGCCTCGAGCATCGAGAGCTCGTATCCCTGAGTCTCGATGCGTCATGGTGTTGGTGTATTTCGGCTACATCGAGCGCTCGTGTCTATGGGCCTCGATGCTTAGTGGTGTCGGTAGGTTTCGGCAAACAGAGACCTGCCGGCTTAGCAACAGGCAAATCCCTTCGATGGCGGCTGGCCCAGGTACATGAGCCGGCGTTTCTTGCTGGTGTTGGTGACTTTTCTTCACAGTGTGCTGTCGGGGGCCACGTGCTCATCTTGGGTGATCGAGCCATGGTGTTATGCCTTTGGAATTCTCGAGTAACTCAAGTCCCATTGAAGATGTTGATTTTTTCGTGTCTCCGATGACAGAAATATTTTACGACTTCGTCTCGACGAAGTCGCTTTCGAAAGTTTGTTAAATAGTTTCTGGTCAACGGTTCTCTGTCTGCGATTCCCACGCACAGCAATCCTCTCCCGTTTTCCTTTATTTTCCTCAGTCTTTCCGTTTCCTCGCGAGTGTACGCGTGCAGCTTCTCTCGGTGCGATCGAAGAGCAGCGCAAGTTCGCGAATAAGAGTTCTCGAAAAGTGCGTGACGTAACAGTATAATAGCGGGGCCTTCCCACTTCGATGCCAGTGGGGATTTATCTCTTTCTTGAGCGACAAGAACTTCGTCGGCCACGTTGAAAATAGGTGTAGGCCGGCAGATTTTAGAATCTTGCGTTGACTTATAACGTTCTTTCGCTGTAATGAGATGGTCACGCCTTTTCTTCAGGATTCGTTCGTGGTCCGCTCGGAGTCCCTCGAAGTATTCGTCGCTGGTTGTATTAGTCCGGTGAATGGGAATACTGTTCGGAACATTTGGTTTTCGTCCAAACTGCATTTCGATAGGTGTGAGCCCAATCCCTTCTTGTTTAGCGGTATTGTATGCCATTGACACGAATTTTAATTTTTTGTCCCAGTCCTCGCGGTGATCATGGATGAGGGATTTTATTTGTTCTTTGATTGGTCCGTGTGCTCTTTCCAGGCTTCCATTGCTCTGCGGGTGGAAAGTCGTCGTAGTCATATGCGAGATATTGGAAAGTTTGTCCATGTGCTTGAACGTCTGGCTTATAAAGTTGCGTCCGCCATCCGTGAGGATTTTCTTTGGAGCTGCATGGATGTAGATGAAGTTTTGTATGAGTGCATCTACGGTTGCTTTGGCATCTTGTGTTTTAAGCGGGATGAGCGTTATGTACTTCATGAGTTGATCCTGTACCGAAAGAATATATTTGTATCCGTCGCTTGTTTCTGAGATAGGTCCTACGAGATCCAAGGCGATTTTATCGTTTGGCCGTTCAGCTGTATCGGTGATTATCGCCTCTGCTTGCGGACGTATGCGAACTAGCGTAATCCTCTGGCAAGTATCGCACTTCCGGATGAAGTCTTCGATGTCCCTCTGCATGTTCGGCCAGGTAGCAACGGCGTTGATGCGGTCGAGGGTCTTAGTTACCCCGAAGTGTCCCGTGGCTCTAGTACCATGGTGCTCCTTTATGATGTGCTGCCGGTCCTCCTCCGTCTCTGGTTCGTACAAGTACAACGACGGCCGCTCGTTCCTTGATGCCCAGATGAAATTTATGATTTGCTTGATTCGGTTCTTCGTGCCGGGGTGAGCGCGCAGGTGTTCGCAGCCTAAATATATTTTTGTTGGTTTATCCAATTTTATCAGCGCGGTGCCGATCCTATTGTACCAATCAATTTCATCTTCATTGAAATTAATGTACAAACAGTCTAAGGCGTCACTTGGTGAATCCGTAATCTTCAGTACTGGAGTATCATTCGGTGGAACGTCCTCGCTTATTTCCGTGACCATTGGGATGTCTTCACACAATTCGAACTTCATGTAGAGTGGTGGTTCTTCCTCTACAGTTTCGGCTTGTTGTGTTTCGGTTGCCTCACAGTCATCGTTGCTGGGCCCTTCTACGATGTCGGCTTCTTCTTGTATCACCTTCTGTTGTCGACGTGTCGTCACGGCATAAACTCGAGAGAGAGCGTCGGCATTAGTGTTGAGCGAACCCTTTTTGTAGATAGGTTCGTACTCACATTCTTCGAGCTTCAGTCTTAATCTCATCAGGCGACTGTTTGTAGGAGGGTCAGTGGCTTTGAGTATCCAGATGAGAGGTTTATGGTCAGTCACTATTTGGAAATGTTTTCCGTAGAGGTATTGACGGAAGTGTTTTGTTGCCCAGGTTATGGCAAGCATTTGCTTTTCAGTTGTGGAGAATCGCTGCTCCGCTTTGTTGAGGTTTCTCGATGCATAGGCTACAGGTCGGTCTTTACCAATAGGCCCCTGTGATAGTACAGCACCAAGAGCGAAGTTGCTAGCATCGGTGGTCAGAACGAATGGTTTTGAAAAATCCGGATACTGTACGGGAGCAGTCGTAAGTGCCGTGCGTAACAAGTTGAAGGCTTGTTCTTCCTTCTCCGTCCAATCCCAGGTAGCTGATGTCTTTAAAAGTTCCGTTAGTGGCTTCGCCACTTTAGTGAATTCTTTTATAAATTTTCGGTAATATCCTGCGAGTCCTAAGAAACGTTTAATTGCTTTGGGGTCGTTTGGTCGAGGAAAGTCTTTCACTGCTTTAATTTTCGATGGGTTCGGTTGAACGCCGTTTTCCGAAATTACGTGTCCCAGGAATTCTAATTCGGGGCGAAGAAATTCGCATTTATCTGGTTGGAGTTTGAGATCGGCTGCACGTAATTGCTTGAGGACATCAATCATTTTTCTGTTGTGTTCTTCAAGGGTGTTACCGTATATAATTATGTCGTCGAGGTAAACGAAGCATGCGTTACCAATAAGACCTCGCAGAGCGTTGTTCATCATTCTCTGAAACGTTGCCGGTGCGTTCTTCAGGCCGAAGGGTATCCTGTTGTAGTGATAGTGCCCTGATGGTGTAGAGAATGCTGTTTTTTGTTTATCCCGCTCGTCCATAGCGATTTGGTGGAAGCCGGAGGCAAGGTCGAAGGCGGAGAAATATTTAGCTCGTCCCAATTGATCCAGTATTTCATCAATACAAGGGAGAGGATAGGCGTCGTGAGCAGTCTTCTCGTTTAGCTTACGTAAATCGATGACAATTCTCCATTTCTTCTTTCTTGATGCATCCGATTTCTTTGCCACGACCCATAGCGGGGCATTATATGGTGAATCGCTTGGCTCGATGAGTGCTTGTTGCAGCATATCATTTACTTGCCGATCAATTTCTTCTTCGTGTGCCGGTGGGTATCGGTACTGTTTGACATTTATCGGCACATCGTCGCTGGTAATAATGCGATGTTTGACCGCCTTTGTGCCCGGTAGAGGGTCGCCAGGTAGAGCGAAGACGTCGAGGAAGGACGAGATAATGTCCCATACCTTCTCCGCTTGCTCCGGTGGCACGTGCTCTAGCCGCACATTTTCTTGTAGTTTTCGTACTCGGTCAGCTGTGTTCTGGCTTTCGATATGGTGTATCGCTACTACGTCCGGCGGTGCGTGTGGGTGCTCTTCCGACGGTGGAGGGGTAAGTTCCTCAAGCGGTATCCCACGCAGCAGGTTTATCGTACTCCGCTTGGGTTCTTCCGAGTCGTGTATTACGGGCACCCGGGCTTGGTAGTCCTTCGCTTCGAAAATACAAGGTACGACCACTTCTGAATTTTCTTCCGCTGTAACAGCTGGTCCATTTTTAATGTTTGTTAGTGTCCGAATCCAGTACACCGATCTAGCTGGAATCGTTATTTCGTCTCCTTCAAAATCGTATCGTTGACCGTTTAGTTCGAGAAATTCTTCTGGCCCAATACCAATGAAGGTTTGGTACTGCTTCATAAATGGGATACCGATGAGCCCGTCTTCTAGGAGGGGGAAATCATCAGGTTTCACGTGGAAAATCTGTTTTCGGCCATCAAATTCCTGTTGTGTGATAAACAGTGATTCGTTGCCCATTGTAAATTTCGTGCGAACATTTTTGTTGACCAACGATCCCGTTGTTAACATGTTCTTTTTCAATAAACTAATGGCAGATCCGGTATCTAATAGAAATCTTCCTGGTTCTCTGGTTCCTCGCATTGCTAGTTTGACCACTCGCTTGTCTGATCCGATGGTGTTAATTCTTGGTAGTCCTCTTCTGTTTTTGCTCCAAAGTCGGTTCTTCTGGCACGTGGTTCACTCTCGGCGGGGGGCGAGGTAGAGGCCTGTCCCTTTGAAAACCCGACTGTTGGGTGGAGCTGTTGGTACGATTTTCTGTGTCCCGCCTCTTTGTGCGGCAGTCCTTTTCTATGTGGCCCATGCGGTTACAGTAGTGGCATTGCACCTGTGGTCGTTGTGTCGTGGACGAAGTCGAAGGTGGTCGAGAGGCCGACGGCGTGTTACGGTGAGGAGCCGCTGTCGAGTTTCTTTCGGATAGGTTGAGACTCCGGGCCATTGTTTCCCTTGTAATATCGTAGGCCTCTGAGGCCTGAGCCTTGGCTATTGCTGAACGAATGTTGCTTGGCCGCTGCGCGCGTACTTCGGCAGATATCTCTTTACGAAGTCCTAACAGGTATTGTTCCGAGTCCTTGTTCTCTCTCGTACTCGATAACAAATTTGCGTCTATCCTCGTCTACGGTGGAGTTCGCGAGTACAGCTAATACTTCATTTTGGACCTCGAGGAATCTATTCGTGAATTTCGATACGGATTCGAGCTTTCCTTGGAACATGCGAGAACGTTTATCGCAATATACACCCACTGGTTGCAAGTTGCCGAATAAAATCCGAAGGCCTTCATAGAGTTTGTCGTACGATCCGATGTCGTATTCTTGAAGTTCACGCGCCGCGTCCCCGATAATTCTTTTCGCGATGATTAAACGGCGGAGATAGCTTTGTCTGGTGACCTGTTGTCTCACGTCTTCGATTGAACTGATGAACATCTCGACACCAATATTTTTTCCATCGAATTCTTTAATGAGTTAATGAGTTATTGCCTCTTTTGGTGTAATTTCTTCCGTATCTAATTCGGATATTTCGCTGTCGCGTCGCGACCGTTGATCTTCTTGGCACATTTTGTTGTCAATTACTCCACTGACGTTTGTCATAGAGCACGAGTTAGTAGTTGTGGAGTCATTTTCGGAATCGGTCGCGATTGGGAGTATTTGATCGCGGTATTGAGTAAATGAGTTATTATTACTCACCGATTTTCCTTGATGGTCCAGCGTTGAATTTGTGTCTCGTGCAACTTCTTAGTGTTGTTAATCGTTTCAATGTTCCTGGCACTTAGAGTTGGCAGACCCCACACTTAGCACCAATGTGACGTCGTGGTTTATTTATTCGTTGAAAATTAATTGATGAAGCTGCCGACTCGGCTACGGAACGCGATTGTTGAAAGGAAAAACGCGGTAGACACTTATTCGAATAGCACAAGACGTTTATTCTTGATGATTCAATGTACAGCGTGACGTTACTGCTTAGGTCATCGGAAAACTACTAACTGACTAGCCTAGGAAGAGGGTGGTTCTTATAGCACTACTCTGTGGGAAAATCGTGATATGGTGGGGTGGGAATTTGGGAGTGGGGAGAAGGACACGTCTTGGGCGATGCTGGGAACAGCAAATGTCTTGGATTCTGGGAAGGTCAGGCCATAAAGATAGGTGCTTTATGGCTGGACTATGGGAGTTGGAAGATAAAGTCTTTGGGCCTTATCGGGAATGTAGGGGGTGCGCATTCTGACTGCGCGACGCCCTGGCGATAGCGAAGGTGCAGCTGTCGTGGAAAGTCACGTAGGCAGGAAGAGGATTTAAGGAGTCCGTGCGAAAGAAAAATAAGGCGTAGGCTGGACTATCGTTACAGTAGGCTTCTGATAAAATTTACTTGGATTTTCACTTTGCGAAGTTGGGATAGGAACATTTGTTAACTCGTTGTTGTTTCGCATGCGTAAATCGACAATCTGCTTATTGTAAATTGTCGGCACCTTGGCATTCTAAGTAACCTTAGTGAGATTGTCGTGCTTGCGACTGCAAGGCGGTTGTTCTAGGACTATCTTTCGTGATCGTTGTTTTTTCCTGCTTCTTCAAAAAGTGACGACGTAATTTTTTCTATCGCTAATATGCTGGATACATTGTATGGTTTATTAAATTTAGGGTCAGTGGACTTTAATGTTTAGAACAATTCACTGGAATGTTGTCAGCATCGTCAAATAGGACATTGAAGTTTTTAGTATCTGAAATAAATTACATCACTCGTACAAACAAATTGAGATTATTCGATTGAATCATAAAAGCCAACATATATTTTATAATTTACATTGCAAAAGTTTTCCATTGAAATTACGTATATTTTTGCAGCAGTTAATACGACAGGATCGATACTCGCTCTTATAAGTAGAAGAATCAATTTTCTCGATCTTATAGACATCATGTACCATCTACAGCTGTATCTGTGTGATGTAACAAATGGATTATTGTGTTTTGTAGTTCATTAAGACAGCTGCTTTATTAAAGAACAACGCGCGTTATAGGATAAATCGTCTGTCAAATCTAAAACGTGACCATACATGATCCCGCAAATGTGAGCTGAAAATCACCATACAAAACACGACCAAATAAGTTAGATCCTGGGGATTCAATCTAGTTAAGCATGGCCAGATAAGTTGAACCCCCTACTATCCCCCCTAATGCCTGTCCTCTGTCTTCCCTTACGAACATTTCTATTTCCCTTGAAACCAAGGTCCGCTAGATTGCAGCCTGCCGTCATTTAAACATTAATACCCGGTGGTGCCATTTCTCGCGTTGCCTTTCAATACGTAGATAAAAAATATCATGGTCCACTAACTTTTTTTTAGTTAGTGGACCATGATATGCCTATATATACGTACGCAGCGTCCGGAATAATTGAACTGGCTGTGGATATCCAATGACCGGGTAAAGTGATGCAATAAAGATGATATGTTTGGCCGATGGTGAACAGTCCCATTCGTAAAACGTCTTCCTTTGGAGTGCTCTTAGCAACCGTCTGCACAAAGTCAGGAAAATTAGGCGAAATGAAAGTTTCATACAGTGGTGATTTATTACTCACTTGAAACCCCGTAAAGGATAAGACGACCGCACTTACGACAACTGTTATAAGAAGCATTCCCTGGCACGTGGACTGAATGTCGTCTACGTACCTTTATCAAAATGAAAATATATATAATATTATTTTTGTAAGTCGTTCATGAAAAGCAGTATTTTTCATAGCAAATTTACAGCGCAAAAATCGTTAATTTCACGGCAATATTATTAAGATAGGTTCGTGGAGATCACAATTTGTTCACTTTCATCCCTTGGGTGGAAATTTTCTTCATTCATGTTCCTGTTTCGCATGACAAAAATATAATCACAGCTACTTTTACTGCATTTTTAGTAGACTATTCACTGTTTGATCCGCAAAAGTGCTATCGCGCGTAAAAAATTGGGCGCCAAATCCATCCGGAATTTGCCAAGATTTTATGCGGAAATCTGAGCATTGATAAAGTCCACGGGAGAATCCCAGCAGGAATTTGCTGAATGCAAATTCAAGACAGGACTTTGGTTCTAGCCAAATTTCTTCATTTTTAGGCACTCACTATAACAATAGGCAAAGAGTGCCTATTAAAATGACCATCGAGGCTTCTTCACACAGCTTTCGATGGGGATTCCCCGCAGCGTATGCTCCAAAAAAATTAGTTTTTCAGAATTTACTTCGGTGTACCTCCAACTTCATGCTCAGTTAATTTGAAGTGACTCCGATGACTGGAAATATTTTTTTTAGCCTGCGGTTGAATAAAAATAGCTTTTTCACTGAATTTATCTTCTCGGACGTCCGTATCACAGTGTAACTTTGGATGGTGCGAACCAATTTTGTTCTCCTTCGCAGGAGTGTTTCATCACATCATGACTATTGTGCACAAACATTTTGAAACTACTGCGAAGCCTTTAATGAGTTGTTCCAAAATAAAAATTCAATTTTGTTCCGCTAAATGTCCGTACGGTGCTCCAATTATGAAGTCTACGAACCAAATTTTTTCTTTTTCGCAGCATTATTTTATTTTATCGAAAGCACTATGCACAGCAAATTTGAAGACATTCCGACGTCTCTGAACATTTTTTCCAGGCATTTTCCATTTAAAAATCCATTTTCTCCTGTCAAAGGTCCGTACGTCGCTGCAATTTTGAAACCTACGAACGAATTTTTTTCTAATTTTCAGCAATATTTCATTGCATCGAAAACACTATGCACAGCAAATTTGAAGACATTCTAACATTTCTTAATATTTTTATTCTACAATTATTTCTAGTGAGGAATTATTTTAAAGGTTATGTTACTTTAATTTTCCAAAAAACAATTTTTCATCATGTCAGAAAAGAAAATTTGGTTGCGAAAAATAAAACACGAAATATCACACATTGATTTACAAATATTAGCCCTTTTTATTTCGAAAATAATATATTTTGAACGAAACCATTCACAATATTTTACAATACATCATTCACATTCGTAATAAAAATCATAAATTTCACGGGTGCACTGAAAAACTTGGTTATAATTTCACAAAGAAGAATCATCGAATATCCAAAATTATTGCAATTGGCCAAATAAAATTTAAAACAATCGCGACTATTTATTTTTTTCCGTTCATTCTATCTGTCAAACTTTGGAAGCCGACGACAATTCCATAGCAGACGTGATAAAGTTCGCACATGCCGCGACATTGATATTCTGTGGCGGGATGATTTGAAATGAAAAAAAAAAATCTCAGCTTTTTTTTCGTTTTTAATGTAAATTACTTTAAATATTGGGAAACTGCAATTTAATTTTTTCAAATCTCTTTAAAATTTTTTCGAAACAAAAAAAAAATTCAAATTTTATCTCGAACTTTTCCAACCACTCTTCTACTTTCTTTTCAATTGTTTCAATATTCCGATCTTAAAACACACAGGAGGTTCAGGTGAAACGCGCAGCGCGACGTATAAACATATTCGATACGTAGCGCATAACGCGAAGTGTAATCACACTTGGTACGGAGCGCGTAGCGCGACGTGTACCCCCGTGAGTGCCTTAAAAAATGTCCCCCCGGGACATTTTTCGGGGGGTTTGGGGGGCGGAGCCCACCAACAAGGGCCTCTGCGCCCGCAGGGCGCTGAGGCGCTTGTTTCTTCTTTCATTTACACATAATATGGGATTGTGTGTATGGGATTGATCACACGAGGATTACCAGGGTCGTACGCGATGGCTGGGAGAGGATCTGGAAAAGAGTATGGGGAGAATATGGTTCCGTCCCAAATACCTTTCCATACTAGTCCCCGTTCCACATCCGATCGGAATCCCATACTCAGATAAAGACGCTTTCCCATACTACTTTTTTCTACGCGGGTATGATTGAATAAACAATTATAAATAAACCCTACGGTGTTAAAATCAAATTCTCGTTAAGTGGGTGAGTGGATGGTTGATAAGATAATGTATACAAGTGTTTCAAGTATCCTCTTAACACGCTTTGAAATTTATGAATGTGATAAACATCGATAAACAAAGAACGAATAGAACAGTCACATCTAAAGAATGCATGACGAATCAGGCCCTTGTTTCCGGAATTTGTTATAAGAGGGGTTGGGTATGTACCCCGAATACCGCAGGCAATACCGAAGGTGTATTGTGCAATAATAAAAGTATGCAGGCGACACGTGAGGCGCGATCGCCGAAACCGAACGCCTCGCGAACGATTGAGCAATCGACGCATCGAGCGCGCGAATCTCAATCGCGGTCAAGTAATGCAGCGCGTCAGCAGTTAGCGTAATTCGGAGCCTCCAAATTCTCGAACAGAATCTGGAGCGTCAAATAATAAACAACAGGCATCGAAAAGCGGAGATTGTCGCAATATATCCGGTGGTCGCAATATTACCGATTATCGCATTAATGCTTCGTCTTTAAAATTATGTTGACACGCTCGCTCCGTATATATCGATACGAGCGCGAGCATCAGACAGTCTGGAATGACTCGTGAGACAAGGGGTCCGATTGACTCCTGAAACTGTGCGTCTGGTCCAAGGGATTCGAGCAAGGAATCCAAGTTGAAAGTATAATACGTGATAGCGGGTCGAACCTGAGTACTATCATAGAGTTAGTTACGTCGTAAAAGCGGAATAGTGAAATGTTCAGTGAGCGATACTGAATTACGAAGTGTTACCGATTGTATTTGATACCGAATTACGAAGTGTAATGATTTGTATTCGATTGTTAAACTGTTTTGTTGTTATCCTTCATCAATAAATTATCATCTTGGTCTACGTTCAGTGGTTCTCACTGGAGTTCTAACTCCTAAACTAGTTCAATCCCTTTTATTATGTCGGGCTAAATTCCCAACCTTCGAGCACGGAGTGATCAACCGGGTTTCGGCGGTACAACAGGTATATTAAAATAAACAATCCTCGTCGCGTAGAATATAGAATTCGTATCGTTCAGTCTATAATTTAACGACAAGATGAATGCAGCCAATGCAACACCCGTAATTCGTAAGTTAAAAAATTAATGGCAGTTATCTAAGGCAGAGCTGAAGACTAGTTCGAAGTCTAAACTTTTCAAGTATTGGGAACGACAAATTTATCTCCTGTGGGATAGATTACCCGCACATATTCGTGCTGATCCCGAAGTAGCATTATACCTACCATGCATGGAGCATTGGAATACACTAAATATGAGAACTCACATTGATGGACCAACGTTCATGCGTCCAGTGAGTCATGAAGAAACAGTAACAACATTTGTGTTTATTTAGTATCGAATTTTCGTTGCTGACAGGCTTAAAGAAGAAGAAGGCGGACTCGATGCGTGATATTTCTTGGTAGGAGTGATAGTGCGATGATACAAAATCTGATGTTGCAGCTTGAACTACACCAGTCGAAAATGTGATGCAAAGCAAACGACGCGAGTTAAAAGTACGCATCGAACTACTCTTGAAGAATTTCGAAGAAGTAAAAAATCTTATTCGTACGAGAACAGACATCCGCTTTATATTGAAGAATCCCAGCAGCATCCAAATCTTAGAAAATGGATCTCTCCGCAAGCAACTAGGTTGGCAACATGAAGGCATTCCTTCCAAAAAAGACGCACGTTGAGCTGGACATTCGGCAGAACTATACCATCACGGACATGACGTTCGCGCAGACCAAGTTCGGCAATAGAGTTGTCGTTGAAATAGACAATGGATTTGCTGTTATCCTACCGTCAAGACTTCGGCGAGTTTTCGAAGCCTATGAAGCATTTTTCGACCAAATGCGTTCATCATTGCAGAATGGTCATCTTTATATGAACTATCACGGTGGAAGATATAACAGTATTAAATTCAAAGTTGTGTGAATATTATCAATAGATGTTTGAGATGTGGAGTTAGTAACATACTTATTTTAGATTTTTGGAAACTATTCATAAGATGTAACCGCTTTTCTCCGAGAGCTCGCAACAGTTACAAAATACGTAACGAGAGTCGTATCGTAAGGGCGCCAGCCGCGAGAATCCGGAATTCTCGCGACAAATTTATTTTTCCGATACGACAATTTTCCCAACACGATGCTCGGCCAGCTACAGCCCGGGAAGATGGTAGAGGGGAGTGATTCGAGTCGCTCTCACAACAGGAAGAACAGATAGATCTCGGGAACACAATCAATAATTTTTATTTAACAAAATAATACCGGGAGCGGAGTCGTGAAGCGACAACCCTTCCGCCCTTTCCGTGAATAAATGCTACAATGTTTCTCTCGCGTTCGGTACAGTCTCGAGAGCGTAGTTTCTTCGCTCTTCCTCAATTAAACCGAATATATTCAATAAAAGACAACCTACAGTATTTTTAAATGCGTCCAATTGCACGCCAAAAGAACCATGATCTATGGTTCCCACATAATATCGCTCCACATAAATCGTGAGCTAACGGTAACGCGCACACGCGACGTGAGAACGCCGCGTCGCGAAAATCAAAGGTCGAACCGCCCTGGCGAATGAGGGTTACGCGAGAACTTATTCTACGGACTCTCTCGCGAATTTCGAAGCGAGTTCAATAAATGTACGAGAATCGAAGTCAAAGAAATTAGATATGTGAAGTCAAAGAAAGTTAAAATAGTTAAAAGGTTGAATATTCTCGTCAAGAATAATTCAGACAAAACCCTTCAAGGCGCTTCTTGGAAACTAACTAACCGCGTGAACTAAATTTTCCCCGAGAAAATACAAATGCGAGCCTCGCATGCGAAACGCGCCGTCCCCTCGATAGCGAATTTACTCTGCCCCGTTATATCTTTGGTCTCAAACCAAACGCGCATGATGCTCTTACCCCTGTTACTTTGCAGTGATGGAAAAAAAATAAAAAAACATTTTTCTGCAAAAAATGTAAAAAATGTCGCCAAGTAGTTTAAATAGTTATGTGAAAATAAAAAACTCGTAAAATAATAAAAAATCATCTGAGCCAAGTGAAAATAAAAAAAAAAAACTTTGCTCGTCCTTACTTTTGATGCAACTACATTTATTTGTATTCTAAGGTCTCGTCAAGTTTTTTTTTTATTTTCACTTGGTTCAGATGATTTTTGATTATTTTACGAGTTTTTTATTTTCACAAAACTATTTAAACTACTTGGCGACATTTTTTACATTTTTTGCAAAAAAATGTTTTTTTATTTTTTAATTCATTCTTTTTTTTTAATTTATTATTCTATTATTATTTATTAAAAAAAAATGTTTTATTACTTGATAACGTTAAGAATCCGCATGACACCATTTTTCTTGTATCACACGCACAATATTTATCAATTGAAATGACCTCTCGTCCGCGATTATTTGAACAATTTTATCAGACGAACGACGCATTTTGTTAACCGCACGAGAGGCTCCTTTTTTTTTTACTAATTTTGTCGAAAAAATGAAATAAATAACCTCTACTTAACCTTCTTTTCGATCACTCAGTGTGAGCGTACTATTTACGGATCGCGGATACGGATATTACTAGTTGCTGTATTCACGAACTGACACTTGGAAATTGATAACAGCTGATCGTTCGTTCCGCTTATACCGTTGGGTATGCACGGCACACGCATGGACGCACGAACACAACACGCAGGTCATGGGACATCGGACAAACAGCTGACAGTCGAAAAAATCTCTGAAGAATTATTTTTATAATGAAAGTGAGGATTTTTCGGGCGAGATCGCGATATCTCATCATTTCGCGCACCGATCGGTCTGATTTCAGGCGCATCTTAAAGCTTGTATTCGATTTATATCATGAAAGTGTCTTCAGAATTTAGATCCGATGTCTCGTTTCCGAGAAAAAAAATGTCAAAGTTTAGGGGGCACGATATTGGCGTATAAGGACACGGTAGCGTTCGACGCGCGTGGACTCGCCGCGCGGACTTTTAACTTTTTAAACTACTTGGCGTCGAGACGCTACCGCGTCTCTTGATCCCTCGAATTCCGCCGGTTAGGGAGTCCAAATCGCAAATCGGGGAGAAGTCGGTATTCTCGAGGCGACGATATGTACGCATCTATCCGGGAGCCACGTCCTTCCTTATCGGGATCCTGCGATCGAGTCTCTCAGTCGATTGACTCTCGAGAGCTCGCGAACCCTTTTAAACCCTATAAAATAAAAAAATAATTTATGTGCAAACTGTTTTATTTGTTTCAATATAAAACATTGGCATATTTAATTTTATTTCGAAATCCATTAAGCCAATTCCTCAGGCATTTTGCATTTCCATCGGCGCAGTTATATTTTTAGCAAGATATTCGGATGATGTGGGCATCTTATTCCTGGCACAATTGGAGTTAGGTTTCGCAATGACAGGCGCTCCAGCGTTTCCAAATTGACAACGGACACCGATGTACTGAGACGGTATTAAATTTTTATCCCTCATATTTTTCGTGTTTATTCACTACATCGGCAAATTACCATACGTTTCGGTGAATCAGCACGTAAAAGTACCGACCGCGCAGTCAATCGATGACTACGGTCGATAGTGCGAACTGCCCAAAGGTGTTGCACCATATTTTACACACGATTTTCATAGGCTGTTCCGACACACCCCGTGCAGCGATAATAAAGGACAGCGAAGTTTGACGTACTTCGTGCGTCAATGGACACAAAAAATGGCCTCGCGCTCGGGTATATAAGACCCGATCGCGAGCACAGAAGCACTTCACTTCGATCCGAAACTTCGAACGAAGAGGAACTCATGCGCGGCTTAGGCTCGTTTGATCTTGAGTTTCTCACTGGTGCAAATCGATATTTCTCGATAGCCCGAAATCGAATATCTTTTCATTTTTCGAGTAAGGCGTTGCTTTACTCGACAGAGTCCCGACGCTAAGCCGAAGCAAGGGACAAATATCTCATCGACGAGCCAAACAATCGAAGGAAGAACCAACGTCTGCCATTCATCTTTATCAACGAATATCAATTATCAAATTAATAAAATTTCTTTTCAGCGAACAGACCTCTTTTGAATTTGACTATTTACTTTCCAAACACAGCGCCGGCAACCGCCTCGGGGGACCTCGGCAACCGATTTCGTCGAGTCTTACCTTTCCTTTAAAAACCAGCGCCGGCAACTACCTTGGGGGACCTCGGTGACCGCTTTCGTCTCGGTTTATCCATTTAATCCGAATTAACGTAGAATCTATTGCATTGCGGTGACATATTAGTACACGACAGCGCCGGCGACTGCCTTGGGGGACCTTGGCGACTGCTTTCGTCTCGTCATTAACTGATAAGCGACTGTCTAACGTAGAAAAGAAATTCCCAAACTCCTAAGAATAAAAGAACCTGTCGATCTATTACGCTACTTAAAGATACTCAAAAAACAAATCAAAATTGGACAAAATCAATCAATTATCTTGAATCTACGACATTGTTTCAATAAAATCAAACTAATTGTTGACAATTCGAATCAACGAACAGATTTCTTATTTCCAGCACCTGCCCTCACACTTACGTGAGCCAAAAACTCACACTAGCGAACTTTTTGGAGCAAAGAGCTGAAGACTCCAAAAAGCGACCGTTACAGTACCGACCATAATGCGATCCAGCCGTCGTTTTTTCTCCAATTCCTTTACGAAAACAGTTGTTCCGAGTTTCAAGATAGCGCAAACGAAACTTATAGCTCTCTCGTAAGACATTTCTCTAGACTCCCAGGACATTCCATGGAAATTGCGTTGTAGCCACAAGTTCATACACTTGTACTTCGCTGGTAGGTCAGCTCGTGAGCATGGCGGTTTAACGAGCAACGTTATAAGATCAGCTGCTATATCTTCAGCAAGTTCAACGATTGATATTTCTTTCAACATTAACGCGTCAATCGGTTTCTTGAAGCCCTGAACATAGACGACGAAGTCCATCTTGATTAATAATGACTTGATTTCCCATATGAAAGCGATTTTTGAACCAACTTTTTTACACCGCCGCTGTTTGGATTGCACTCGACTATTCGATCGTGCAATATCAGCCAGCATGCTGATGTTCCGTCGGAAAAATTATTCTTAGCTTCAAATGCGAGGCGAATGTCAACAGGTCCAGACTTGGGAGTATCCTTCTGCTTTGAACAAGAAATTACAATGAGTGAAGCATAATTCAAAAACTTTTTCTTGTTTAGCAATGGTTCAGCTTTTTCCGTAATAACTATTTTGGAATTTGCATACATCTCATATAGCAAAGCATACTTATTTTGAGTAATATTGAGATTCAGGTTGCAATAGGGATAACATTGTGAATTCAAGTATAATTTCACGTCGCAGATGTTGCAATAATCGAAATTACTAACATTTTTGTTAATACTATTTTTTCTCTTCGATTGAATGCCAAGTATACTGTGAAGTGTTTTTCCGACCTCCTTCACTCGGTGGCCCCGACAACCCCACCCTCATCGCCGGGAGGCTCGAACTCGAACCCACGACGAGATCTTACTGAACTCGCCCCTCGGGATGCCTGGGCGCCAGATACTACGTACCGCCGATCGTAGATCGACTTTTGTTTGCACCCCGAGGGGCGGCAAAAAAGGGGGGTTCCCGACGATGAGGCAAAGCGCACGGCCAATGAGAGGCGGCTAGCCCAGCCCGCCTGATAGAATGGTAGAGGGGACTGAACGGGGAGAGTAACGAAACCTCAGAAACATTTCCACTGTCTAATTTATTGTAACCGTGGATAAAGACATTAATTAAGTAATAAATGAACAAAGATAATTAGATAACCGAGCGCAATGATTATACGGTACCCCGCATCCGGGTAGGTAGCCCAACAACTGGGTAGATAATATTTGAGGTGTCTGTGTTCTTGTAAATCCCGAAAACCGGATAGGTAGGCGCAAAAGATTACGGAAGATAAATAGATGACGTCGTGAAAATACATTATAAGACCCCGCAACCGGGTACGTATTCCGCTGCATTGGTAGATAATTTTGAGAGGACTATTATAAGGTAAACCCCGAAACCCGGGTAGGTAAGCGCAAAAGATACAAAAAGATAATCAGATAATTTCGTGAAAAATATAGTATGAGATCCCGCAACCGAGTAGGTATTCCGATACATCGGTAGATAATTTTGGAGAAAACTATTGTAAGGTAAACCCCGAAAACCGGGTAGGTAAGCGCAAAAGATACAAAAAGATAATCAGATCATTTCGTGAAAAATATAGTATGAGATCCCGCAACCGGGTAGGTATTCCGATACATCGGTAGATAATTTTTGAGAAAACTATTGTAAGGTAAACCCCGAAAACCGGGTAGGTAAGCGCAAAAGATACAAAAAGATAATCAGATAATTTCGTGAAAAATATAGTATGAGGTCCCGCAACCGGGTAGGTATTCCGATACATCGGTAGATAATTTTGGAGAAAACTATTGTAAGGTAAACCCCGAAAACCGGGTAGGTACGCGCAAAAGATACAAAAAAAAGATAATCAGATAATTTCGTGAAAAATGTAGTGTGAATTCTCGCAAAATCATTGTTTCGGCCGGGACGATTCGACGACCAGAATAAGGCCGGTCAAAGACAAGAAAGAAAAACAAACAATCAAACAGAAATAAAATCAACAGAATAGTGTGAAATAATTACTAACACACAAAGATTGCGACTGCCAGAAAAACCAAAGAACCAGAAATAATTTCTGTAATAATAAATCAGAAGAACGGAACGTACTCACAGGAATATTCACCAATTCCCTACACTCGTCAAACACGAATAACACGGAACCAATGATAGGAATTTTCGACCAGCGTTGAGTCGAACAGATCTCGCGCGCACGGCACTTACAGCAACTGCATGCTGAGTAATACGAAATTTGTGCGAACCGATTCGCTAAGAAACAAAACTAAAACCAGCACTTAAGAATTAACACGGGTTAATCCCCTTTCGCGGCGGAAGAACGATATCCCGGATGCCACGCGAGAACACAGTCGACCCCAACGAGACACACGGGGAGCCTCGAGCTCACCTGTTACACAGCGCGTAGAAAAGCACGTGTTACGCTATCTCCGGTGCGTCCAGAACTGATTGTCCGAAACTCTCCAGCGACAGACGCGATCCGTTGTCTCTCTCCCCCAATTCTCACGCGACACCTTTGCGCGCCGTGTGCAAAGGAATTCTCAGAATTCGGCGATGACGCACGAATCGTCTAATGTATCGATATCCCTTGTTGTCGTCGTTTCGCACGTAGGCAAAGGTACATGGGGAAAGCAACGTAGAAAAACAATGCTAGGGTATCGATGCCGAACGAACACGTGTTCGCGCGTGAAGTACAGTCGGAGCTCCAAATACAACAAAATATGTTAAAGAAATTTCGAGAATCTTTCTCGAAGGACTCGACAATGGTTGATTACAGCGGGGGGAGACCTCCCTCGCGAGGAATGAAGCGTCCCTCCTCCTCGCGGTGGGCCCACGCGATACTGAATTAAACTGCACCCCGCTGCATCCTTCCCACTCGAGCCCCATTAGCGAGACGCCACTTATCGCGGACCGCGATACTCGGAAGTCTTTTAGGGATGGTTCAGCGCGAGGCTGATAAGTCGGGGGTGAATTGGCGACTCAGTGTTTTGGTCATTTTACCGTAATCACCCCGGCATCCATTTCCACGAATACTGATGTTCGTAATTCGCTTGCAATAACTTTGAAACGTCCTTTCGAATTCATGTGAATCAACGGTAACGGTAACGCGCGCGAAACGTGCCGTTACTCGGCATCGAACCCTTGCGCTAATATCTTTGTAACGGATTATCCCTCGATAATTTTCGGCCGAGACTACGGTGAATATTCCTTTGACTTTTAAGTTCCGAGAATTCGCTGAAGGCGTAAGAAAATAATAGAAGTAAATAAAGATCGTCCGACACGAAACAACAACATTGCGAGATAGGTAAATGCCCGTCGCGATATAATATAATGCGAGTAGAGTTAAACTAAAAGATACATAAAATTATAACTACGAAGGGTGAGTTCCGGACGCACGACTCGATGGCGACGTCAAATGGGTCGTAAAGCCGACCCACTGCCCAATGCCTCCTCCGTAAGTGTGGCGAGAAGAATGTCACGTCACAATACATATCGCGGCTTTTCCAACTGACAAGACGTCTTAACGGTCCATTCATACTTCGCAGTGGTGGGGAATAGGGGATACTCATACAATTCCCATGTATGAAAACTCATGAGAATTAGAGCATCTTTGGCTATAAAATTGATTAACCGTATTTTCCGCTGATCGGAAATTGAGACATATGGTATAAGCCATTCTACTTTAAATAGAGCATTTTTAAATTATTCCACTGCTGTTTACATAACTGCATTCAGATCATTTTTTGATCGTGTGAGAATCAACTCATGTTTAGCATTGACGACAATCTTATTATAATCTTCAGCGAAGCCAAATATCAATCTGAGCGGTGTGCAGACATCGAAATAACCCGAATTAGTTAGTAATTTCCTTTTTTCGACATCAAGGCAACCAGTATTTTGCATTACTGAAGTTTGAATGTAACGTAGAGATGCAAATGCTTTCATGATACTTGTAAGACCGACATTTTTGTTTTGATCGATTTCGATACCGATCAGTTCGTATCGAGCGTCCTCAAACAAATGACAAATTGCATTGTTCACGAGAGATGTAGAAGCCGCAGCTGCGAATCCGTCAGCTTTGATGAGCTTCCTACTCATGTGAAGTGAACTTTTAGTGAGAAGCAAGCTGAGATCTTCTTGATGGCGAACTACAATATGTATCTTATCACTGTTGTTGAAAGATGATGATGCGTAAGGCGTAAGGTGATGAGCATGAATCTCGCAGTGTGCTATTGATTCATCAAAGACGATGGGTGTCTCAATATTGACTATTTCCTCGTCCATCGTATTCGCCAGCAGCAGATACAAAATACGTGGAGTAAATGTCGCTTTACAATTTTTTTCCGCGTTGCTTGACTTTGAGGCCCAGATTTTTTTGAAATTGCCCGTTCTGATGTGTTAGCACCTTGAGAAGTAGTCGATGACTGATCTGCCGCGCACATGACGGCTTATTATAATTGCTAGTGTTGTACCGCCGAAACCCGGTTGATCACTCCGTACTCGAAGGTTGGGATTTTAACCCGAAATAATAAAAGGGATTGAACGAGTTTAGGAGTTTGAACTCCAGTGAGAACCACTGAACGTAGACCAAGATGGTAATTTATTGATGAAGAAAAACAACAAAACAGTTTAACAATCGAATACAATTCGATATTTAGTATCAAATACAATCGATTACACTTCGTAATCCGGTATCACTCTTGGATTAATTCGCAACAATCTCGTACATTTCATAAATCAGCGTCGTTTACAGAACAATTAACTGTTTCACTTTTACGACATAACTCACTCTTTGATAGTACCCAGGTTCGACCTGCTGTCATGTTTTATACTTTCAACTTGGATTCCTTGCTCGAATCCCTTGGACCAGACACACAGTTTCAGGAGTCAATCGGACCCCTTGTTTCACGAGTCATTCCAGACTGTCTGATGCTCGCGCTCGTATCGATATATACGGAGCGAGCGTGTCAACATAATTTTAAAGACGAAGCATTATTGCGATAATCGGTAATATTGCGACCACCGGATATATTGCGACAATCTCCGCTTTTCGATGCCTGTTGTTTATTATTTGACGCTCCAGATTCTGTTCGAGAATTTGGAGGCTCCGCATTACGCTAACTGCTGAGGCGCTGCATTACTTGACCGCAATTGAGAGTCGCGCGCTCGATGCGTCGATTGCTCAATCGTTCGCGAGGCGTTCGGTTTCGGCGATCGCGCCTCACGTGTCGCCTGCATACTTCTATTATTGCACAATACACCTTCGGTATTGCCTGCGATATTCGGGGTACAACACTAGGCTTCCGGTTAAAAACTGTAGCGATTATTTATTTATTTATTTATTTATTTATTTACGGGAACCAGCCCTTTTACAAAAAGTAATCCATTTTACATCATAAATATTTACTCAAAATGATAAGATAAAATAAAATAAGGAAATTCATTCTTGTTCATTTTTTTTTTTTCAATTAAATTTTTTCTTGATTCACTCAGGGGTATAGGTCCCTGTTGCTGTTGCTATAGGTACCGAGGTATTTGGCTTCCTACTGTATATTTGAACCCCGCTAGTGTGTCGCCGAAATTCGAGATGTCTCCAAGCCTGTTCGCTAGGGATGTTATTCTCGTTATTGCTGTCCTCTCAATGTACGATGTTCTCGCTGTTGGTACCTCGAAGGTGACTGCTCTTCTTAACGCCCATCTCGGTTGTTCTCGAAATCTGACTCTCTCTGACAAATATCGACAGCCTAACATTCCCGTAACGATTTTGTATAGTAGAAGCATATCCGAAAGATCTCGCAGGGATTCTAGGCTCGGAGTCCGAGTTCGCTCGGCGATCGTTGAGTAGTCGTGATCCGCTCTTTGCATGGGTTGCCCTATCTTGTACGCCATCATTCTTAGGAACTTGTGTTGTATCCGTTCGAGCTTCCGGGAATGCACCGCAAAACACGGATTCCAAACTTCAGATGCATAACTGACGATCGGTCTCACCATAGCCATATATAGTGACCCATTATGGATAATTTCTCATCTACCTAGAACTGTGCTCCCAATTAAGTAGTATCACGGTGGTCAGCTCTGAAGAAAGAGCTACACCCAGAGTTTGTCGCATAAGCGGGAGTGAAAAAAGCAATGCTGAAAATGCTGGTATCGACTTTTCTTTATACAGAGAGTATCCTACAATCTAGCGGCTGGGATGGGGAAATGTTCCCAGAAATCGTTGGCGAAGGAAGGATTGAAAGACTCCCGGTTATTGTTTCGGGTCTCAATACGGAAAAATTACATGCGTACCAAAATTCAGTTCTGGGACAGGAGCTAATCAAGCGGCAGAAATACTAAAAGCCTTAAACGAGCGGAATTTGGACCGCCTTTGCGGGAAATGTTTTGACACTATGAGTTCCAACACCGGTAATAATGTTTTAATATGAATTTAAGAGAATCCACATCTTTGTTACAATCTAGAAAAATTCATCAACCGTGCAGAAAACAAAGACTTAAATACAGTGTATTGTTTAGAAACGTGACAAGCGGCTCAGCGTCTTGCGGGCGCAGAGGCTCTTGTTGGTGGGCTCCACCCCCAAACCCCTCGAAAAATGTCCCTTCGGGACATTTTTGAAAGCATTCACAGGGATACACGTCGCGCTACGCGCTCCGTATCAAGTATGATTACACTTTACATTATGCGCTACGTATTAAATATGTTTATACGTCGCGCTGCGCGTTTCATCTCGGAAGAACGTATGGGGGAAAAACATTTATCAATTATGTAAATTCATTCATAGTGTTTAACCTTTATCGAATAAAAACATTTCGTTTTTATACAAATTGATTTGTAACGGTACGAGCCCCTTAAGCTCAGATTAAGGGAGTCTCCCGATACGTGTTTTATTTATTATTTTTATTTTTATTATTATTTAAAAAGTCGGCAATTATTATTTTCTTTATTATGTTAAGATTCAATGGCCTGAATTATTGCCACTTAGCGTAATTATAATATCATTAAATAAGCAACGACTTTTTTTTTGTTATTACGTTGATAAAAAAAAATATGTTTTTTTTTTATCTATATAATCACCTTTTGCATATCAGAGGTGAATGCATTCATACACGGGGTGCATGTAAGAATTATCGATATTATTTGTTTAAATTGTTATTTACTCTCCGACGAAGTGATTAACAAAACTCGAGAATATTTAAAGAATTCGATCATTAGATTTTTTTTTTTTGCGATTGTTTAAACAATGAGCTACTCGAAGGAGTATAGTGTAACGGTCCCCTATATACAAAAAAAAATCTTTTTATAATAGACATTTCATTCTCATAATATTTCGCCAACGCTCGCTTCTCCTTCCGAGAAGCGAGATAACTCGCATTTTTGGCCGTCAGCACTTTTGCCGTGAGAGCGACAATAAGATCGCCGTCTCACGGCAACGGTCAAGCCGCCGCGCGACCAGCATCCGCGCGACGGCCCTTATCAGCGCGGCGGTATACCTCACGCGCGTAACAACGCAAGTTACCGGCGTCGAAGCCCTTTGCTTCGACACTTAATTACTTAGTTCATCTCCGACCACCAACAGTGTAAGACGGTACACTCTCCCTATATATATATCTACGACTAATAAAATATTCACATCAACTATCTCATTCAATTCTTGACTATTTAATTTCACTACAACTATCCGCGTACTGGCAATCCATTACATGGTGTCAGAAGTGTTCGAACTAAAATCCGCGTCCGCGATAAATACATTTTTTCTTTTTAACTCTGTCAGACGATTCAACATTTCAAAAAAAAATATAATCAACGCCCCTCTCGGAAAACGCGCTCGCGAATATCAAAAAAAAAAATATATATATAAAAAAAAAAAAAACGGTGACTGTGAACAACACAAAAAAAAAAACAACAAACAGTGAAAAACAAAGAAATAGTGCAACGACAACAACTAAAAGTGAAAAAAAAAAAAGACAATAACAAACAGAGAAAAGAGAAGGAAAACTATATGAAGGAAGGACGAGCCAAATAGATTAAACAATTGCAAAAAAAAAACGAAATTCATGGTAATACGCCTTCTCTCATTTGTGACAATGTAAGTACAGTCTGATTTCTTTTTTTTTAATAATAAGTGTAAAAAAAAAAAAAAAAAAACGAGCTTCGAAATATTGCAAAAAAAAAAAAACCAAACATTTTCTGTCAATTTTGTTTTCGAAAAACGGTTAAAAAAAAAAAAAAAAATGTATAATTAATTATAGAATTTAAAATCTTTTTTCTCAAAAATGTAAAGTATTTAAAAAAGAAATCATTGTGTATACATAAAATTATTCACACAATGTAAAAAACAAAAAAAAAAATGTTGATTATAAAATTAAAAATTATTTACAAAATGGCTAATCATTTCGAAACTTAGAAATTTGAGTTCGAAGTTTATTTTCAGACATTAAAAAAAAAAAAAAAATGATTATCTTTGTAATTTGAAAATTATCTTGGTAAACACGAAATCTTTTTTTTTCTCAGTCGCACTTTTTCTGACATGACAACGAACGTTAAGTAATTATAACATTTTGCAATAAATAATTTATTAAAAAAATTATCAACAATCAACATTTTTACAATAAAATTTTGCAATAATTATCACCAATGAACATTTTACCAACAATTGACATTTTAAAATAACTAATTGACATTTTAAAATAACTAATTTACAATAATTATCAACAATGAACATTTTATCAACAATTGATATTTTAAAATAACTAATTTGCAATAATTATCAACAACCAATATTTTACAGTAACCAATTTGCAACAATTGTTAACAATTAACAACAGTTTACAATAAACAATCTGCAACAATTATTAACACGTTACAACAAACCTTTAATAAATTTTCAAAACAAACAACTAATAACATACACAGCAATTAACAATTAGCAGCATTTTTACAACAAACATCTAGTAATATTTTACAACAAACATTAGTAAAACAAAATAAAACAAAACAACAAAACAATTGTTTTTTTAACCGTACAAAATTGCTACATATAAGCGCTATGCAAGGCCCAACAAATTGAACAACTATTATTGATTACTGTTAACCGGCAAAAGGCGACCAGTGCGTCCGACCAAAAAAAAAAAAAAAAAAAAAAAAAAAAAAAAAACCACAATGGCCACTGGCAATGATGACAACACTGGAAGAAACCAAGATTTCTCGACCTTTTTATCGTTTCGTGATATATTTAACACAATACCAACGTACAGCGGAAAAAATATACCGTGAGAACAATTTGCGCGACTTATTAGACACGCAGCAAAAATGGTTCCTGCAGAAAAAATGGACATGTTCGTACACACGTTACATCTAAAACTCACAGGCGAAGCAGCCGACATAACGGAAACAAAAACCTACGCGGACGTAGAGTCCCTTCTAAAGGATCTCCGCGATTATTTCGGAAAACCAGTTGAACTATTCGACCTTGAAATGGAATTAAAAACACACAAACAAAACTTCAATGAACCAGTGAAATCGTATTCGACACGTACCCGAAAAATCGCAAAACGTATACACGAACGCTTGAGTGAAGTTTATCAGGCTCCTGCTCAACAGCAGTACTTAACAAACAGACTAAGTGAAGTTAACAAAACCGTGATAAAAGCGTACATTTGCGGTCTTTCAGATCAAATCGGAAACTTATTAATGGACAAATCACTTGAAACTATTGATCAAGCTATCAGCACAGCGGAAGTAATGGAAACAGAGTTGCTCCGCAGACAAGAAATAAAAAAAATCGACATCAAATCACAATCTCAAGTTGGATTCACGTCAGTTCTTGACGAAGTCAATAAAATCAACAATCAGGTCAAAACCAAATTTTGTGAATTTCATGGAAAAAACAGCAGTCATAAAACCTCAGAATGTCACGTAATAAAACGCGCCCAAATGCGTTCCGTAGCTTCAGTAACTAAAAACAACACATTCCATTCTAAATTTTGTGAGTTTCACGGAAATAACAATACGCACAAAACTCCGCAATGTTATATACTTAAACGCACAAAAAAATCACTCAATAAAATCTATCAAACCACGACTAAATTTTGTGAGTTTCACGGACAAAACGACAGTCACAAAACTTCGGATTGCAACGTAATAAAACGTGCTCGAGAATGTACAGGAGATTGTTACAAAAATAGGCTCAACCGTTCAAACTCGCGCGGACGAGATAATTCGCGCAGATGGGACAACTCGCGCGGACGAAGCAATTCACGCAGACAAAACAATCAATACAACACCAATAACAAAAACAATAACGGTGATAAAAATCAAACAACCGACCACAGTGATCCCCGAGATCATGGTGACTCAAACAATCCTAACATTTCACAAAAGTATAACAATCAGTACAATTCAAAAGAGAGTGGAAATCGTAGTTCACAAAACAGCGACTTTGACCTCTCTCAAATTGAACGAGCACTGCAAAAGTTGCTAACACAAAACCTGCATTCTGCCTCACCAAATAGAGCTACGGGAGGTCAGAATTAAGAGTAAACTTTCGACCGATCTATACTTTCGAAATATGCCGAAAATATTTTCGACCGATCTACGGACCGAACAAACCATGTTCTTCGTAGAGACCGTAACCGAGATAAATTTAATTAAAAAAAAATCGAGGAATTCACAATCGATTTTCACGCGATTGAGGATGATTTTCCCGATCTTACAGAATGCTGTCCTAGGTGACAAGCTCTTTAGGGACACTCCCGTGAACCTCCTGTACAGCGAAAAACTGCGTACAGACGGCAGTCAAGCCGCTCACCAACAATAATAAAAAAAAAAACCACCGGAAATTGACACTGCAACCACCGGAAGAGACTACATTAAAAACAAAAAAATTGACGAAACAACTGTTAACAAGTACGAAAACAACGGGGAGTGTACCAGTCATAAATTTATCAACCACGATACATCACTATCTAAATCGTCCGACAACAACATATAGCTAGAACTCAAAAAAAAATTTCATCAAAAAAAAAAACCCTAATCAAAAACTGGGGCATCATCGAAAAGTGTGATCGCAAAACCAATTGCCCAAGACGTTAATCAAAGACCCTAAAACGTCTAAGAAAAAAAAATAATAATAAAATAAATAAAAAAATAAAATAAAATTGTCCATCGCGGCATTAAACAAAAATTGTCCATCGCGACATTAAACAAAATTGTCCATCGCGACATTAAACAAAATTGTCCATCGCGACATTAAACAAAATTGTCCATCGCGGCATTAAACAAAAATTGTCCATCGCGGCATTAAACAAAATTGTCCATCGCGGCATTAAACAAAATTGTCCATCGCGGCATTAAACAAAAATTGTCCATCGCGACATTAAACAAAATTGTCCATCGCGGCATTAAACAAAATTGTCCATTGCGCCATTAAACGAAATTGTCCATCGCGGCATTAAACAAAACTGTCTATCGCGGCACCAAAAAGAAAACAGCTCAATGAGGCACCATAAAGAAAACAGCCCCACGCGGTACCACAAAGATAGCCCAAGTAGGCAATCAAAAAAAAAAATAAAAAATAAAAAAAAAACATTGTGATAAACAGGATAACGAACCGGCACGAAACACGGAAAACGAATTGCTAATCGATATGGATCTATACTTAAATCTCAGGAATCTGTTTCACTTCTATCATACTACTACTAGCCATTACAAAAAAAAAAAGCTCATTCGATAAAATATAGCAACAAAAAAAATTCCATCGTACGAAAACAAAATTCAAAAATCACAAACAACAAAATTCATTAACAAAACACAAATCATATTTTCATATTATCAACAACTCATACATTTAGTTTACGTATTTTAGTTTATATTTTTAGGCCAATAATAGAAACTACTAGAGAGGTATTAATTATCGAAACAAAAAACCTGATATTAGTATTATTATTTTTCTTTTCTCTTCATCGTGCTTCTAGTAAAACTCAAACTGCTAACTTTTGAAATAAGCTGTAGACGCCTTTAAAATAAATAAATAAATAAATAAAAACAAAAAAAAAGGTAAAAACAATACTCGAAACTCGTTTAAAAAAAAAAAACAAAAAAAAAAATACACACATTCGTTTCTTTAATCAATTACCCTCTTTCCAGAATCGCTATACCGAGCGAACCAAATCCTGTATAACATGTCTCACCTACTAACTAACCATTAATTAGATTTTTAGACTGTTTCAGGAACCATTCAATAACCAAATTATTTCAAAAATGGAAACGAATAACAAAAAGGACGTATAATACCCAGAACAAAGCTTCAAAAAAAAATAAGGACAAATACATATACAATTTTGGAAAACTGATAAAGATGAAAAAGAATTGAAAATTTACTACAGACAAAAAACAACAAAAAAAAAAGGAGTACCATTTCTCCTTATTCGTAAATTTTACCGAATTTACCCATATATTATAATTCCTAACCTGACCTACTCATATTAACTTAACCACCCCTACTACCCCGAACAACTAAAGTTTTTCAGAACTGTTTCAGAACTCAACAACAATTACCTTCCCAAAAATGCAACAAACCACTCCAGGAACATACATAGGATCAACAAAAAGATGTCCCAACATAAAAATATACACAAACACACAAAATTAAAATATTTTCTTTTTGCAAATCCTTTTTTGGATTATATAGAGTCACACACAAACGAAATATTATGTAGACGCGCGATGCAGGAGCATCGCTAAATTTTTCTGGGGGGGGAGTGTAACGGTCCCCTACATACAAAAAAAAATCTTTTTATAATAGACATTTCATTCTCATAATATTTCGCCAACGCTCGCTTCTCCTTCCGAGAAGCGAGATAACTCGCATTTTTGGCCGTCAGCACTTTTGCCGTGAGAGCGACAATAAGATCGTCGTCTCACGGCAACGGTCAAGCCGCCGCGCGACCAGCATCCGCGCGACGGCCCTTATCAGCGCGGAGGTATACCTCACGCGCGTAACAACGCAAGTTACCGGCGTCGAAGCCCTTTGCTTCGACACTTAATTACTTAGTTCATCTCCGACCACCAACAGTGTAAGACGGTGCACTCTCCCTATATATATATCTACGACTAATAAAATATTCACATCAACTATCTCATTCAATTCTTGACTATTTAATTTCACTACAACTATCCGCGTACTGGTGTTACGTCCAAATCAGCATTTCCTCGGTAATTACGGTCAAGGAATAAAATTCCCTTTTACACGTTTTGTACCATTGAGGCGCTTTATCCGACTTATTCCCTTTTTGAGTCTGACCTTTCGGAGAGTTACTCAGGATAGGGTACAGAGTGCGCCGTGTTAAAGATTTAAATCGTCGATGCAAAAGAAATAATAACGTATGTGAAGAGAATCACTGAATCGTAGTACGCGTATAGTAACCGCGTATTAACCATATGACAGATGTGTTTACTACAAAAATTCTCCGATAAGACGCCGTACGCTCGATGCGTCTCGTAGTGAAATTTGATCCGCGCGTAGTCGCTGACCAGCGCTCGCAACAATCGCGACCCGGTACACTCTTCGTTACCTTGGTACTCGTTACCAGAGGCCGAAGAACTCACGCATTGATATCACACTTTAATTTAAAGGAGGCCTTCTCCTTGTATTTGATCTATAATCACGATCGAAATTTATTTGGTTATATTGGATAACCATGTTACCCGTAAAATGAATGTTTTGATGGGAAAAACTTAAATTGTTGATTGATGAATTAAAGTAAAATTTAGATGTTGACTTAATTTGTTATGTTGAATTGGATGGATTTAGTTAAAGATGATCGAGAGTTCAAGTACGTCCTTCCTTCCTTCCTTCAAGAATTTCCAATTGGTTGTGTAGATATTTGATGATGATGTATTTATGATGAGGTTGATATTAACAGTCGAATTTATTTAATTCGAAGTAAATTGTTTAACACCTCGCGGAAATTTCAATTCAACGTTGAGATTTATTTAAAATTTTGATTCACACAAATACACTTTTTAATTCACTTTTGATAATTTGATTTATTTGGTTTTACAGTTTAATTCCCGTTATATTTTTAAAGTCCCGAAAAACGTTATAAGTGTCGTTCAAAGTTCTGACTATTCCCCGTTTCGAACAATGTTAAAATTCGTAGAAGTCAGTTCACAGTTTTATATTATTTTCAAAATGTTGTAGATTTATTTAACTGTCAGAATGTTTGTTGATGAAATGGCCTTTGTATAATTTCCGATGAACGGATTATTGTTTAAGTGTTTATGATAATTTCCGTTATCGTTGTAGAACTTTCGTATTGTTGTATTTCGAAACTCGTATTGTAATAATTTTCAGATTATTCTGATATTTTCCGTACTGTCGTAAGATCGTAACAAAATTACAACGACTCCTGATTTTTAATACTCTCGTATGATGAGAAAGAAATTACGACTACCGATTTCTCATATTCTCGTATGGTGAATAAAATTATGATGACTGCCCTCTGGTCGCTTTGGGTCTCATATTTATTGATTATCCCGGGGGGTCTCCTGGCCCATACTTCTCCTCATTGAAGCGTCTACTCCCACCTCAAGTAATTATCGATCGGTCTGTCTTTTATGAATAGTAAATTTATGAATTAACGATTTATAGTTTAAACAGTAATTTTTATAGTTAATCATTGCGATAATTATTTAGTTTGGTTAAAAAGATTAATTGTCGAATTTGAATTGAATTTCTACGATGATTACAATGGAAAATAACAAATTAAATACGAAGATCTTATTTAAATAGTTTAATTATATTTTTATATTTTTGTTTAATAACGATGTGACCCAAATATTCAAATACATCCTCGATTTTACGGTAATTAACGAAGTTTAAAGACGATTTGTTTATCAGAAGAATTCTGAGATTATTTAGTTGTTGTATCCCGATTAAATATCAATGGTTAAGTTAATTGTTGGTTATTACATTGTTGGTCCAAAAATGATTATTAATAAATTATTCGAGAGGTGCTGCACTCATTAACGGTGACGGTAATTTCTCGAATCGGCTCCTTAGAAACAGTCACACCGATTCTCTGGCTGCACAGTTGTATATATCTGTGAGGTGCTTGCCAAGGTGTTGGAGCGATAAGAAGTTCACTTTCGGATGTACGCAAAAGAAGGATTCGGATTGCCGAGACAGCTCGGTTTAAACAATGCGAATAGATACTTCCGATGCCGATACCACCCCTCTAGTAACTCGAATATTCACTAAGCTCAAGTTTGAGTTATATGACTGTTACTATGCCAATCATTGAATATTCCTTATTTGTTGATTTAAAGATGTTTAGTTATTGTCCAATTATCGATTTTTTTATACTCGAAAACCATGATGAAATCACGTGCAATGCGTGTATTTCGGTTTATCCTTCGCTCTGCTCCCTACTCTTTATTCTCTTTTTCACTCTCAGTGGATATTAAATTTTGTAAAATTTGGTTATTTCTAAGTTGCGTTGGCGAATAAAATTTTAAAATTCGCCAGACGTAACACTGGCAATCCATTACAATAGCTACGATCTTCAGATTTGGTGTATAAAGTTATTCCGTAATTAGTAATCGATGGGTACCATCAAATTGTTCATGAAATTATGTAAACAAGGAGCTATTCGAAAGAGTATAGCTACGATTTTCAGATTCGGTAATTAAAGTTATTTCGTAATTATTAAACGATGGGTACCATCAAATTGTTCATGAAATTATTTAAACAAGGAGCTATTCGAAAGAGTATAGCTACAATTTTCAGAGTCGGTCATTAAAGTTATTTCGAAAATAGTACACTATGGGTACCATTTAATTTTTCATAAATTTGTTTAAACAATGAGCTACTTTAAAGAATGATGCAGCGAGAACGAAAGTTGGTCACAAGGCTTAAATTAGCGTTTTAAAAAATAAGAAATAATATTTTTGTTCGGATCAATTGTTTAAACAATCACTTTTTATTATCTTTATCGATTAGCACGAAAATCAAGTAGTATGTGCTATTTGGACTAAAAAGAAGAGATATAACATTGCAGCCAGATCGGGGCATAAATAAACAATTTAACAATATTGGTGGGGATTCCCCGATCTGCCTATTTAAGTCGCGCCTTCCCAAGGCTCGTGGTCATTCGTTTCCCAATCATAGTCGGCGCATAACGCTGCACGACTCAGGGGTTCCCCGTTCGAATATATCGCGTCGCATCTACGAAATCCGCGTTCGAGATACGGTGTAATTTGTCGTACCGACCCGTGTTAACTACGTGAGTGCATATTATAAAGAGTTCACGATCTCTAGAAAACGTGTAATTGTCGTTCATTATCGTGAGTCGACAGTATTGTTTATCGAAACGTAAATCGATTAATTAATCATTCATTGTTGTGTATCAACGTGTTGACCTCGTGAATAGAGGATCAATAATAAATCTTACTTGAATAAAGTGACTTTATTTCAAATTCATCTTGGTGTTTGTATTGATTAAAACACCTGGCGACCGGAAGTTCACGCCTTTGGCACACGGGAATTTTACCTACAATTAGAAGAATCTGCAAAGTAGCCGAAGCATCGAGATATCTCATCGATCGAGAGTTACCACCCACATCGACATTATCAACTAACCCTCGCGTCCGAGGGTAGTTTGACGCAGCCGAAGGCGTGTACGGTTACAGATTATTATTATTCACAACTGATATTTCCTTTTTGTTTGACGATAAATTGTAAAATATTCAGACACGAGACAAATATAACGAATTGCATCGCGTAGAACTTGATCAAATTAATGTAACGAATCAAATCATATCTAGCAAAGGTCGTTTTATTGGGTTAACACTTATGACCAGATTTAATGAGTATAAAACAAACACACAAAATATCGACCAACACCATTACCATTTACCATTTGGGTGCAATGTCCCCTATAATTAATTAATCCCTTTAAATGTTTTTTTCTTCCCTAAAATACAAGAAATCACTTTGTTATCGTCTCTGAACAGGAGCCGAAGTATTGGAGCCGAATATTCGAAAAATTTGCTTTTTCTTACGATTTTCAATGAAATTTAGTCGATATTAATCGTTGTAGCAAAAAAATTATATCTCGAGAACGAACATAGATATCGTATTGGTTCTTGTCATGTATTGAAGAGGAAGTATAAGGTTACTGAAATAAAAAGTTGTAGTGTCTTGGGTGCGTCCAAAATATTTGTTTAAAAAATTTCAATTTCTCGATGAATTCGACTGCGAGGACTCTTCGACTGTCGATTCTGACGTGATTTTTTTTAATTATCGTCACAAAAACTCAAAACAACCGTAACTCGCATAAAAATACCGATTTTTAATGCTGAAGTTTCGCGTTACTACCTCTCCCAGCGACTTAAGATACCGTCAAGCTCTCGCTAAGATATCGATCGAGATTTTTGCAGTTTACCTTTTATGCTTTTTTTGTAATTATTACAAATTGTTTCAATACCGTTCGTTATTTCAGTTTAAATTCAAGTTTTAAGATTTAGTTTCGTTCAGTTTTGCTTTCCGATTTAGTTTCGTTCCTTTTGCTTTGAGATTTGAGATTCAGTTTTAGTTCAATTTTAGTTCAGTTTTGGTCGGGATTCTCGAATTCGCTTGGTGGGATAAAGTTAGCAAATAAAAGGCCCAAGTGAAGGAGAGACTCGACGAAGTGTCTTGCAACTACGTTAAAGTCCGGTGCAAACCCGGCACCCTATAGAAAAGTGCAATGCGTTGAGATCAGGCGGAGGTATCGTTTGGTCCAGTCAAGGGTGGTGGAACCCCTTGCGCTGCGTTATAGTTGAGTAGAGCCTTGTATCTCACGCATTGACTA
Source organism: Buathra laborator (assembly GCA_934046635.1). NCBI lineage: Eukaryota > Metazoa > Arthropoda > Insecta > Hymenoptera > Ichneumonidae > Buathra > Buathra laborator. Next base: position 3,704,057 of record OW203893.1, on the reverse strand, counting down.
AGGGAAGCGATTGCGAAGATTCGTTCAAGTTACCGCATTATAATATCGGCTCTCGATTCGATAAAGGCATTAGTTATCGATCAAGATCCCGCAAATAATAATGGTAATTCATTCCGAATTTTCGTAGGCAAAGACAGTCGACGGAGAGCTGCCCTCGAGGTAACTCGGGTCTCTCTCGCGCTCCCGCTATCATAGGCTTCGGCCTATTGTTCTCGCGCTCGAGCTATCGAGGTATCGTATGATCGCTGTGTCTCGCTCGCGTTACCGTGGATCCCGATATCGCTCTCGCTCTCGTGTTCGCGCGTTCGCTCGTCGTTTCGTGTGTTTCGCGTGTGCTATCGTCGGTAGGATTCCGAAAGGAATTCTTTCCGAGTCGATAATTTGATGGATGCGTTACAATTAACGCTCTCGAGTTGTAGTGCATGTGTGTGAGTTTTCGTGGCATCGTCAGATGCAGTTCCCGGTCCTTTTTGGATAAATTACGCGCTTCGGTGAGTTTTTTGATTTATCAAAGTTATCGTTCCCGTGTCGCGCTCGTGGTCGCTTGACTCGCTTCGATCTCTCGGTCAGCTGAGTACTCGCGATGCACGTGCGTGCGATCTCGTGGCTTCTCAGCCAAAAATAGTGAGCTATTCTATTGACCTCGGATCGCGACCCTTCTACCACAACCCGCATACTGAGCAACCGTGCATTTCCGCAACCGTTCGCTCTCGCGGGTACATCGACGTTAGTTCTCGTTCCGTTTTAGTTTCCGTTTTGTTGTGTTGTTCGTTCTGTCGTTGCGGAGGTCGTCGTTCCACCGACCTCCAGATTAGCTCGGTTTGGTAATTCCGGCGAAACAAAAATTTACCCTGCGGAGGTCGCCGTTCCACCGGCCTCCAGTTTGGTCCGTTTGTTAATACCGGCGAAACAAAAATTAACTGGCACCCACCGGGACGCCAATGCATCCGCAAGAGTGAGCGGCCGAAGGTGACGTGAGTTTTCGAGTTCGCGTTTCTTGCATTCCGATTTGGTTTTTTTTTGAGTTTGAAGTTATTTCACTAAAGTTTAGCGTTGCGCTCGAGATACCGGAAAACTCGTCACAAATGGCCACACGCTTAAAGTGTTATAACCGAATTCTCTTACCGGAAAACTCGCCACAAATGGCGCCCAACGTGGGGCCATTTGTGACCCAATACAAAAAAAAAAGAAAGAAAAATAAAATTTCTCGAATTTATCGTCTCCAATGTTTCACTCTCGTACAGAGACAATAACGAATTGATTCTGTCTATTATGGGGAAGAGAAAAAACGCTTAAAGTGTTATAACCGAATTTTCTTACCGGAAAACTCGTCACAAATGGCCCCACGTTGGGCGCCATTTGACGCCCAACGTCAACGTCACGTTTGGGTTTTGTGACGAGTTTTCCGGTAAGAGAATTCGGTTATAACACTTTAAGCGTTTTTTCTCTTCTCCATAATAGACAGAATCAATTCGTTATTGTCTCTGTACGAGAGTGAATCATTGGAGACGAGAAATTCGAGAAATTTTATTTTTCTTTCTTTTTTTTTCGTTTCGAGATAGGTATATTAAAACAATTCTCCACGTTGGGCACCATTTGTGACGCGTTTTCCGGTAAGAGAATTCGGTTATAACACTTTAAGCGTTTTTTCTCTTCCCCATAATAGACAGAATCAATTCGTTATTGTCTCTGTACGAGAGTGAAACATTGGAGACGAGAAATTCGAGAAATTTTATTTTTCTTTCTTTTTTTTTTGTTTTGAGATAGGTATATTGAAACAATTGAAAAAAAAAAAATAGAAGGGAAGTTGGAAAAATTCGAGGTAAAATTTGAATTTTTTTTTTGTTTCGAAAAAATATTAAAGATTTGAAAAAATTAAATTGCAGTTTCCCAATATTTAAAGTAATATACATTAAGAAATGAAAAAAAAGCTGAGATTTTTTTTTCATTTCAAATCATCCCGCCACAGAATACCAACGTCGCGGCGCGTGTGAACTTTGTGGTTTTTTTGCAACGAAAGAACATATTGGTGCGTGCTTATCGAATGCGTTCCTAATGATTTGCGATAATGCACACGTCCACTGATCCATCTCGTTAAACGACGAGATAATATTATTTGAAACAAGTTCATTTCTCGACGAACTAAGGGAACTTTGAAATTCTGATGCAACGAAGTGATTGAGGTTACGTCGCGTGATCCGTTTCTGCTCGATAGGTGCAACTTCATACTTGTATGTTAATTCTAGTAGATCGTGGCCGGCTATAAATGGTCTATCCGACTTAGAGAAGAAATGCATTTTCTCCGGACTGTCAATGATTATCACATCTAGACACGAGTCTGAGCTCGCCGTGTGAAAAGTCGCCTCCGAGTTAACTAAGTGAAAAGACAAGGTAAAAATCCATTCTCGCAAATATTTGGCTTCAAAAATATCTTTTAATAAGTCGCAATTTAGGTCTCCGATAATGACAATATTCTGATAAGCATGAGAAAAGCGTGAAAGTGAATCAGTAAAATCATGCAACAGGACACCCTTTGGACGCCGGTATACAGAGGCAAGTAGTAGAGGCGAACTACTACCGAAAAGCAAATCAATAAGTAAATACTCGGGCGAATTAGTGAAGATGTTTGGAGAAGAAGCTACAACTTTCGCTTTAAGTGACTCGTGAATGTAGCACGTAACACCTCCACCTTCCTTTCCCTCACGATCGCAGCGTATAATATAATAATTTTTTATCGCAATTAGGTCACTAGATACGTGCGCATGGAGCCAAGTTTCCGAAATAGAGATAACGTGAAAAAAATGAGATGTGAAGAAAAGGCGGATAAAGTCGATATGTCCGAGAGAGAGAGAGATTTGATTTGATTTGGATTTATTAATGCCCTAGTATGAACTATGGGGCAAACTTTTTAATTACAGAGTCCAACGATAATCTTATAATTAAATATAACAAAATGTAGTAAATTAAATATAATGAATAACTAAAAATAAAATAAAGTAGAGATAATGGTTGATCGCATTATACAAGGATGAGTGATAACAATCGATTTAAATTGAAATAAAAGTGTATCATATGATAACAAAAATAACTAAAAAATTGGAGATATAACAAAAATAAAATATGTACGATGTTAACACCATCAAAACCCCGAAAAACTTAACCAAGTAAAACTATACTAAAAATTATACTTATCTCGGTTCCGAAAATATAGCAATACACGCACAAGCAGACGTAAGCCAACGAAATCATTGCAGATCGTTGCGAATCATTGTGAATCATTACGATCCTTTATTATCTCTGAGCAAAGTTAGCAATTTCTCCACTCAGCAGATATTCAAATAGACGATTTTTGAAAACGGGGAACGACTGTTCGGATGTCAATGCATGTGGGAGCGAGTGCCAAAAGTAGATTGCGGACACGTGGAAAGAGTTACGAAGGGAAGCTGTGCGACAGAGCGGGGTGTGGAAGAATTAGGGTGCCGCAACGCGCGAAGAAGTCCGTGCTTCAGGATTTTTCCTGACGAAAAATTCTTCTAAATATTCTACTCCAGCGCCATTCACTACGCGGTGAACACACGTCCCAAGAAACAACAATCTTCGATTCTTAACTGAGAGCCATCGTAGTTCAAGGCGATGAGGTGTGATGTGCTCATCATGTGCTTCGCAAGTCGTTGATAAAGCGAATACAACAATTCATCACCTTTTGCAATATTGACTTGAGTTCGTTTGTTATATCATGGTAAACTAGACAACAGTAGTCAATAATAGGAAAGATGAGAGTGGTAATGAGTTTAATGCGTAGTTGTCTAGATAATGATCCTCTGTGGTATTTCAGCTTATGAAGTGAAAAATGGACTCTTTGCGATATTTGTGAGACATGGCTATTCCACGTGAGGTTCGAGCTAATAATGACGCCGAGATTACGCGCCTCCCGTACATAGGACAAGCTAATACCATTGACTGTAATCGGTTGCAATTCAGCAAGATCGATTGCTCTAACGTACGGATCGTTGCCTAGTACCATTACTTTGGATTTGGAAAGATTGAGTTTCAGTCCGTTTGTTGTTGCATATTCCGAAATTGCCGCGGCGTCAATTGCTATTTTTTCTATCCCTTGCAATAGCTGACTAGGATAAACACTAAGATAAATCTGGGTGTCATCCGCAAAAATTAAGTGTTCAGAATATCTAAGGGACTCGCCAATATCGTTAATAAAGATAGAAAAGAGAAGAGGTCCGAGAACGGACCCTTGCGGAACTCCCGTCGTTACAGGCTGCCACTGGGACGGGGTATTATCCTCACCCATGACAGCCTGCGATCGACCTGAAAGATACGACCAAAACCAATTTACAGCTGCGCGAGAGAAACCGATTCTTTTCAATTTGCAAAGTAGGTGAATATGCGGTACCGTGTCAAAAGCCTTACTAAAATCAAAAAGAATTAATATCGTAATCTTCCTTTCATCGATACCTCTACGGATGTCGTCCTCTAATCTCAGCAGTGCTGATTGAGTACTGTAACCTGCACGATACCCGGACTGTCGCGGGTCAAGCAACTTGTTTGTTTCGACAAAATGAGTAATTTGAGAATGCACTAGTCGTTCGAGAAGTTTAAAGAGTTCTGGGAGGTTCGCGATAGGTCGGGTGTCAGATGGTGAGAGCGGCATCCGAATCTTGGACAGCGGTCTGATGAAAGCTCTTTTCCACACGCTCGGGAAATGAGAATTAAGTAAGGAAGAGTTAAACAACGTGAGGATGTTCATCGCAGCGACAGGGAGGCAGAGATCAATGCAGAAGAACGGGATGTTATCCGCACCCGCTGAGAGAGAATTTCTGGAGGAGGATTTGACTGCGTCGAGCATGTCATCTAGCGTAATTTCTCGGAGCGAAAAAGACGGAGTAGATTCATCTAACTGAGATATAGAACAAGGTGGTTTTGAACTAGATACCGAGGCGTAGACAGCGTTAAGTACATTTGCCGGAAAAAAGTGTAGCGGAGAGGACAGTGAACTCTTAACTAGCCCGAGTCGAGCCAATTCCTTCCACATCTTCGGTGGCTCACGTATGCTGTTCAGTGTGTTCAACTGATATTCATTTTTAGCTCTCTTTATATGATTATTCAATTCGTTCCTAAGATGTCTATAGATTGCGAACCCTAGTAAACTATTTGTTCTCTTCGCTTGTTTATACAGTGTATTGCGATTACGGATCCGAATCTTCAAAGAGAGAGAGAGATTGATTGATTGATTGATTGATTGATAGAGCGTTTATTTAGCCATTGCTACTTGTTACACTTTTTTTTCCTTACTTACTAACTTACGTGCTAACTTACTAACTTACTAACTATTCGTTAATTTCTTCTTTAATATACTTCACTAGTAGTCTTTTGAATTCATTTAATTGTACGGCTGCTTTAATTTCTGGAGACAGTTTGTTGTACAGTTCAAAACCGGCATACGTTATACATTTCTGTGCTGTATTTGTTCTGCAAAATTTTACTTTAATTTCTCCTCTCTGCCTAGTATTATACCTATGATTTTCTCCTACTTCTTGCATTTCGTCTCTAAGATATTGCGGCATCAATCCGTTCTTTACTTTATATACTGTGACGTGATTTTTTTGAATCAGCGTCACAAAAACCAAAACAACCGTAACTCGCATAAAAATACCGATTTTTAATGCTGAAGTTTAGCGTCACTGCCTCTCCCAGCGACTTAAGATACCGTCAAGCTCTCGCTAAGATATCGATCGAGATTTTTGCAGTTTACCTTCTATATTTTTTTTGTTTTTCCTTTTTGCTTTGAGATTTAGTTTACTTCAGTTTTAGTTCAGTTTTGGTCGGGATTCTCGAATTCACTTGGTGGGACAAAGTTAGCAAATAAAAGGCCCAAGTGAAGGAGAGACTCGACGAAGTGTCTTGCAACTACGTTAAAGTCCGGTGCAAACCCGGCACCCTATAGAAAAGTGCAATGCTTTGGGATCAGGCGGAGGTATCGTTTGGTCCAGGCAAGGGTGGTGGAACCCCTTGCGCTGCGTTATAGTTGAGTAGAGCCTTGTATCTCACGCATTGACTAAGGGAAGCGATTGCGAAGATTCGTTCAAGTTACCGCGTTATAGTATCGGCTCTCGATTCGATAAAGTCATGAGATGGTTGAGAGGGCAGTAGTTATCGATCCAGATCCCGCAAATAATAACGATAATTCATTACGAATTTTCGTAGGCAAAGACAGTCGACGGAGAGCTGCCCTCGAGGCAACTCGGGTCTCTCTCGCGCTCCCGCTACCGTAGGCTTCGGCCTATTGTTCTCGCGCTCGAGCCATCGAGGCATCGGGTGATCGCTGTGTCTCGCTCGCGTTACCGTGGATCCCGCTATCGCTCTCGCTCTCGTGTTCGCGCGTTCGTTCGTCGATTCGTGTGTTTCGCGTGTGCTATCCTCGGTAGGATTCCGAAAGGAATTCTTTCCGAGTCGATAATTCGATCGATGCGTTACAATTAACGCTCTCGAGTTGAAGTGCATGTGTGTGAGTTCTCGTGTCATCGTCAGATGCAGTTCCCGGTCCTTTTTGGATAAATTACGCGCTTCGGTGAGTTTTTTTGATTTATCGAAGTTATCGCTCCCGTGTCGCGCCCGTCGTCGCTTGTCTCGCTTCGATCTCTCGATCAGCTGAGTACTCGCGATGCACGTGCGTGGGATCCCGTGGCTTCTTAGCCAAAATATTAATTTTCGCTCCCGACTAAAGTAACGTTGAGGTCTTGATCTCCGTTCCTTGTGTGCTATTCTATTGACCTCGGATCGCGACCCTCTACCCTAACCCGCATCCTGAGCAACCGTGCATTTCCGCAACCGTTCGCTCTCGCGAATGCATCGACGTTAGTTCTCGTTCCGTTTTAATTTCCGTTTTGTTGTGTCGTTCGTTTTGTCCCTGCGGAGGTCGCCGTTCCACCGGCCTCCAGTTTAGTCCGGTTGTTAATACCGGTGAAACAAAATTAACTGGCGCCCACCGGGACGCCGATGCATCCGCGAGGGTGGACGGCCGAAGGTGACGTGAGTTTTCGAGTTCGTGTTTTTTTTTTTGAGTTTCGATCTCGCTCATCTTTTTGAGTTTTGAGTTTTTTGTAAAATTAGTGTTGCGTTCTCGAGATCAAGGAAAACCCGTCACAATACAAATACGCACATATTATATTCCATTCTTTGTTAGGCACTCACTATAACAATAGGCAAAGAGTGCCTATTAAAATGACCAGCGAAGCCTCTTCACACAGCTTTCGATGGGGATTCTGCACAGCGTATGCTCCAAAAAATGTAGTTTTTCAGCATTTACTTCGGTGTACCTCCAACATCATGCGTAGTTAATTTAAAGTGACTCCAATGACTGGAAATATTTTTTTTCGACTGCAGTTGAACAAAAATACCTTTATTAGTGAATTTATCTTCTTAGACGTCCGTATCACAGTGTAACTTTGGACTGTGCGAAGCAATTTTTTTCTTCTTCGCAGGGATGATGTATCATATCATCACCATTGTGCACAATCATTTTGAAACTACTGCGAAGCATTTGAATATTTGCTTAACAAAAAAAATTCATTTTTGCTTCGACAAGTGTTTGTACGCTGCTGTAACTTTGGACTGTTCGAAGCAATTTTTCTCTTCTTCGCAGGGATGATGTATCATATCATCACCATTGTGCACAATCATTTTGAAACTACTGCAAAGCCTTTAATAAGTTGTTCCAAAATAAAAATTCAATTTTGTTCCGCTAAATGTCCGTACGGTGTTCCAATTATGAAGTCTGGGAACCAAATTTTTTCTTTTTCGCAGCGTTATTTTATGCCCCGAAGGGACATTTTTCGGGGGGTTTGGGGGGCGGAGCCCACCAACAAGAGCCTCTGCACCCGCAGGGCGCTGAGACGTTTGTTTTATATTCATAAAGCATAACGTATCTAATATGTCCTTCACTCTCGTATATTTATCACATCTTAAAATTGCACGCATCGGCCTATTTTGTGTCTTCTGCAATATATCCATCCAGTATTGACTCACGTTTAATAAGAGTGTGTTGCAATAATCAAAGTGCGGAGCTATTATCGTTTTATATATTATAACCCGTGTATTCAATGAGACATATTTATTTATCCTATACATAAAGTTCACCTTTTTTACTATATATGCTGCATAGCAGTTATATTTCAAGTTATTATCAATTATCACACCTAAATATTTCATACTTTGTACTTCTTCTATTTGTTTATTTTCTATTCTAATATCACACGTGTTTTCGATATACTGTTTTCTCTGATCATGAATTACCATGTACTTTGTTTTTGCCATGACTAAGCATAACGAGTTTGCTCTTATCCATTTAACAACTCTTTGTAAGTCATAATTCAAATGTCTTTCTATTTAACAAGGTTCTTTACCACTTACATATATGATTGTATCATCTGCAAACAGTTTACATTTACAATATTTCAATTGTTGGATAATATCGTTGATATATATTACGAATAATAACGGACCTAATACAGATCCCTGTGGCACACCGTAAACCGTACTTTTCTTTTCTGACATCTCCTTTCCATATTTTACTTGTTGCATACGATTTTCCAAATACGATTTTAACCATTTGAGGGTATTACCTCTTATTCCATAAATATACAGCTTTTGCAGCATTCTTTCTCTGTCTACTGTTTCAAATGCCCTTTTAAAGTCAAGGAAGACAACACCTATTACTTCACTTTTATCTAGACTCTTTTTCCATTTAATCATGACATTCTGTATTGCCGTTTCGCATGAGAAATTTTCTCGAAATCCTGATTGATTGTCTGCGATCATATAGTTATTCTCCATGTAGTCTCTAATTTGATTTTTTGCTACTATTTCTACAAGTTTTTCATAAATTGGCAACATGTTTATAGGTCTATATTCCTTACTTTTTTTCCTATTCGCTACTTTTGGAATCGGTACAATCGTTGATGTTTTCCACTTTTCTGGCAACACTCCTTCTTGTAATAATGTATTTATTAACACTAACATGATTTCTCTTACACTACTCCATCCATTTTTTAAAAAATCTGTACTTATACCTTCTTCGGTTCCATTCTCGTTATCTAAATTTCTCACTATCTTATCTATTTCATCTTGTCTTATCTCTCCAAATTTCTCCATGTTGTGTTCGTTTTCTATATTTATTCTTATTTCTATATTATTATTGCTTTCGGGAGTTCTTAAATTTACAATTTCGTCAATACTGTTTAAAAAGAATTCATTGAATTTATTTGCTATTTCTTTCTCATCCTTACATGTTTGTCTATCGAAATGTATCTCTTTTGAATTTACGTCTTGTCTTTTACTACCAATTAACTCTTTTAGTGTCCTCCCCATCTTTTTCGGATTCGATTTTACTTGATCGATATTATTCTCATAGTATTGTCTTTTATATTGACGTGTTATTGCTACTACATAGTTTTGGCACCTTTTATATTCATCCCAATCTACCTTATTGTTTGTAATTATTGCACGTTTATAACTCCAGTCTCTGCCTTCACTTGCCTCTCTAACTTCTTTTGTAATCCACGGTTTCAACCTCCATTTCATTGGCACTCTTACGATATTTCTTTGGAGTTTCCGTATTTATTGTCTCTACTATACATCGTACTACATTATCAGCTAAACTATTTACATCATTTCCTGTGTCACATTCTTCTATTATTTTCTTAGTTAATATTTCGTTAAAATGTTCTTCTGTGAAGTTAGTAAAGTCACGTCTGCTGAGTTCTGTAGTCATGTTTATATCATGTTCATTAGTCTCTATATCTATTTTAACAATTAAGTGGTCGGTTATTCTAGGTTTCAATAATACCTGTGTCTTTATTATAAAATTTGAAAAAGCTAAATCAATTAACGTCTTGGACGTTTCAGTTATTCTCGTGTATCCGGTTACGTATTGTTTCATTCCCAAATATCTGAAACTTTGCAATAGTCGTCTTGAATAATGATTTTTGAGCGAGATAACGGCTGGACCCGGAGAGCAGTCGGTTGAGGAGTCACGAAATAAAAAGACGCCAGATAATATAAAAATAACAACGATATTAAATTTATTCCAAAATAAAGCGTGTGTTTTGTGTGGAGGGAATTAGGTGACTGGCAGGAGTGGGGAAGCGAGGGAGCGAGTGGACGAATGGATGTAGATGGAAGAGGAGCCGAGAATAGGTAAGAAGCAGGGATAGTTGGTGCGTGTGAGGTGTAACTGTGTGTGTGTAGCTGGTGCGTGAGAGCCGTGATTGTGTGTAGCGGCGAGAACGCCGAAAGTCCGCTGTTTCCCGAACAATTTTCTTTACTAACGTCGATGTTAAAATCGCCAGTCATAATAACATGCCCTCTGTCAATCAATTGCTCGCATTCGTTAGTTAATTCCGTTATAAAAATTCCGTCACTTTTGTTTGGCGTGTGATAAATGTTGCAGATTATAATTTCTTTGTACGGTGCTAAAAGTTCAATAATAGTTATCCACATATTCTGTTCTATATTTTTCGATGTTACAGTCTAATATTTTATATTTTCCTTCACGAATGTCATTACACCCGCTGTTCTTCTACTATGTGAGTCGCATCGTATCATTTCATAGTTGGCAATATTGAGTTCATTGTCATGGATATCTTCCGTTATATGTGTCTCCGTAAGGCACAATATGTTTGGTCTACACTTTATAGTTAAGTCTTCTATCTCATCTTTATTATTTAAAAATCCTTGCGCGTTCATACACAGAATGAAGTTACTTATTTCTTGGCACTCTTTTTCTTTTCTTTGCTATTCTGTTCCGTATTGGATGTTTTTTCTATTTCTATCGACCAATCTTCGATACATTTCGCACCCTACATCTGTTGCCTCGTGATCGCATGCTATCCCCTCAAGCTTACATTTTTCTACCATTCTTGTACAGTTTACACACTTTTCTATTTCTGATGGACATTCTCGTGCGTCATGCCCTTCGCCGCACCGGCGACAGCGTTGTTCATTTTTGCACTGACTCGCAATGTGGTAGTACCCCCAGCATTTAAAACATCTCTTTACACTAACATAGTCAAAAACTGGACAATTCATCCAACCAATTTTCATTCTTCTTCGCTGTACCAATTGTTTGTGCGTTTTTGGATCTACTTCTAATATCATCGTTGTTTGATTTTCTCTAACTTGAGTTCTCTTTATAACTCTTATCTTACTCGCTACCCCGTCTACTTCTAGTTCGTTTTGTCGTACTACTCTCTCAATGAACTTCTCTTCATCTTCTTTTCCAATTTCCTCCTCTATCCCTGGTTCTTTTACTTTTGGCCATTTTTTGTTAGGAACGACTACTTTATACTGTGACCCCATGTTTTCTTTTAGCGCACCCGCTAATATCAATCTATCCTTTTTTTGACATTCTACTATCACTTTACCGTTTGAACCTTGTACAATGTTGTCTATTCCCACACCCAGTTCCATAACATCGATGTTGCTCTTCATCGTTTTTGTTATCCCATCACTCGTTTGGTTCTCGATTGGTAATACAATTATTTCTTCTTTCTTGCTTTTTCTCGCCATTTCGGAGTACGTTTTCTTCTTGTTTCCGTGTTTGACGCTTTTATTTTTATCTTTTTTTTCGGTGACATTTGTTTCTTCTCCACTTCTTTGTCTCGCTCTTGTTTTTGTAATTTCTACTCTTCGTGCCTTAATTTCTTCTTGCAGTACTTTTGTCGCTCTTCCAACTTCCTGCTGAATAATTCCTCTTATGATGTTCTTCATGTCCCCTCCGATTATCTCTTCTATAATGTCTTTCTTCGCTTTTTCTATCGCGTCTGTCACCGCGTCAATTATCATCATTCCTCCTTCTTCTTCTTCTTCGAAATCCTGCTCTTCGTCTTCCTCCTCGTTTCAACTTCACTCGTCTTGTATTCGTCTTCTCTTATTGTTTTGCTCTTCCCCTTTTGCTCCGTTTCCTAGTATTTTCATACTTCCGGTGCACTGAACCCACTGTTTTTTTGCGTTGTATGCTCTGTGAAAGGTCACACAGCCTGGAAGGTAATATTTTACGCATTTCGTACAGCAGTGAACTTCAGTTTGTACGACTTTTTTGCATTTATCGCACTTTTCCTTTTTTCCTATTAAATTCTTATCTGAAGATGAACTCATCTTTACCTCCGCTTGATGTATGTCTTCTCTATATTTAATTTACATCCCTTTCTGTTTGTTTTTTCTGGGCTCAGCAGACTTGTTTGTTCCGAAATTGTTTCGGCAATATCTATAAATTTCTGGTTATATAACCGAGAAAATATCCTACCGTGGTATCGTTTCCCTGAATACTTGCCACTGCTGGACCGCAGGAGCCTTAGGTTGCGTGTCACTGCTATTTCAATGCCGCGACTAACCGCTTGTCTAACACTCCTTCTCCGAGTTATGATATCCCTCTACCGATGTGTCGAGTGTACCAGGAGCAGTCCCCGCGTTGTTATTTATTATTTTATTACAATTTTTACGCACCTGTTCGTGGTTTTTTGTATGAAAAGTACAACTGGTCGCCTCTGCTGTTGAGGTTATGTTCTTATTGGACAAGCTCACCGTGCACCTGACACTTTATTATCTTTTTACACTTTAAAAAAAATCTTTTTATTAAAAAACAATTTTGACTGTATGAAGTTCTCACTTTCTCTTTTTTCACTGTCCCTCTTTCTCCTCTCGTTATTCCTTTTTCCCATATATATCAGTTCTTTTCGTCTCCTCGATTTGTAAAAACGTCCATGGGGCAAATAGATCCAGGTAATGAGAATACATATATTACACTTAAAACTAAAAACTAAAGATAGTATAACAGTGAGTATATAAACCAAAATAAAGATATAGATAGATATCGCTCAGAAATAAGGATGTTTACTGGGGAATAAAAATGCGAAATAAGAAAATCGAATTAACGTCAAAACGAGTATGGAATTAGTAATGCTAGAACTAGATATGTGCTGTGACGCTATTTTCCGAAATTTCGTCACACGTCGGTTCCGACCAGGGTTTTTGTTAACGATACCGATAAATAGAGATAATTAGGGTACATTTAAGTTTATGAATTCCTTCGGTTATCTGTTAGTCGTGGTTAGGTGAGAAGAATACCGTGGATCAGGGCTAATATATCGAGCCACCCGGTATATCTTCACGGTTGCCTTTTGGTTCGTCGCGAGAGACATTATAGAGGTTCGAGTGAGATTCTCGACGTTTCAAGTATGGGACTATGGGAAAGAACCATTCACGCCACTCTCGTAAGTGAGTTAAGGATTCGTTATCGTTCAGTTCACGCCACCCATTGGGTGAGTTAAGGAAATTACGTTTTAGATTTCCAGTTGCGGGTTGCAGGTTGCGGGTACGTATGGAAGGCCATTGGTGCCTGGATTCGCGATCGCCCAGTCGCCACGGATCGCCGGATCGCTAGCTATCGTTCGGTTATGGTTTTGTTATCGTTAATTAGTTCGAACCGTTATCCCTGAAAAATACGTCTCCGCGATAATCCCACGCATTTGAGTGGTAATTGTTCATTCCGTTGCCGAATTATGTTATCGTTTCGTTACGTAATGTTTGATGAGCTGTCGTATGATTCTCTTAGAAATCTCCCATTTCCGATTTGCGCTACGGGTGCCTGTACTTCGTTGAGACACTCCTGGTTACGCGTGATAGACGTCATAGGTAGAGGGGACAGATTTTCGCAGTTTCGGTAACCTATGCGTAGTCTCTTGGCTTCCAACTACCGTCGGGGGCGGTTCTCTCTCTCTCTCGATCTCCGACTCCCGAGCGGAGCGGAGCTCCTCGGAGCTCCCGCTCTACGCAGGTGTTCTTGTTCGCTATCGTTAACTATACTACCCTTTTGGTGTTCTCGCATGCTACCGAATACGATGTCCTCATATGGATTACCTATGCTACCGTTCTCGATATCGGTTGTTCTCTAGTTATCGTGACGTTCTGCATTAATAATTATTTTCTTGTAATTTCTCTTTACCGTTATGTCATCCCGGAGGTAAGTTTCGTTTACGATGGATACGAGGGAAACCTACGACCCCGTTCTGAATATTTCCCTACGGTTATCGAGTATTCGCTCTCGATTCGCGGTGTTATCGTCAGATTGTCGCTACCGATTTTTGATGTTCTCGGACGTGTCGTTACCGTTTATCGAAATTATAATGCGGTGTTATCGAAGTTCCCGCGTATCGTGTGTTACCTATGGTGTTACCGATTTTTGTTCCCGTATGGTTCTCGATCTGTCGTTCCTCCGGTGTTCCCGAGTATTTGACCGTTCACGCCTTGCGATGCATGCGTGTTACCGGAGTTATCGAGTTACCGTAGTTTCCGTTTCTCGATTCTCGATCGTTCTCGCCGAGGTTCCGTATCACGAACTGTTATCGCGTTCTCGTGTTACCTTTGAAGTCTCGAATTTTACCGGCGTTATGATTATTTTTGAGTATCTATCTGTCGAAGTTGGAGAAATAAATCTCAAGTTAAGTGCCTAAACCGTGCGCGCATTTTTGAGTTTTTTTTGGGCGTTCGTTTTCGTGTCCCGTATGCTCGCGAGTCAAACCGCCGTTTACGTCCTCTCTCCACAACCTACACACTGAGCGAATCGGGAATACCGCTACCAGTTGTTATTGCTCTCGTCGTCGCCGTCGATTTTCGGTTTTGTTTTTCTTTAATTTTGTCAAGATTTTGGGTACGTTTAGCGGTTTGCTGAGTTCCGCCGTTGAATCAAAAACTTAGCCGGCGCCCAATGGCTCTCGCGACGACGTGGACAGCAACGCATGGCCGAAGATAACGAGGGGAAACCCAATACCGTTATAGTGCTTCGCGAATCTTCTAGATTAAATTAAATTCTAATTTGATTAAATTCCTCGACGTTCCTCAGACAATAGGTGGTCGTAAAGACGTTGTTTAAACAAGCTAAGCGATTCCGCAGAGGTAACAGTCTGGGGGAGAAAGCGGCAGCGATAAACTGACGAGAGATGAAATGATTTACAGTAGGTTTCCGTACGGTGAAGGGGTATGCGGAATGTGTCAGCAGTGCGATGAGCAGAAGTATGCAAGTTTTGGTCATTCTTTTCGAAAAATACACTCAGGTAGTTGACCGTGGAGGACGCGATAGACACGATCCTGTTACGTGCCGACCGATTGGTCGGTTGTTGATTCCTTCCTTACCATGGACCTCGAACGCTGATTCGTTGGCTGCTTTTCGAATAGAAATTCGTCTCGGAGAAGCGGGAGATTGTCTTGTAAATTGAATTAACTTTAATAAAAACAAAAGACTCGGTGTTACGCCGTTCACTCAACAGTTTTATTAACGGTGATCTGCTGTAACAGATCTTAAAACGTACAAACTTCGATTTGTTTCTACATAAATTTCGTCGGATCAAAACAAACAACAAGAAAACAACTAATCGGTGATTTCACCGCGTACCGTACTGTAAAATATACGCGTATATAGATATACGTGTGTAGCTGCGAAGACACGATGTGAACCGTGTGCGATTTCGTATGAGACTGCCGTTTGAAAAAGCGACGCGACTCAGAGCGTCGTTATTTTCTAGAAACAAATTCAAGATACCGTGGAGGAAAATTGGGGGTAAAAACTATGTAGGACTTCGTTGATTGGTTGGAAAGAGTGCCGCCCGCGAAATAGCTGGTTTTTTTCCACGCGGGTGAGGCCCGACAAGCGACGCGCCGAGTCAGGGGTTTTGCCGTCGCAAAGGAAAACCCTCGCCTTTGTTTCGCGATATGCTGGGCCCTTGGCGTCGGCAATAAACATTTGGCGACCGTCTGACGCATGCACATGGCCACCCCAGAACTTGTACAAAAACTACGGAATTCTATTCATCTATACTTTAAATGTCTTTTCAAGTGTGTGAAGCACCGAATACGATGTTCTTGAACGAACGTCGTAAATTATTTTCTTTTAGAGAATATAAACTGTTGATCTTTTTCTTAGCTCGAAAGTCACGTACACTTTTTACGGGCGCCAATGTACCATAATTCCACGAATAGAGTTACATTTTAACAGATTGTACATATATATTAAAAAGAAACGAGGAAGGGGTTGTCCGGCATATAGTTAAATATAAGTTCAAATAATTTTATCTCGTTTAAATTCGCGCGCCGCGGGTGGTTTAGATTCGTGTGAGCGAGCGCTCGTCACAATCCCAAGAAATAGAGACGACGATTCTTAACAGATAGCCAGTCTAGCTGGAGCCTAAAGGGTGTGATATGTGTGTCGCGTCTGAGATCGAAAATGAAGCGTATAGCGCAATTAATGAGTCGCTGCAATTTTGAGTTCAGTTCATCGGTTAAGTCATGGTACACCAGGCAGCAATAGTCGACAAGAGGGAAAATTAAGGTGGAAAGCTTAATTCGAAGACGCCTGCATAACGATGAACGATGATATTTGAGATTGTAGAGAGTGTTTTGTACTTTATGAGATATATGGGATATGTGACTGCTCCAGGTTAGATTAGAACGAATAGTGACTCCCAAATTTCGAGCTTCGCGTACAAACGGCAATGCTGTACCCTTGACCATGATGGGAGGCATAAGGTGTAAATGAAAGGTGCGAACGAAAGCATCGCTCCCCAATATCAGGACCTTAGACTTCGATAGATTAAGGGTAAGGCCATTTCTAGTAGCGTAGTTAAAAATTGCGGCTGCATCCTCGGATGCGCAGGCATTGCGGGAGCTGGCACGGGATACAGCTAAGATAAATTTGGGTGTCATCTGCAAAGTTCATGCGCTTGCTTCAGGGTCGAGCCGATATCATTGATAGATAGTGAGAATAAAAGAGGACCTAGCACCGAGCCCTGAGGAATACCGGTTGTAACAGGCTGCCACTCTGAAGGTTGGTTATACTCGTCAATAACGGCCTGCGAACGACCACTGAGGTAAGAGATAAACCAGTCGAGAGTTGGTTGAGAAAAACCGAAGGATTTTAATTTGCAAAGCAATCGCACGTAAGAGACGGTGTCGAAGGCTTTGCTAAAATCAAACAAGATAAGCACCGTTAATTTTTTATCGTCAATATTTAAGCGTATATCGTCCATTACGCGTAACAGAGCAGTTTAAGTGCTAAAACCCACGCGATAACCCGATTGCATAGGATCAAGTAACCCATGAGACTCCACAAAATCAATTACTTGCTTGTGAACAATTCTCTCGAGAGTTTTAGACAATTCCGGCAGATTGGCTATGGGCCGAGTGTCGGACGGAGAGAGCGGCGAGCGGATTTTAGATAGCGGCCTGATGAACGCACGCTTCCAGTCAGCGGGAAAAGTTGACTGTTTCAAAGAGTGGTTAAAGAATTTGATGAGAAGAGTAGAAATCATAGGCATCGCATGACACACACATAAAAGCGAAACACCATCAGCGCCAGACGAGAGAGAGTTGGTATTAGCCGCTCTGAGCGCATCGAGCAAATCGGAAGTAGTAATTTCGTGAAAAGAGAAGGCAAATGGAGCTTCAGAAACCAAAGAAAGAGCAGCAGTAAATTCCATAGGCGTACAGGCCGGAGCAGCATTTGTTATCGACGCGAAAAAATTATTAAGTGTGTCTGTCAAAAAAAATTGCAGAGGCGAGGTGAGGGAAGTTTTAATAAGTCCTAGCCGTGCCAGCTCCTTCCACATCATATTCGGTTCAGAGAGACAGTTAAACCTATCGAAGTTGTATTTACTTTTGGCAAATTTGATATCTTTATTTAGCTCATTCCTAATTTGCCGATACATAGCAAGGCCTAAGAGACAACCAGTTCTCTTCGCCTGCTTATAAAGCGCATTGCGGTTGCGAATTCGATTTTTTAATTCGTCAGTTAACCAAGGTGTCGGTGGTTTTTTCACGATGAATGAACGAGCGGGAGCGTGAGTGTCGAAAGCACTCGTGAGAGATGAGGATAGTAAACGCGTAAATATGTCTACAACATCCGATGAGGCGGATAGAGTATCGAAGTGAAGAGATCCCGAAACTATACTCTAATTGCAATAGATCGTGCCCTGCAATAAACGGAGCATCGCTTTTGACAAAGCTGCGCAATTTGTCTTGACTGTCAATGATCACCCGCGTAGAAAAAAATAATCTCAGCGAGATTCTTGGCGAGAATCTCGGCGAAATTCCGCTGAGAATGTTTCCGAGAATCTCACTGAAAATCTCGCCGAGAATCTAAGCGAGATCTCGCTGAGAATGCCGCATGTGTCCCGGACCGTGATTCTTATACAATCTCACCGTGCTTCTTCACGAGATTCTTTTTAACCCGACCGGGGCAACCTGCACACGATTGTTGTGGCGAGATTGTTTAAATCTAGCGCACAATCTCGCAGTGCTTCTTTGCAAGATTCGTATTTATTGCGACAGAGAATCTCTCACACATTCTCGCCATGCTTCTTGGCGTGTGTAACGAATGGCCGACATCTTCGATGAAGTGATGGTGGACGATGATGCGACGGTAGGGCCAGAAATAAATGATAGAAAATATGGTGACCCCGGGATTCGAACCCGGGTTGATCAGGTACTAATTAAGAGCGCTAACCACTGCGCTATAGTCACCCATATGTTTCTATCATTCGTGTTGTCTACTTATATGCAAAGCTGGACCCGTTCGTCACACACCGTCACACACCTCCTCCCGCGATTGTCGACGTCCTCGTCGAATGTGCAGCGTTGCGAGTGTCCTATTGCGCGGACTGAGGCATCATGTTATCTCGTCAGCTTCGGTCTTACTTTTTGCCGTCTGGTATACGCGGGGTTCATGGACTTTGTCTCATGCCGCATTTTCCTAAGAGTTCTGATGGCTTCCCAGTGGACGTGTTTAGTAGCTCGATAACTTCTGACACCATTGTAACGAATGGCCGACATCTTCGATGAAGTGATGGTGGACGATGATGCGACGGTAGGGCCAGAAATAAATGATAGAAAATATGGTGACCCCGGGATTCGAACCCGGGTTGATCAGGTACTAATTAAGAGCGCTAACCACTGCGCTATAGTCACCCATATGTTTCTATCATTCGTGTTGTCTACTTATATGCAAAGCTGGACCCGTTCGTCACACACCGTCACACGTGCTTCTTCGCGTTCGTGTGGAAAATGGAAGAGAAAAAAATATTAGAATTAGTCAAATAGAACGCGAAAATAAAAAACGTAGAAACTTGCCCAGAACCAAATTCCGCTAACGAATTCGCATGCAGCGAGCAATATTAGACTTTATAGTGCATAAGCGCTGATTTTTTTTTTTTAAGTGCTGCCGGATTCCCAAAAGGAATCTTAGCAAGAGTCCCGCATAGAGTCTCGCATAGCGTCCCGGATAGAGTTGGCAGTCTGTTGAAAAAAAAAAAATCAGCGCTTTTCCACTATAGGGTCTTATTTTCGCCTTCTATTTGACTAATTTATATTTTTCTTCTCTTTCATTTTCCGCACGAATACGAAGAAGCACGGTGAGAGATTTTCTGCCGCGATAAATGAAAATCGCGCAAAAAAGCACTGCCAGATTGTGTGCGTGATTTAAAAAATCTGACAAAGAAGCACGCCGACATTGTGCGCGCGATTAAAACAATCTCGCCAAAAAGCACGTTGAGATTATGCCCGCTATTAAAACGATCTCGCCAAGAAGCACGGCGAAATTGTGCGTGCGATTAAAACAATCCCGCCAAGAAGCACGACGAGATTGTGCGCGCGATAAGAACGATCTCGCCAAGAAGCCCGGCGAGATTATGTGGGAGATTCCCCGCATCTACAAATAGAAATCACGCGGAGAAGCACTGCGAGGTTGTCTGCATGATAAAAAAATCTCCTGGAGAAGCACGGTGAGATTGTATAAGAATCACGGTCCGGGACACATGCGGCATTCTCAGCGAGATCTCACTTAGATTCTCGGCGAGATTTTCGGTGAGATTCTCGGAAAGATTCTCAGCGGAATTTCGCCGAGATTCTCGCCAAGAATCTCGCTGAGATTATTTTTTTCTACGCGGGAAATAATTGCGATTGAAAAAATTAATAAAAAAAAAGTTTTGAATATGGCACTTTTCATTTCCTTCTATCCCCTTATCATTAACATCTGTGACAAGGTGGGAATGCATTTCCAGCACACGTACTTGACAAAGTTTTGCTTTTACAAGAAAATGGAATAGAATCTGTTCGATTCGCATCGATTAACAGAATTGAGTAAAAATAGTGGAAATACGTAATTGTTATTTTTTAATTGGCTAAATAGTTTCATAAATTTGTAATCGCAAGAATTATTTTTATTATTCGCAACTATTTTTTCCGAATTCGTTGCAACATTTTAGATGATAAAGCATTTGTGGATCTTTTCATTAGATACAATCGTCTTATCAGCACGCGCCGTAACAAGGTGGCAATGCAATTTTCAACACGTGTGTTTGACAAAGTTTTGCCAAGTTGCATTTATTCCGAAACGTTTACGCGGCCTATCAAGCTACACGCTTCGTCGTAGCATCCCTTGTCCCTGCCACGGTGGCCCCCCCTTACCCCCACCGATGCCACGAAACGACGCAGTCACCGTCGGGTTGAGCCGCACTGCCAGCGGACGGCGGCAGCCAATCAGATTCGAAGGCTGTAGCTCACGCGCTCGAGGACTGTCTAGTTTCAAGAAAACCTCACTGTATATTTTTTAGCTTGCGGTTCACTAAAAATAGGTCTTTCACAAGATTTTTCTTCTTAGACGTCCGTACGGCGCTGTAACTTTGGATCCTACGAACCAATTTTACTCATCTTCGTAGAATTGTTTCATCACATTATCACAAGTATGCATATGATTTTTTAAATCAATTAGAGACCTTTAAGTATGCTTTCAAAAAAAGTATTGCTCAAGATTTGGATTTTTCTTCCGTCAAATGTCCGTACGGTGCCATCATAATGAACTCTGCGAACCAATTTTTTTCTCCTTCACACCATTATTTCATTGTATCAAAAGCACAATGCACACCAAATTTGGAATCATTCCGACATGGACTTTTTTTTTTAAATGAAAAAGATTTCTTTATGATTAACCGTTCCTTTAAAGAGTAGGTTATTTTTAATTTCTAAAAAATAATTATTCCTATTATAAAAAAAACCCCTCGATGGCGAAAAGTAAAATACCGAATATCATACACGAATACACAAAAATTTCCTCGTTTTATTTCGTAAACAATATGTTATATCACCAAAATTATTCACAATATCACACAATATATTATTCTATTTGTAACGAAAGTATGAATTCCATGTATGCACTTAGAAACTTGGTGATCAATTCACAACAGAAATTAATTCAATATCCAGTATAATTACAATTTACCGAATAAAATTGAAACAAAGATTCGCGACTATATTTTTTTTCGATTTTATTCTATCTGTCAAACGTTGAAAACCCACGACAATTTCAAAGCAGACGACATACAGATGCACACGCCGCGACGTTGGTACTTTGTGGCGGGACATTTTTTAATTTAAAAAAAAAATCCACATTTTTTCAATTTTTGTTCGGGTTTTACCAAAAATATTGAAAAAGTTACAATTGGACTATTTCAAATTTCTTTAAAATTTCTTCGAAATAAAAAAATATCTAAATTTTACCTCGAATTTCTCCAAACACCCTTCTTTTTTTTTTACATTTTTGTATATATCTATCTCAACAAAAATAAGCGTCTCAGCGCCCTGCGGGCGCAGAGGCTCATGTTGGTGGGCTCCGCCCCCCAAACCCCCCGAAAAATGTCCCTTCGGGACATTTTTTAAGGCACTCACAGGTATACACGTCGTGCTACGCACTCCGTATCGAGTATGATTACACTTTGCGTTATGCGCTACGTATCGAATATGTTTATACGTCGTGCTGCGCGTTTCATCTCGGAAGAACGTATGAGGGAAAATCATTTATCAATTATGTAAATTGATTCATGGTTTAACCTTCATCGAATATAAACGTTTCGTTTTTATACAATTTCATTATTATTATTCACAACTGATATTTCCGTTTTGTTTTACGATCAATTGTCAAAAATTCAGACACGAGACAAATGTAACGAATTTCATCGCGTAGAACTTGATCAAATTAATGTAACGAATCAAATCATATCTAATAAAGGTCGTTTTATTGGCTTAACACTTATGACCAGATTAAATGAGTATGAAACAAACACACTAAATATTTACCAACACGAACACCATTACCATTTACCATTCGGGTCAAATGTCCCCTTTAAATGCATCTCTTTACATGTTATTTTATCCCTAAAATACATGGAATCACTTTATTATTACCTCTGAACAGAAGCCGAATATTCAAAAAATATGCTTTTTGTTACGATTTTCAATGAAATTAACTTGATATTAATCGTTGTAGCAAAAAAATGATATCTCGAGAACGAACATAGATGTCGTCTTGGTTCTTATCGTGTATTGAAGAGGAAGTAGTACGTTCCTCAAATAAAAAGTTGTAGTGTTTTGGATGCGTCCAAAATAAAAAATTAAAAAATTCAATTTCGAGATGAATTCGACTGCGATGGCTCTTCGTCTGTCGATGTATAAGAGAATTCGGTTATAACACTTTAAGCATTTTTTCTCTTCCCCATAATAGACAGAATCAATTCGTTATTGTCACTGTCCGAGAGAAATTCGAGAAATTTTAGTTTTTATCGTTTTATTTTGTTTTGAGATAGGTATATTGAAAGAATTGAAAAAAAATAGAAGGGTGGTTCGAAAAATACGAGGTAAAATTTGAATTTTTTTTTGTTTCGAAAAATTGATAGAGATTTGGAAAAATTGAATTGCAGTTTCCCAATATTTAAAGTAATATACATTAAAAAATGAAAAGAAAAATGAGATTTTTCTTTTCGATTCAAATCATCCCGCCACAGAATACCAACGTCGCGGCGTATGCGAACTTTATCACGTCTGCTATGGAATTATCGTCGGCTTCCAAGGTTTGACAGATAGAATGAATGGAAAAAAAATGGTCGCGATTGTTTTCAATTTTATTTGACAAATTGCAATCATTTTGGATATTCGATGATTCTTCTTTGTGAAATTATAACCAAGTTTTCAGTGCACCCGCGAAATTTTTGATTTTTATTATGAATGTGAATAACGTATAGTAAAATATTGTGAATGATATTCGTTCAAAATATATTATTTTCGAAATAAAAAGGACTAATATTTGTCAATCAATGTGTGATATTTCGTATTTTATTTTTCGCAACCAAATTTTCTTTTTTGACATGATGAAAAATTGTTTTTTGGAAAATTAAAATAACCTAATCTTTAAAATAATTCCTCACTAAAAATAATTGTAGAATAAAAATATTAAGAAATGTCAGAATGTCTTCAATTTTGCTGTGCATAGTGTTTTCGATGCAATGAAATATTGCTGAAAATTAGAAAAAAATTCGTTCGTAGGTTTCAGAATTGCAGCGCCGTACGGACATTTGACGGGAGAAAATCGATTTTTAAATGAAAAATGCCTGGAAAAAAGGTTCAGCGACGTCGGAATGTCTTCAAATTTGCTGTGCATAGTTCTTTTGATAAAATCAAATAATGCTGCGAAAAAGAAAAAATTTGGTTCGTAGACTTCATAATTGGAGCACCGTACGGACATTTAGCGGAACAAAATTGAATTTTTATTTTGGAACAACTTATTAAAGGCTTCGCAGTAGTTTCAAAATGATTGTGCACAATGGTGATGATATGATACATCACCTTTGCGAAAAAGAGAAAAATTGCTTCGCACAGTCCACAGTTCCAGCACCGTACGGACACTTGTCGAAGCAAAAATGAATTGTTTTTGTTAAGCAAATATTCAAATGCTTCGCAGGGGCTTCAAAATGTATGTGCACAATAGTGATGATATTATACATTATTCCTGCGAAGAAGAGAAACATTGCTTCGCACAGTCCAAAGTTACACTGTCATACGGACGTCTAAGAAGATAAATTCAGTAATAAAGGTATTTTTATTCAACCGCAGGCGAAAAAAAATATTTCCAGTCATTGGTGTCACTTTAAATTAACTACGCATGATGTTGGAGCTACATCAAAGTAAATGCTGAAAAACTACATTTTTTGGAGCATACGCTGTGCAGAATCTCCATAGAAAGCTGTGTGAAGAAGCCTCGCTGGTCATTTTAATAGGCACTCTTTGCCTATTGTTATAGTGAGTGCCTAAAAAGGTACGCCAAGTACTTAAAAATCCTGTTCGCAAATATTATTTTATTTATTAAAATTTTATATATATAAAAAATTAACAACATTTTATAGTCCAAGTGTAACAGAATAAGAAGGATTCTATATAACAAAAATTATTGTTTTTTTTGCAAAAAAATTGCTGTAAAAAATTGGTGTTCCAATGCTAGTGGTTTATTGTGACGCTTGCAAATACTGGAACGCCAATTTTTTTGCAAAAAAAAGCAATAGTTTTTGTCTTATAGAATCGTTCTTTTTCTGTTACACTTGGCCTATAAAATGTTGTTAATTTTTTTAAAAAATAATATTTGCCAACAGGATTTTTAAGTACTTGGCGTGACGTTTTTTTTTTTTTTTTGGAAAAAATATTTTGGGAAATTTCACTACTTTTTGAAAAGTTAATATTTTTTGTCGCAGCATTGTTATTGTAGCGACTCGGCGTTGATGGTCCCGACATCGAGTTACGAAGCAAACCCAGAGTCGCTTTCTTCTTTCACCCCGAAGTTCTCGAATTGGTACACAACGATATCGTTTTATCGCCAGTTTTGTAATTTGTCGCGCAATTTGTTAATATGCGTTTCGTCGTTAGCGAGAGTACTTCGCAATCTCGATGCCGGGGACATCGAATTACTCAACCGTCTGCCAAGCGGATGATACTGCGAAGTCGAGAGAGACATTGAGACAAGTTATCGATGGTCCATCGGCAGTCGCTGGGTTTTCCATTGGTTTGGGGATTTTTCCTGTCCTTTCGTCTTCGACTTCTCTATTATTTATTTCAAGACGACTCAACGCTGCGACGAAAGACAAATTTTCCATTTCTGCATCTCCCGCAACGAATTTCACAGATTTGTCGCATATCACGGTTGTTAATGTCTCGTCGATGGCTCGAGTAAAACTTCGAACGAATGGATAGCGGTTTCCGAAATACGGCCAACGATAGCCGTACTGCGAAACGAAAAATTACAGAATTTGATTTCATATGAAACATTTTTGTTGCTTATAATGAATTTTTCAATTTGTAATTTCGTCTTTGAAATTAATTTCGAAGGACCGCATAATTTCGTTCGAACGAAATTAATTCTATATAGAAAACCGGGCGAAGGGCACGTCACATATTCCGCGTGATGATTGCAGGTTATGTCGTTCGCGATCGTAAAGAAAACTCACGGTTTATATAAAATTACGCGTAACACGTAACACGTGGTTTTTTTTTTACTTCGCGTCGAGACACTAATACGCAATACACAATACGTATTTATTATTTATACACTTTCAAAACATTAAATACGTGCCGTACCACGCAACGACGTTTTTCGACGAATGGTGAACTGCTGTAGACGCTCCCGTTACGGGACACTTCGATCGTTGATTTGACCCCATGAAATTTTCGGTCTCAATATTTCCGTATCGGCTGAACCAATTTAGCTCTATTTAAGCGCTTTGGAAACGTTTACCCCAAATTATATTATAAAAGAGTCAACCAAAAATTGATTCGATATTTCGTTCCTGAGATATATCGGTCGAAGTTTAACTTACTTACACACTTCCGGTATATTGGCGTATGTATACACGGTAGGGTCACGACACCTAAAAAAACTTTTTTTTAAGTACTTGGCGTCGAGACGCTGCCGCGTCTCTGGATGAAAAATTAAAATAGACAGGAGAACAGTTGTTTCATTCAAGTTACGGACTGTGTAATACATGTTACACTTTGGAATTTTGCTTCATGGTCGAAAATAATCACTCAAGTCATAGATAAGAATGAATCAAATAAATAGATTGTGGCGTATTAATCGAAAAGTAATACTTACCAAATATTATCTATATCTACGCCAGTTCAATATGAGTTTATTATCTGCATACAGTGCAAGCTCCGTATTCTTAACTCCTCTTAACTTAACCGCTTCCTTATTTTAACTCGTTCCCATGACAACAATTTCCCTTAACTGTATTTCTCCTGAGTCCGTTCTCCCCACTTCTAGCGGTATCTACGGACGCGTATACCCCTCATTACACTACTCGCAGCAACGGACCAGGAGTAGGGACGATAGGGGAAATGCAGAAACGGGAGCATGTCCGGTCCCGTTGAGTTAAGAATACCGAGTTTGTACTGTACATTGAAATAGTATTTTATTTTACGAGTGCCACAAAGCCGGCTTTCGGCGAAAGTTATGAAGTTAAAGGGGCTGAGTCACCTAAAAATTATTTTTTTTTTTTGTTTTTTAATTTTTTTTCTGAAAGTATATACGGTGTACTACGTTCACACCAAATTTCAGATCGAAATAAAAAAAATTACCGAAGTTAGAAGCATTTTCCTACGATTAGAAATAATTATTGCGTGAAAAAAAAAAAAAAGAAAAGGCCGAAAAGCAATAAAAACAATGCCGCAATGCAACAATGTATTAGAAGAAAATAAAAACATAAAGAGAGGAACAGAAAAAAAAACAATTGATGTCGAAACTGCGTTCGGTAGGTAACGATTTACCGACCAAATGGTCGTTACGTCTAATCGATGCGACTCAGATTACCGCCGCTACCGCGCTTCGTTTTGAGTCTACGATTCACCGGCGTAATGTAGCAGGGATGATTTTTACTCGATGTGTCAATCGCGTAAAAAACTGCGCTTGTACACTCGATGTAATTACTTCTGTGTCAGTGTTTACAGTTTATCGGAATGAACGCAATATATATTGTATTTTTTCCCAAAATAGTGTAAAAATTATTTTCACAGTGACAGTCGCAAAGTGGAAATGATCACAAAATTAACCTCTCCGTTTTAAACGTCACATTTGACGTAAGAGTATTTTTTTTTATTTTTTAAACATTTTTTTGCATTCACGAGATTTGTGACATGGGGAAAAAAAATCAATTTTTTTCAATTAGTTTTATGTGATAAAAAAAAAGTGTAAATTTTGATGCGACAATAAAAAATTTTTAAATGATTTTTTTTTTTTTAATCACCCAAGTGATTTATTTTCATCAATCTGTGAAATTCATTTTTTGCCACTTATATTATTCTTCGCTTGCCGCAGGTTTCAGAGAGAAAGGCTACACCAATTTTGGATTGTGACGGCTGATTTTCTTCGTAACAGTCAATGTTACGGAACGAGTGCGGGGATTTTTCATGCGATCAAAAATGGAGTTATCGCAAGCCATTATGTGAGTGGTTACAAGAAAAAAAGTGGCAACAGTGGATTTTTTGTTAGATTTTAACTCATAGCTTCGCCAGCGAAGCTTCGAAAAAAAATCCCCGCTCTCGTTCCGCAATAAACTCTCTAACGAAGAAAATAAGAGCTCGCAAACAAAGATTGATGCTTTCGTTCAGTCCGAAAACTGCGGCAAAGGAAAAATGTTTGACCGTTACGCATAACACTGAAATACACTACAGGTCTCCAAAAAAATGTACAGCGGTAGTTTAACATATATATGTTATGAAGGTAAAGTAGAATTTTCGATTACACTTTGTGACGTGATTTTTCGGAATCACCGTCACACAATAAAAGACCATCGTATTTCTAAGGAAATTCTGATAACTAACGCTTTCGTTCCCGTTTTCTGCCTCTCCCAGCGACTTAAAGGTACCGTTAAACTCTCGTGAGATATCGGTTGAGTTATTTCGTCTCTTTCCGATACAGTACGCTAGCATTGCAATTCATAAATCTACAAACCTTTCCAGACAATAGTAATTAAACCTTTGATATAGATTCCGTTACCGTTTTAGCTTCGTTCCGTTAGTCGAAGTCTCGAACTCCCTTGGTGGGGTAAAGTTAGCAAAATAAAGGCCCAAGGGAAAGAGAGACTCGACGAAGTGTCTCGCGAACACGCTAAAGTCCGGTGTAAACCCGGCACCCTACAGCAAAGTGCAATGCGTTGAGATCAGGCGGAGAGTTGAGTTACAGGCGAGGACGGAACACCTCGCGCTGCATTAGAGTAAGAAGAGCCTTGTATCTCACGCATTGACTATGGGTAGCGATCGCGAAGATACTTCAAATTACCGCTCAAGTGTTGCCTCGATTCGGATAAGTCTCGTAACGGTTGAGAGGGCAGTAGCTCTCGGTCAAGGCTCCCGTAATAATAATGATAACGATCTCGGTACGTTATCGTAGGCAAATCAGTCTACCGCGAGGAGCCCTCGAGGCGACTCGGGCTCTCTCTCGCGCTCCCGCTACGCTGGTGTCGGCCGTCGTATAGTGCGTCTCTCTCGAGTCGCGCTTCGCGTACGCCGGCCTATCGTTCGCTCTCGGCGAAGTATCGGTGTCTCGCTCGCTCTCACGGGTTCTCGCTACCTGTCAGTGCGATCGAGTCTCGTGTGTTTCGTGCTATCCAGTGTGTGCTATCCTCGGAGTTTTCCGAAAGGAATTCTTCGAGTCGATTATTCGATCGATGCGTCGTGTTTGACGCTCTCGAGTTCTGGTGCATCTGTGTTAAGTTCTCGTGCATCCGTGGATGCAGTTCTCGATCCTTTTGGATAATTTACGCGCTTTCGGTGAGTCTTTTGATTTTATTGGAATTATCGATCTCGTGTCGCGCTCGTCGTCGCTTGTCTCGCTTCGATCCCTCGATCAGCTGAGTACTCGCGATGCACGTGCGCGAGATCCCGTGGCTCCAAGCCAACAATAATTATTTTTCACGCGCTATTTTATTGGCGACGGATCGCGACCCTCCTACCATAACCCGCATCCTGAGCAACCGAGCACTCCGCTACCGTTCGCTCTCGCGGGTATATCGGTGTTAGATTTAGTTAGTGTTTTATCGTTCGTTTTCGTCCTTACGGAGGTCGGGTTGTTCCGTCGGCCTCCCGATTAGTCCGGTTGTTAACACCGGCGAAACAAAATTAACTGGCGCCCACCGGGACGCCGATGCATCCGCGAGGGTGGACGGCCGAAGGTGACGTTTTCGATTTCGCGCTTAAAGTCCTGCGGCTTTGAGTTTTCGAGTTTCGTTTTTTTTGCTGTTCCGATTCGATTCTGAGTTTCGCGTAACGATAGATGAAAAATACGTCACAAATGGCGCCCAACGTGGGGCCACGCCAATAGAATAGCCGTTCCCGTTAATCTCGATTTTGCTCTCGATTTTATTGCTTCGATTTCGATCTGGAGGCAATAAAGTAAAATATTTTTCTCGCTCTCGCGTTATTAATTTAACGCTTTCTCGTCGTGGATGTTCGCACGAACCCACTCGTTCTCGATGACAGTTACGCACATTGAACATCTTTTTCTTAAATGTTTTGTGTGTCGTTTGTCAGCTCTCGGATGTCTGAAAAATTTGTTAAAAATTTTTCGGTGATACATCAGGCTCCCGATATGCCATGAAGGCATATTTTCGGCAATTTTCGTCATTTTTCGAATTTTCGAAAATGATGAATTTTTCTCACTCCCGAGCTCGCGCGTCACACGCGCTGGGGTGGGGGGAGATACCGTTAGCCGAGTCCCGGCGGCGATCGGAAGATACTCGAAATTGTGACAAACAATTTTTTTGAGTTTCGAGGACTCCGCTCCGCGCTCTTCGCTCTCGATCGCCGATCTCGGAGATTCCTCGATCACTTCGTCGGGGACACTTGCCGTGAACAGTCGAGAGCTCCCGTTCTTCGGAGATGCTCTCGATTACGAAGACTCTTCGCACAGGCTCGTGACAGCTCGTTCTCGTGCGAATTACTTTGCGCATTCGAATTAATTTTCAATGCCGAGGTAATTCTTGCTCTCGCAATATTTCTCGATTTCGAATTAATTTTCGATTTCGATGAGATTTTCGCTCCCGCAATATTTCTCGATTTCGAATTAATTTTCGATTTCGATGAGATTTTCGCTCCCGCAATATTTCTCGAATTCGGATTAATTTTCGATTTCGATGAGATTTCCGCTCTCGGAATATTTCTCGATTTCGGATTAATTTTCGATTTCGATGATATTTTCGCTCCCGCAATATTTCTCGAATTCGAATTAATTTTCGATTTCGATGAGATTTTCGCTCTCGGAACATTTCTCGATTTCGAATTAATTTTCGATTTCGATGAGATTTTCACTCTCGGAATACTTCTCGATTTCGAATTAATTTTCGATTTCGATGAGATTTTCATTCTCGGAATATTTCTCGAGTTCGAATTAAATTTCGATTTCGATGAGATCCTCACTCCCGGGATAGTTCTCGATTTTCGATCTCGATGAAATTCTTGCTCTCGTTTTCGAACGCGAATTAAATTTCGCGGTTCGAAAAAAAAAAATATTCCCGCTTTTCGAACGCGAATTAAATTTCGCTGTTCGAAAAAATATTCCCGCTTTTCGAACGCGAATTAAATTTCGCTGTTCGAAGAATTATTTTCGCTTTTCGAACGCGCATGGAACAACGCTGTTCGAAAAACAAAAAAAAAAATATTCCCGCTTTTCGAACGCGAATTAATTTTCGCCGTTCGAAGATTTGCTCTCGCTTCTCGAACGCGAATTAAACTTCGCTGTTCGAAGAATTATTTACGCTTTTCGAACGCGCATGGAACAACGCTGTTCGAAAAACAAAAAAAAAAGATTCCCGCTTTTCGAACGCGAATTAATATTCGCCGTTCGAAGATTTGCTCTCGCTTCTCGATCGCGAATTAATTTTTGCAGTTCGAGAATTCGCTCTCGCTTCTCGAACGCGAATTAATTTTTGCAGTTCGAGAATTCGCTCTCGCTTCTCGATCGCGAATTAATTTTTGCAGTTCGAGAATTCGCTCTCGCTTCTCGAACGCGAATTAATTTTTGCAGTTCGAGAATTCGCTCTCGCTTCTCGATCGCGAATTAATTTTTGCAGTTCGAAGATTTGCTCTCGCTTCTCGAACGCGAATTAATTTTCGCAGTTCGAGAATTCGTTCTCGCTTCTCAAACGCGAATTAACTTTCGCTATCCGAGAATTATTTCAATTTTTGAACGCGGATTAATTTTCGCAGTTCGAAATTTTGCTCTCGCTTTCGAACACGAATTAAATTTTGTTGTTCGAATATCCGTTCTCGCTCCTTGAACGCGAATTAATTCTCGTGGTTGGAGAATTATTTTGTTCCTCGAACGCGAAGTAAATTTCGCAGTTCGAAATTTTGTTCTCGCCTTCGAACACGAATTAAATTTCGTTGTTCGCAGACTCGCTCTCGCTTTTCGAACGCGAATCAAATTTCGCTGTTCGAGAATCACGATATTTCCGAACGCGGATCAATTTCGCAGTTCGAAATTTCGTTCTCGCTTTCGAACACGAATTAAATTTCGTCGTTCGAACCTTCGTTCTCGCTTCTCGAACGCGAATCAAATTTCGCTGTTTGAGAATTACTTCATATGTCGAATGCGGATTCAATTTCGTAGCTCGACATTTCGTTCTCGCCTTCGAACGTGAATTAAATTTCGTCGTTCGAACCCTCGCTCTCGCTTTTCGAACGCGGATCACTTTTCGCTGTTCGAATTCGCTCCCGCCTTCCTGGACTCGAATTCATTTTCGATGTTCGGAAGTTATTTTCGTTTTGCGAACGCGGGGTAATTTTCACCGTTTGGATTTACCCTCGCATTTTCCAAACTCGAATTCACATTCGATGTTCGAATTTGTGTTCGTTCCCTGAACTCGAATTAATATTTGATGTTCGGGACGTATTATCGCTCTCGAACGCGAATTAAGTTTTGCTGTTCGAGGTTGCTCTCGTTTTGCTGAACTCGAACGAATTTTCGAAGTTCGCAATTTGATCCCGTATCTCTGAACGCGGATTGATATTCGCCGTTCGGGATTTATTCCCGGTTCTCGAACCCGAATTAATTTTCGGAGTTCGGAATTTATTGCGCTTCGAACGCAAAGAAAATGTTGCAGTTCGAACCCGTTCTCGTTTCCCGAACGCGAATTAACTTGCGCAGTTCGGGATTTGTTCTCGTTTTCGAACTCGAATTAATTTTCGACGTTCGGGATTTAGTCTCGTTTCCGAACTCGAAGTAATTTTCGAAGTTCGGAATTCATTCTCGTCTTTTCGAACTCGAATTAATTTTCGACGTTCGAAATTTACTCTCGTTTTTCGAACTCGAATTAATTTTCGACGTTCGAAGTTTCTTCTCGTTTTTCGAACTCGAATTAATTTTCGATGTTCGGAATTTATTCTCGTTTCTCGAACTCGAATTAAATTTCGAAGTTCAGAATTTATTCCCGATTTCGAACTCGAATTATTTTCGACGTTCGAAATAAATCTCGCTATCGAACTCGAATTATTTTCGACGTTCGAACTAGTTCTCGCTACCGAACTCGAATTTATCTTCGACGCTCGGTTCCCGAACTCGAATTGACTTTTGAGGGGACTCATCCCCGCTCAATTCAGGTTGGTTCTCGGATTGATCGTGAAGTGGGATCCTTTTCCACTCCGATCTTACGGCCGTTCTCGGATGGATTGTTGGAGAGAATTCTCTCCACTCCTATTTTCCTGAGACTCCCGAAGTAAATTCTTCGTCACGATCGGAGTAACTTCAACCAGGCGATCGTGTCGGGATACGACGGATTCCCGACTCGCCAAAAAGGGTTGATTTCGGCTGTAGCTCCCGTATAGGACCCCTAGGCGGTCCTGATTTCACCGTTCTCGCCTGGTAGGCCCTTGGCCTCAGCGATCGAGCAGTTGGAGGTCAAGTCTCGTGCACGACTTCGGTCGCAGTTCCCGTTATGAGCCTTCGGGTTCGGATCTCGATAAATGGACGGAAACGTCCAAGTTCTCGCATATGGCATCGACCATAGTTCTCGTTAAAGGATCGAAAGGCCTTGGATCTCGTTACAGGAATTACCTCCGAGTTTCAGGGAATCGGATCCCGCTGCGCGATCGTCCCCCGCCGGAAACAACGAGCAGGGAGGGAATGATAACGCACACATTTCATTGACGACTCATGTCGTCCTTGAAATCATTATTTTTTTTAATTTTTTTTTATTTTTTTGACGCAATTACTTTCTCGTGCCGCGATTGAGGCACCACCTCTCGCGAGCTTCCCGTCTCACTCACAAACGAAAAAGGCTACCGACATGCAACAGTGAGTGAGAGAAGAGGTCGCGGCGACCGACAGACAGGCCGCGATCCGACCTCAGTTCCCGTATCGAGAGGCGCAACCCTCTCGTACTGCTTTTCCGTGAAGGCGATCGCGAACTCTCGCTGATCCCCGCGAAGGAAGTCAGTGGCTCCCGTTACCTGCTACGCCAGGTAAAGATCTCGTAAAGCTCCCGCAACCCCATTGGGTTAAACTCAAGGAAGAAGGTGCTTGAGTTCATTCTCGCACCCTTCACATCCACTACCGTTTCGAACTCTAGTTCGAAACCTCCCCTAAGGGGTGAGGAGTTGTGACGTGATTTTTCGGAATCACCGTCACACAATAAAAGACCATCGTATTTCTAAGGAAATTCTGATAACTAACGCTTTCGTTCCCGTTTTCTGCCTCTCCCAGCGACTTAAAGGTACCGTTAAACTCTCGTGAGATATCGGTTGAGTTATTTCGTCTCTTTCCGATACAGTACGCTAGCATTGCAATTCATAAATCTACAAACCTTTCCAGACAATAGTAATTAAACCTTTGATATAGATTCCGTTACCGTTTTAGCTTCGTTCCGTTAGTCGAAGTCTCGAACTCCCTAGGTGGGGTAAAGTTAGCAAAATAAAGGCCCAAGGGAAAGAGAGACTCGACGAAGTGTCTCGCGAACACGCTAAAGTCCGGTGTAAACCCGGCACCCTACAGCAAAGTGCAATGCGTTGAGATCAGGCGGAGAGTTGAGTTACAGGCGAGGACGGAACACCTCGCGCTGCATTAGAGTAAGAAGAGCCTTGTATCTCACGCATTGACTATGGGTAGCGATCGCGAAGATACTTCAAATTACCGCTCAAGTGTTGCCTCGATTCGGATAAGTCTCGTAACGGTTGAGAGGGCAGTAGCTCTCGGTCAAGGCTCCCGTAATAATAATGATAACGATCTCGGTACGTTATCGTAGGCAAATCAGTCTACCGCGAGGAGCCCTCGAGGCGACTCGGGCTCTCTCTCGCGCTCCCGCTACGCTGGTGTCGGCCGTCGTATAGTGCGTCTCTCTCGAGTCGCGCTTCGCGTACGCCGGCCTATCGTTCGCTCTCGGCGAAGTATCGGTGTCTCGCTCGCTCTCACGGGTTCTCGCTACCTGTCAGTGCGATCGAGTCTCGTGTGTTTCGTGCTATCCAGTGTGTGCTATCCTCGGAGTTTTCCGAAAGGAATTCTTCGAGTCGATTATTCGATCGATGCGTCGTGTTTGACGCTCTCGAGTTCTGGTGCATCTGTGTTAAGTTCTCGTGCATCCGTGGATGCAGTTCTCGATCCTTTTGGATAATTTACGCGCTTTCGGTGAGTCTTTTGATTTTATTGGAATTATCGATCTCGTGTCGCGCTCGTCGTCGCTTGTCTCGCTTCGATCCCTCGATCAGCTGAGTACTCGCGATGCACGTGCGCGAGATCCCGTGGCTCCAAGCCAACAATAATTATTTTTCACGCGCTATTTTATTGGCGACGGATCGCGACCCTCCTACCATAACCCGCATCCTGAGCAACCGAGCACTCCGCTACCGTTCGCTCTCGCGGGTATATCGGTGTTAGATTTAGTTAGTGTTTTATCGTTCGTTTTCGTCCTTACGGAGGTCGGGTTGTTCCGTCGGCCTCCCGATTAGTCCGGTTGTTAACACCGGCGAAACAAAATTAACTGGCGCCCACCGGGACGCCGATGCATCCGCGAGGGTGGACGGCCGAAGGTGACGTTTTCGATTTCGCGCTTAAAGTCCTGCGGCTTTGAGTTTTCGAGTTTCGTTTTTTTTGCTGTTCCGATTCGATTCTGAGTTTCGCGTAACGATAGATGAAAAATACGTCACAACTTATATATACTGGAAAAAAAAAAATTTACTTTTCGTTTTTTTAGGTGACTCAGTCCCCTTAACTGTACGAGGCGGAAACGAATACCACAGCGGTAGGAACCGAAGGCTCGTGTTGTCTGTGGTATGAGTTGAAGGCTCGTGTTGTCAATTCCACATACAGTAAAAGCTCTGTATTCTTAACTCCCCTTAACTTAACCGATCCTTTATTTTAACTCGTTACCATGACAACGAGTTCCATTAACTATATTTCCCGTGAGTCCGTTTGCCCCACTCCAAGGGGAGCCTATTTCGTAAAATGTAAACTGCGCACGCGCAGCAGGTACAAGGTGGCCTCGTACCTACGGTCGCGTATACCCCTCGTTACCCCTATTCGCAGCAACTGACCGGGAGTAAGGACGATAGGGGAAATACAGAAAAGGGAACGGGTCCGGACCCGTCAAGTTAAGAATATGGAGCTTGGACTGTACATTGTCGAGTGTTCGCTTTTTTGCACGCATATCACATATATATTGTAACGAATATAGCTGACTAGCTAACGAATGTAGCTGACTATTTATTAAGACACACGATATTAGTTAGATTGACAATAGACGAACGTACGGGCGATCGATACGATATCGATCGTCACGAAAAAAGAATCTGGACGGGACTTTAAAAGCGAGCAGACGTGTGACATTTCGTGATCGGGATAATTAACGTTTATCATTAGTAATAATATCCGCCCCAAAACCAAGTACGCGTGTTATTCATTCGCTCGGTCGTTACATTGGTGTCAGAAGTGTGCTTTTGAATCCACGCGGTTAACGAACGGTCGTTATTAGTTGAATCGCAATTCAATTCGCGTAAAAATCAGTGAAAATGTCGACGATACTGACGAGAAGTCGAGCTCGAGCAGAAATTATTCCGCTGGAGAATAGGAATCAGGGATCGGATTATATTTCGAGAGAAGAATTCGAGAAAATCATCGATGAATTGCGAAAGAAACAAGAGGAAGAAATTACGAGAATTCGGATAGAGGCTATCGAAATAGCAAAGGAGTCAGCTGTGATCGCGACTAGAGAGGCGATTCGAGCAGCATTCGAAGAGTTTAACATCGTGAGGAGCAACACACAAAACACGGTAATCGTTCCAACGATTAATGCTTGTAGTTGTGCTGCTAGCTCTCTCCCTCGTGTTGCTGCTATGTCGCGTGCCGTCGAAAATTCGTCTTCCGTAGAGGATCAGAGAGGTTTTTCTATTTCAATGCGTAAAAGTCACCTCAAACTCGATAAGTTTGACGGTTCCGGCTCATGGAACCAATACGTCAAACAGTTTGAGATTATTGCAGAGTACAATCGTTACTCTGAGGAAGAAAAGGCTATCGCATTAGGATCTTCACTTCGAGGCTCTGCAAGAGCAGTTTTACTAAATTTGTTGGACGAAGAACTCAAGGACTTTAGAAAAATAAAAGAGGAATTCGATATGAGATTTGGCGAAAATCATTTCGCTCAGATTAGCTACGCGGAATTTCACGATAGGAAGCAAGATGAAAAAGAAGGATTAGTCAGTTTTGAAAGCACACTTCTCACACCAATGTAACGACCGAGCGAATGAATAACACGCGTATTTGGTTTTGGGGCGGATATTATTACTAATGATAAACGTTAATTATCCCGATCACGAAATGTCACACGTCTGCTCGCTTTTAAAGTCCCGTCCAGACTCTCTTGTCGTGACGATCGTCCGTTTGTTAGTCTATTGTCAATCTAACTAATATCGTGTGTCTTAATAAATAGTCAGCTATATTCGTTAGCTAGTCAGCTATATTCGTTACAATATATATATATATACTAGCGTTTCCCCGGGCTCGCGCGCTACGCGCGCTCGCTCGTCAATTGTAAACTATTTTGAGTTAAGACCCATTTGAGGAATATTTTTGCTTCTTTCTCCGTCGCCGACCACCGCTGCTGCCTCCTTCGAAATCCCCTTAGAGGAACTTAGAATATTTTGGCCTTCCTCTCCCACGCTCCTCCCTATCCCCCTCCCCTCGAACAATACAATACAATACAATACAATACAATACAATACAGGGACTTACAATATTTTCGGTTGAAGGGGGGGGGGGGGGGGGAGAGAAGTCCCTCTAAGGGGGACTTAGAATATTTTTCTCTCCCCCCCCCCCTTCGACCGAAAATATTGTAAGTCCCTCTAAGGAGGACTTAGAATATTTCGAGTCAAGGCCCTCTTGGGGACTTAGAATATTTCAGCCTTGGGGGGGGGGGTCAGCTTTACCGTACGGGGGGAGGCTCTCCATTTGGTGAAGCTGACCTTTTTCCCCTTTTAATAAAGGGAAAAGGGTCAGCTTCACCGAAATGGACCTCCCCCACCTTATGGGGAAGCTGACCCCCTCGATTCCTGACACGGCGGCGGCGGCGACAGCGGCGGTAACTTTATATATATAGAGAGATATATTGTGACGTGGTTTTTCTGCCGCGTCACAAAGATGGCATACTTATCGACTGGTGCACGGATTGTCGCGAGAAGCGACGTTCGTGCTCTCGGGGAGAGTCCCTTCAAGGCATTCGGACAGAGTTAGATTAGGAATATCAGGGCGCATAATTAATTTTCCCCGATTTATTTCGTTTCATGAATATTGCTCCCGAGCGCACGACGATCATTACGACCATCACCATCGCATCGCACGAGCAGTTATACGCAGCGATAACAACGTCGACACGTCATCCAGGATCTCGAGCACCAACGCCAGTGGAGGCTGCCTCAGCGCGGCAGACTCCCTTCTGCTACCGTCGAGATCTTGTCGGCGGCGAAGACTATCGCTGGGAAGAGAAACACCTCCCAAGGCCTCACCCTTTGCCGAAGCACAGGATATAATCTCTGCGTTCTCGTCCGTCGCTGGATCGTCGATACATCGTCCCCGCGAGAGCTTGAGGAGCTCTCGACTTGCCATTCGCGCATTCGAACTGTCGCGAGTTGATATGTAAGACGGGTTCTAACCCACCCGGGGCGTATTGAACCAAGCGCTCGGCCGGCGGCGGCGGTTCGAGGCGTGTTGAGTAGGAGGAGGGGGGAAGAGGGTGGTGGGTGGGTGGGTGGCAGGTAATTGGTGGGTGGTGGGTGGGTGGGTGGGTGGGTGGTTGGCATTTTATTGTATTTATGGAATCGGTGAGTGATGAGTGGGTGTGGGAGGTAGGTGTGTGGGAGGTGGGGGGTGGGTGGGTGGGTGGTTGACATTTTTTAAGTTTTTCGAATCGGTGAGTGACGGGTGGGTGAGCCAGGTGGATGGTGGGTGGTGGGTGGGTGGGTGGTTGACATTTTCTTCAATGTTTCGAATCGGTGAGTGACAGGTGGGTGATCCAGGTGGGAGGTGGTGGGTGGGTGGGTGGGGGGGGGCTATTGAACTGCTCAGCCTTGAAGGGTATCGCTTGGCCTGTGCTCTGAGACCCATCTGTCACTTATCGCCTATGATTGTATAAACAATTATAAATAAACACTTCGGTGTTAAAATCAAATGCTCGTTAGGTGGGTGAGTGGGTGGTTGATATGATAATGTATACAAATGCTTTAAGTAGTCTAGCCCTCTTGTCACCCTTTGAAATTTATGACCGCGATAAACATCGATAAACAAAGAATGAATAGAGCATTCATATCCAAAGAATGCACCATGAGTCAGACCCTTGTTCTCGGAATTTTGTATAGGAGGGGAGGGGAGGCGTTTTTTAAAATAAACAAACATCGTCGCGTGGAATATTGAATTCGTATTGCTCAGTCCATAATTTACCGGCAAGATGAATGCAGCCAATGCAACACCCGTCATTCGTTATGTTAAAAATCCATGGGAGTTATCAAAGGCTGAGCTGAAGACTATTTCGAAGTCTAAACTTCTCAAGTATTGGGGAACACAAATTCATCTCCTGTGGGATCGATTACCCGCACATCTCCGTGCTGATCCCGAAGTAGCATTATACCTACCATGCATGGAGCATTGGAATACTCCAGATATGAGAACTCACGTTGATAGACCAGCGCCTCGCCGATTGCATTGTGAAAAGTGTCGTTCTAAAGCGGTGATTCATACGTCCAGTGAGTCATGAAGAAACAATAACAAAACTTGTGATTCGTTAGTATCGAATTTTCGTTGCTGATAGGGTTAGAGAAGCAGAAGGCGGACTTAATAGATGATATTTCTTGGTGGGGCTGATGCAGTGCGACGATACAAAATCTGATGCTGCAGCTTAAATTGTACCATTCAAAGACGTGATGCAGAGCAAAGACTGTATGCAAAGCAATCGTCGTGAGCTAAAACTACGCATCGAACTACTCTTGAAGAATATCAAAGAAGTACAAAATCTGATTCGTACGAGATCAGACTTGCGCTTTATATTGAAGACATTCGACAACATTCAAGTCCTCGAAAATGGATCTATCAGCTGTCAACAAGGTGGGCAAGATGCCGGAATTCCTTCCAACGAAGAAGCTGATCGAGCTGGAAATTCAGCAAGAACATCCGGTCAGCAATCTAAAATTCGTGGTGACGAAATACGGGAAAAGAGTCGTCGCTGAGCTCAACGGAGAATTCGCTGTCTTCCTACCGGCGCGACTTGCAAGAGTTTTTGAGGACGACCTGGCGCTGTTCACGCAGATGGTTGAATCATCGCAGAAGAATCATCTCCGCATGACGTATCACGGGGGAAAATACAACAGTGTCACATTCCAAGTCGTGTGAAAATTCCAGTCGTGTTTGTGTGACAGCCAAATCGAACTTTATGTAGAATAAGAGTTTTCATATATCATTGTATAATACAGTATTAATAACATAAGTTTTGATTTGGATTGTAAAAGGTTTTCTACGTAAAAAATAAAAACTCATATATGTACATCTGTTTTATTTCTTTACAAAACACCTTCATTCGTCTATATTGCGCCTTATATGTATTATCCAAGTCTTCAGGGATTTCACATTCCCATCGGAACAGTTATATTTTAGTAAGAGATTAGGATGATGCGGACATCTTATGGTGGGTATTGCGGTTGATAGTTTACGCAACGACGGGCACTCCAGCGTTTCCAAATCGACAACGGACACCGATGTACCAATCATTATGCGATCCAGCCATCTTTTTTTCTCCAAGCCCTTTACGAAAACGGTTGTTCCAAGCGTCAAGATAGCGCGAACGAAACTTATAGCCCCCTCGTAAGACATTTCTCCAGACTCCCAGGACATTCCATGGAAACTGCGTTGTAGCCACGAATTCATACACTTGTATTTCGCTGGTAGGTCGGCCCATGAGCATGGTGGTTTAACGAGCAACGTTATGGGATCAGCTGCTATGTCGCGGGCAAGTTCAAGAATTGATATTTCTTTCAGCACGAACTCGTCAATCGGTTTCTTGAAGCCCTGAACATCGACGACAAAGTCCATCTTGATTAATACTAACTAGATTTCCCATATGGAAGTGCCTTTTATACCAATTTTTTAACCCCGCCGCTGAGTGGATTGTACTCGACTATTCGATCGTGCAATATTAGACAGTGTGCTGATGTTCCGGCGGGAAAATTATTCTTAGCTTCAAATTCGAGACGAATATCAACAGGTCCGGACTTGAGAGTATCGTTCTGCTTTGAACAATCAATCACAATGAGTGGAGCATAATTCAAAAACTCTTCCTTGTTTAGCAATGATTCAGCTTCTTTACCGTAATAACTAGTTTGGAAATTCGCGTACATCTCATATAGCAAAGCATACTGATTTTGATTAATATCGAGATTCAGGTTGCAATAAGGATAACATTGTGAATTCAAGTATAATTTCACGTCGCTGATATTACAATGATCGAAATTACTAACATTTTTGTTGGTACTATTTTTTCTCTTCGTTTGAAAGCCTAGAATTACATATCGAGGCTTTTCCAACTGAGAAGATGTCTTAACGGTCCATACATCCTTCGTAGTGGTGGGGAGTAGGGGATACTCGTATAATTCCCATGTACGAAAACTCATGGGGATCGGGGCATCTTTAGCTATAAAATTGAGTAGTCGTATTTTCCGCTGGTCGGAAATTGAGACATATGGTATAAGCCATTCGACTTTATGAAGTGCAATTTTAAATTCTTCCGCTGCTGTTTGAATAACTGCATTGAGATCATTTTTTGATCGCGCGAGAATCAACTCGTGTTTGGCATTGACGACAATCTTATGATAATCTTCAGCGAAGCCAAATATCAAGCTGAGCGGTATGCAAACATCGAAGTAACCCGAATTAGTTAGTGATTTCCTTTCTTCAACATCAAGCCAGCCAGTATTTTCCATTACTGAAGTTTGACTGCGACGTAGAGATGCAAATCCTTTCATGAGACTCGTAAGACCGACATTTTTGTTTCGATCGATCTCGATACCATTCAGTTCATATCGAGCTTCCTCAAACAAATGACAAATTGCATTGTTCACGAGAGTTGTAGAAGCGGCAGCTGCGGATCCGTCAGCTTTGATGAGCTTTCCACATATGTGAAGCGAACTCTTGCTAGGGAGCAAGCTGAGATCTTGATGTTGAACTGCAATACGTATCTCATCACTGTTGTTAAAAGATGATGACGCGTAAGGCTGATGAGCATGAATCTCACAGTGTGTTATGGATTCATCAAAGACGATGGGTGTCTGAATATTGACTATTTCCTCGTCCATCGCGTTCGCCAGCAGCAGATACAAAATACGCGGAGTAAATATCGCTTTACAATTTTTTTCCGCGTTGCTTGACCTTGAGGCCGAGATTTTTCAGAAGTTGCACGCTCTGATGTGTTAGCACCTTGGGAGCTAGTCGATGACTGATCTGCCGTGCGCATGATGGCTTATTATAATTGCTAGGCTTCCGGTTAAAGACGATAGCCATTATTATTATTATTATTATTGAGATTTAATATGCAACCGAATCGTTATCTCTTCCCCGCGGAAATTAACTAAATTCCCGTCCTGATCTACTATTCGCAGTTGAATATAATCAATAATCTTGTGGAGGATAGGGAGATAAATGACTTGTGATGGTACTTCGATAATTTTATATCCCGGCGGGACATATGGGAAGAATTCGTGAATAGTATGTACTTTTCGCTCGTTGATATAAGCACCGGTTGTGAGACTACATTCAACTCTTAAAGCGTTCACTTTGAGAATGGCTACGGGAAGATCAGACTTATGGTTTTTATTAGCCGTCAAGATGCGTTGTGCGAATCCTAGTAACTGACCAATAGAATCTCTAGGTGTGAAATCTATATCATGATCACATCTAATTTCGCTGCGTAGAGTATTATTATTTGGTTTAATATCGATAGTAATATTCTTACCGATCAGGATAGGCTTCACATAATTCTCAATATCCTCAATTTCATAGCTACCAGTCGGAATACTTATTATTTCGCCGCCAATGTGAAGTTTATTATTATCAACGTC
The DNA here is from genome assembly GCA_934046635.1 of Buathra laborator. Taxonomy (NCBI): domain Eukaryota; kingdom Metazoa; phylum Arthropoda; class Insecta; order Hymenoptera; family Ichneumonidae; genus Buathra; species Buathra laborator. The sequence goes on along the minus strand of OW203893.1, from coordinate 3,661,553 downwards.
TATATTGGGAATTGAGTTGAAGGTTAGCAATTCAACCAGTCCTAGAGCATAGTTTTTATTCGCGGAAAGTTCAATAGGCGGGAAATATTGAGCTTCGAGAATGGAAGAAGTTCCAGATATGGTCAATGTAAGAGTATCATTCATGATGCCGACTGATGTAGAACTGAGTGTGAAGCATCATGGTTAGTGTTTATATAGACAATATTTCTCCTTACTATTCAGTTGATTACAAAGAAATTTAAGGCATAAATGACCACATTCTACTGTATCATATGCCTGATATTGTTTATAGTTATATTTCACGCTACCGACACGTACATAACTGACAAATTCTACAGGTGGTTGAAGATCACCGAAACTATCAAAGTATATAACGTTATTATCAAACTTTTTGTATGCAACCCAGTGTGTACCAGCTCCATTCTTATCGTCCAGATTGATAATTGCAGACTCCCGTTTGAATGGACCACTCGCCGGTAAACCATTTCGCATAAAAACTCCACGAAAGTGCGGAATTTCCATAATTTTTGCATACTTTAATAGGTCGGTGTCAGTTAGTGCTCGGTGTGGTAGCGTCACTTTCCGTTTTTTTGATGCCGTTTTTTGATGCCTTTACCCAACGCGATAGCCTCCATCGTTTGATTATGTCGCTTATTCTCCTCCAATTCTCGTTTTGCCGCTTGAGTAGCGGTAACAGCTTTAGCTATACTAGCCGCACCACCGGTCAATGCCCCAGCGGCACTAAGTCCCGCGAAAATGGGCACGAGAAATGGTAGAAAACCACCTATTTTATTTGGCACAGGTAGTACTCGGGGTGTGAGTACTTTACATTTACCGCCTGCTTTTTTCAGAGCTTTGCGCGCACCCTTAAGAGCTGTTTTAATGACAACGCGTGAATCATTACTATGAATCATCGCTTTCTTGGCAGCTCCAATTATCTTTCCAAGTCCAACGTTGTTAATTTTCTTCGAGCCCATACCAAATTTTCTTTTAGCTTTCATTATGTTGGTAACGGCCCACGCGGCTGCTTTCTCACCTACACTAGCGTCAGCGGCGCGGACGCGTTTCCAAGCGCGCTCAGCCAATACCCCGTCCGCAGCGCTTCCAGCAGCGAGATTTTCGCGATTTTTCGAATAAGCGATATCGTGCTCCTTACAGGCTGCGTCGAGCGGATTAATTCCCGGATCGCCCCGTGCAAGACGTTTCGATAGCTTTGTTCCTGGTCCACAGTACTGATAACCAGACAGATGTAATTCAACGGGGAGATTATTGATAAGACTGTTAACCAAGCCTTTACCACGCTTTTTAGCACGTTTCTTCACGATCTTATCCATCGGAAGACTCATGAGTCACTGAGGAAATTTTTATATATAAACAATTATTTATAAGGTTTCTCGTTAGTCTGCATCGGGATGAAGTTCAAGACACAATCCACCAATTTACCTGTGATCAATTTCGATCAGTTTGCGCAGAATGAAAAGATCGTGAAACGTCATGGTAATTTATTACCAAATACCGTTCGTGCAGTGTTCTGCGGACCATCAAACTGCGGCAAAACTAATGCGTTGCTTACACTCATCACTCATCCCAATGGATTGCGATTCGAAAATATTTATATATACTTGAAATCTCTTAAGCAGCCAAAGTATAAGTTATTAGAAAAACTGCTTGAGTCTGTAGACGGTGTTGAATATTTTCCCTTCAACGAGAATGAACAAGTGATGCCACCAAGCGAGGCTCGACCGAACTCAATATTTATTTTCGATGATGTAGCATGTGAGAAACAGGATAATATTCGAGCATGTTTTTCAATGGGTAGACATGAGCACGTTGATTCATTCTATCTCTGTCAGACATATGCACGTATTCCGAAACATCTCGTGCGTGATAACGCTAACCTCCTAGTACTATTTAAGCAAGATGAAATGAATCTCAAGCATATATACAATGATCACGTAAACACTGATATGCCCTACGCTGAATTCAAAAATTTATGCTCGGCATGCTGGGTCGATAAGTATGGATTTATTATGATTGACAAGGATAGTGATGTCGATCGGGGCAGATATAGGAAAGGGTTTGACTGTTTCGCGTGCATCGATAAGTAATAAATATTATATCACTAGCCAATGCTGAAACAGTAGTATCCGCGACTCAGCTGCGGCAACATGAAGAGTGAAAATATTTCTAAAGAACAAGACCTTTTGCGTAAAATCGTCAAAGCCAGCAATGCAATTCGACGAAAACATAAAATGTTGAAAACTGGCCGCGAGGTCAATGAACAGGCGATGCAAGAAGTCTTCAAACCACTCGTGAATCCATTGGAAAAATTAGTAAATGCGTCCCACACAAGTAAAAATCACGATACGGCACTAGTGAAGAAAGAAATTAAGGAGGAGGAAATTAAGAATGAAATTAAGGATGAAAGTAAAGATAAAATTAAGGATGAAATAAATTATGACAACATTGTTGAAAGAGCTGGGACGAGTGGAATAGTGAAACGTGAATATAGCAACGACGACGACGACGATGACAGTGGGCAGGATATTTCTTTTAAGTCGGCATATGGCGGCGATACTGAACCCATTAATAGCGACGATGATGATGATGATGATAATGGAATCGTACAGACAAACGCTGAAGTAGATGAATTAATAAATGAATATCTCGCATTGTTACGATCAAATAGAACGACCGATTTAGACATTTCGTATGGGGTGAGAAATCTTGCTAATGATAGGCTAATGATTGGAGACTCACCGATAAATTTTAACGCTACTTCTATTCAAATAGGAGATGTAAGCTATGGAAAAACTATCGGACTTATCGAACTGTTGTTTAAAAAAAAGCCCAATGTTGCTCATATTAGCGTCGATGATATGAAAAATTATAAGGATATAATTATCAGAACAAATGCGCATAAGAAGTATTACAAGAATAGGGAAGCGATCCGTGTGAATAAAACTTTCAAATTCATCAATTATATTGCAAAAATTTTAAAGGATGTTGAATACACCGGAAAAGGTATATCTCAATATAAAGTTACGAAAAAAGATGTTAAGGTGGATTATGTTTATTGGGATGATCCAAACGAGCTAGTGAATCGGCTTCGTCTACTCTTGGCATCACAAACAGCTGGCAACTCCTCTCATAGAAACGAAATTATGTCAATTATAGAGGAACTACGGGAGGCTCAGATAATATATTACCTCGTTACCTATCGAGATTCTAAACATTTGCAAGATGAGTGTCGATGTGTTTGGACGACAGCTCGATAAGAGCGCAGGTGTCAAAAATCGCGGCCTTCCCGGCCGCCCCGGCGTTCCCGGTAATCCGGGTATTGGATTTAAATTAACCGAAGACGGTCATTATGATTTGGAGAACAAAAGACTCCGCAACGTTGCCGCCCCTGAACAACAAGACGATGCTGCAACCTTAAACGTCTTACATCGCAAAGTACATACTACCGTGAAGATTTTACGAAAAGAAATGAATGACAGTAATCTACTATTGGTTCAGGGGCTTGAGACGACAATGCAAGATATCATAAGAACCGTAAATATCAACCTCGAAACAGTACAAGACTTAGCAACTCGAAACTCAAAGGCCATTGCCAACGTGGACGTTAGACTAAACGTTATTGAAAATGAGCGCGCACAAAGAAGCGCTAGTGGAGGAGCTACATAAATCAGCTAGACGGAACTATCCTCGTCGCCATGTGGATATTCGAGGCCTCGATGAGACTTGGCAAGCTGATCTCGTCGATATGTCAGCTTACGCCAGTCAAAACAATCGATACAAGTTGTGACGTATTTTTCATCTATCGTTACGCGAAACTCAGAATCGAATCGGAACAGCAAAAAAAAACGAAACTCGAAAACTCAAAGCCGCAGGACTTTAAGCGCGAAATCGAAAACGTCACCTTCGGCCGCTCACCCTCGCGGATGCATCGGCGTCCCGGTGGGCGCCAGTTAATTTTGTTTCGCCGGTGTTAACAACCGGACTAATCGGGAGGCCGGTGGAACAACCCGACCTCCGTAAGGACGAAAACGAACGATAAAACATTAACTAAATCAAACACCGATATACCCGCGAGAGCGAACGGTAGCGGAGTGCTCGGTTGCTCAGGATGCGGGTTATGGTAGAAGGGTCGCGATCCGTCGCCAATAAAATAGCGCGCGAAAAATAATTATTGTTGGCTTGGAGCCACGGGATCTCACGCACGTGCATCGCAAGTACTCAGCTGATCGAGGGATCGAAGCGAGACAAGCGACGACGAGCGCGACACGAGATCGATAATTCCCAATAAATCAAAAGACTCACCGAAAGCGCGTAAATTATCCAAAAGGACCGAGAACTGCATCCACGGATGCACGGGAACTTAACACAGATGCACCAAAACTCGAGAGCGTCAAACACGACGCATCGATCGAATAATCGACTCGAAGAATTCCTTTCGGAAAACTCCGAGGATAGCACACACTGGATAGCACGAAACACACGAGACTCGATCGCGCTGACAGGTAGCGAGAACCCGTGAGAGCGAGCGAGACACCGATACTTCGCCGAGAGCGAACGATAGGCCGGCGTACGCGAAGCGCGACTCGAGAGAGACGCACTATACGACGGCCGACGCCTAGCGTGACGGGAGCGCGAGAGAGAGTCCGAGTCGCCTCGAGGGCTGCCCGCGGTAGACTGATTTGCCTACGATAACGTACCGAAATCGTTATCATTATTATTACGGGAGCCTTGACCGAGAGCTACTGCCCTCTCAACCATTACGAGACTTATCCGAATCGAGGCAATACTTGAGCGGTAATTTGAAGTATCTTCGCGATCGCTACCCATAGTCAATGCGTGAGATACAAGGCTCTTCTCACTCTAATGCAGCGCGAGGTGTTCCGTCCTCGCCTGTAACTCAACTCTCCGCCTGATCTCAACGCATTGCACTTTGCTGTAGGGTGCCGGGTTTGCACCGGACTTTAACGTGTTCGCGAGACACTTCGTCGAGTCTCTCTTTCCCTTGGGCCTTTATTTTGCTAACTTTACCCCACCAAGGGAGTTCGAGACTTCGACTAACGGAACGAAGCTAAAACGGTAACGGAATCTATATCAAAAGGTTTAATTACTATTGTCTGGAAAGGTTTGTAGATTTATGAATTGCAATGCTAGCGTACTGTATCGGAAAGAGACGAGATAACTCAACCGATATCTCACGAGAGTTTAACGGTACCTTTAAGTCGCTGGGAGAGGCAGAAAACGGGAACGAAAGCGTTAGTTATCAGAATTTCCTTAGAAATACGATGTTCTTTTATTGTGTGACGGTGATTCCGAAAAATCACGTCACAAAGTATCTACTCACCGTCATTGATATATTCTCGAAATTCGCTTGGGCTGTACCGATGAAGAGCAAGACGGGAAAAGATACAACAGCTGCAATGAAGTCTGTACTTATTCAGGGGCGAACACCATCAAAATTGCAGGTGGATAATGGTGGAGAGTTTTACAATTCAAATTTTCAATCTCTCATGGAACAATATAAAATTCATTTGTATTCGACATTTAGCAACTTGAAAGCATCGATTTGCGAACGTTTCAATCGAACAATAAAAAATAAAATGTGGAAACAGTTTAGTCTTCGCGGAAGTTATAAGTGGATTGATATTATAGAGAAGTTGCTTTTCGAATACAACGCCACAATACATCGTACTATTAGAATGAAGCCAAAAGACGTACGCGCTAAACATGAGAAAAATCTTTTGCATACCGTGTACGATCAACCACAAATTAAATATACCAGAAAGCCAAAGTTTCAAGTTGGCGAAAAAGTTCGAATTTGTAAATATAAAAATATTTTTGCGAAAGGCTATACCCCCAACTGGACGACGGAAATATTTACGATATCTCGAATAATGAATACTTTGCCTGTGACGTACAGACTAAGAGACTATGAGAATAAACCGATTGCCGGTGGTTTCTATGAGCAAGAGCTACTCGCGGTCAAACACCTCGATATTTATTTAGTTGAAAAAATGTTGAAAAAACGACTCGACAAACTTTATGTAAAATGGCTCGGATTTGATAACTCACACAATAGTTGGATTGATAAGTCAGACTTGTGAAAACAATTGTGTGTATAATAATTATATTGTGGCACATATTTTGCCTCTCTGCGTATCCTCCAATAAGTCAACATGATGAATAGAATAGAATGAAAGAAAGAAAGAAGAAAAAAGAGTGAAAGTGAAGGAGCGAGAATTATCTTCTTTTTCGAGCTCCTTTCTTTTCGAGCACATGGCCTATGCACCGTTTCTGGAAGCACTTGTTTTCCTCTACGCCGGCGAAGGTTTGTATGACCCCCCGCATATTTCGCTATTTCTCTCTCTCTCTCTCTCTTGCATTCGAACATGTGGTACCCTGAGAGAGTGCAAATTGTACTTAATAAAAAAAGTCCATAGTTTCACTCTCTTCTCCCCCCTTCCCACTCTTTGAAACGTTTTTGGTGGATGGCATTAGTTTTTCAAGACGCGACAGAGCTTTGTTCTTTTTCACCCGTGTTAGAGAAAACAATTCGTTCACGATGACCATTGGATCGTTTACGTATTCGAGTGTGTACGTGCTTTTGGTGTTTCTCCTTACGAGAAATTCTTCCCTTAACCGCCGATGGCCGCGCGAGAAATTGAGTATGTTGCGATTTATGTCGCGAGATGTGGTTCTGCGAAAACTTCGGAGTGTCTTATTCGCCGCGAGGAAAAGTGATATTCTCGCTGCATATTACAGCGGTTATTTTTCTAATCGGGATCTCTGTAACGCAATGGTGCGTGTGCTTAAAGCATGCCAGTTGACAATATCGGGAGGACCAAATACTCATGGCGATGATGAGGATGATAGCGAGACCGATGAATATCAAATCTGGAACAACGGAGTATTTCTGGAGGATGAAACAATGACTCGATGGGAAAGCCGCAACAATGTCAATGTCAATGATGAATTCGCTCAAATTGACGGTGCTGTCCCGGGTCCATCGGGTACACAATCATCATCATCATCATCATCTTCTTCCGCTGCTGCTGCCGCTGCCGATACCGATTCTGATACGGCAGGGTGGATTTATCCATCGACAGGCGAACCCCAGGTACAACGACCGCGGGTAAATTGTGAAAATGACGGTACAATGCGTCAAGAGGAAAGGTCGCCTCCTACCGATACCATTGCCTCTACCACTGTTGCCGCTACCGCTGTTGCCGCCACCGCTGCTATGGATAATCAACATGATGATGATGATGATGATGACGAAGAAAACGAATCCCCGTGGATTAATTGGTATAGGGAGCGAGTGGCAGCGCGTTTGGCAGCGCGACGGCCTCAACCGCGAACTCCATCTCCATCCGATGCCGATGACATCGATTCGGATGCAACGTATTGGAGCGCGGAGGAAATGCGTCGGGAAAACGAGCGAGCGCGTTTGGCGATGCTCGATGATTCAAGCTCGATATCGAGTTTTGCATCAACGACGGTCGATGAGCTCGAGAGACGGGAAGCGAGTGCTCGCAGAGCGCTTCAAGAAGAGGAGGGGGATGAGGATGAGGATGAAGAAGAAGAAGAAGAAGAAAAATATGAAGACGATGACGATGCGGAAGAAGAGAGACACGACGAAGACGAAGACGATGATGAAGAGAGACACGATGAAGAAGAAGAAAAAGAAGAAGAAGAAGAAGAAGAAATCGATAGATAATTTTATAATTTGCACATTTTTTTATTTTTTTTTATTATAATTTTCCATATATTTTCATACATTTTTTAAAAATTACAATACAATACACATACACACGCACACATAATATTATAATATACTATATACAATATACGAATTTTTTACAATATATATATATGTGTACAATTATTTCTACCCTTATCCACCATATCCCCACGGAAGCGTATCCGTAGAGCCGCGCTGCAACATTCTCTTGTTGTCACTCCAACTTAAAGCTAGTTTATTTCGCGTAACCGTTTCAACAACATGTTTTCGGCTGCGTATCAAACATTGTGACTTTATAAGATTCTCGTGCTGCAGCAAACACTTCTTGTAGTCGGCAAATGTTATTTTTCTCAAGGTGGATCCTTTAACACCCTTTGCGCGCTTTTTATCCTTCGGATCGTTCATAACCTTGTAAGCATACAATTTTGCTCGTAAGCCTACGAACTCTGTCATAATCCTACCGTTGTTCTCATCTTTCATCAAACCAAGTACTTTTTTGTTCGCTTGAGGAATATCATACAAATTATTTACAGGGTAATCCGATGTGTCGAATTTGTACAAATCGCGTTTTATCGTCTCATATACATTCTCGGTTTTTATGTGATAAATCAAACTATCGGTGTCGGTATACATTACTTTTGCGCTCTCACCGAATTTGTTCTTCATATAGTTATAATGGAAATCGTATATGTAGATCTTTGAAACATCTAAAATTGTAAAGCCTGTGTATATCGGTTTATTGAATTTGACTGACGTTTTATTTAACTCTATTATTAGCATATCATCGTCGAAAACGGTGCAGCTATGGAAAGTCGCTCTCGCTATAAGGGCTCGTGCCCCCCACCTCCCAGCCCATTTGGTGACAAGTTTTACCTCTCGGTGTTTTCTCACGTTTTCCATTGTTTTGCCAAAGACCGCATTGTTCATGAGTTTATAAAAATTTTTTTCAAACTCATTAGTTGCTTTTTTGCGATAGTCTGTATTCAAATCAATATATTTTTTCATCCATGGACTTTGCTCGAATTTTAATATTGTGTGGATTTTTGTCAACTTTAGACCCAAACTGAGGCACTGCTTTAAATTGCGATAATGTATTACATAATTCTGTTTCGGCAATAACGTTGTCATCAATTTAGACTGAGTACATCCGGGAATGGGGGGCACGAAGTGCTCAGCGCACAGCGGTAGGTCTTTATGCTTGGCGTGGAGTTCTCGCGGGTATTCTAAATCGACCTCAAATATATAACCCGTTGAAGCATCATCTTCAATACTTTCAATATCGAGATCGTCAAATTTCTCCAACCATTCGAACGAGCTGTACGGTAAGTATTGACTCATCGCTGCACCATACAAATTGTTAACGTCGTAGTACATAAGGTACGTTTCATCTGCGCTCGAGTCGAAATCTTCGCTCATGTACCGATTGTCTGCTTTTGCGTATCTGTTTGTACACTGCGCGATACCTCCTCGAATGCCTTTCTCAATGAACAGCAACATGTCTACATCGGTAAATAACTCAAGCTCAATTCCCGTGAACTTGAGCATTGCATCGAATGCGAGGCCCGGTGCAGTATAATAGTGCAACGGATCCAAATTATACGTTTTCAAGCACGTCTGCCGAAAATTTTCAAAAATGTCTGCCAACAGAAGTACATCTGTTTTTAAATAAAGGTCCGAGTATTCACCTAAACTTTTTACGTTGAACTCGCGCCAAACATTCATCGCGTGCGTATAATCCTCGTCGCTTATCGCTTCGCTTGTTAGTTTCGAGAAAAAATTGTCTTTACTTGGCAATGCCGTTTCGTCAAGTTTTCCCCAATTATCAAGATAGTCATAGGGAAAAACTCCTTTTCTCGTCAACAAAGCGAATTCTTCGTCATTACTATAGATACTCCGCATTATAGTTTTCTTATCAGCCTCCAAATATAACGCTAATTTTTCGATGCTGCTCGGCATGAAGCGAAATGAATCGATAAATCTATATTGCACGCGCGTTTTCGCTACGTCTTTCGAGAAAGAAATATATTTTTCTTTATTGACCGGTAGCAATTGTATTGAACCTTCAAATTGTGTTGCCAACGCTCTAATCAAAAAATGAGAATCGTAGCCCGATAAGTTATGAAAAATGACTGGCACAACGTGCGATTTTGTGTATTGCAAGTTGCATCCGTTATGCGCGGCCCCTCGATAGTTGCCCGTAAAATGACAGTGATCTCGGACTCTTATCTCACCATCATTAAACGGTTTCTCACAAATATGACAGATTGTTCCTGTCTGAAATTCGCGAATCTGATCAACCGTCAATTTTTTCATTGGAACAACGGTTAGCACGCGCGGTGTAATAAAATCAGCTAACGTTCGCAATTCTCGCATGAACCATTCGATACAATCTATGCCTCGGTATGATTTGTACTTAGAAATATCTTTGGTATACGCGCAATGCAGGTAGTAAGCGATACTATGTGGATCGTGCTTCTGATCACGAGGTGCCGATTGACTGGGCTCTAAAAGACATTCCAGGTCCGCGGAAATGGCAAATGGAACATCAACTTTATTTTTAAAGTTTTTAAATTTCAGAATCTTTTCTTCCTCCGTGGGAAGTTTCACTTTGCAGCCGTTTATATTGAAACAATCGATTTTATGTTTCGCTAGGGCAGCTTCGGTTTGGAAGTGGCACAAGCATCTATCACAAAGCCACGTCATCGCGTTGTGTCTTGATATTTGCGAGCTAACTAGTCGTGAGAGATTTTTAATCCACGCGAAATGATGTATCGGATTATTCTCACCTACATTTAACGTTGTTTCGAGCATAAGCAAATGTATTGTCGGACGCTCGCTCTTTTTTTTACTTAAATATATTGGTACAATTTCCGATATAATTTTCGATTTTCGCTTCTTACTTTCTACGGCATACACATTGATCGCTAAACGATTTACTTTCTCAAACCTGGGGATGTCTTTCAGCTTCATTGGATAACTAAAATCCTTATATTCGAAAACTTCCCGAAAATGTTGATACGAACTCTTGCGATCACTATGTCGTTGAGCCGGCGGGGACAGTGCTGCTGTAACGGACCACAGGAAGCAATACTCATCATTGTTGGCGATGTTGACAATGGCTCGTTTCAGTTGTAAAGCCCGCGGAACGCTGACGAATGTGGACAATCCTCCTCGTAGTGGGACGTATTTGTTCATATTAAATTGTAGATTGAGTATTTCAACGAGAGTCCAGCCCGATTCCTTTTGTTGAAACTCCTCTACTTTATGCAATAATTTTTCCTTCACATGCTCCCTGAACCACTTATCGATGCTCGTGGTGCGAAGAATAATTTCATTTCGTGTATTAAAAAATTTATTCTCCTCCAGATTTTCTGCATTTTTCGTGACACTGAATTTGCATCCGAGGATGACGTTAACTTTTAGCGAGCGTCTCCTTCTTTTCCTCGCGGTTCCATTCAGCATTCGTTTTAATCTCACGATGATGAGTCGTTTAGCATCATCTATGAATTCCGTTAAATCTTTATGCTGCAGGTTTGTAACGACACCTGTACGTACGCGTCGGGCAAATGCCGTCTCGAGGTCGGACCACTGCACTTTTTTCAAAACTGCACCGGCACCAGTCGTTTTAAATCTTTCGATCATCGACTTTAAATTAACTATCGTCGCCTGAATTTGGATTTTATCATGGATCGTATGTGTCGCACTTGCGTAAAATCGAACTCAAAAGTTTCACATTTTTTTCACCGATGTCGATCCACTTTTGCCTCTCGCCGGGTAGCGTTCTCTCGTTGAGAGTCGAATATGCTCTCTCCATAAGGTGCACAAGTTTTTTACGCTTATCACGATCCATTGTCTATCACGCACAGGTATGAGAACACACACTAAACACATGAGCGGAAATCTCAACAGTAAATACTTTACACGGAAATCTCAACTATACAGTGTTCGCGATGCGCTCGAAGCTGCAGAATGATTGTAGAGTGATCAACTAATTTTCAAAGTCAAAGATATTCTAACTTCACCCTCTCCACCAATTTTAAAAAAGCCAATCGCGAGGTTGCTCGCTATCGGAAAGAAATGTGAGAAAAGGGTGTTTTTGGAAGGGATGCTAAACCTAAACAACGCTACAACATCTATTTATTTTGCAGCGATTGATATTTTTCGAGACATTCGATGCCGCCGGAGTGTGAGCTGAGAACAAGGCGCTTACTTCACCACCACGCATACACTTGACGGGGCCCTTGATGACGATGGGTAAGGCGGTGAGCGAGCCATCGAGTGAAGACTTCACAGCCGCTTAAAGAGTGTGATTTGATTTTAACACCACTGTGTGTTTATCCCTATTGAGTTTTAATATTATGAATGAGCGATAAGTGTTGACCCATTAGAATATATATGCTGTGACGTATTTTTCATCTATCGTTACGCGAAACTCAGAATCGAATCGGAACAGCAAAAAAAACGAAACTCGAAAACTCAAAGCCGCGGGACTTTAAGCGCGAAATCGAAAACGTCACCTTCGGCCGCTCACCCTCGCGGATGCATCGGCGTCCCGGTGGGCGCCAGTTAATTTTGTTTCGCCGGTGTTAACAACCGGACTAATCGGGAGGCCGGTGGAACAACCCGACCTCCGTAAGGACGAAACGAACGATAAAACACTAACTAAATCTAACGCCGATATCCCCGCGAGAGCGAACGGTAGCGGAGAGCTCGGTGCTCAGGATGCGGGTTATGGTAGAAGGGTCGCGATCCGTCGCCAATAAAATAGCGCGCGAAAAATAATTATTTTTGGCTTGGAGCCACGGGATCTGACGCACGTGCATCGCGAGTACTCAGCTGATCGAGTGATCGAAGCGAGACAAGCGACGACGAGCGCGACACGAGATCGATAATTCCCAATAAATCAAAAGACTCACCGAAAGCGCGTAAATTATCTAAAAGGACCGAGAACTGCATCCACGGATGCACGGGAACTTAACACAGATGCACCAAAACTCGAGAGCGTCAAACACAACGCATCGATCGAATTATCGACTCGGAGAATTCCTTTCGGAAAACTCCGAGGATAGCACACACTGTATGGCACGAAACACACGATACTCGATCGCACTGACAGGTAGCGAGACCGGTGAGAGCGAGCGAGACACCGATACCTCGCCGAGAGCGAACGATAGGCCGGCGTACGCGAAGCGCGACTCGAGAGAGACACTATACGACGGCCAGCACCAGCGTAGCGGGAGCGTGAGAGAGAGCCCGAGTCGCCTCGAGGGCAGCTCGCGGTAGACTGATTTGCCTACGATAACGTACCGAAACCGTTATCATTATTATTACGGGAGCCTTGACCGAGAGCTACTGCCCTCTCAACCATTACGATACTTTCCCGAATTGAGGCGATACTAGAGCGGTAATTTGAAGTGTCTACGCGATCGCTACCCATAGTCAATGCGTGAGATACAAGGCTCTTCTCACTCTAATGCAGCGCGAGGTGTTCCGTCCTCGCCTGTAACTCAACCCTCCGCCTGATCTCAACGCATTGCACTTTGCTGTAGGGTGCCGGGTTTGCACCGGACTTTAACGTGTTCGCAAGACACTTCGTCGAGTCTCTCTTTCCCTTGGGCCTTTAATTTGCTAACTTTACCCCACCAAGGGAATTCGAGACTTCGACTAACGGAGCGAAGCTAAAACGGTAACGGAATCTATATCAAAATGTTTAATTACTATTGTACTGGAAGATTTGAAGATTTATGAACTGCACTACTAGAGTACTAAATCGGAAAGAGACGAAATACTCGATCGATATCTCACGAGAGTTTCAACGGTATCTTTAAGTCGCTGGGAGAGGCAGAAAACGGGAACGAAAGCGTTAGGTATCGGAATTTCCTCAGAAATACGATGCTTTTTTATTGTGTGACGGTGATTCCGAAAAATCACGTCACAATGCATATTGCGCTCTCAATATCCAGAGGAATGCACGCTGCATATAAAGCTATCGATATTCCTCGCGACGATGTTTGTTTATATAACATTCCCCTGTGGTGAATGCCGAGAATGAGAACAAGGGTCTGACTCATCGAGCATTCGATACATGCAGCTATTATATTAGTATTTGTATATGGATGTTTATCGCGGTCATAAATTTCAAAGGGTGACAAGAGGGCTAGACTACTTAAAGCATTTGTATACATTATCATATCAACCACCCACTCACCCACCTAACGAGCATTTGATTTTAACACCGAAGTGTTTATTTATAATTGTTTATACAATCATAGGCGATAAGTGACAGATGGGTCTCAGAGCACAGGCCAAGCGATACCCTCCAAGGCTGAGCAGTTCAATAGCCCCCCCCCCCCCACCCACCAACCAACCTCCCACCTGGCTCACCCATCGATCACTCACCGATTCGAAACATTGAAGAAAATGTCAACCACCCACCGACCCACCACCCACCCACCCACCACCCACCATCCACCTGGCTCACCCACCCGTCACTCACCGATTCGAAAAACTTAAAAAATGTCAACCACCCACCCACCCACCTCCCGCACACCCACCACCCACCTCCCACACCCACTCATCACTCACCGATTCCCTAAATATAATAAAATGCCAACCACCCACCCACCCACCACCCACCAATTACCTGCCGCACACCTGCCACCAACCCACCCACCACCCTCTTCCCCCCTCCTCCCACTCAACACGCCTCGAACCGCCGCCGCCGGCCGAGCGCTTGGTTCAATACGCCCCGGGTGGGTTAGAACCCGCCTTACATATCTACTGTCGCGCGGCACTTCCGAAAATCGAAACGTTATTCGGGGAAATCGCGACCAATAATCGCAAGGGGCGAGAGATTTGTGTAGGCCGGGGTGGGGAGAAAAGGGTTCGCGAGTTCCCGAGAGTCAATCGACTCGGGGACTCGATCGTAGGATCCCGATAAGGAAGGACGTGGCTCTCGGATAGATCCGTCCACATCGTCACCTCGAGAATATCGACTTCTCCCTGATTCGCGATTTGGGATCCCGGTTCGGAGAAATTCGCGGGATTTCCACTACTGCAACATTTAAAGGGGTAAGAGCGTCGTGCGTGTTCGGTTTGAGACCAGAGATTCCAAGGGGCGAACTGAACTCGCTATCGTGGGGACGGCGCGTTTTGCGTGCGGGGCTCGCGTTCCCGATTTGTTCGGGGAAAATTCGTTTGTGCAATCATCAGTTCACGATAGGAGTCTTGAAGGGTTCTCTTTTCTTTTTTTTTTGTTCTTTTATCTGATCCCCTGACTATTTTGTGTCTCTTCGACTTTTTTTTTATGTTTAGACTATCGTAATTTGATTATTCTGAGTTCCTTTGATTTTGTATATTTTATTACGTTGAGTTCTTTTCTCTTGTATCTCTTAACTCTGTTTCGAAATCCGTGAGAGAGTCCATTAGGCTAAGTTCTCGCGTAACGGTCAATCGCAAGGGCGGTTCGACCTCCGATCTTCGCGACGCGACGCTCTCACGTCGCGGTCGCGCGATATTACGCGAGATCTCGGTGACCCTTTGGCGTGCGATTGGACGTACGGAGACGGGCGTAAATTATTTTTGTATTGGAACGTCTTTATTAATCGGGACAAGAATTAACGCTCTCGAGACAGTACGGAGCGCGCAAGAATTATTGTAACGGTCATCGGCGGGAGGCGGAATAGTTGTCGCTTCACGACACCGCTCCCGGGATCATTTGAGCAGACAAATAAAAGAAAATTATTAATTGTGTTCCCGAGATTGATTCTGTTCTTCCGCTCGCGAGAGCGACTCGGACCACTCCCCTCTACCATCTTCCCGGGCTGTAGCTAGCCGAGCGTCAGATCAAGGAAACGGCGAGAATTCCGGGTTCTCGCGACTGGCGCCCTTACGACACGACACTCGTTACAACTTTTGTAATCGTAGCGGGTTCTCGGGGTAAGCGGTTACAAATTTGGCGCCCAACGTGGGGCCTCATTGTCGAAAAAGAAATAGAGAAGAAAATCGCGAATTTACTATCCTGGAAGAACGGAAAATATTTGCCGCATTTTGAATTTGGCTCTCGTGTATAGTCGGTTGAAATCGGTTACTGTCTCGAGCGTCTTTTCTTTTCACGTAGTATTTATGTAATTGTCTTTGTCTATCGTATTGTTTTGGTGTTTGTCCGTCCTTGTTGTGATCGAGCTTGCTGCGCGCCGCGCGCTCGAGCGAGACGAGAGAGAGAGAGAGCACGAGCAGCGCCGAACAACGGCCGCTTACCGCCATACGTAATTCTTACGTGAGACGGCGTACACGTGCTCTCGGTGAGAAGTTTTGGTGTACCGAGGTAACGCTCTCGAGAACGTGACGAGGAGGATTTCCTGTGGGATTGCAGTGAGGAGATTAAAAGGTAAACGACGCATTTCCTTTCCTGTAATATTGTGAATCGTGCGACATTGGTGATAAAGTGGAAACGGAAGGAAAAAGGCTCTCGCAGGCGTCATCTTCGCGTAAATTCTTTCGTGGCGAATTACCACGCTATAGTGCTCTCGTGTGTCTGGTAACAGGCTATTGCTGCTACCGGGGTTCCCGAATATTAATCCATTGACGGGGAAAATTCGGTACATTTTATTTTACGAACGGGTGTTGATTTTAATCATTGACTTTGTTGTTTTTTTTTCCCGAGTGACACCGTGTGCTTTCTTCCCGGGAACATTTTATTCGACCATTAGCGGGTTCGGGCGTTCGACATCTCGGGGGGCCGAATAGGCTTTCGTGATATTATTCATTTTATTTCGGGTTTTATTCTGCACTTAACAAAGGCTCGAGTTCCGGCTCTCGAGAGTACGCGGCGAGCGACGAACATCGGATATCACTGTCTCTCTCTAAACACGGGCGCGCGAGACTTCGCTCGGCGTCCCGGTGTTTACAAACGCGACCGCTGAGGGGAAAATTAATTATGCGCCCTGATATTCCTAATCTAACTCGGTCCGAATGCCTTGAAGGGACTCTCCCCGAGAGCACGAACGTCGCTTCTCGCGACAATCCGTGCACCAGTCGATAAGTATGCCATCTTTGTGACGCGGCAGAAAAACCACGTCACAATATATGTAAAGGAAATATATTCCTTTAAATGGTGTCGCGCTCTCGAGTACCGAGTGTCGGTACAGTAGACGGCGATAGAGAGAGAGGTAAAACATAACCAAAGACGACGCACGTGTGAGTTAAGCTTGAGCTCATTAATATTAATCACCTGTGATTAATAATAGACATTCTGGTTTACGAACATTAAATGTCGTTTCGTTTATTGCAGGTGAGAGCTTTGTAAATAATAGTTTTGAACCCATAAGATGAAAATACATTTCGTTTATTGCAGAAACACAATTATGTTCTAATCATTGACGTCAAGAATCCTCGAACCACAACAAATATCCTATAAAACGACATTACTCGTAAATTCTACAGAGGACACCTTCGATGATGGAGAAATTACGGTTTGAATTCATCATGGGAGCAAGAAGAGGTGATGAAAAAACAAACAGCCTCTTCCTAACCTCAATTAGCACCCTCGACGGTGAGATTTTTGATGTGCCACGCGAGTATCAAGATATAAGCATGCACACAGAACTAACTAAAACAGACACCTTCAAAAAAGTGAAAAACGCAATCACAAAAAGACACCAGAAGAGGAACGTTTGGATTATACTGAACGATGCCTTGAAAGCGACCTACATTAATGACGGCGGAAATATACATTTCGCTGATTACATATTAGAAGAAAGATTTGAAGAAACACAAGCTACAGGACAAACAGGCAACACCGGTGGTATCTCAAAAGAGGAATTGACGATGATTCTAGAAAAATTCGCTAAAACAGAAACGGAATCAAGGAAAAACCTCAATAAACTAGCAGAGAAATTTGTGCTAGAAAAATTCAACAACAAAAACAGTAATGTAACGCAATGGATGGAGCTATTCGAAAGCGAATGTGAGCGTTTGAGTTTAAAAAAAAACGAGGAAAAGATAGAGGTCTTACGACTATTCTTGGAAGGCTCTTGTACAGATTGGTACAGCTCAATGCTAACAAAACTCACGATTAATTCAGAGTGGACAGACTGGAAAGAAAACTTGTGCGAAACCTATGCAGATAAGGGATGGACACCGGCAAAATACGCGATCGACTTCAAATACATCAGTGGATCTCTATTGGATTACGCTCTAAAAAAAGATAAACTACTACTGGAGATGAATAAGTCTATGAGTCCAGACATACTGATAAACTTGATCGCAGCCGGATTACCAGACTCTGTGACAAACCGGATCAAGAAATCAACGGTAAAAGAAACAAAAGATATGTTCAACGAAATCAGGAGTCTGGAACACCTGGCGAAAAACAATACATCTGATAAAAAGAAAAACGCAGCAACGACTCCGAAAGAAAAACAAGATAACAACAAGCGCCTCAGCGCCTTGCGGGCGCAGAGGCCCTTGTTGGTGGGCTCCGCCCCCCAAACCCCCCGAAAAATGTCCCGGGGGGACATTTTTTAAGGCACTCACGGGGGTACACGTCGCGCTACGCGCTCCGTACCAAGTGTGATTACACTTCGCGTTATGCGCTACGTATCGAATATGTTCATACGTCGCGCTGCGCGTTTCACCTGAACCTACTGTGTGTTTTAAGATCGGAATATTGAAACAATTGAAAAGAAAGTAGAAGAGTGGTTGGAAAAATTCGAGATAAAATTTGAATTTTTTTTTTGTTTCGAAAAAATTTTAAAGAGATTTGAAAAAATTAAATTGCAGTTTCCCAATATTTAAAGTAATTTACATTAAAAACGAAAAAAAAGCTGAGATTTTTTATTTTCATTTCAAATCATCCCGCCACAGAATATCAATGTCGCGGCGTGTGCGAACTTTATCACGTCTGCTATGGAATTGTCGTCGGCTTCCAAAGTTTGACGGATAGAATGAACGGAAAAAATATAAATAGTCGCGATTGTTTTAAATTTTATTTGGCAAATTGCAATAATTTTGGATATTCGATGATTCTTCTTTGTGAAATTATAACCAAGTTTTTCAGTGCCCCCGTGAAATTTATGATTTTTATTACGAATGTGAATGATGTATTGTAAAATATTGTGAATGGTTTCGTTCAAAATATATTATTTTCGAAATAAAAAGGGCTAATATTTGTTAATCAATGTGTGATATTTCGCGTTTTATTTTTCGCAACCAAATTTTCTTTTCTGACATGATGAAAAATTGTTTTTTGGAAAATTAAAGTAACATAACCTTTAAAATAATTCCTCACTAGAAATAATTGTAGAATAAAAATATTAAGAAATGTTAGAATGTCTTCAAATTTGCTGTGCATAGTGTTTTCGATGCAATGAAATATTGCTGAAAATTAGAAAAAAATTCGTTCGTAGGTTTCAAAATTGCAGCGCCGTACGGACCTTTGACAGGAGAAAATGGATTTTTAAATGGAAAATGCCTGGAAAAAATGTTCAGAGATGTCGGAATGTCTTCAAATTTGCTGTGCATAGTGCTTTCGATAAAATAAAATAATGATGCGAAAAAGAAAAAATTTGGTTCGTAGACTTCATAATTGGAGCACCGTACGGACATTTAGCGGAACAAAATTGAATTTTTATTTTGGAACAACTCATTAAAGGCTTCGCAGTAGTTTCAAAATGTTTGTGCACAATAGTCATGATGTGATAAAACACTCCTGCGAAGGAGAACAAAATTGGTTCGCACCATCCAAAGTTACACTGTGATACGGACGTCCGAGAAGATAAATTCAGTGAAAAAGCTATTTTTATTCAACCGCAGGCTAAAAAAAATATTTCCAGTCATCGGAGTCACTTCAAATTAACTGCGCATGAAGTTGGAGGTACACCGAAGTAAATTCTGAAAAACTAATTTTTTTGGAGCATACGCTGCGGGGAATCCCCATCGAAAGCTGTGTGAAGAAGCCTCGATGGTCATTTTAATAGGCACTCTTTGCCTATTGTTATAGTGAGTGCCTAAAAAACCATGCAAAACATGCGAAAAAATAGGGAAAAAGAATAGATACCATCCTGAAGATTCGTGTTGGTTCAAAAACAAATCTAGCCTCACCGAAGGGAAAAACCAAATAAGACTCGTCAACAACTCACAACTAGAATGTGAGTTACAAGAAGATGATCCAAAAAACTAATTGTGCCGCCATTAATTAAAATAAATTTGGTACTGGATGGAAAGCTTGAAGTATCTGGGATTTATGACTCCGGATCAAATGTCTCACTGATAAATTCGAGACTACTAAAAATTAACAATGAAGAAGCAGGAAGTTCAAACAATACTAATTTGAAAACGATTAATGGCGTGAAAAAAACAAGTGGTACAATAAAAATAGACACAAGAATCTTCAATATTGAAAAGAAAATTACTGTCTTTGTGATCGACGAAGGAACCTTCGATTACGATTTCCTAGTAGGACTAGACTGCATAAAGGAATTTCAACTGACGCAGGATGAAAACCTTAACATCATTCAAAAAGGTCCAGGAAAAGAAAAAATAACCACTGAGAATACAATTGACAGTAATTTAGAAACCAACAACAGTCACAAGATGGGAAAAAGTCAAGCAGAAAAGGATCCCAGATATTTAATAAACTTTAACGAAAATTTTGAAGAGGAAAACTTCAGCATCTCAATAAATCACTTGAACGATGAGAAACAATCTAAAATAAACGAATTAATAAACGAAAATGCGACTATTTTCGCAAAAGATAAATATGACATCGGGATAGTGTCTGACTATGAAGCTCACATCGACCTGTCAGTGGAAAGATATTGTAGTAAAAGACCGTACCGATGCTCAGTCGAAGATAGAAAAGAAATTGAGTCACAAATCGCGAAGCTACTGGAAAAAAAACTAATCGAGGAGTCGTACAGCCCGTTCGCTGCTCCAATAACTTTGGCGTTCAAGAGGGAAGAAAACAGGAAATCGAGATTGTGCATAGACTTTCGGGACCTAAACAAAATTGTCGTGCCTCAATCACATCCTTTCCCACTTATTGAAGACCTCATGGTAAAAACAAGGGATTGTAAATTTTTCTCCAAGCTGGACATAAACTCGGCGTTTTGGTCAATACCCCTGAAGATCTCAGACAGACATAAAACAGCATTTGTTACGCAAGAAGGACACTTTCAGTGGACCTGCCTACCGTTCGGCCTAAGGACCGCACCGGCCATATTCCAAAGGATAATGAGCAACATAATAAGAAAACACAAATTGACGAACTTCACGGTTAGTTACATAGACGATATACTAATATTTTCGAAAACATTTGAAGATCATATTAAACATTTAACAAAGCTATTCGAAGCTATAAAAAGAGAAGGTTTCAGGCTCAAGTTCTCAAAATGCAGCTTTGCTGAGAACTCAGCAAAATACTTAGGTCATGTCATACAAAATAATTCGGTAAAACCACTAAAAGATAACTTGGTTTCGATAAAAAATTTCCCGATACCAAAATCACAAAAAAACGTGAGACAATTTTTGGGGAAAATCAATTTCTACCATAAATACGTGCCTAAAATAGCCATAAAACTGGATCCGTTACACAACCTACTAAGAAAAGGCCAAGAATTCAACTGGACTGAAGAGTGCCAAAGATCTTTCGAGGAGATGAAACAAATACTATGCACTCAGCCGGTGCTAACGATTTACGACCCAAATCGACCAATACATATCTACGCAGACGCCAGCCTTCTAGGAGTGGGGGCCGTATTGAAACAACCACAGGAAGACAAAACTGAAAAACCAGTGGCATACTTCTCAAAAAAATTGAACGCAACTCAAAAAAAGAAAAAAGCCACATATTTAGAATGCCTGGCGGTGAAAGAATGTGTACGATACTGGCAACATCTATTAATAGGAAGGAAATTTACAGTCTTCTCAGATCACAAACCGTTGGAGAATCTAAACATCAAATCAAGAACCGACGAGGAACTTGGGGACTTGACGTATTATCTGTCTCAATACGATCTTGAGATTAAATACGAACCGGGTAAATACAACATCTAGGCTGACTGCCTCAGCAGAAATCCGGTCCTGGATCCAGATGAAAACATAGATGAACACCTGAAAATTATAAATATCATAACACTGGAAGACATTCGGGAAGACCAAGAAAAGAACGAACGAATATCAGTGACAAAGGATAAACTAATATCAAGAGAAAATATTTTATTTAAGAAAATTAGGAAAACAGAAAAAATAATATTAACAGAAGAGTTTAGCATCAAGTTCCTGAAGAAGATTCATGAACACCTGTGTCACATCGGCATTAAACAGATGCAGAAAACTATATGTCCGTACTATACAGCGAAAAATCTAATCAAGAACATCGAAAAAACATGCAAAAGCTGCACGACTTGCATAAAAAATAAAACAAGAGGACAGCCAAAATACGGTTTATTGTCACACTTAGGTCCAGCCACGAGGCCCTTCGAAATCGTCTCGGTAGACACTGTGGGAGGGTTCGGTGGTTCAAGATCAACAAAGAAATACCTTCACTTGCTGGTAGATCATTTTACAAGGTACGCCTACATTTTAACGTCTAAGACGCAAAATGCAACAGACTTTATTAGACTAGTGGACGGCGTCGCCGAAACCAAACCGATCGGTATGATTCTCTCGGACCAATACCCAGGTATCAATTCAAAAGAATTTAAGAGCTTCTTGAACAAGATAAACACTAAAATAATATTCACGGCAGCAGACTGTCCTTTCTCAAACGGCTTAAACGAACGATTGAATCAAACACTAATGAATAGAATAAGATGTAAAATCAACGAAAACAAAAAGAAGGTGGCCTGGACAACGATAGCGCACGAATGTATACAAAAATACAACGACACAAATCACAGTGTCACGGGATTTGCACCATCATACCTAATGAACGGCACGGATGCTTCAATATTGCCGAAGGAACTACAAAGGAAGAAGATAACGGATCAAGATTGGACCAAAGACAAGGAGAGTGCTCTGGAAAATTCAATAAAGTCACATGACTATAATAAAAAAATCTACGACAAACATCGGAAGGATATAAACTTCAACGTAGGGGACAAAGTTTTCGTAGAAAACGGAAACAAATTAAATAGGAAAAAACTCGACGAGCTGAGAATTGGACCATACGTAATCATCGGAAAAATCTCGAATTCGATTTTCGAGGTCAACACGGGTCATAAGAAATTAGAGTCGAACCTCTTCCATGTGTCCAAGCTAATTCCACTTCCAACATCTGAAGAAGACAACACCGACGAAGAAGGAAGCTACAGTGATTGAATGACTAACACATATTACACAAAAAACAAAAAAAATGAAAAAAAAAATGTAAGCATTTTCTCCCGCGGGAGGGGTGATGTAAAGGAAATATATTCTTTTAAATGGTGTCGCGCTCTCGAGTACCGAGTGTCGGTACAGTAGACGGCGATAGAGAGAGAGGTAAAACATAACCAAAGACGACGCACGTGTGAGTTAAGCTTGAGCTCATTAATATTAATCACCTGTGATTAATAATAGACATTCTGGTTTACGAACATTAAATGTCGTTTCGTTTATTGCAGGTGAGAGCTTTGTAAATAATAGTTTTAAACCCATAAGATGAAAATACATTTCGTTTATTGCAGAAACACAATTATGTTCTAATCATTGACGTCAAGAATCCTCGAACCACAACAAATATCCTATATATATATATATTGTAACGTTCACCTTTTTGGCCGGTGCCACGCACACGGTTCGAAGGCTCACGTTAGGAGTTCGGGGCGAGTGAATAATCGTTTGACGTGATCAATTCGGTGAAAATAATAATTTTTATTAAAATAACATGAAAAATGCAATACATGGTTTGAATTCCTATTGCCAAAATATTCTAAGTTCCTCTAAGGAGATTTCGAAGGAGGCAGCAGCGGTGATCGGCGGCGGAGAAAGAAGCAAAAATATTCCCCAAATGGGTTTTAACTCAAAATAGTTTACAATTGGCCAAAATATTCTAAGTTCCTCTAAGGGGATTTCGAAGGAGGCAGGCGCGGTGGTCGGCGGCGGAGAAAGAAGCAAAAATATTCCCCAAATGGGTCTTAACTCAAAATAGTTTACAATTGACGAGCGAGCGTGCGTAGCGCGCGAGCCCGGGGAAACGCTAGTATATATATATATATTTTTTTTTTTTGAGAAAAATGGGTAAATAATTCCCTCTTTCGTGAGTGTTGAGTGTGATGAAAGTTTACGAAAAATAACCAATGTGTCAACGCAGCATGAGGAAATAATACTTTGTGATGCGATCGTGGGAAATGGGATTTTAGATGAAGCTTATGAAATTGGACGAACGAGCCGGAAGCTAGTGGCCGGAAGCTAACGGCATGACACAACATGGCACGGCACGGCACGGCTAGCACGAGCCTAACGCGAGTGCTGTCAACTTCACCTTCAACATTTTTTTGCTCGCGTGTCAGACAATATTTTTTGCGCCTATATCAGTGGCGAAAGTATGAGAAAGAAGTGTGTTTATAAGTTCGTCCAGCGCGCTTTTGCGCATTATATTTCTGCTACGCTTTGCTAAAAAGCGCCGCATTCGCTACACTTTACAGGCACGAAATCGGAACTTTTCATGTACGGTTGCAAAAAATAATGAGCGTGTAAATAAAGGATGCTAAAAAGTAACTACCATATTATAAGAGCATGCAAAAATAGAAATAACATGCGAAAAAGAAAAAGTAGCCGGTTGACGCATGCGAGATATTTTTTTCGCATGCCTTATCGAAAAGTGACACTTTTGCCACACTGTACAGGCACAAATGGGGGCAGTTATCATATTTAGAGTGAACCGAATTGCTCCGTTCTTCCACTCGTCCCATTCGTCCATGAACTGAATAACATGGTATGATTTTGGAATACGTTGTATCATGTTTTTCGAATACTCCAATATCCGTTTGGCAAATTTAATTTTTTCATTTCCCACCTTAAGGGCACTCCATGATATAACAAGAACGCAAAGCTGTCATATTCAAAAGATCAAACGATATTGCTGCAGGAACAATTGCATCACTTACTCTATGAGGCTGGCGTGTCTCTTGATACAAGACACAATTCGATGAAAAAAAACATCTGCCCGGTATTTAGGGTTGAGAATTACGTTACTAATGGGTTCATTGTCTTGTAGTATATTCTCTAGATCATATCTGTGAAAAAACAAATCATCAGAATTAGGGGATTAAAGAATCATTTCTATTATCCCCATCGCCTAACGACATCTTTACAGGATAATACACTAATCCAATGTTTGGACCCTTAGAAATGCACAATAGAGTCTCGATTTTGTCAGACCCGATTCTGTCGGGTTACCAGTTATACTCCCACCATGTTGTTACTATTTCGCTTCGCTCGAGTGACCAGCGACTCGAAGTCCTGGCCGGAACACGTTGTCTCAGCTGCACTAGTAGCGGCAGAATTTAAAGAAACATTAGTCGCGAGAGTACAATGGCTTCATACGCTTCATTTTTCGATAGGAGAGTCTATCCCATAAGAAAAACACAAAGCACTGGGGCACAGTTCTGGGCACTAGGGCACACTTCTTCGATCTACATTACAAAAATTCCTCACCGCCACCGCAACTAACAGTTATTGGGAATGTCAATAGCCCCGAAAACCCCCTTAGGCCTCCTCTGAAACACACATTATTCTCGGTCCCTCTTTAAGTCCGTGAACCTAATATCACCATTTCATATTATCGATATAGTGACTATTAATCCCCCTTAGGGACTTAGAATATGTTGGCTTGATTGCCCGCCGAAAAGAGGACAAAACTTTTTGGGCTAATTGACTGTCGAAGGGGGAAACGTAGAATATTTCAACACACAATGTCCTGCCAGTCGAAAAGGACCAAAAGGCCACCCAAAGAGGACCCTCTTCCCCCTCCCGCCGACCTTTTCGATTCCACTACAAGATGGCGGCGAGATCTTTTTCATTGCGAAAGATATACAGTGACGTTTTCTTGAACCTAGACAGGGCTCAGGCGCGTGCGCGTCAAAGCAGTGACTCTCCACGGTACTGGCCACCGGCGAGAGCAGGAATCCCGACCCAGAGCTGTTGACCAAGAAACGCCGACGATCAGGGGGGCCGAACAAGTTCGAAGTTTCGATTGCGTACCTTCAATCGTACGGCAAACTCCGTCAAATAGGCCACGATAGGCCAAGCATCGTAATTAATGGATTTAAAATTGTTCGGTAAATTTCTCATACAGTCTGATGCCTTCGTTAAGGGGACTGAGTCACCTAAAAAACGGAAATAAATTTTTTTTTTACTCGATATATATAACTTGTGACGTGATTTTTTTGAATCAGCGTCACAAAAACCAAAACAACCGTAACTCGCATAAAAATACCGATTTTGAATGCTGAAGTTTCGCGTTACTGCCTCTCCCAGCGACTTAAGATACCGTCAAGCTCTCGCTAAGATATCGATCGAGATTTTTGCAGTCTACCTTTTATGTTTTTTTGTAATTATTACGAATTGTTTCGATATGGTTCATTATTTCAGTTTAAATTCAAGTTTCAGGTTTAGTTCAGTATTGCTCCCAGATTTAGTTTTATTCCAGTTTTAGTTCAGTTTTGGTCGGAATTCTCGAATTCGCTTGGTGGGACAAAGTTAGCAAATAAAAGGCCCAAGTGAAGGAGAGACTCGACGAAGTGTCTTGCAACTACGTTAAAGTCCGGTGCAAACCCGGCACCCTATAGAAAAGTGCAATGCGTTGAGATCAGGCGGAGGTATCGTTTGGTCCAGGCAAGGGTGGTGGAACCCCTTGCGCTGCGTTATAGTTGAGTAGAGACTTGTATCTCACGCATTGACTAAGGGAAGCGATTGCGAAGATTCGTTCAAGTTACCGCGTTATAGTATCGGCTCTCGATTCGATAAAGTCATGAGATGGTTGAGAGGGCAGTAGTTATCGATCAAGATCCCGCAAATAATAACGATAATTCATTACGAATTTTCGTAGGCAAAGACAGTCGACGGAGAGCTGCCCTCGAGGCAACTCGGGTCTCTCTCGCGCTCCCGCTATCGTAGGCTTCGGCCTATTGTTCTCGCGCTCGAGCCATCGAGGCATCGTGTGATAGCTGTGTCTCGCTCGCGTTACCGTGGATCCCGCTATCGCTCTCGCTCTCGTGTTCGCGCGTTCGTTCGTCGATTCGTGTGTTTCGCGTGTGCTATCCTCGGTAGATTTCCGAAAGGAATTCTTGACGAGTTGATAATTCGATCGATGCGTTACGATTAACGCTCTCGAGTTGTAGTGCATATGTATGAGTTCTCGTGGTATCGGCAGATGCAGTTCCCGGTCCTTTTTGGATAAATTGCGCGCTTTCGGTGAGTTTTTTATTTATCGAAATTATAGTTCCCGTGTCGCGCTCGCTTGACTCGCTTCGATCGTTCGATCAGCTGAGTACGCGCGACTCACATGCGTGCGATCTCGTGGCTTCTCAGCCAAAAATATTAATTTTCGTTTCCGATTAATGTAACGTTGAGAGTTTGATCTCCGTTTCTAGTGAGATATTCTATTGACCTCGGATCGCGACCCTTCTACGACAACCCGCATCCTGAGCAACCGTTCATTTCGGCACTCGTTCGCTCTCGCGAATGCATCGTCGTTAGTTCTCGTTTCCGTTTTAGTTTCCGTTTTGTTGTGTTGTTCGTTTTGTCTTTGCGGTGGTCGCAGATTAGCCCGGTGTGGTAATTCCGGCGAAACAAAAATTAACCCAGCGGAAGTCGCCGTTCTACTTGCCTCCAAATTAGTCCGGTTGTTAATACCGGCGATACAAAATTAAGTGGCGCCCACCACGACGCCGATGCATCCGCAAGAGTAGGTGACCGAAGGTGACGTGAGTTTTCGAGTTCGCGTATTTTTTTTTGTTGTTTCGATTTCGTTTTTTTTTGTTTTGGATTTTTTGAGTAAAGTTTAGTGTTGCGCTCGAGATCAAGGAAAACTCGTCACAGTGGATAATTTTTTTGTTTATTTCAGAAAAGCTTTGTTCCCCCCACGCAACCTCGATTATTTTTCAATTGTTGATTATTGGGGTTATTTCTCGGTTTTGTTGGTTCTTTTCCCCCTCGGGGATACGGAAACGCTGGTTCTCTTTGGACCTCTCTGTTTTCTTGTCGGAAGACTCTTTGTCATGTTTGAAGTTAATGGGTCCTCTTTGTTCGATCTTCTCAAGAAATTCCATGATTTCCTCGAGAGTCTTGAACCCGCGACCGACAATCGTTGTTTGGATTTCGTCAATGAAATGTTGTACAAGTGCACTGACAAGTTCTTTGTCGGTCGGTGATGGGATAATATCTTGAGCGTTGCCAAAAATTAGTGTTGCGTACTCGACTTTGTTAGTCTTTCCGTCTTTAATGTAGAACCCGAATTTTCGTTGTACCGCTTTGCTCCAATATCATTGGATGGATTTTGACTCGAGCTCATCGAGTGATCTGACGTATTCTTCCCGCGTAGAAAAATGGAATATCTGAAAGCGTCTTTACCTGAGTATGGGAATTCGATGGGATATTGTATGGGGAGTAGTATGGAAAAGGATTTGGGAAGGGTATGGGATTTGGGGCGGAGCCATACTCGCCCCATACGCTATTCCAGACCCTCTCCCAGCTATCGCATACGACCGGGGGAATCGTCGAGCGATCAATCCTGAAACCAAACCTCTTTTACCGCGGTGTTTCTTTTAGTGGATTTGATTATTTTGGTCAATCTAAATTCGTTGAGGTATTCACGGGACGGGGCCGGGTCGAAGCTGTCAAGCTTCCGTGAGTTTTTAGAAATTTCGTAGACCGATGGGCGCCAAACGGTTTGATAAACCGATAAATGAATTATTTCACGTTCGTAACCATGACAATAGGATACAGAAGGAATGTCGATTCGATCTGAGAGACTCGTGAATTGCGGAAGCAAATAGATATTCAGAATTATGAGATTGATCGCGCGAGTATTCTCCCGGTCGTACAGCACGGCTGGGAGAGACTTTGAAAAAGCGTATGGGATTGATCGCTCGAGGATCCTCCCGGTCGTACACGACAGCTGGGAGAGACTGTAGAAAAGAGTATGGGGCGCATATGGCTCCGTCCCAAATCCTTTTCCATACTAGTCCCCATACTATATTCCATCGAAATCCCATACTCAGGTAAAGACGTTTTGCCATACTACTTTTTTCTACGCCGGTTCAACTAGGAGTTACCAATCCTTTGCTGCCCCTTTGAAGCATTGGCCGATTAAATATTTTAATTCAACCGGATAGGGCATCATCACTAAGCTGTATGGCTTAAATTCGCGTAGGAATTTCATTGGTCGCTGAGTCCCTGATGCATCAGAAGTGGGCGGAGTGAGTCGAATATGATTTTCCATAACTCGTTGATTCCGGAATGTGGTACTCTCGACTTCTTGCTCCAAACTGGGTTCTTCTTTGTGAAAATATGTTGCTTTTTTGGGAGTTCGATTGTACATCATTATCCGAGGACTTTCCGTATCCGGTCTGTCACATCGACTAATTTTTGCAGCCAGATCTTGCACTTTTTTCTGAAGATCCTGTTGCATGAGTCTATGTTGAGCCGTGTTCACTTCGAGTAGGCTCATCTGTTCGGCGTTGTCCTAAACACTTGAGACTAAGTCACGCATCTGTTCTCTCATGAAGGCAGTGACTTTGCCGATATGCTCCGTCGCGATATATGTTTGGAAAGTTTTCATCGTTTCCACGATGCGCAGCTCGACAGATTCCAAACGATGGTTGACTGTTTCGACGAGGGTTTTCCATTGCCTCGATGGCCCGACTTGTTTCCTTCCTGTGAACCCCGAAGTTTTTGTGAACAACCTCACATGGTTGGGTGACGTCGACGGCCACTCTTCCCAAGCCTTCCATTTTTATCGAGAGTTCCCTCATCGATTCTCCAATAAAATCTCCTCGCTTAGAGTCGATTCTCGAAGTTCTGGATGTAATGCATGTTGGTTGGACTTGTTCCCAGAGAGGGTTTAGTTTTTCCAAGAACTATATCCATATTCTTCGGCGAGAAAAACTTTTGCTGCGTTTGACGGGAGTGTAATATCCGCCTTGGCTGTTCCTACGCTCGAGTCAAAGAGCGCTTGAATCTCCAAGTCCTCAAGTGACATCATCTGGGTTGATCTTTTCTCCGATGATTTGGATGCGGTTGTCTCGTAGAGGTGTCCTCACCAGTTTTTTCGATACTTTTATTGACGCCGGCGGCCATTTTAATTATTTTCATAGATTAACTGATTTTAACAGACTTTATCAGGGCACGTGCCCCACGTTGGGCACGAGTTGTAATGGTACGCTATTGGAGGCTGACAAGACTTTGCTCCGTAAGCGGCGTTACTGTGAGTCATTGCTCACGTTTGTGTGGGGGCAAGTGCTCTTAAATAACAAATCCGTTAGTTGATTCGAATTGTCAACAATAAATAGATTTTTATTAAATCGCTGACGTGAATGCAACCTAAACTTGATCGTTTTTTCAGTAATAATTGGAGCGATAAGTGATATTTTTCGTTATTTAAATAGCGAGACAAATCGAAAGGTTATTTCTGTGTGGGTTCGGGAATTTTGCATCTACGTTAAACAGACACTTATGAGTTAATGACGAGATGAGAGCAGTCGCCGAGATCCCCCAAGGCAGTCGCAGGTGCTGTCACTAAGAAATAAGCGGTGTAAAAATTACTCTACGTTAGATGATCGTTATTAGTCACCAACGAGACGAAAGCGGTCGCCGAGGTCCCCCAAGAGATCCGCTCGGAGGTCGCTGACGTTCGGAAAGGGATAATTATAAACGCAAAAAGGATCTGTTCGTTAAAAATAAATTTGATTAATTTGATGATTAAGGGGGCTGAGTCATCTAAAAATTATTTTTTTTTTGTTTTTTAATTTTTTTTCTGAAAGTATATACTGTGTACTGCGTACACACCAAATTTCAGATCGAAATAAAAAAAATTACCGAAGTTAGAAGCATTTTAGTACGATTAGAAATAATTATTGCGTGAAAAAAAAAAAGAAAAGGCCGAAGAGCAATAAAAACAATGCCGTAATGCAACAATGTATTATGGCAAGAAGAAAATAAAAACATAGAGAGAGGAATAGAAAGAAAAAACAATCGATGTCGAAACTGCGTTCGGTAGGTAACGATTTACCGACCAAATGGTCGTTACGTCTAATCGATGCGACTCAGATTATTACCGCCGCTATCGCGCTTCGTTTTGAGTCTACGATTCACCAGCGTAATGTAGCAGGGATGATTTTTACTCGATGTGTCAATCGCGTAAAAAACTGCGCTTGTACACTCGATGTAAT
This sequence comes from Buathra laborator, assembly GCA_934046635.1. NCBI lineage: Eukaryota > Metazoa > Arthropoda > Insecta > Hymenoptera > Ichneumonidae > Buathra > Buathra laborator. Next base: position 3,630,422 of record OW203893.1, on the reverse strand, counting down.
TACTTCTGTGTCAGTGTTTACAGTTTATCGGAATGAACGCAATATATATTGTATTTTTGCCCGAAATAGTGTAAAAATTATTTTCACAGTAACAGTGTCGCAAAGTGGAAATGATCGCAAAATTAACCTCTCCATTTTAAACGTTACATTTGACGTAAGAGTATTTTTTTTTTAATTTTTTAAACATTTTTTTGCATTCACGAGATTTGTGACATGGGAAAAAAAAATTCAATTTTTTTCAATTAGTTTTATGTGACAAAAAAAAAAGTGTAAATTTTGATGCGACAAAAAAAATTTTAAAATGATAATTTTTTTTTTTTACTCACCCAAGTCATTTATTTTCATCAATCTGTGAAATTCATTTTTTGCCACTTATATTATTCTTCGCTTGCCACAGGTTTCAGAGAGAAAGGCTACACCCATTTTTCGATTGCGACGGCTCATTTTTTTCGTAACAGTCAATGTTACGGAACGAGTGCGGGGATTTTTCATGCGATCAAAAATGGAGTTATCGCAAACCATTATGCGAGTGGTTACAAGAAAAAAAGTGGCAAAAGTGGATTTTTTGTTAGATTTTAAGTCATAGCTTCGCCAGCGAAGCTTCAAAAAAAAAATCCCCACACTCGTTCCGCAATAAACTCTCTAACGAAGAAAATAAGAGCTCGCAAACAAAGATTGATGCTTTCGTTCAGTCCGAAAGCTGCGGCAAAGGAAAAATGTTTGACCGTTACGCATAACACTGAAATACACTACAGGTCTCCAAAAAAATTTACAGCGGTAGTTTAACATATATATGTTATGAAGGTAAAGTAGAATTTTTGATTACACTTATATATACTGGAAAAAAAAAATTTTACTTTTCGTTTTTTTAGGTGACTCAGTCCCCTTAACGAGTCGACGCCGATGAATCTAGATAAACCAGATCCGGGCCCCACAGGCGGAGGCCGAGAAAGGCGGTCTCTGACCCCTCTTCCAAGCACTCCCCGACAGTTGCAAAAAAGAAACTAAAAGGAGCAAGGCCTACTTACCGTAGGGATCGACTATTATCAATATCGACTACCGCCTCATAGATCTTTAACTCAGTAAAAACTACCATACCGTGGCCGAAAACCACTTAAAGAGGAACCTACGGTCAGTCGCTTTAAGCCTTCGGGTCCTAGATACATACAGTCGCGTCGACAAATTATCCTCGTTAAAAGAAACGCCTTAAAACAGTGTTCTAGTTGAGCCAAACTCCACAGGCTAAAAGAAAGGAGAAGGGCTCTCGATCATGATCTTAGCAGGGGGGAAAAAAGGGATTGTTTTTGGATGAGAAAGTACAAACCTCCCAAGTATTCATGATAAAGCATTTAAAGAAAGAATAATTGCAGTCCTCTAGCAAGGAATTAGAATAAAATTAATGACAAATAGAGCAATGAAGCTGAGACAGCGAGAGCTGAGACAGAACAGACTTCGTTAAGAGAAATAACGAAAGATATAATACACATACAGGATTTGCTCTCTTGAACGCCTGTGTTTATTCTTACAGTTGTAATTAAATATACATTGTTCCTCTGTACCACGGACGGGATGTTTCCATATAGTATTGTTGAAAATACAGTTTGCTTTTTACCTCAGCTTGGTTTTTAATATCTAGAATCGTGTTACGTTTTTCTACTTCCTTGAATCGGGTTCTAAGATACGTGTAGGGAACGCAGTATTCGAGAGACGATCAGCCTCCTCATTCCCTTCAATCCCTCTATGAGCCGGTATTCAGTGGAACGTGATTTTGCTATTGTGGCTGCTATCGTTGTTGTATTGCATGCACTTTTCTTTTATGTCGAGGATGTAGGTAGTAGTTTTAATGGATAGTTTTGTCGAGATTAGGCTTTGTAGAGAGCTGAGAGAGTAGGAAAAGATGAGGAAGCTGTGGTCTTTGTGCTGGGCAGCTAAATCGACAGCAAAGTGCAGGGCTATGCAGGCTTTGTAGAGAGCTGAGAGAGTCGGAGAAGATGAGGAAGCTGTGGTCTTTGTGCTGGAAAGCTAAATCGACAGCAAACTGCAGGGCTATGCATTCTGCGGTGAATATCGAGGCGCTTTTATTTAGCAGAGTAGATTTTTTGAAATCGAGATTTGGGCAGTAGCAAGCTGCTCTAACGTGTTCCGTACTCGGATCTTTACTTCCATCTGTGTAGATACAGAAAAAACCCGGATTTTGATTGTTTATATGTGAGACAAACGTATCATTAGCATTTTGCGTGGCTTGCACTTTTAGTCCTGTCTCTACATCAACGCTGATTGACAACGCGGATACCGCAAAGTCGTAGTTAAAGACACTGTACCGATTACCACTTATTATTAATGATTCAAGCTGTATTATTTCTCTCGCGCACTTAGTGATAAGCTTGTCCCTATTTCGTACGGGGATTTTTTTTGTATGCAGTAAATAGCTAATGGATTGCGAGACTTGTGTAGAACGATTCGACATTGCTTTTCATAGGTATGTTTGACTTAAGAATTTCGCTCTGTCTCCGATAAAAGTTAGTTTGCTATTCTTTGTAATTTTCAATGAAATTTGTCGATATTTGTGGATGCTGCAAAAAAATGCTATCTCGAGAATAAACAAATATATCGTCTTGGTTCATGTCTTGTATTGAAGAGGAAGTAGTACGTTACTCAAATAAAAAATTTGTTGTCTTGGATGGCTCCGAAATATTTTTTACAAATTGATGAAATTCTCGAAAAATTCGACTGCGAAGGCTCTTTGACAGTCCTCTTATAAAAAAAATTCGTTTCTAACATTTGAGATGTATTTTTTTTTCTTTCTCATAATACATGGAATCAGCTCGTTATTGTCTCTGTAGAACAGACAAGTACTTGTTATACCGCCGAATCTCGGGTAGCTAAGCCATTAGTGCTTTCGGTGTCGTCCGTATTTTATTTCGCTGGCACTTGTCACATGCCGCGACATACTTTTCTATCTCCTTTCGCATATCCGGCCGGCTGTACGCGAGTTGTATACGCTTTAACATGCGCGTAGCACCCTGATGACCATCCAAGGGAGCGTCGTGGAACTCGTAGAGTATCTTCCTTCTCTCTTCTTCGCTCAGACTCTCGCCATCGCTATGGCTCTTATCTCCGTAGCTCGCATGGCCGCCGTTATCACCGTCGTCCGAGTGGCTATCGCTGTCGCGACGTCCGTCTCTTTGTAACTCGCTGGGCGCTGCCGCCTCGCCTGGCACGATGGCTGACGCATCGTCCGTCGCGCTCGAGTCACCGTCGCAGGCTCGCGCTGTCTCTCTGGCTGCCTCGCTGCGTCGTGATAGAGTTCCCTCGAGCTCGCTGCTGTCGCGCTCTTCCTTGCGCGCACTGACGTTGTCGATTGTCTCTCTCTCTGTTCGCCGTGCATGCGAGCGCGTCGTAACATACACTCGACTCAGCGCATCTGCGTTCGTATTCCTTTTCCTTGCTTTATACACTATGTCAAACTCATGGTCCGATAGTTTTATTTTCCATCGCATGAGTCTCGATCCCGGAGCCTTTACATTAAACAACCACGTTAAAGGCTTGTGATCCGTAACCACAGTGAATTTGGTTCCGTAGATATACGGGCGAAATTGTGCCACCCCCATACGATCGCGATTAATTGTTTCTCTGTAGTCGTGTAATTTTGCTCTGCTTTATTTAGCGTGCGACTTGCGTAACAAATCGGCAAATCGTCGCCCACTTCCCCCTGCGATAGTATAGCGCCGATGACTTTATCGGAGGCACCTGTTGTCACGACGAACGGCCTCTCGAAATCCGGATATTGTAACACCGGTGCCGTCGTCAGCGCTTTTTTCAACTCCTCGAAGGCGTACTCCCGCTTCGACGTCCGAATGAAGGGAATTTCCTTTTTCGTTAACTCTGTGAGTGGCTTGGCGATCCTCGAAAAATCCCGAATGAACTTTCGATAGTATCCCGCGAGCCCTAAAAAGGACTGGACTCCCTTCATATAACGAGGTACAGGGAAATCCTTTACTGCGGCGATCTTTGAGGGATCCGATCGCACCCCCTCCACTGAGATGACGTATCCTAGATACTGTATTTCTTTCCTCAAGAAACGACATTTTCCCGGCTGCAGCGATTGCTTCGCCTCCCGTAAGCCTATAAATACTTCACGCAGCCGATTGTTATGCTCCGTCAGCGTTGACCCGAATATTACGATGTCGTCGAGATATACGTAGCACTTAATACCATCCAGACCCGCTAACACGGTGTTCATCAACCTTTGAAAGTTTGGCGGCGCATTTTTTTATCCGAAGGGCATTCGTGTATACTCGAAGTGCCCCTAGGGTGTGGAAAACGCGGTTTTTTCCTTATCCTTATCAGCCATGGGAATCTGATGGAATTCCGATGCCAAGTCGAGGGTTGTGAAGTAATGCGCCTTCCCCAGCTGGTCCAGAATATCGGTGATGTTCGGTAACGGATACGAATCACCGATCGTCGCTTCGTTTAATTTCCAAAAGTCCACGACGACTCGTAGTTTCACTTTTCCAGCTGCGTCAGGTTTTTTCGTTACCACGAGCAACGGCGCATTCCACTGGCTTCGACTCGGCTCTATAATTCCGCCTTCCAACATTTGTTTCATCTCTATCGCTATCTCTCGCTTATGCGCCTCTGGTGAACGATAGGGCTGCACCTTGATTGGTCTTACGCCCTCCCGAAGGGGAATTTCATGTACGATCTCCGTCGTGCATGGCAGCCAGTCTCCCTCAAGGTGGAAAATCTCCGCGAAATCTTCACATACCTCGAGCAATGTTTTCTTTTCCTCGGCATTTAAATGTCCCACGTCGATCGCCTCTCGTAACCGCGTGAGTTGCGTGCCGTCGTTCCCCCTCTCGTCGATGCTCAACTCGCGCGCTGTGTTCACCTCGCACGCGCTCTCGATGTCGCTCGTATTTTCTGCTGACTCGAGCGGCTCGAGTGTCATCGTCGGTCGCTCGATCTCCACTTCTTCGGAAGTCATGTTTATTACGCACACTGCATAGATGTTGCCTTGCGGTGTGGTTACACAGGCGCTAAGTGCAACACCCTCGGCGACCTCATTTTTATCGACGATTCCTACTGCCCCACTGCACGTTACAACATACGCAATACTTTCACTTCGCGGTGGTAAACGCATTTTTAATCGTCCGTCCACCAAAAGCATTCTGTGCCCGAAAATCCGTATCTTCCTGCCTCGGAGTATATCCACCTTGTGTTTCCTTATAAAGTCCACCCCGAGGAATCCGTGCACCTCCAGTGCCACCCCGGGGGGTACAACGTGGAACCAGTGTGCAACGGTACCACACGGCGTCTCAAGATGCACCTCGACTGCACATCTCGCTTGTACGGGGGAGCCTCCCAGCCCGACGATCGATACTTCTGTATCCTCTGCCACGGTTCCTTCGCTGAGTGCCTCCGCGCTTACGATGCTCAACTGGACTCCTGTATCCGCTTTCAACGTCAATACTCCACCATTGCACACAGGTGATTTGATGTGGAAGTCACTCGCGACGCCTCCAGATGTGGCGTTGACGACGGACACTTCTCGTTGTTGTCCCTTTCGGGATTCCGAGGGAACAGAAATTCCCTCGGATTTCGGTTGTTCATTACCCAGAAAATCTTTCAAAGTTTTTTGGCCCCCTTGAGCCTTCGGAGGGGCGTTATTACCGTTCCCCTTGCCCGACTGTTGCGCCTTTTGTTCCTCCTGCTGCATACGCTTTCGGCATTCTCTCCAAAGATGCCCGACTTTGCCACAGAAGTTGCACGTTACCTTCACTTGATTCACTTCCCGCCCCGGTCCCGGTGCGGGGAGGCTGTGACGTCCCGATTTCCTCGCGCAATCACGAGCGACGTGCCCCGGTATTCCACAATTATAATACTTCCGGGGTGTTGCACCCCCTCCTCCCATACTATTGCGGGGTTGGCTCACCCCTGCGTTTCCCTTGCTGCTCCCGGTTCCGAGCATTTTTTCTACCTCTGCAGCGCCCACTACAGAGTCTCGCAGAATCCCGTAATTACGCGAGCGCACAATCATCCGAATTTCGGCATTTAGGCCATTCTCAAAGTTCATCTGCGCACTCCGTCGCACAGCAGCTTCGACATATCTCGCCCCGTGGGGTGCTGTGTCTTCACACGGTTTTTCCGACACCTCCCCCGTGAGCCTCTCGAAACGTGCGGCATATGCCGCCGCTGATTCCTTCGCACCTTGTTTTAACAGGCAAAACTCGTACTACAGAGCAGCGAGAGACTTTCGCTTCCCGTACAATGCCTCGAGCTCGCTTCGAAGCTCCGAAATACTCCGTATTACTTTGTGCCGAAGTTCCCTCGTCGCACGAACTTCCAACTTTCCGCTTCGCACGAGAGCCAAGAGCGTCCCCCTCTGCTGGGGTTTCACTCTCTCCCATACCACCTCGCAAGACGATAGGAACTCCTTTAATCTGCTGGGATTATTGCCGTCGAACATTTTAATATTTTTCAGCGCTAATCCCAAGCTAATATACGGGGAATCGTTGTCGTCCTCTGGTGCAACGGTTCGCCGTTGCCTGGTACGCTCCGCTAATCTGCGTTCGACCTCGCCAGCCACGTACTCCGCCAATTCGGCTCGCATCGCCTCCAATTCCCGATCACCCCTCTCAAGGTGCTCCGCTACGCACGCCTTGGCTGCAGCAGTGTTGTCTCCTTCCGCAGGGGGGTCAGCAAATAAGTTTCGGCGCACCCCTGGGATTTCCACCCCCATGGGATACAGCCTGCTGCCATCACCGAAGGTGGTTGTCCAGTTCCGGTCCCTGTCCCAGTCGAAAAATCCCCCACGCCGTTCGCCAAGCGTGTTACGATATAGCGTCCTCAGGCGCTGGATCTCTGCTTCCACAGCTCGCGGGGTGAGACCGACCCCCGGTGGCGGTGTGCCCCTGGATTCGAACATACTATGGTCGATATCCCTGAGATCGTCAAACGCCGCCCCTCTGTGTAAATTCACTCCGTACAGAGGATTTGGTAAGGATTCCGCCCCCTGTGGCTGCCGGGTGCCTCGTGCGGCCAAGTCGCCTGTCGCGACTGTCGTTATCTCTCGCAGGGCCGAGGTACTCCGCTACCTACTGGTCCTCTTGCGTCGAAACCAAAGGATCCGTCGGGGGTGGTACCTGCCCAGATGGCCCCGCCGGCTGATCCTCCGGAACTTCCCTGTCACTCATGTCGCCTCTACTTCGAATTCTAGCCCCGTATTTCACCCTGACGGGGTTAATAACGCGCCTACTGGTTTATATTGCCCCCGTAGGTGTTAGTCTCATTTAGGAAATTCTCAACTTGCACTTACAGTGGGCAAGTGCAGTGTGCAGTGTGCTATGGCCATTCTACAGGTCGCCTTTGTGTTGGGCAAAATCCTCTCGGCTCCCTCTTCGATACTGCTCCACGTTCCTCTGCTGGGTGACGATCTTGAGGAGGTCTGCAGTTCCTCCTCGTGGCTGGTTGTCCCGTCGATCCCCTGGTGACGGTTCTCACGTCTGCATTGGCGTACAGCTAGTGATTCACTCTTGCTACACTCTTTTCACTCACTCCCGGTATCCCACCGCTGCCAACAATGTTATACCGCCGGATCTCGAGTAGTTAAGCCGAGCCCCGACGCGAGGAATTGAACCCCTTAATTAATTTAGGAAGTACCGGTTAAGCGTTGGAACCCAAGCGAGAGTAGTAATCACACGAGAGATGTAGCGAATAATATTATCCCTTTATTTATTGTGCGAAGATGCACTATTGAATCTTACAGAGTTCAGTAAGCGTAGCTAGGTCTATAGTCCGACTATGGCTAAGATATACTACTTAGGCTGACCCTTTGCACGAGTCCCGTTGATAGTATACTTGTCACAAGCAACCGCACAGTATCGGATAACCCTCTGAACTGTCGCTGCGCGCTCGTACTCGCACTTTATAGAAGATAAAGTAGAGCGAGCGATTCAGTTGTTTTCGCATGTTTTGCGAAAGATGCTCTAAGTATTCCAATTGCGGCAATACTGTTCCGAATTTCCGAAGCATCGATACTGTGTGTCGTGCGACGCGTGTCGCAACGCTCACATACCTTGGTGGTTTCCCAACTCGTAACCTCGGTTATGCTCACGAAACTCGGGGGTATAACAATTTCAATTGAAAAGAAAAATCTCATTTTTTTTTTTTTTTCATTTTTTAATGTATATTACTTTAAATATTGGGAAACTGCAATTCAATTTTTTTAAATCTCTAACAATTTTTCGAAACGAAAAAAAATTAAAATTTTACCTCGTATTTTTCGAATCACCCTTCTATTTTTTTCAATTGTTTCAATATACCTATCTCAAAACAAAATACAACGATAAAAAATAAAATTTCTCGAATTTCTCTCGGACAGTGACAATAACGAATTGATTCTGTCTGTTATGGACAAGAGAAAAAATGCTTAAAGTGTTATAACCGAATTCTCTTATACATCGACAGACGAAGAGCCCTCGCAATCGAATTCATCGAGAAATTGAATTTTTATATTTTTAATTTTCGACACATCTAAGACACTACAACTTTTTATTTGCGCAACGTACTACTTCCTCTTCAATACACGATAAGAACCAAGACGACATCTATGTTCGTTCTCGAGATATAATTTTTTTGCTTCAACGATTAATATCGAGTTAATTTCATTGAAAATCGTACCAAAAAGCAATTTTTTTGATTATTCGGCTCCAATACTTCGGCTCCTGTCCAGAGGTATATAAAAATAATAAAGTGATTCCATGTATTTTAGGGAAGAAAAAAACATTTGAACAGATGCATTTAAAGGGGACATTAGACCCGAATGGTAAATGGTAATGGTGTTCGTGTTGGTAAAGATTTTGTGTGTTTGTTTTATACTCATTTAATTCGGTCATAAGTGTTAAGCCAATAAAACGACCTTTACTAGATATGATTTGATTCGTTACATTAATTTGATCAAGTTCTACGCGTTGCAATTCGTTATATTTGTGTCGTGTCTGAATTTTTCACAATTGATCGTAAAATAAAAAGGAAATATCAGTTGTGTTACGTCCCAGAGGTTTACCGGCGTACGCGTAGACTTGGACGTTCGTCTCAGCGGTCACCCGCGCTTTGAACTTGGCAACGTAAGACAGGAATATTAATGATTTAAAGGGTTCGGTTCCTCGAATCAGATCGAAAGATCCCGTTTCGAGAGTAACAAACTTCGCGTTTTATTAAGTCAAACGTAAATTACGATTGATACAAATATTATTCGCGAGAGTATACGTGTGTGAATGAGAGACTCTAAATTACAATCTAACTTAATCGCGGAGGGAAGTGTCCGCTCTAAGATGAGTCCAACCGAATAGTTTGAAAGTTGAAGTAAGACTGAATTTTGAGTGAAAGGAACTGGCCGTTGCGAGGCGGCCGAAAATACTGACAGTGCGCGACACGGGCTATTGCTAAGCTAGAGGCAAATCCAGCATGGGAGAAATCGCGAAATGCTGATTAGGTAGTGAGACGAAAGAGTGAGTGTTCCGAGAAAGAGAATAGAGGTATTGTTCTACCGCGGAACCCCTTTACTCGGTACACGGGAGTTAGTAATAGTAGTTAGTAGTAGTAAAAGCATAGATGGGAAATATAAAGAGGAATATGGAATATAAGTATAGTATCGGATTCCTTGCGACATGTGTACTACATATACACTGTCGAGATACAAGAAATTCGAGTGGCACGCGCCTGAGCGTGCCATCGTCGCACCAAACGCATAGTCAGCAGTTTCGCGAGCGAGGCCTCCTCGGCGAGCGTCCGATTGCGAAACTCGTCAAACACCTGAGTCGGCTTTACGCAATTCGAGGTAACTCCGATCTCTGAACTCATACGGTAATTGGGGTAAAAGATATTTAACAAAAGATGGTGAAATGAGAGCATCGAGACGATGCCCATCATCAAGGGAATCCGCTGAGTCGAACGCTCCACTTTACGCTCAGTAAAGTGTGGCGCGAGCTCATGATAAGTAATAACAAGAATATACGAGTTGACATCGATCTCCGTTCATATAAAGGGAACAGAGATCGAGTGTCAGACAGTTGTTAATCGACTCGTGAGCTGTACGTTTGGTCCGGCAAGATCTAAGGTAATAGTCTTGTTAATTGATACACATAGAACTGAGTAAACTGTGTGAACTGTGTGAACTGTACGAACTGTGTGAACTGTGTAAACCCCACGTGTGTGAACTGTGTGAACACCACGTGTGCGAGCTGTACAACTGTTCCAAGGGAATATTGGAGCATATAAACTGTATCTACGTGTAAGACTTCTAACGAATAAAGTACTCCTTTGTTATTAATCTTCGGTTCAATTCTTACTTGGGTTCCAACCCTTGACTGGTAATCCCTATAACATAATATCGGAGCGAATCTCCGATACCACCGACTCAGAGTAGCTAACTGGGCTTCGGCGGCATAACATTGGTGGCAGCGGTCCGATACCAGAGTAAGAACGCCTTCCGAGGAACCGGAGACAATCGAATACACCGTTAGAGTCACCAGAGAAAAGTGAAAGTAAAAAGTGTAAACCCTACGAGAGGTGTAGGTAAACGTGAGTGCTCTCAGGGTGAGTGAGGCACAAGAGGAACCATTATACGACATCCGGAGTCGTGGTTCACGTTCCAGCAACCGGAAGTAGCGTACCGGGGAACAAGGTCGTCGGGCGAGCGACCAACAACGGACCAAACGGGGGAGAAAAACTGCAGATTCTCCTACGGGACGTCACGAAGGCAAGTGACAACCTACAGTTCACTAGGGGGCCGAAGGAACGACCGAGGTTCCACACCGAGGCGGTGAAGGCAACCCAGCGTGTGGCCAGGCAGTACACCGTAAGTGGCTGCTACAGAATCAGTTTGTACTCTCACCAGAGAAAAGGTAATCTCGCTAGAGTCGGTGTATACGCTACTAACGAAGAGACATAAGCGACATAAGCGAAAGGGCGAAAATGATCGCCAGTAAGAGCCACACAGGACTTCCGGCGGTACCGGAAGAACCGTCGCATGTGACGCGACAGGAGGACGATTCGGAAAATCAGCACCATGCAAGCCAGAAGGCGGAAAGGTCCGATCGGGAAAGGGAACTCAAGGATCACGTAACGGAGACCACCGGGGCACCCGACACGCCGTCCTCACCTTCCAGTGAGGGGAAAAATTCGAGACAGCGGAGCCCGGAGTTCGGGATGAACCTCAGGTGGGACGCCATCTGCGACGAACCCGACGAGGTGGATGACAGCCTCAGCGATCGCGGGGATGGTATGAGGGAGCCAGCTGGAGGACACGATCCCCAGGGGATGGATGGCAAGGAGGTAGAACGCACGGGACGTTCATCAAGGCAACGGCGTTCAGGGGAATCCCATCACGGGGATGGCGAGTGCACCACGCGCGGTCAGGGATATAAGGATCCTGGGAATACAGGGGCGGAAGTAGAAGCTCCCTTTAGGAGTGTAAAATCGCTCTCAGCATTGCGGAACAAGTTCTGCGCACTGAAGCAAGGGCGGGGAAAGAGCGTCGCATCGTACGCAGCACGGACCGACCGGATGACCGCGAAGGCAGTCGCCAAGTTCTGCAAGGGATTCGGGATGGACGAAATACGTACCGTGGAAGTGGTACTGCGGGATGGCGTGCGGAAGAACTTCGTAAACGGGCTGCATCGGGAAATCCGAGAAATCATACGCCCTCGACGCTATCACAGCCTCTACGAAACCGCCGTAGGCGCAGCAGTGGTCGAAAAAATTCTGAGGGGAGACTGGGGTGCCCGGCACCCCACACCGGCAGACCTTCGGGAGACACGGTGTTACTCATGCGGTGGCATGGGGCATCTCGCACGAGGTTGTCGGCAAAAATCGGGTGGTAGTAAGAGTGACTCGCGACAGCCGAAGGAAGCCAGCAATAACCACAAAACAAGTGGTAATAAAAAATCGGGTGAAATGAGCTCGCCAATTCCGAGCGTTAAACGTGAGATAAACGCAGTGGATATCACCTGCAATTACTGCAAGAGAATTGGACACGTTTGGAAGAGGTGTGAGACGAGGTTACGTCGACGAGGACAAAACCCACAGCAACAGCGTCAGCATGCTAAGCTGAACGAAGATAACGGAAAAGTTCAGAATAAAAATCGGCATCGAGGAGAACCGAAAGCGGACTCGAACAATGAACAACGTGCCAAAGGGCCGTTCCGCGTGAACACCGTGACGATCGCGGACAACGGGACGGACAGGGCAGGAAGTAACTTCCACGTAGAATTCCCCGTGTCGGGAAAGGGGACTCTCACGATGGCAGTAGACACTGGCGCTCAGGTTAGTGTGATAAGTGAGAACGCGGTGAAGGAAGGGATGAGACGAGAAGCAACCAACGTCACGATCATGGGGGTCGGTGGTGCACGAGTGAAAGCGATCTGCATGGCAACCATCGAGCTTAAAACCCCACAGGTAACAATCGCGCATGATTTTTACGTGGTACCCGACAGCGTGCCTCTCGGGGTGCATGGACTCTTCGGAATGGATTTCATGAGGAAACATAAGGTCGATATCCTTGGTGGTAATACCATTAGAATGTATGGACACAGTATGCCGCTGACAGATGGGGGGTTGGAAGTGGAAACGTCATCGCTGGGTGAAAATACTGTTCATTCTACAGTGGGTGAAAACGTCGGGATGCCTGAGGGTAGCGGTATTACCGAATGTGTGAAAGACGGAACTAGTGTCACTCCGCGTGGAAACCCCTGTGTAAAAAATGTGATGGAAACAACGAGCGAGGAACTCGCGGTTAACCGATCTACGGTGACACCCGAGACCCTTGCGTCAGCAGATAGCGAGGAAGAAGGCGAGGCCGAATGCCCGACTCACGATGTAAACACAGTCAGCGGAAAAAACTGTGTCGTGCGCTACGCAAGGCGACGAGACGAGGTCAAAGTCTCGCATCCCAGCAATGGGGAAGTATACTCACAACGGGAAGTATGCGGAGATGTTGGAGAAATCTTCAACTTCGAGGGAGGTCCAACCTCGAGTACGCGGGCCATCGAGGACGGGGAACCGCTAGGGGAAGAAACGCGGACAATACAGACAAACCTCTGCAGGTTGCCGAAGGCACATAGCCAAGGGATGAAAGAGCAAACTGCAGGGATGCTGGGTGAAAAAGCAACGCGCTCGAGCCGGAGTCGAAGGGACGCACCGACGCTCGTCGCAACGAAGAAACCCGACATAGCGGGAGAAATGGGGATGCGGGTCAACATGGACTTACGCAAACTGAACGAGGCTACAATCGGTAGCTCATATCCATCGCCAACTACGGCGGATGCTCAGGATCAGAGAGGACGAGCTCGGAATCTCGCAACACTCGACCTCGGGCCTGGGCGGATATCCATGACAGAGGAGAACATGGAGAAGACAGCATTTGCAATATGGCGAAGGCATTACGAGCTTACGCGGACACCCTCCGGGATAGATGGCGCGACACCGACGTTCCGATAAGCAACGAACGAGGCAAAACGTAAGCAGGCGGGAGTCGGTTAATTAGGGGGAATATTATAAGAGTATAATGGCGGGCGATTCCGGGCGTTAGGATAGACACACTAACGGATATTATTAATGTTATCGGAATCCCGTAAACTAACGTGGGGAATTCGGAATTTCTTCCAAATATCTTGCTAGATATTTTTTGGACAAAGAGATGACGTGTAGCGTACACGCGGAGGTTAGCGTGAACCAGAGGAAGGGTGTGTTTAATTACGGGAAAACTATACGACACAAACGGGACAACGTGTCAGTAGAATCCGCGAATTTCTTATTAATCGTTCAGATCCTTCATTTCGAACTTCGTGTTGTAATTTCTGAGTCGCAATTCTGAGTAGATACTTTAATTCCGTGGGAAATAGAGAATTACAAAAATATCTGCATTTTATAGAAATCTGCTGATAATCTGTTAAACATTTGAGTTCAGTGGAAAGTAGAGAATTGCGAAAGTATCTACATTTTATTGGGATCTTGTTTGTTGAGATTTTATTGAGATGTTAACAATCCGTTGAACATCTGAATTCGGGAAATTCCGGGGCAGTTTTCAAAAAGTGTTGTTGAATTCCTTTATTTCGAAATTTTGTTGAATATTAAAATCTCGCTGCGTTGCGAAATAATCGAACTTTTTCGGGGATATGAGACACTTACACTCATTGAATATTTTTACATTTTGGGAAAACGCGAATTCCACAGATTGCGTGAGGTAACATAGGATGTAGGGGAATGTGAAAATTGTAACCGTTATAGTAAACACCGGATATTCGGGCTTTTGGGAATTTCGGTACTTTGATTCGGTAGCTCGCTGGAGACGAGCGAAAAGAAGTCCGTTGACTTCTTCTCTTTTGAGGGGGAAGGAATGTTGTACCCCGAATATCGCGGGTATTACGGAGAGTGTATTTCGCAATAAATAGAGGTATGCAGGCGACACGTGAGGCGCGATCGCCGAGCGCGCGACTCGCAATCGCGCGTCAGCAATTAGCGTAGCGAGTCAGCGGTTAGCGTAACGCGGAGCCTCCAAATTCTCGAACAGAATCTGGAGCGTCAAATAATAAACAACGGGCATCGAAAAACAGGGATTGTCGCAATATATCCGGTGGTCGCAATATTACCGATTATCGCAATAATGCGATGTGCGTCTGGTCCAAGCGATTCGAGCAAGGAATCTGAGTTGAAAGTATGATACGTTATAGCGGGTCGAGCCTAGGTAGGTACTACCGAAGAGTGAGTTACATCGTGAAGGTGAAACAGTTAATTGTTCAGTAAACGACGCTGATCCATGAGATGTACGAGATTGTTGCGAATTAATCCAAGGGGGATACTGAATTACGAGGTATAATCGATTGTATTTGATACTGAATTACGAGGTATAATCGATTGTATTTGATACCGAATTACGGGGTGTAAGTTGCATCGTGAGATGGAAACGGGTGAAGAGAGAGAGGGGGAGAGATAATAATTTCGCGCTCGGGGACCAGCCCCCCGAAGCGCTGGGCCAGGAAGTTACATAGCCGTACAGTGACATAGCCGTATGGCCATTACCCGTACAGTGTACACACCTCAGTGGTAAAAAATAAAATAATAAAATCCCATATACAAGGCAGGACGCTGAGATAATCCGGTGGTGTGCCGATAGAAGAGATAGAAGGGAAATGGGAAAAGCAATAAACGCGTAATGAGTGTGCGATAAATAACTGATAGCATAAATGACATAAATGGCGAATATGCAATGGATGCGGTATGGGATATCGGTAGTCACGCGATGGACACAAAAAACAAGCGCTTCAGCGCCCTGCGGGCGCAGAGGCCATTGTTGGTGGGCTCCGCCCCCCAATCCCCCGAAAAATGTCCCGAGGGGACATTTTTTAAGGTACTCACGGGGGTACACGTCGCGCTACGCGCTCCGTACCAAGTTTGATTACACTTCGCGTTATGCGCTACGTATCGAATATGTTTATACGTCGCGCTGCGCGTTTCATCTGAACCTCCTGTGTGTTTGAAGATAGAAATATTGAAACAATTGAAAAGAACGTAGAAGGGTGGTTGGAAAAATTCGAGATAAAATTTGAATTTTTTTTTTGTTTCGAAAAAATTTTAAAGAGATTTGAAAAAATTAAATTGCAGTTTCCCAATATTTAAAGTAATTTACATTAAAAATGAAAAAAAAGCTGAGATTTTTTTTTTTCATTTCAAATCATCCCGCCACAGAATATCAACGTCGCGGCGTGTGCGAACTTTATCACGTCTGCTATGGAATTGTCGTCGGCTTCCAAAGTTTGACAGATAGAATGAACGGAAAAAAAATAAATAGTCGCGATTGTTTTCAATTTTATTTGGCAAATTGCAATAATTTTGGATATTCGATGATTCTTCTTTGTGAAATTACAACCAAGTTTTTCAGTGCACCCGTGAAATTTATGATTTTTATTACGAATGTGAATGATGTATTGTAAAATATTGTGAATGGTTTCGTTCAAAATATATTATTTTCGAAATAAAAAGGGCTAATATTTGTAAATCAATGTGTGATATTTCGTGTTTTATTTTTCGCAACCAAATTTTCTTTTCTGACATGATGAAAAATTGTTTTTTGGAAAATTAAAGTAACATAACCTTTAAAATAATTCCTCACTAGAAATAATTGTAGAATAAAATATTAAGAAATGTTAGAATGTCTTCAAATTTGCTGTGCATAGTGTTTTCGATGCAATGAAATATTGCTGAAAATTAGAAAAAAATTCGTTCGTAGGTTTCAAAATTGCAGCGCCGTACGGACCTTTGACAGGAGAAAATGGATTTTTAAATGAAAAATGCCTGGAAAAAATGTTCAGAGACGTCGGAATGTCTTCAAATTTGCTGTGCATAGTGCTTTCGATAAAATAAAATAATGCTGCGAAAAAGAAAAAATTTGGTTCGTAGACTTCATAATTGGAGCACCGTACGGACATTTAGCGCAACAAAATTGAATTTTTATTTTGGAACAACTCATTAAAGGCTTCGCAGTAGTTTCAAAATGTTTGTGCACAATAGTCATGATGTGATAAAACACTCCTGGGAAGGAGAACAAAATTGGTTCGCACCATCCAAAGTTACACTGTGATACGGACGTCCGAGAAGATAAATTCAGTGAAAAAGCTATTTTTATTCAACCGCAGGCTAAAAAAAATATTTCCAGTCATCGGAGTCACTTCAAATTAACTGCGCATGAAGTTGGAGATGCACCGAAGTAAATTCTGAAAAACTAATTTTTTTGGAGCATACGCTGCGGCGAATCCCCATCGAAAGCTGTGTGAAGAAGCCTCGATGGTCATTTTAATAGGCACTCTTTGCCTATTGTTATAGTGAGTGCCTAAAAAGGTGTAATGGCGTAATAGACAAGTCGATCAACTTGTCTCGTACAATCGCTTCGGGGCGAGGACGAACCCGCGGAAGCAATACCATGATGGCGAATTGCTATAGTGGTGTCTCGCCACTACCGTGGATTTCAAGTGCGGCGTTCGTCATTAATCTTCATGTTTATGGAATGCGCATTTTCGATTTATATGCACCAGGGGTGGAAGGTGACGTGCACGGGGCAACGTCAATAAACTCAGGATTTCGAACAAGCTGTCTACTAATTGATTGTTCCGCATTGGTAGCCTTTCGTTCGGCAACACTCAACGACGAGTGGAGAATTTTTGTGGAAAGGAGATATCACAATAGTTACGCAGTGGCGACATCGCGATGGGAACGCGATAAGTACGCAGTAAACACATGCGATAGGATCCATCATGTGCGCCTATGGCACAGACTATTGTATGACTCGCGTGGACTGACAGTGATGCAATGGTGGATACTTCAAAGCCGAGGCGTACTGGTGATCGCATGGGGAATCCTTTCAAGCAACCATAGACGACAGAAGCTGCATAGTGCGTCAACGATGTGAAGAAATGTATAACAAATATTGGTTCAAAATATGGAGATATGGCGAGGAATCCCGGAACGTGAAATGATTCAGCGTTAGTTATCCGGAAACGCTTGTTCAAGTATATCCATCGTGAGTGAACATTTTCTGCAGTATCAATGTTCAGCGACGACAGGGGGATAAAAAAGGGACCCAATTAAATGGTGCGAAGGTGGTACATTCTCACGGACCTCTTGATCGCAACGGCATAGCAGGAGATTTGACGAAGTAACTGTATTAGAATACAGGAATGATATCTGCTCGAGGAGGACCCGTACCATGGAAGTCGGAATAATTAGGACAATTCCATCGTGGAAGTTGGGGGATTATCACGACCCACTTTATCGAAGTACACTATTGGATGTGGGAAAAAAAGAAAAATACATTTTGCTACCAAACGCCTTGGGTGTTCCCCCATGGATATTTGAACGGGAAAAACCCAGAAACAAGCGACGGAAGGGAACGATACCACAGCCGACAGCATCTCATCGCTTCGGGGAGCGAGGACGCATTACACTGACGTCAAGCCTCGAAGTCGGTCGTGCAAATGGTAACGAGGGGTAGAGCGTTACCAACGAACGACTCCTGGCTATGCGAGGGGGGCTCGCAGCGGGAAAAACATAAATAAAAACACGGAACGCAGGAGAACATAGCTGGCTAAATAGGTTTATTTAAAACGAATATCAACCTCGACATCAAGCTCGACGTTTAAGACAACGGGGAGGGCTACGGTACTCGTCGAGGGGGAAAATCGCCTGCAGGTGCGGCGATCACCGATCGGTACTGCCCTTGGACAGGGAGGAATGACACCAGTACCGAGCGGCGGTCCCTGCGGGTCCGGCCGTCAGCGGTAACTCCGTGGTCGGCAAGGGACTCCTCGGGGGCGGGGGGCGGACCGTCAGCACAACGATCTCCTCATCGCTGGAGTCCTCGCTGTCACTGACAACACCATCGCTATCACTGACAGCACTGTCGTCACTGACACTGGCGTTGCCACTGTCCTCGCTGCCACAGGCATCAGTCAGCTCGTCGTCGCTATCTCGAACGCCTATGGGCTCGTCTTCACTATCACTGATGACGATGACGTCGACATCGTAGCGTGGCTTCTGCAAGGGAGCATGAAGCGAGCGTAAATAAAATCTATCTACTTTTAAAGATAAACTGAAAAGTTCGAAATTGAAAAGGTCGACTAGGGAAAAAGGAAAAAAAAAAAAAACAGAAGGTTGATTTCGATAACCTTCGCACGAAAAATATCGCAAGTTGTAGCGGAAAAAAGAGTGAGACTTAATTAATTAGTATTATTAATAGGTTAATTAATGGACCGATAGATTCCGATAGACTAGTAAATTGGGTGAACAATTTGATGGGCATTCTAAGATCCCTGGAGAGGTAGCTAGTTTAGAAATCGAGGCGTGGTTGATTAAATCAATTGGGATTTGCAATTTCAACAAAGAGGAAAAATAACAATAGTAGAAATAATAAAACAATAACAATAATACATTGACGTAGGAAACTCACCTTCACTGGATGAGCCATTTCTTTTCTAAGACGAGGATGGGTGAAGTGAAGTCGAGTAGCACAAAAGTTGGAGTAAACACAATTTATAAAAATATTTTTTTCAAAAAAAAGGTACGCCAAGTACTGAAAAATCCGATTTGCAAATATTATTAAAACAAAAAATGAACCAAATTTTATAAGCCAAGCATAACAGAAAAAAAGGATTCTATATAACAAAAAATATTGTTTTTTTTTGGAAAAAAATTACTGTAAAAAATTGGCGTTCCGGTGTTTGCAAGCGTCACAATAAACCACTCTTTGCATTGGACATTTTTCGGGGGGATTGGGGGGCGGAGCCCACCAACAAGGGCCTCTGCGCCCGCAGGGCGCTGAGGCGCTTGTTTTTTTTCATTTGATTATTTTGACATTTGGTTGAAGAATTTATTTATCGTTCAAACGATATTTCGAATTTAAATTATAACCGAATTGTTGATTAATCAAATGCAAGTTGTGTCCCCAGTAGGCCTAATCAACTTGTAAAATATGCGTGATAATAATAATTTATTATTAGCACGAATATTATTTAGTTTTTATTGAGGAAAAAATTGTTAATTAAAAACTTCATTCCACACAACATTGTTGATTTCATTAATATCTTCCGAATCGTTTTCAATGAATAATTGATTCGGGTCTTTACATCTCGACAATGCTACATATAATTGCCCATGAGCGAATAAAGGTCTTCGGAAATATATACCAACTTTTTCAAAACTTTGACCTTGACATTTATTAATGGTTATTGCAAATGCTAGAACGATCGGGAATTGTCTGCGATATAAAATGAATGGTAAGGAAGAAAATTCTCCAGTATCTAATATGATTCTTGGAATAAATGCACATTTACCTTTTTGGGTTCCAGTTATTATTTCTACTTTAATATTAAATTTGAATAACCCAATGACTTTCATTCTTGTTCCGTTACATAATCCATCATTTATACTTAAATTTCTGATGAGCATAACAATTGCACCAACTTTTAATCTTAATTTATGAATTGGTAGTCCCGGAAATTTCAAAGAATTCAAATATTCTATTGGATAATTTAGATCGACATCACTATCGGCTTGATCGACTCCTTTATGTTTTGCATAGTCAATACTGTAATATATTTTTTCTGTATTGTTTATTTTTTTAAATATTTTATCATTTAATTGATAAACATCCTCGTTATGGCAAGACGATATAGCACGATTTGATAAATCATCACTTTGGTTAATTATAGTTCCGTATATCGTCGTACAAATATCATTCGTTTTCCAATTTTCGGATATTTGTAATGATTTTATAAGACCGCTGCCAATTTCCAATAAAAATGTCGAAAAACGATTATCACATGTTCGCATGTTTTTTTCTAATTTCATAATTTTAAACTGATGCCACATGTTAGAAAATTTTATTGTTTCGTTGACGATAGCATATTTTGTTGCATTTTTTACAACTGGCAGAATTTGTCGAAAATCTCCACCCAATATAATCAATTTGCCTGCAAATGGAAGATGTTCAACGTTACAACAATCACGGAGAGTTTTATCGACAATTTCTAACGCTTTTTTTGGTATCATTGATGCCTCGTCCCAAATAATGACATCACATTCCCTCAATCTTTTTTTATCTGAATTTAACTTCAAAAATGAAGTTTCTATACTCGTTAAGTCCAATGGTAGTCTAAAAGTTCTATGACTCGTCATTCCTCTTGGCAATAATATCGATGCAATACCCGTCCATGCCATTGATAATACTTTATTTCCGATTCCTAAGAAATAATGAATTAGAGCCGTGTATAAAAATGTTTTTCCTGTACCTCCAGGACCATCAATGTAAATCATTTTTTTATTATCTTCTTTGATTATATAATCGAAAATAAATCTTTGATCTTCGTTTAATTGAGCAATAATTTTTTTAGATTCATCTTTATGAAACATCATAATTTCTTTTTCAACATTTAAGTCAATTAGATTTTCATCTGGTTCGGGTAACCCAAAATCTGAACATTGCCTGTTTTCTAATTTAAAAATTTTATTTATTTCTTGTAATGTTCTATTTTCATTATTATCGAGAAATCCTTCACAAAAATATTCTTTAAATTTATCCCAAATTTGTCGCGAAAATACAAAATTATCAGAAATAATAAACCACGCGAAGAATTTACGCAACTTGTTTGGCATCATAATTGTACATGCTTCTTCGAAAATCTTGAAAATTTCAGTGTCACATTCAACCAATCCCATTGCAATTGCTACTTCTTTGAAAGTATTGTAAGTTTCATTTTCATACTTTTTCAAATCATTGAAACTCGTCGCTCCTTTTACACGATTTAATATTAATTTTAAATGAAATCGATCAACGTCCTTTGGACTTACACTTACGATTCGACCAATTGCTTTAGAAAATGCACGACGTTTTACCCAAATTTTTTTCTTCAAATCAAATGAATAATTTTTTGGAATATTAATGTAAAGGAATCGTCTTGCACTCTCATTTTTTTTATTAAGTTTGAACCACGCTGTTAATGTTGTCTCGCTTTTTACCAGAGCATCTTTTTCAGTATTTTCTTAGAAAATTATGTGCTGTTGACTTTCTAAATGTACTGCTAAACGAACAATAGGATGCGATCTATCCGAAAGGGGTAATTCTTCTATACGCCAAGCTGCTTCCATGGGACTAACGTAACGACTATCAATATAATCTGAAATTTCATCGTAATTTTCTGAGTTAACGTTTTCATTGTTTCTTTTCACTTTCAAATACGCTCGATCATGTCCCTTGTGCAGGTATTTATATATATATTTAACGCTCATTATGGAAGCACAATATTCAACATTTACGTGACATTTATATTTTTGAAGAATTTCTGGATTGTATGGGACTACCATCGAATTATCAACTGATACTAAGACGTTACGAAGACGTCTTGTTATTGAAAATATTTTTAATAATACTATTTAATTTTCCTTAAAAAAGAGAATTTTAATATTTATTAATATAATAACTTTAATTATTATAATTATATATTTAATACATTAATTAATTTAAAAATTAACCCTATAAAAATATAAAAAATAAATAAAATTTTTATTTTTTAAATAAAATTTTCATTTTAATTTTATTTTCTAAAAAAAAATTAAAAATATAATTCTAATAAATTTTATTTTTTAAAAGTTTTTGTATTTAATTTTTTTTTTACTGAGGATTTTTTCTATATTTTTTAATCTTCCCGGGAAAGAAGATTTTAAAGGTATAATTCTAATAAATTTTATTTTTTAAGAATTTTTATATTTAATTTTTTTTTATTGAAAATATTTTTAATAATACTATTTAATTTTCCTTAAAAAAGAGAATTTTAATATTTATTAATATAATAACTTTAATTATTATAATTATATATTAATACACTAATTAATTTAAAAATTAAGCTTATTAAAAATATAAAAAATAAATAAAATTTTTATTTTTTAAATAAAATTTTCATTTTAATTTTATTTTCTAAAAAAAAATTAAAAATATAATTCTAATAAATTTTATTTTTTAAAAGTTTTTGTATTTAATTTTTTTTTACTGAGGATTTTTTCTATATTTTTTAATCTTCCCTGGGAAAGAAGATTTTAAAGGTATAATTCTAATAAATTTTATTTTTTAAAAGTTTTTATATTTAATTTTTTTTTATTGAAAATATTTGTAATAATACTATTTAATTTTCCTTAAAAAAGAGAATTTTAATATTTATTAATATAATAACTTTAATTATTATAATTATATATTTAATACATTAATTAATTTAAAAATTAAGCTTATTAAAAATATAAAAAATAAATAAAATTTTTATTTTTTAAATAAAATTTTCATTTTAATTTTATTTTCTAAAAAAAATTAAAAATATAATTCTAATAAATTTTATTTTTTAAAAATTTTTATATTTAATTTTTTTTACTGGAAATTTATTTTATATTTTTTAATCTTCCTTGGGAAAGAGGATTTTAAAGGTATAATTCTAGTAAATTTTATTTTTTAAAAGTTTTTATATTTAATTTTTTTTGCTGGAAATATTTTTAATAATACTATTTAATTCTCCTTGGGAAAGAGGATTTTAAAGGTATAATTTTAATAAATTTTATTTTTTAAAAGTTTTTATATTTAATTTTTTTTTACTGGAAATTTATTCTATATTTTTTAATCTTCCTTGGGAAAGAAGATTTTAAAGGTATAATTCTAATAAATTTTATTTTTTAAAAGTTTTTATATTTAATTTTTTTTTTACTGAAAATATTTGTAATAATACTATTTAATTTTCCTTAAAAAAGAGAATTTTAATATTTATTAATATAATAACTTTAATTATTATAATTATATATTAATACACTAATTAATTTAAAAATTAAGCTTATTAAAAATATAAAAAATAAATAAAATTTTTATTTTTTAAATAAAATTTTCATTTTAATTTTATTTTCTAAAAAAAAATTAAAAATATAATTCTAATAAATTTTATTTTTTAAAAGTTTTTGTATTTAATTTTTTTTTTACTGAGAATTTTTTCTATATTTTTTAATCTTCCCTGGGAAAGAAGATTTTAAAGGTATAATTATAATAAATTTTATTTTTTAAAAGTTTTTATATTTAATTTTTTTGCTGGAAATATTTTTAATAATACTATTTAATTCTCCTTGGGAAAGAGAATTTTAAAGGTATAATTTTAATAAATTTTATTTTTTAAAAGTTTTTGTATTTAATTTTTTTTTTACTGAGGATTTTATCTATATTTTTTAATCTTCCTTGAGAAAGAAAATTTTAAAGGCATAATTCTAGTAAATTTTATTTTTTAAAAGTTTTTATATTTAATTTTTTTTTGCTGAAAATATTTGTCAACGAAACAATAAAATTTTCTAACATGTGGCATCAGTTTAAAATTATGAAATTAGAAAAAAACATGCGAACATGTGATAATCGTTTTTCGACATTTTTATTGGAAATTGGCAGCGGTCTTATAAAATCATTACAAATATCCGAAAATTGGAAAACGAATGATATTTGTACGACGATATACGGAACTATAATTAACCAAAGTGATGATTTATCAAATCGTGCTATATCGTCTTGCCATAACGAGGATGTTTATCAATTAAATGATAAAATATTTAAAAAAATAAACAATACAGAAAAAATATATTACAGTATTGACTATGCAAAACATAAAGGAGTCGATCAAGCCGATAGTGATGTCGATCTAAATTATCCAATAGAATATTTGAATTCTTTGAAATTTCCGGGACTACCAATTCATAAATTAAGATTAAAAGTTGGTGCAATTGTTATGCTCATCAGAAATTCGTCTTCGTTTTTTTTTACATATACGAACGTAGTATTGGTGAAAATCAATTCATAGATTCGTGACATTTCGTTAAAATTACCATGCCGGAAATACCGAAGCAAAAGTGTTTTGAAGTGAGAGGGAATGAAGAATTACAACGGAAATTAACGGAAAATTAATAGCCACCGAAAACGTTAGAGACTGCATTCGAAAATAAACTTTAATATTGGGGTATTTCGTATATTGGGGTATAGGTATATATTCTAAGTCCCTCTAAGGGGGCCAAGGGGAGAGAAAAATATTCTAAGTCCCCCTTAGAGGGACTTAGAATATTTTTGGTCGATGGGGTGCCCAAGGGGGAATCCCCTTAGAGGGACTTAGAATATTTTTGCCCTCCCCTCGATTCCTGACACGGCGGCGGCGGCGGCGGCGGCGACAGCGGCGGTAACTTTATATATATAGAGAGATTTTAATTTTTTACTAACTTCTCGGTTCGTTTTTTTTTTGTTTTCAACTCCTTGTTGGTTTTTTTTATTTGATCGCTTCTTTTTCTTTCTTCTCCTCCTCTTTCTCTCCCCTTCCACATGGGTACTTCCCTGGGGTTGGGAAATTGACGGTTCAGTGTCTGAATATTCAGAGATTCCCGAGTCTTCGGATTGTTCGTCATTTGTTTTTGTTTCGTTGTTTTCTGCTGCACTGATGGGGGGAGGGGAAATCGTTGGGGATCGTACCTGCCGTCTGGCGTATCCTTTTTCGATCAGCCATTCGGTAATATTTTTCTGCGGTGCTCTCCATCGAAATACTAGGAGGTGCGATCCCTCCGAATCTCTCGTTAAAATGAGTTGTCGTCCCCTCCAATAATCATTTGAGATTTTTCGTCGCTGCGTCGTCCCATTCTGTGCCGATGCGTTCGATGCCAGAGACCCGTGCGATTGTCGCATGCCATTTTGGCAATGCGAAATGAGACGGCAGGTCGAAAATATGTTGCCTCGATACTTCGACCTCTGAAGCGAAGTGTCCGGCGAAGAAGCGGTATCGTCCGTCGGCACCGTATCCGATGAATTTTGCCCGGTGTGCTGAGGTGCCAAGCCGAAGGGCGTAGAGCCTTCCAGGAGTTGGAGGACTCGTGATCGGATGAGCCCGTCGAGTTTGGAATTCCAAACTTCGTTGTGATGCCAGCGTTGACAAGAAAAGCTGCGGCGTTGTGACGCAGAGTTCCGTTGGGGTGAAACATCGTGGGACGATGACTTCGTAGCGCTCGCCGAGGAGTTCCTTGTGAACTTCGTCCATCCTTTGATGGACAATTCTACGTTATTTCACTTCCTTTCTTTTTTTTTATTTTTAGAAATGTGAGTTGAGAAAAACGAACCTTTTTTTTCGGAGCAATCGATGCGGTGTACGAAAAAAAACACAATGTGGCGTTTTCCCAATGCGATAAAAAGAGAGAGAAAAGACCAACAAAACTTGGCACGCTGTATCAATGACGCGCAATAATGCGACACCATGTGTTTATTGAGACAAAGAAGAATCACGAAAAAAAAATCTTCGTCGTGAGTCGATTCCACTTGTTGCCGGTGGACGCCGCGGAAAACTTCTCTCCTCTCTTTTTTTTTCTTTTATAATTTTACATTATTTCACTTTCTCCTTTTTTTTTACGTTGTATCGGTTATTTTTACGCGTCGCGCACTTTTAATATCTATTTTTTTTTTTTTTTTTTCACATCGTGAAAATCGACTGGCCGGCGCGACGTATCGAGGGACAATGGTGTCTTGGCGTCGTGTGCGTAGCTCGCGACTCACAGACCGCGTGGCGCTAATCGTAACTTTCCGATGTAACTTATCGGTTATATTTCCTCGCCGAATAATTCGGTGAGTTTTTTCATAATTTTTTGTTGTTTCTTTGATGGTACCGCACTCGTTGTATTTTTTAATGTTTTGTTACTGTTTTTTTCTATGTTTATTTTATTCCTTTTTCGCATATTCTCGCGAATCGGTTTCTCGTTGATTTCTGTTGGAGCGGAAAATTTTGGCGAATGAAATTCGCCTGGCATCCAGGTGCTTATATCGGAAATGACGCTCGCAATTGTTTCTTTGTCTGATCTTTGTTTAATTTTTCTCGGAGGGCTTACCGGAAATGGTGTTATCTTAACCGGAAGTTCCGTCATTTCACGTAAAATTTTCTCGATTTCATCGTCTTCACGATGTAATTTTTGTATGTAAGGGCGGTAACGATGGTAATTTGATGATTCCTCCGGAAGGTTTAGTGGCTTTATAGAAAAACATCTTTTAAAGTTCTCAGGTTCTGTTTGTACGGCACGGTCTTTCGCTGGTATTTTACATGTTTGTGTTGCGTTGCCCGGCACGTCCACTGTACCTATTTTACAGGTACTCCACTTTTTCGGGTTTTTTAATAAAGTTTTAATTTTTATTTTTCTTTTCTTTTCCCAAAACCCTCTTTCACCGGATTGGACACAGAAATTTCGCGTTGTTATAAATGACTCAGTTTACGTAGTTGCGTCCATTTTGCACATGTTTCTTGTTCAAAATTCACGGTATCACTGGAGCAATTTATGGGTAAAGGGCTCAAGAGTTCTACCTCCCCTCTTTATTGCGTCATTTCTTCCGAGATTACGGTGTTTTGATTTTTATTTTTGGTAATCTCCTCAGCTATGTCGGTATCGTCGGGATTCTCTTGCGAAAAATATTTTTTTAAATTTGCCGCATGGTACATTCCTCGTTCGATTTGAGTGTTTACTCCCTCAAGAATGTATGTGGCCGGGGCGATTCGTTTTTTTATTCGATACGGGCCTTCATATATCGAAAAAAATTTAGCGACCATTCGGTTTGCAGGATCGCTCACGTTACATGCTTTTTCCAATACTAGATCACCTTCGGAGAATTCGACTAATTTATGTTTTTCATCGAATCTCTTTGCCCGCAGACGGCCTTTTGTTCGTATCCTCTGGGCTGCGAGAGTGAGTTTTTGTTCGTATTTCTCGTTTGATTGATCTTCTTGAATATCGTGGAATGTTTTGTGACGTGATTTTTTTGAATCAGCGTCACAAAAACCAAAACAACCGTAACTCGCATAAAAATACTGATTTTTAATGCTGAAGTTTCGCGTTACTGCCTCTCCCAGCGACATAAGATACCGTCTAGCTCTCGCTAAAATATCGATCGAGATTTTTGCAGTCTACCTTTTATGTTTTTTTGTAATTATTACGAATTGTTTCAATAACGTTCATTATTTCAGTTTAAATTCAAGTTTCAGATTTAGTTTCGTTCAATATTGCTCTCAGATTTAGTTATTCCTTTTGCTTTGAGATTTAGTTTACTTCAGTTTTAGTTCAGTTTTGGTCGGGATTCTCGAATTCGCTTGGTGGGACAAAGTTAGCAAATAAAAGGCCCAAGTGAAGGAGAGACTCGACGAAGTGTCTTGCAACTACGTTAAAGTCCGGTGCAAACCCGGCACCCTATAGAAAAGTGCAATGCGTTGAGATCAGGCGGAGGTATCGTTTGGTCCAGGCAAGGGTGGTGGAACACCTTGCGCTGCGTTATAGTTGAGTAGAGCCTTGTATCTCACGCATTGATTAAGGGAAGCAATTTCGAAGATTCGTTCAAGTTACCGCGTTATAGTATCGGCTCTCGATTCCATAAAGTCATGAGATGGTTGAGAGGGCAGTAGTTATCGATCAAGATCCCGCAAATAATAACGATAATTCATTACGAATTTCCGTAGGCAAAGACAGTCGACGGAGAGCTGCCTTCGAGGTAACTCGGGTCTCTCTCGCGCTCCCGCTATCGTAGGCTTCGGCCTATTGTTCTCGCGCTCGAGCCATCGGGGCATCGTGTGATCGCTGTATCTCGCTCGCGTTACCGTGGATCCCGCTACCGCTCTCGCTCTCGTGTTCGCGCGTTCGTTCGTCGGTTCGTGTGTTTCGCGTGTACTATCCTCGGTAGGATTCCGAAAGGAATTCTTTCCGAGTCGATAATTCGATAGACGCGTTACAATTAACGCTCTCGAGTTGAAGTACATGTGTGTGAGTTCTCGTGGGATCGTCAGATGCAGTTGCCGGTCCTTTTTGGATAAATTACGCGCTTCGGTGAGTTTTTTTGATTTATCGAAGTTATCGTTCCCGTGTCGCGCTCGTGGCCGCTGGTCTCGCTTCGATCTCTCGATCAGCTGAGTACGCGCGATGCACGTGCGTGGGATCCCGTGGCTCCAAGCCAATAATAATTATTTTTCGCGCGCTATTTTATTCGCGCCGGATCGCGACCCTTCTACCACAACCCGCATCCTGAGCAACCGTGTGCTTCCGCAACCGTTCGCTCTCGCGAGTACATCGGTGTTAGTTTCCGTTTTGTTGTGTCGTTCGTTTTGTCCCTGCGGAGGTCGTCGTTCCACCGACCTCCTGATTAGTCCGGTTTGGGAATTCCGGCGAAACAAAAATTCACCCTGCGGAGGTCGTCATTCTACAGACCTCCAGTTTAGTCCGGTTGTTAATACCGGTGAAACAAAATTAACTGGCGTCCGCCGGGACGCCGATGCATCCGCGAGGGTGGACGGCCGAAGGTGACGTAAGTTTTCGAGTTCGTGTTTTTTTTTTTGAGTTTCGATCTCGCTCATCTTTTTGAGTTTTGAGTTTTTTTTATAAAATTAGTGTTGCGTTCTCGAGATCAAGGAAAAGCCGTCACAAATGGCGCCCAACGTGGGGCCACGCCAATAGAATAGCCGTTCCCGTTAATCTCGATTTTGCTCTCGATTTTATTGCTTCGATTTCGATCTGGAGGCAATAAAGTAAAATATTTTTCTCGCTCTCGCGTTATTAATTTAACGCTTTCTCGTCGTGGATGTTCGCACGAACCCACTCGTTCTCGATGACAGTTACGCACATTCAACATTTTTTTCTTAAATGTTTTGTGTGTCGTTTGTCAGCTCTCGGATGTCTGAAAAATTTGTTAAAATTTTTTCGGTGATACATCAGGCTCCCGATATGCCATGAAGGCATATTTTCGGCAATTTTCGTCATTTTTCGACTTTTCGAAAATGATGAATTTTTCTCACTCCCGAGCTCGCGCGTCGCACGCGCTGGGGTGGGGGGCGATACCGTTAGCCGAGTCCCGGCTGCGATCGGAAGATACTCGAAATTGTGACAAACAATTTTTTGAGTTTCGAGGACTCCGCTCCTCGCTCTTCGCTCTCGATCGCCGATCTCGGAGATTCCTCGACCACTTCGTCGGGGACACTTGCCGTGAACAGTCGAGAGCTCCCGTTCTTCGGAGATGCTCTCGATTACGAAGACTCTTCGCACACGCTCGTGACAGCTCGTTCTCGTGCGAATTACTTTGCGCATTCGAATTAATTTTCGATGCCGAGGTAATTCTTGCTCTCGCAATATTTCTCGATTTCGAATTAATTTTCGATTTCGATGAGATTTTCGCTCCCGCAATATTTCTCGAATTCGAATTAATTTTCGATTTCGATGAGATTTTCGCTCTCGGAATATTTCTCGATTTCGAATTAATTTTCGATTTCGATGAGATTTTCGCTCTCGGAATATTTCTCGATTTCGAATTAATTTTCGATTTCGATGAGATTTTCGCTCTCGGAATATTTCTCGATTTCGAATTAATTTTCGATTTCGATGAGATTTTCATTCTCGGAATATTTCTCGAGTTCGAATTAAATTTCGATTTCGATGAGATCCTCACTCCCGGGATATTTCTCGATTTTCGATCTCGATGAAATTCTTGCTCTCGTTTTCGAACGCAAATTAAATTTCGCTGTTCGAAAAAATATTCCCGCTTTTCGAACGCGAATTAAATTTCGCTGTTCGAAAAAAAAATATTCCCGCTTTTCAAACGCGAATTAATTTTTGCCGTTCGAAGATTTGCTCTCGCTTCTCGAACGCGAATTAAATTTCGCTGTTCGAAGAATTATTTTTGCTTTTCGAACGCGCATGGAACAACGCTGTTCGGAAAAAAAAAATACTCCCGCTTTTCGAACGCGAATTAATATTCGCCGTTCGAAGATTTGCTCTCGCTTCTCGAACGCGAATTAATTTTTGCAGTTCGAGAATTCGCTCTCGCTTCTCGAACGCGAAGTAATTTTTGCAGTTCGAGAATTCGCTCTCGCTTCTCGAACGCGAATTTATTTCGTTTCGAACGCGAATTAATTTCCGCCGTTCGAAGATTTGCTCTCGCTTTTCGAACGCGAATCAAATTTCGCTGTTCGCGAATCACGATATTTCCGAACGCGGATTAATTTCGCAGTTCGAAATCTCGCTCTCGCTTCCGAACACGAATTAAATTTCGTCGTTCGACCCTTCGTTCTCGTTTCCCGAACGCGAATCAAATTTCGCTGTTTGAGAATTACTTCATATGTCGAATGCGGATTCGATTTCGTAGCTCGACATTTCCTTCTCGCCTTCGAACGTGAATTAAATTTCGTCGTTCGAACCCTCGCTCCCGCTTTTCGAACGCGGATCACTTTTCGCTGTTCGAATTCGCTCCCGCCTTCCTGGACTCGAATTCATTTTCGATGTTCGGAAGTTATTTTCGTTTTTCGAACGCGGGGTAATTTTCATCGTTTGGATTTACCCTCGCATTTTCCAAACTCGAATTCACATTCGATGTTCGAACTTGTGTTCGTGCCCTGAACTCGAATTAATATTTGATGTTCGGGACGTATTATCGCTCTCGAACGCGAATTAAGTTTTGCTGTTCGAGGTTGCTCTCGTTTTGCTGGACTCGAACGAATTTTCGAAGTTCGCAATTTGATCCCGTATCTCTGAACGCGGAGTGATAGTCGCCGTTCGGGATTTATTCCAGTTTCTCGAACCCGAATTAATTTTCGGAGTTCGGAATTTATTGCGCTTCGAACGCAAAGAAAATGTTGCAGTTCGAACCCGTTCTCGTTTTCCGAACGCGAATTAACTTGCGCAGTTCGGGATTTGTTCTCGTTTTCGAACTCGAATTAATTTTCGACGTTCGGGATTTAGTCTCGTTTCCGAACTCGAATTAATTTTCGAAGTTCGGAATTTATTCTCGTCTTTTCGAACTCGAATTAATTTTCGACGTTCGAAATTTATTCTCGTTTTCCGAACTCGAATTAATTTTCGACGTTCGAAGTTTCTTCTCGTTTTTCGAACTCGAATTAATTTTCGATGTTCGGAATTTATTCTCGTTTCTCGAACTCGAATTAAGTTTCGAAGTTCAGAATTTATTCCCGATTTCGAACTCGAATTATTTTCGACGTTCGAACTTATTCCCGATTTCGAACTCGAATTATTTTCGACGTTCGAACTAATTCCCGCTATCGAACTCGAATTATTTTCGACGTTCGAACTAATTCCCGCTATCGGACTCGAATTTATTTTCGACGTTCGAACTAATTCCCGCTATCGGACTCGAATTTATTTTCGACGTTCGGATTAATTTTCGGTTCCCGAACTCGAATTGACTTTTAAGGGGACTCATCCCCGCTCAATTCAGGTTGGTTCTCGGATTGATCGTGAAGTGGGATCCTTTTCCACTCCGATCTTACGACCGTTCTCGGATGGATTGTTGGAGAGAATTCTCTCCACTCCTATTTTCCTGAGACTCTCGAAGAACCCTCCGTTACGATCGGAGTAATTTCAACCAGGCGATCGTGTCGGGATACGACGGATTCCCGACTCGCCAAAAGGAATAGAATAGAATAGTAATTTATTTGGCCCTGGGATAAAATCCCCTAAGGACCGAGAGCATACAGAGTTGCGACATTTTTGCGTAGCAACATTTATGCGACATTTGCGACATAGTTTAATAAAAGGGGTTGATTTCGGCTGTAGCTCCCGTATAGGACCCCTAGGAGGTCCTGATCTCACCGTTCTCGCCTTGTAGGCCCTTAGCCTCAGCGATCGAGCAGTTGGAGGTCAAGTTCTCGTATACGACTTCGGTCGTAGTTCCCGTTATGAGCCTTCGGGTTCGGATCTCGATAAATGGACGGAAACGTCCAAGTTCTCGCATATGGCATCTGCCATAGTTCTCGTTAAAAGATCGAAAGGCCTTGGATCTCGTTGCAGGAATTACCTCCGAGTTTCAGGGAATCGGATCCCGCTGCGCGATCGTCCCCCGCCGGAAACAACGAGCAGGGAGGGAATGATAACGCACACATTTCATTGATTACTCATGTCGTCCTTGAAATCATTTTTTTTTTTTTTTTTTTTTTTTTTTTTTACGCAAATACCTTCCCGTACCGCGGTTGAGGCATAGTCTCTCGCGAGGTTCCCGTCTCACTCACAAATGAAAAAAGCTCCCGACAAGTAACAGTGAGTGAGAGAAAAGATCGCGGCGACCGAAATACGGGCCGTGATCCGATAATAGTTCCCGTACCGAGAGGCAAAACCCTCTCGTGCTGCTTTTCCGCGAAGGTGATCGCGAGTTCTCGCTGATCCCCGCGAAGGAAGTCAGTTGTTCCCCTTACCTGCTACGCAGGGTAAAGATCTCGGAAAGTTCTCGTAACCCCCTTGGATGAAATTCGGGAAAGGGTGCTTGAGTTCATTCTCGCACACTTCGCGTCCACTACTATTTCGAACTCTAGTTCGAAACCCTCCCTAGGGGTGAGGAGTTGTGACGTGATTTTTTTGAATCAGCGTCACAAAAACCAAAACAACCGTAACTCGCATAAAAATACTGATTTTTAATGCTGAAGTTTCGCGTTACTGCCTCTCCCAGCGACTTAAGATACCGTCAAGCTCTCGCTAAGATATCGATCGAGATTTTTGCAGTCTACCTTTTATGTTTTTTTGTAATTATTACGAATTGTTTCAATAACGTTCATTATTTCAGTTTAAATTCAAGTTTCAGATTTAGTTTCGTTCAATATTGCTCTCAGATTTAGTTATTCCTTTTGCTTTGAGATTTAGTTTACTTCAGTTTTAGTTCAGTTTTGGTCGGGATTCTCGAATTCGCTTGGTGGGACAAAGTTAGCAAATAAAAGGCCCAAGTGAAGGAGAGACTCGACGAAGTGTCTTGCAACTACGTCAAAGTCCGGTGCAAACCCGGCACCATATAGAAAAGTGCAATGCGTTGAGATCTAGCGGAGGTATCGTTTGGTCCAGGCAAGGGTGGTGGAACCCCTTGCGCTGCGTTATAGTTGAGTAGAGCCTTGTATCTCACGCATTGATTAAGGGAAGCGATTGCGAAGATTCGTTCAAGTTACCGCGTTATAGTATCGGCTCTCGATTCGATAAAGTCATGAAATGGTTGAGAGGGCAGTAGTTATCAATCAAGATCCCGCAAATAATAACGATAATTCATTACGAATTTCCGTAGGCAAAGACAGTCGACGGAGAGCTGCCCTCGAGGTAACTCGGGTCTCTCTCGCGCTCCCGCTATCGTAGGCTTCGGCCTATTGTTCTCGCGCTCGAGCCATCGGGGCATCGTGTGATCGCTGTGTCTCGCTCGCGTTACCGTGGATCCCGCTACCGCTCTCGCTCTCGTGTTCGCGCGTTCGTTCGTCGGTTCGTGTGTTTCGCGTGTACTATCCTCGGTAGGATTCCGAAAGGAATTCTTTCCGAGTCGATAATTCGATAGACGCGTTACAATTAACGCTCTCGAGTTGAAGTACATGTGTGTGAGTTCTCGTGGCATCGTCAGATGCAGTTCCCGGTCCTTTTTGGATAAATTACACGCTTCGGTGAGTTTTTTTGATTTATCGAAGTTATCGTTCCCGTGTCGCGCTCGTGGCCGCTGGTCTCGCTTCGATCTCTCGATCAGCTGAGTCCTCGCGATGCACGTACGTGGGATCCCGTGGCTCCAAGCCAATAATAATTATTTTTCGCGCGCCATTTTATTGGCGCCGGATCGCGACCCTTCTACCACAACCCGCATCCTGAGCAACCGTGTGCTTCCGCAACCGTTCGCTCTCGCGAGTACATCGGTGTTAGTTTCCGTTTTGTTGTGTCGTTCGTTTTGGCCCTGCGGAGGTCGTCGTTCCACCGACCTCCTGATTAGTCCGGTTTGGGAATTCCGGCGAAACAAAAATTCACCCTGCGGAGGTCGTCATTCCACCGACCTCCAGTTTAGTCCAGTTGTTAATACCGGTGAAACAAAATTAACTGGCGCCCACCGGGACGCCGATGCATCCGCGAGGGTGGACGGCCGAAGGTGACGTAAGTTTTCGAGTTCGTGTTTTTTTTTTTGAGTTTCGATCTCGCTCATCTTTTTGAGTTTTGAGTTTTTTTTGTAAAATTAGTGTTGCGTTCTCGAGATCAAGGAAAACCCGTCACAGTTTGGATCCATCGTTTCCAAACACGAGTTGGCTTTTTGTTGAAATGTAACTCAATTGGAGTGAATTCCGTAGTATCATGGTAAGTCTCGTTCATACAATCTTATATCACTCTGACCCATTTTACCCATGAGGAATGTCTCCCGGTTAATAGACTGCGGAAGAATCTTCCGATCTCTCTATTAACCGTTTCCACTATATTCCCTTGACGATGTCGGATGGATGAAAATATAGCTTATATATTTTCCTCTTTGAGTTTGTCTAGCCATTTCCAGGATGTAAACTGCGTCCCATGATCAAATTGTAATGCTCGTGGTTTACCATATGTCGGTATGTAATTATTAAAGATTTTATTTGCAGTGGTCAGCGCAGTTGCTGTTTTTAATGGATACAATACGACGTATTTGGAAAAAGCGTCGATTGTAACCAACAGATATTTCATCCCTCCGGCTCCGGTCGGTAAGGGACCGTAAAAATCTATTGATACCAGATCTCCTGGTCGTTCGGCGGTCAGATTTTGTTGCGCCGCGTATGAATGTTGATTTGGTACTTTGTTTCTTTGGCAACTATCACACGTGGATAGAATCTTCCGAATTGTATGGTACTACTTCGGATATGTAAATGATTCATCGATAATTTTCCATACTTTCTTGGGCCCTGCATGACCGTAGAGTCTGTGTGTGTCCCAAACCAGTGTCCACATTGTGTCTCGTGGTAAAACCACCCGTTCGTAGTTTATCGCCGAGATTTTCAATAAAACCCCGTCTTGTAGACGGTATCGATGAAACTTCATTGTTCCTTTCCGTAAACCCAAGATATACTCAGAGAGTCTCTCGTCTCGGGCTTGCCATTCTGCCATGTTTTTGAGTCTTTCCTCGAGTTCACTAGAGGGTTGTTCGGCTAATAGAGTTGCAATGGTGATAAGCTTGCCTTTGACCCCCCCTGGATCTGGTACAGAATGTCGGCTCAGCACATCTGCGACTACATTCCTTGTCCCTGGACAATGTTCGAACGTGAGATTATAATCTTGGATTGCCAAAACCCATCTGGTGAGTTTCTCATTCAACAGTTGACAATTTTTTAGGAAGATTACTGCCTTGTGGTCGGTTATTACACGGATTTTTGCCCCGTTTAAGTATGTACGGAACGTTTTTAGTACCCAAACGATGGCTAAAAGTTCTTTTTCAGTTGTCGTATACATAAGCTCGGGTCCTTTTAAGGTACGGCTTGCAAAAACAACAACCGCAAGCTCCCCGTTCTGATCTTCCTGGGCCAGAGTTCCTCCGAGCGCATAATTGCTTGCATCGGTTTGCAGGATGTATTGTTTGTTGGGGTCGGGATGTTTGAGTAGAACATTCTCGATAAAGAGTCTTTTTACGTTTTGCAACGCCTCTTTTTCTACCTCTGCCCACCTCCATTTCACGCCCTTTTTTAGTAGTTCGAGAAGAGGTAGGAGCGCACTAGCGTGGTGTTTGGCGAATGTTGTGTAGTAGACCGTTAAGCCTGTGAAACCTCGCAGTTGTTTTATGTTTCGTGAGTCTGGGAAGTCTTGTATTACCCTAATTTTGTCAGGCTGTGGTTTTATTCCCTCGGTCGTGATAATGTGACCGAGGAAATCCATTTCTTGTCGAAAGAATTAAGCCTTTTTTAATTTGATGGTCATCCGGTGATTCTCCAATCTTTCCAAGAGTTTATCGAGATAACCCATATGCTCTTCAAAATCCCGTGAGATGCATAACAAGTCATCCACGAAGTTAATGATATTGTCACCGAGATCGCGCAGGACAATGTCCAGTGCTCGTAGGAGGCTGGCTGCGCATGTTTTTAGTCTGAACGGAGTTACGATGAACTCGTAGACTTTACCCCTGTGTCGATAGGCGGTGTATTTATACGAGTCAGGGTGCAGAGGTACCTGCCAAAAGCTATTGGTTAGGTCCAAACTCGTCATGACGCCGATTGAGTGGCATCTTTGAAAAATCTGTTCAATGTTTGGTGTGCATTCGTGGTCGTCTGCTAAAACTTGATTAAGTTTTCTGGCATCCAGGCACAACCGAACTGAACCATCCTTTTTCTTGACCACGATAAGGGGATTTACCCACTCACTTGTCGATCTTTGAATAATTCCGTGTTGCATCAGTTTCTCGATTTCTCGATCCACTTTTTCTTTAAACAGCATTGGAATCGGGTAAGAGTGTGCCACTATCGGTGTGTCCATTGTGACCTCTAAACCATATTGGTACACTTGGATTAACCCGGGCCTCTTCCGGAAAACATTCCTATGTTTCCAGAGTACCTCTTGTAAGGATCGTTTTTCCCTTTCCCCCAAGAGAGGACTTGCGCTTACTACTTCGTTGATTTCATCTATCGAGACTCTATCATCACAACTTTCCCGTGGTTTTTGTTTTTCGATAGTTGCAATCGTGGGCAGTTCGGAAATATCTGCATTCTCTGCTGGTTCCTTAGGATGCTCTGCTTGTTCTAGTGGAGCGTTCTGACTTTCCCCTTTGTTCTTTGGACGTTTGGATGTGACTTTTTGGGTCTCGAGTGTGCTGTAATGACCTTTTTTGGCTAAGTTATCATCTCTGGACCCTAACTGCGTTGGTACCGTTAGAGTCACCTCGTTATATTTGACCCTTAATGTGTCGTTTTCCACGTTAATTAAACTTTTCAGAGGTTGTAGAGTGTCTACTCCGAACAAAACATCGCGGATTAGCCTCGGAACGACCAGATATCGAACGTATGTTC
Organism: Buathra laborator; assembly: GCA_934046635.1. Lineage (NCBI taxonomy): Eukaryota > Metazoa > Arthropoda > Insecta > Hymenoptera > Ichneumonidae > Buathra > Buathra laborator. The sequence continues at coordinate 3,593,061 of OW203893.1, read as the reverse complement.
GCACTTGTCCAATTTCCGTTGTTGCCATAATCTGTTTCGTGATTCGGCATGGCCTTCCCTTGATTGCTCCCTTTACTGTTACTCCCGTTACTGGAAGTATTGGACAATTTTTGAAAATATCTCGATTTTCAATGAAAAATTCTTCTGATATTGCGGTCACTTTGGATCCGCTGTCGATTAGAACGGTGACAGGGATTCCCTCAATCTTTGCATAGATCTCAGGACATTCCATTATCGGAACGGCTTGTTCTTCATTTACCTCGTCTCCTATCAGAAATTCTCTAGTATCTGAGAAAATTGTATTGATTGGAAACCACCTTTCTTCGCCTTTGTTTTCGTTTATCGTTTTAACCGTTGTACTCCGCGTTTCCTCCTTACTCCCTGTATCCGATACGGGTACAACGGGTATTAGTTTCCTGCCTTGGAGGTAGAAAGTTTCGCAACGTCTACCTCCGTGACTACGGTTTGGATGATTTGTTCTTGTTGCGGCGGGTTTTATTGATCGTTATTCGGGGGATAATTACGTTTTTTTTTGTTCCAGGGCGGCTTCTGCCCCCCCCCCCCCCCCCCCCCCCCCGAACCTTGATTCGACTTTGGATGGTTGTTCGAGGAATTGTTACCTTTGGATTTTTCGCCCTCTGGAATTTTGTAGGGTTGATTCTCCTTGGGTCCCTCTGTCTTTTTATCGGAGGATTCCTTATTGCGTTTAGCATTAACCGGTCCTCCTTGTTCAATTTTCTCCAGGAAATCCATGAGTTCCTCGAATGTCTCAAACCCGCGACCGACGATTGTTCCTTGGATCTGATCAGTAAAGTGTTGCGCTAAAGCGCTGATGATCCCCTTGTCGGTAGGTGGTGGGATGAGATCCCGAGCGCTCCCAAAGATACCCGTTGCGTACTCGACTTTGTTGGTCTTTCCGTCTTTATTGAAAAATCCGAATTCGAGATTTCTCCGGACTTTCCTCTGCACATCTTTGCTCCAATATCTCTGGACAAATTTTTATTCTACCTGGTCGACAGTGTTAACGTACTCCTCGACCAGAAGCCACCATTCTTTTGCCGCTGCTTTGAAACATTGGCCAATGAGGTATTTCAATTCTGCGGGTTGTGGTTGCATAACCACGCAGTATTGTTTAAATTCCCTAAGGAATTTCATTGGTCTTTGCGTGCCAGACGCATCAAAAGTCGGTGGAGTCAGACGGATGTGATTTTGCGTTGCTCGTCTGTTACGTAGTGTTGTATTCTCTACTTCCGGTTGAAAGTCCTCATCTTCTTCCGGAAATTACGCTTTTTTTTCCGATTGGAGTGATGTGTTGGGACAATCCGGGTGCTTTCGATATCGTGTCCGTCCTGGTGACTAATTTTCTCTGCCAGATCTTGTACTCTGGCCTCTAGGTCCTATTGTACCAGTCTGTGTTGTGCCTTCGAATTGTCTTGGACCTTCGAATCCAAGTCACGCATCTTATCCTTCATGGAAGCAGTTACCTTGCTGACTTCCGTGGCGATATGTGTTTGGAAAATCTTAGTCTTCTCCACAATGCGCAATTCAACACATTCTAACCGGCTATCGACCGCTTTTACAAGTGCTTTCTCCATCGCCTCGATGGCATGACTCGTTTCTTTTCGGTGTACCATGAAATTATTGTCGATGGTTTCACATCGGCTGGTCACATCGATGACGACTCTCGCCAGTCCTTCAACCTTCATCGTCATGTCACGCATAGCCTCGCGTATCTCCAATAGAATCTCCTCAGTTAGAGTTGATTCGCGGAGTATTGAGGCTACACGCTTTGGTGGGATTTGCGTGGGGAGAGGCTGGTGTTTCTCTCCAAATTTCCCATGTTCCTCAGCCAGGAACACTCTAGCCGCGTTTGATGGTAGCGTGATATCTGCTTTGGACGTTCCTACGCCTGAGTCAAACAGCGCTTGGATCTCCAGATCCTCGGGTGGTTAACACGCCTCTGGATGGGTTTTCCGTTCGATGATCTGGATGCTGTTGTCGGGTATGTGGATGGTGTCGTCACCCATTTTCTCTTTGGTTTTATCGACGCCGTTGGCCATTTTAATTGTTTTAGTTTAATGAATTTAACAGATTTGTAGGCGCACCTGCCCCACGTTGGGCGTCAGTTGTAACGTTTGCTTTTTGGAGGCTTACTGCTCTTTGCTCCAAAAGGTTCGTTATTGTGAGTTTTTGGCTCACTTAGATGTGAGGGCCGGTGCTGAAAATAAGAAATCTGTTCGTTGATTGGAAGTGTCAACGTAAATTGAGTTTTTATTAAACAGATGTTGTTGATACAAAGAATAGAATGATCTGAAGTGAATTATTGGTTTGCTGCATCGTTTAATTCTTTTATTATTAGTGTGCGAAACAGATCGAAAGGTTACTTTATTGCGGGTAGGAGGATTGTGATTCTACTCTACACGATTCTTATTAGACAATGACTAGACGAAAGTAGTCGCCGAGGTCTCCCAGGGCAGTCGCCGGCGCTGTGTTTGGAAAGGAATTTTATATTTAAAGAAAATCTGTTCGCTGAAAATAAATATAATTAATTTGTTGATTAATGGTGAATGGCCGACGTTGGTTCTTCCTTCTCGGATCGGATCGTTGGTAATGGAAATCTGTCCCTTGCTTCTTCTTAGCGTCGGGACTCTGTCGAGTAAAGCAACGCTTAACTCGAAAAATGAAAAGGTATTGAATCTTTGCTATCGAGAATTATCGATAAGCAAAATTGAGGACTCAAGATCAAACGTGCCGTGGCCGCGCATGAGTTCCTCTCCGTTCAAAAGTTCGGATTGAAGTGAAGTGCCTCTGTGCTCGCGATCGGGTCTTATATATCCGAGCGCGAGGCCCTTTTTTGTGTCTATTGACGCACGACGTACGTCCAACTTCGCTGTCCTTTATTATCGCTGCCCGGGGTCTGCCGCAACAGCTTAAGAAAACCGTGTGCACAAATGATGTAATACTACCGGGCAGCTCATGCTATCGACCGTAGTTATTGATTGACTGCGCGGTCGGTAATTCGCATGCTAATTTCTTCGCAATGTCTGGTAAATGACCGATAATCGATCTGGCATTAATCATATGAATTTTTCGTTCTAATTATTTATTTTATCTTATAGGTACAGAGGTCGAGGGTTTTATACCGTCTCACCATGGATTGGGTTACAGCAGAGCTTTGAAGAATGAAGATGATGGCGGACGCGCGAGGCGCATAGGCATCAACATAGCGGAAAGGAAAAAATGTTATACCCTGTTACGTCTCAGAGGTCTGAGGAAACGGTAACTTGTATTCAAAGCGCTCAGCGGTGCCACGTGAACTTGTTCGCGCGCGCGACTCAGAGGTCTATCCTATTTGACTTGTCCGCGGGGGCGACTCAGTGGTATGGGCTACTTGTCGCGTAACCTCAGAGGTTACTTATTCGTTGCTATGATTGACTTGTACGTAAACAATTTATATTATTTTTGGGTTCGGTTCCTCGATTAAGATTCAAATACCGTTCCTCAAATCACAATGTAGTTTATTTAAAATGCGGATATAAATGAGGTAACTTCAATCGATGATTTTACTGCAAGTACAACAATAACAAGTTTAAGGAGGTGATTCTAATTTTGAGTCGATCGGATGCCCATGTGGAAATTTGGTGGTGATACACTGGTTTGAACTCAGTGGCTGGCAAGTTTTTCTAATCTAGGATTTCTGGAGAAGAACGAGACAGTAGACAATTAATTAATAGTAGAGAATTAATTAATAGCAATCAATTAATACTCGACGTATCCTGGCATGACACTGGTTAGAAATTCCCGATTATCATCAATCACTACACGAATCAGTTTTTCTAGCCAAGCATTGTCTAGTTATTGTTCAAAAATTCTAGACTAGAAAAACTTGCTACGACCTCAAAAATTGATCGGCAAAAATTTCTCACGAAGATACATTTCCAAATGTCCCACGCTGAATCTATTTATTTTAGTACATGTTGTAAATCTTGCAAATCAAAGAGACACGCATTCGTTTTTATCGGTAAGCCTGACGATTTGAAGTGTGAAATAGCCCCAAGCTTGGCAAAAAATCGACCAACAGTTTGATATCTGTAGGAGTACTAGTTACATTTTGATGAAACTCGGTGTAAATATATTTCATGTCAACACGAACTATAAGCAATATTGTATAACGCGGTTCAACCCATTACGGGTGTAAACTACCTATAATTCTTTTTTTGCAAACGAATAGTCCGACTGAAATAATTGATAATATCAAAGGGAACCTTCGATATACAATACTATTTTTAGTTCGTGCTGATATGAAATCTCTATATATAAAAATCTTTGTTCATTTGTGAACGAACCTTTAGGGTTCGACCCATAACCCCCTCCCCCCTGTTCCACCCCATAAATCGTTACCATCGCCGCCAAAAAAATATGTGTTGCTTAGATTTTCGAGCTGTACAACATATATATATTAAAACAAACTGAATCGAAGTGGGACATTTGAGATGTTTCCTTGTTAGAAATCACTTTTTTTTTGGGCTCCGCCTAATCACAGCACGAATAAAGCGACAACAACGAAAACTTCGCATTACGAGTGAACAATGTTGGACTTCGATAATTTCGATACAAACAAAATCGCAATATGATGACTCACAAACTTTTTAAAAGAGTACCGATAAATTCGATCGTTCAATCGGCTTGAGTAAAACATAAAAAATGGAGATCAAATTATTGTCACCCTAGTGTTCGTACATATTATGAGCTCGGTCATTTACTACTTATGAATAATCCATTCCTAATATACAAGATCCAAGAAGTTTTTTCTCAAGTTCTGAATAGTCGAATGGATAAGGTCACAGCCTACGAATTGCAACGTACAAGGTTCGAGTCCCTGTCAGGGTTATAAATTTGATACGATTTTTTCAGGATATAATACGAATACAATACGAATTAATTAAATCAGTCCGCAATGTCAAATTAAATAAGTGAAATTAACGATACAGTTTACTGCAAATAATTTTTTTAAGCAATTAAGATTCCGTATTCTAGTCGAAATTAGCTAGTCAGCCTCTGCCAGTTAAACTATTTACTAGCTAGAAAGCGCGAAATTATATATAAAGCCAGCCACTAGATAGTTTTACTAGACAGCCACTAGATATCGACTAGCGAAACTGGCTTGTATCTGTACAGTGGCGAGTTTAAATTTCCATACGGGATATTAGTATAAGACTTTTAATGTGCGTCGTTCAGATGGTGGAGTAAGACTGATTAATTAGAGGTAATGACTGAGATCGCGATTCACGCGCGATCATAGGAGAGAGAGAAACGATATGTTAAGACAGAGAGGGAAAGGTAAAATCGATGGAAATAATAAAAATGCTGATGGAGAATCGCGTGATATCGGGGACCGCGGCGCGAGGTTCGTTGCACGGCTTTCCGTGGGAAAGGCGATTACGTGCTCACGGTCTTTCCGCGAACGGATATGAATCGCTGTAATTTGATAAAGTATATCCGGTGCATGATTTGGTGATGGAATAATTAAGAAATCGTATGAACGAAAATATCGCGTTTGGCAGGGCAGGACGTAACATACCCTAGCTTTGAATATTTGTGGGGACATTGTGGGAAGTGAGAGTCCTAAAACTGTGATCTCTTCAGAAGAGGCGCTTCATACAAACGTGATTGAACTTCACTTGGGTAAATTCGTTTAATCATTAATTAAATCGGAGTACTTTGTAACCTGCAATCCCCTGATTTAAAAACTGCTAAACGAAAACACCCCTACACCGCATCTCTTGATTATTACTGCGATTTCTCTCCTAAAAGGACACTGTATTATCTTAGTTATCCCTTGAGTATCGGTACCCCCTTCATCCGAGAGTACCGTATCCAACACCTCCCACCACCTCCACTACCTTTACTTCTAACCACAGAAGTACACGCCCCCCCCCCCCCCCCCCACCCTCCTCTCTCGCACCTTCTAAAACCTTCTCACCTTCGTTCTGAATCCTCTTAACGAGCCGTGTATGAGAGGTAACACTGGGACGCCAAGGTTTTGAACTAGAATTTAAGTATACTTTTTCTTGACTTTTTTAAATAATCGTACTTGACTTTTTTGATTTTTCAATCTTTTTGAACAAACCACGTTGATGGTACTTGGCGGCGGTTTTTTACATTTTTTTGCAAAAAAAATTATTATATCGGAGTATAGAAATCGAGTATATGCATCGAGTATAGAAAATCCCACAGAAGGAGGTAATGCCAGTAAAGAACATGTTATGATAACGTTCTGTGCTGACGCGAGCAGTAATCATCGATTACCGTTGTAGATAATTGGGAAATCACCAGAATACTGACACTTCAAGAACGTTGCATGTGTACTCGTCATATACAAGGCTCAGAAAAGTTCCTGGATGGACCGTCCACTTTTGATGGACTGACAATACAGCAATTAGTTCAGCGTAATCATAGAACATAATAAAGCCATCAGAACAAAACAAGCGAATCAGCGCCCTGCGGGCGCAGAGGCTCTTGTTGGTGGACTCCGCCCCCAAAACCCCCTGCAAAATGTCCCTTCGGGACATTTTTTAAGGCACTCACAGTGATACACGTCGCGCTACGTGCTCCATATCGAGTATGGTTACACTTTGCATTATGCGCTACGTATTGAAAATGTTTATACGTCGCGCTGCGCGTTTAATCTCGGAAGAACGTATGGGGAAACAACATTTATCAATTATGTAAATTGATTCATAGTGTTTAACCTTTATCGAAAAAAAATATTTCGTTTTTATACAAATTGATTATTATTATTCACAACTAATTTTTCCTTTTAGTTTGACGATAAATTGTCAAATATTCAGACACGAGACAAATATAGCGAATTGCATCACATAGAACTTGATCAAATTAATGTAACGAATCAAATCACATCTAGCAAAGGTCGTTTTATTGGCTTAACACTTATGACCAGATTTAATAAGTACAAAACAGACACACAAAATATTTACCAACACCATTACCATTTACCATTTGGGTGTAATGTCCCCTTAAAATTAATCCCTTTAAATGTTTCTTTCTTCGCTAAAATACATGAAATCACTTTGTTATCGTCTCTGGACAGGAGCCGAAATATTGAAGCCGAATATTCGAAAAATTTGCTTTTTCTTAAGATTTTCAATGAAATTTAGTCGATATTAATCGTTGTAGCAAAAAGATGATATCTCGAGAACGAACATAGATATCGTCTTGATTCTTATCGTGTATTGAAGAGGAAGTAGTACGTTACTCAAATAAAAAGTTGTAGTGTCTTGGATGTGTCCAAAATATTAAAAAAAAAAATTAATTGCTCGATGAATTCGACTGCGAGGACTCTTCGACTGTCGATATATAAGAGAATTCGGTTATAACACTTTAAGGGGGCCGAGTCACCTACAAATTTAAAAAAATCGATTTTTTTTAATTTTCGGAATGTTCATACTGTCTATCACCTGTACACAAAGTTTCAGCTTGAAACACCCAAAATTACCAAAGTTATGCGCCTTTTAGTGATATGACAAATATTTATTTCATGTTCTCGTGAAAAATTATGGACAAACCATATAAAGTGGTGAAAAAAAAAAAACAAAAAAATAATAATAATAATAATAAAATAACGCAATTAGTAAAGGAAGAAAAAAAAACAAACAAAGAATAAACAAACGCTGTTAGAAAATAAGAGAAGGATAAGTCAGAAGATAAAGAAACAATAAAAGATAGCAGAGTAACAAAAACAGTATCACCACCAGTGAGAGATATTCGCGAACGAAATAGAGAATCTCAGAAAGCACATGCGAAGGTACACCTCACGTATGTGCTCGATACCGTCACGTCAATTCGCTCTCGAAACTCGTTTGCGATATAATATTTCTAGTGTCAACGATAAACAATGTTTATGGAAAAATTTTGTTCGGTCGGTAATGATTTACCGACCCAACATCGTTACTTCCGATCGATCAGATTACCGCCGCGACTGCGCTTCGTGGCGTGTACGATATACCGGTGCGATGATTTTTACTCGATTGCGTCAATCGCGTAATAAACTAGGTGTAATTGCTTGTGTCTAGTGTTGACAGTTTCGGCGAATAAACGCAAAACATAATGTATTTTTGGCCGAAATAGTGTACGTAATATTTTTACAGTGACAGCATCGCAAGGTGAAAATTCGCGAAAAACGAACCTCTTTTGTAAATGTCATTTAACGTAAGAGTATTTTTTTTTTGTGTTTTTAAACTTTTTTTCGTGTTCATGAGATTTGTTAGTGAAATCAATGAAAAAAAAAATTAAATTTATTTCAATTTGTTAAAAATGATTTTTACGTCAATGACGAAAGAAAATTTTGATTTTTGAGAGAAAAAAAAAAATTCACCAAAATTGGTTTTACTCACCAATCTTTGAAATTCGTTTTCGACCACTTATATTTTTCTTCGCTTGCCGCAGGTTTGAGAGAGAACGACATCACTAATTTTGGATTCCGGCGGCTCATTTTGTTCGTAACAGACAACGTTACGGAACGAATTCGGGGATTTCTCATGCGATGAAGAATGGATTTATCGCAAGTAGTTTTATGACCGGTCATGAGACAAAAAGTGGAAAAAGTTAATTTCTTGATAGATTTTAATTCATAGCTTCGCCGGTGAAGCTTCAAAAAAAAAAATGCCCGCACTCGTTCCGCAATAAATTCTCTAACGAAGAGAATGAGAGCTCGCAAGCGAAGATTGATGCTTTCGTTCGGTCTGAAACCTGCGGTAAAGCAAAAATCTTTGACCGGTACCCATTACGCAGGAATACACTATACGTGTTTTAAAAAAATCATAGACGCAGTCTAACATATATATATTATGAAGGTAAAGTATGATTTGCTATTACAGTTATATATATCGAGTAAAAAAAAAATTTATTTCCGTTTTTTTAGGTGACTCAGTCCCCTTAAGCGTTTTTTCTCTTCCCCATAATAGACAGAATCAATTCGTTATTGTCTCTGTACGGGAGTGAAACATTGGAGACAAGAAATTCGAGAAATTTTATTTTTCTTTATTTTTTTTTGTTTTGAGATAGGTATATTGAAACAATTGAAAGAAAAATAGAAGGGTAGTTGGAAAAATTCGAGGTAAAATTTGAATTTTTTTTTGTTTCAAAAAAATATTAGAGATTTGAAACAATTAAATTGCAGTTTCCCAATATTTAAAGTAATATACATTAAAAAATGAAAAAAAAAACTGAGATTTTTTTTTCATTTCAAATCATCCCGCCACAGAATACCAATGTCGCAGCGCGTGCAAACTTTATCACGTCTGCTATGGAATTGTCGTCGGCTTCCAAGGTTTGACAGTTAGAATGAATGGAAAAAAATAAATAGTCGCGATTGTTTTCAATTTTTTCAGTGCACACGTGAAATTTACGATTTTCATTATGAATGTGAATAACGTATTGTAAAATATTGTAAATGATTTTCGTTTAAAATATAGTATTTTCGAAATAGAAAGGGCTAATATTTGTCAATCAATGTGTGATATTTCGTGTTTTATTATTCGCAACCAAATTTTCTTCTTCGACATGATGAAAAATTGTTTTTTGGAAAATTAAAAGAACATAACCTTTAAAATAAATTCTCACTAAAAATAATTGTATAATAAAAATATTAAAAAATGTCAGAATGTCTTCAAATTTGCATAGTATTTTCAATGCAATGAAATATTGCTGAAAATTAGAAAAAAAAATCGTTCGTAGGTTTCAGAATTGCAACGCCGTACGGACATTTAACGAGAGAAAATCGATTTTTAAATGGAAAATGCCTGCAAAAAATGTTCAGAGACGTAGGAATGTCTTTAAATTTGCTGTGCATAGTGCTTTCGATAAAATAAAATAATGCTGCGAAAAAGAAGAAAATTGGTTCGTAGACTTCATAATTGGAGCACCGTACGGACATTTAGCGGAACAAAATTGAATATTTATTTTGGAACAACTCATTAAAGGCTTCGCAGTAGTTTCAAAATGTTTGTGCACAATAGTCATGATGTGATAAAACACTCCTGCGAAGGAGAACAAAATTGGGTCGCACCATCCGAAGTTACACTGTGATACGGACGTCCGAGAAGATAAATTCAGTGAAAAAGCTATTTTTATTCAACCGCAGGCTAAAAAAAATATTTCCAGTCATCGGAGTCACTTCAAATTAACTGCGCATGAAGTTGGAGGTACACCGAAGTAAATTCTGTAAAACTAAATTTTTTGGAGCTTCTTTGCCGATCGTTATAGTGAGTGCCTAAAAATGTAAAAAAAAGAAGGGTGTTTGGAGAAATTCGAGGTAAAATTTAGATGTTTTTTTATTTCGAAGAAATTTTAAAGAAATCTGAAATAATCCAATTGTAGCTTTCCAATCCTTTAGGTAAAACCTGTAATGATTATTTTTATTCGGTATAGATCGAGATCGTCGCGAGTATTACTTCTTTTTATTTTCTTATTGTTTTTCTCTTTCATTTCTCTTTATATGCATATTTTGATTATCACATTAAAATTTACCGGAATGTGAATTTGAAAAAAAATCCCGAAGCCAACAATAATAAATAATATAATGATTCGGTGAAAGACCTTACTATGAAAATCGTTCATTATTCGTTTGTTCTTGATGAATTGGCATATACTCGTTTTTATGCACTCAATATGACATGTATATTGATGTCGGAACATAAGAATTACGATGATATAGGTTAATAATAAAAAAAACAACACCCATACCCATGCTATTCGCAGTATCAGATAATGTTTCCCCTTTTTTTTAATTCAAAATAGCGATGTAATGTTTGTCTGGAATATAATAATTGTTTTGCAATCGTGAATTTAAACATAGACGGGAAATAATTATGTATATATAAAACGCAAAATAAGATATATATCGGTACGAATATGTTGTGTGAATTAAACTTTAGAACGAAACTAATTTATTGAGAGAGAGAGCTAGAGTTGCCGAAATTGTCTTCACTCTTGATAATTGATGTGACGATCGAATGAGACTTCTCGCGATTTATTAGGTGTACTCCCCACAGCTCATAATGGTGAATTAAATAGATTGTCTTCTTCCCAAAACAATTATCGAACTTATCTTATATCGTTGGATTCTGGATCGGGTAATGTCGCGGTGGCCAGCCGGTGATCCTTTTCTTTGATGATTCGTATTGTTAGAAATTCCGGGAAGAGAATTCGGCGGGACTATTGCTCGTCAGCGAACGTCGTCGGCAGAGATCCGTGGAAGAGTGTCGATCTTCGATGATTTATCGCTTTTCGTTTCCGTCGTTCGTACTATTCCGTAGCTTTTCGGCAATCTTCGCGCTCTCTCTCTTTCTTCATGCTACGCGCTCTCTCTCTCTCCCTACCTAAAAAAAAAATTGTCCCACCACAAAGTACCAGCGTCGCGGCGTGCGCATCTATATGTCGTCTGCTCTGAAATTGTCGTCGGCTTTCAACGTTTGACAGATAGAATAAAATCGAAAAAAAATATAGTCGTGTTACGCCTCAGAGGTCTGAGCAAACCGTAACTTGGGTTAAACGCGCTCAGCGGTGCCTCGTGAACTTGTTCGCGCCGCGACTCAGAGGTATCTTTTATTTCGACTTGTCCGCGGGGGCGACTCAGTGGTATGGACACTTGTCGCGTAACCTCAGTGGTTACTTACTCGTCGCTATAATCGACTTGTACGTAAACTAATTGTTATATTATAATTGGGATTCGGTTCCTCGAAAAAGATTTAAAATCTCGTTCCTCAATTAACAATAGCTGATTTATTTATAACACCAAAGTATAACCGAAATAAATTGGATGAATTAATAGAATATTATATGATGTGTGTACTTATCGGGACGATTCTAAAGTGAGTCGTAAAAGGGGTGAATTTAGGATGACCGTTTCGTTCGGGAGTAGAAATTAGACTTTAGTTGTGAGTCGTTCGGATGTTAAAGTTAGACTCTCGATGTGAGTCGATCAGATGTTAGAGTTAGACTGATTAATTAGGATAATTAGGAGGTAATAACTGGCCATCGCTAGGCGGCCGAAAATGCTGAGATCGCGATCCACGCGCGATCATACGAGAAAGAGAAAGGATATATTGAGACAGAGAGGGAAGGTAGAATCAATGGAAAGAATAAAAATGCTGATAGAGAATCGCGTGATATCGGGAATCGAGGCGCGAGGTTCGTCGCACGGCTTTCGTGGGAAAGACGTACGCCTTCTCGCGACCGGATGTGCATTGCCGTAATTCGAGAAGGAATGTCCGGTGCTTTGATTTTAATTATTGAAATATATTGAGATAGAAATTCGGAGAAATAATTTATGGATAATACGCTCACAAGGGTCAGGACGTAACAGTCGCGTGTTTTTGTTTCAATTTTATTCGGTAAATTGTAATTATACTGGATATTGAATTCATTTCTGTTGTGAATTGATAAGCAAGTTTTTAAGTGCAAACGTGAAGTTCATACTTTTGATACAAAAAGAATAATATATTGTGTGATATTGTGAATAATTTTGGTGATATAACATATTGTTTACGAAATAAAATGGGGAAGTGTTTGTATATTCGTATATGATATTCGGTATTTTACTTGTCGCCATCGACGGTGTTTTTTATAATATGAATAATTATTTTTTAGAAGTTAAAAATACCCTAACCTTTAAACGAATAGTTAATCAGAAAGAAATTTTTTTTCATTTAAAAAAAATAAAAAGTTGATGTCGGAATGATTCCGAATTTGGTGTGCATTGTGCTTTTGATACAATAAAATAATACTCTTGAAGAAAAGAAAATGGGTTAGTAGGATTTCTAGTTGGAGCGCCGTACGGACATCTGATGTGAGAAAAATATTTTGTTTATGGAAAAATCTGAAGAAAAAATAATTAGAGATGTCGGATTGTCTTCAAATTTGCTGGGCATAGTGCTTTTTATACAATGAAATAATGGTGCGAAGAAGAAAAAAATTGGTTCGCAGAGTTCATTATGATGGCACCGTACGGACATTTGACGGAGGGAAAATCCAAATCTTGAGCCATAATTTTTTTGAAAACATACTTAAAGGTCTTTAAATGATTTCAAAAATCATGTGCATACTTGTGATAATATGGTGAAACAATTCTGCGAAGATGAGCAAAATTGGTTCGTAGGATCCAAAGTTACAGTGCCATACGGACGTCTGAGAAGAAAAATCTTGTGCAAAACCTATTTTTAGTGAACCGCAAGCTAAAAAATATATTTCTAGCTATCGCAGTCACTTAAAAGTGACTACGCATGATGTTGGAGATACACTGAAGTTAATGCTAAAAAATTAAAAATTTTGGAGCATGCGCTGCGAAGTAACCCCATCGAAAGCTGTGCAAACAGGCCTCGAAGGTCATTGTAATAGGCACTCTCTGCCTATTCTTATAGTGAGTGTCTATAAAGAAAAATCCTTCTCTGACTGGTCCTCACATCTTCCGGCGGATTCGTTTAATGCTGTGAATTTTCGTGTAATGTATCTTTCGCCGAATTAAACGGCTATGATGCAGGAGATCGACCGAGGTGCCATCGATACGATAAAAAAGTGATACAAACGACACATTCTGAGACGGCTACTATTTTAAGAAGAAAAAGCTGATCTCTTTCTGAAAAATTATCATTGATGGCTGCTGCATTAAGTAGCTTCTTCTTGGGACGAGGTATGGTAGGTTCAGTTTGGTCTTGGTTTGTCTGCTTGGTTGGCTTTGCATCTCAAAAAGATATGGAAACCACCGATCGCAAATAATTCAACTGTTCATGACGCAGTCCAGTTTGTTGAAAACGTGTCCATTTTAGAAAATTTCATCTGGTGGTTCAATCGAATTCCGGAAAACGCTGAGATATAGGAAGTTAAATGGTTGAGTGGTTAAGGGGGTTGAGTTACCTAAACAATTTTGAAAGTATTTTTTTTTTCTAAATGTATATACGGTACACACCGTACACACCGAATTTCAGATCGAAATTAAAAAAAATATCGAAGTTACAAGCATTTTAGTAGAATTAGAAATAATTGTTGCGTAAAAAAAAACAGAAAAGCAATCCAAACAATGCCGGTATTAGAAGAAAAAAAATGTAAAAACGAACTAAAAAAAAACATGCGATGTCGAAACCGGGTTCGGTAGGTAATGATTTACTGACCAAATGGTCGTTACGTCTAATCGATGCGAGTCAGATTAACGCCGCGGCCGCACTTCGTTTTGAGTCTACGACACACCGGCGTAATGCAGCAGCGATGATTTTCACTAGATAGTATCAACCGCGTAAAAAACTGCGCTTGTAAACTCGGTGTAATTACTTCTGTGTCAATATTTACAGTTTTTGCAAATGAACGGAATATATACTGTATTTTTGCCCGAAATAGTGCAAAAATTATTTTCACAGTGACAGTGTGGCAAAGTGAAAATTCTGAAAATTAACCTCGTTTTTAAGCGTCACCCGAGTCGGGTATTTTCATCAATCTTTGAAATTCATTTCTCGCCACTCATATTTTTCTTTGCTTGCCGCAGGTTTCAAAGAGAATGGCTGCACCAATTTTGGATTGCGACGACTTTGGATCATTTCCTTCGTAACAGACAATCTTACGGAAAGAGTACTTTATTTTTCATGCGATCAAGAATGGAGTTATCGCAAGCCATTATGTGAGTAGTTACGAGTCAAAAAGTGGAAAAAGTGAATTTTTTGTAAGATTTTAACTCATAGCTTCGCCGACGAAGTTTCAAAAGAAATTCTCTAACAAAGACAATGAGAGCTCGCAAACAAAGATTGATGGTTTCGTTCAATCCGAAAGCTGCCGCAAAGGAAAAATGTTTGATCATTACGCATAATACTGCAATACACTATAGGTCTCCAAAAAAATGTACAGCGGTATTCTAACATATATATATTATGAAGGTAAAGTAGAATTTTCTATTACACTTATAGATACTGTAAAAAAAAAATTACTTTTCGTTTTTTAGGTGACCTTAGTCCCCTTAAACGGTAACAATAATAATAGTCAATGATGGGATGTGCTATTAAAATAACAGGTATTGACGGAAGAGCACGAACATAGCGCTAACGAAGGATCATACAATGTAGAAGAACTCATTGATGATTCTAAGTCCAATATGATTCGCAAAAAATTCGTTAATGAGAGTCGTTAATGAGAACTCGTAACCTTACATAGGAAATTGCGAGAATGATTGAGTGATCATTGTCTGTCACTTACGTAAGTACTATTTAGCTCGGCTGAATTGAAAAAAAAACGCAGATTGTATTTTTAGGCACTCACTATAACAATAGGCAAAGAGTGCCTATTAAAATGACCATCGAGGCTTCTTCACACAGCTTTCGATGGGGATTCCCCGCAGCGTATGCTCCAAAAAAATTAGTTTTTCAGAATTTACTTCGGTGTACCTCCAACTTCATGCGCAGTTAATTTGAAGTGACTCCGATGACTGGAAATATTTTTTTTAGCCTGCGGTTGAATAAAAATAGCTTTTTCACTGAATTTATCTTCTCGGACGTCCGTATCACAGTGTAACTTTGGATGGCGAGAACCAATTTTGTTCTCCTTCGCAGGAGTGTTTTATCACATCATGACTATTGTGCACAAACATTTTGAAACTACTGCGAAGCCTTTAATGAGTTGTTCCAAAATAAAAATTCAATTTTGTTCCGCTAAATGTCCGTACGGTGCTCCAATTATGAAGTCTACGAACCAAATTTTTTCTTTTTCGCAGCATTATTTTATTTTATCGAAAGCACTATGCACAGCAAATTTGAAGACATTCCGACGTCTCTCAACATTTTTTCCAGGCATTTTCCATTTAAAAATCCATTTTCTCCTGTCAAAGGTCCGTACGGCGCTGCAATTTTGAAACCTACGAACGAATTTTTTTCTAATTTTCAGCAATATTTCATTGCATCGAAAACACTATGCACAGCAAATTTGAAGACATTCTAACATTTCTTAATATTTTTATTCTACAATTATTTCTAGTGAGGAATTATTTTAAAGGTTATGTTACTTTAATTTTCCAAAAAACAATTTTTCATCATGTCAGAAAAGAAAATTTGGTTACGAAAAATAAAACACGAAATATCACACATTGATTTACAAATATTAGCCCATTTTATTTCGAAAATAATATATTTTGAACGAAACCATTCACAATATTTTACAATACATCATTCACATTCGTAATAAAAATCATAAATTTCACGGGTGCACTGAAAAACTTGGTTATAATTTCACAAAGAAGAATCATCGAATATCCAAAATTATTGCAATTTGCCAAATAAAATTGAAAACAATCGCGACTATTTATTTTTTTTCCGTTCATTCTATCTGTCAAACTTTGGAAGCCGACGACAATTCCATAGCAGACGTGATAAAGTTCGCACACGCCGCGACGTTGATATTCTGTGGCGGGATGATTTGAAATGAAAAAAAAAAAATCTCAGCTTTTTTTTCATTTTTAATGTAAATTACTTTAAATATTGGGAAACTGCAATTTAATTTTTTCAAATCTCTTTAAAATTTTTTCGAAACAAAAAAAAAATTCAAATTTTATCTCGAATTTTTCCAACCACCCTTCTACTTTCTTTTCAATTGTTTCAATATTCCGATCTTAAAACACACAGGAGGTTCAGGTGAAACGCGCAGCGCGACGTATAAACATATTCGATACGTAGCGCATAACGCGAAGTGTAATCACACTTGGTACGGGGCGCGTAGCGCGACGTGTACCCCCGTGAGTGCCTTAAAAAATGTCCCCTCGGGACATTTTTCGGGGGGTTCGGGGGGCGGAGCCCACCAACAAGGGCCTCTGCGCCCGCAGGGCGCTGAGGCGCTTGTTTATTTCATGTCCTCACATTTCTTTAATATTAATAAAGGTTTATTAAACATTGCCCGACTATTTTCATAAAAAACAAATTTGCGTGCGTTTGCGAAATGCTGGGGCAACACGTGACGCTGGCTGCAATACTGCGGTTTTCTCGGGCGGACGTCTCATTGGGCGGAGCTTCTGTCTTCTCGGTTTTGTCAGCAATCCGCCCAAGGCACCAACCAAATCGAGACTCAATTGTACATCGTATGGAAGTATTTGTTTTCAGGGAATTCTTTTTAACAGTCATATGAGATATTCTCTGTAAGCAAACGTCATTTACGTGACGAATTTTAACACTAATGTGACTGAGGTATTCTCGAAAAATACGTATACAGTTTTGAGCCGTGGATGGATGAGATGATTAGGATAAATGTCGCGAAAATGAACAACTGTTTTTGTTGAGGAAAACCGCCATATTCGCATATACTTATACTACGATATTATAAATGTATGTCACGTATTACCTTATTATTTCAAACATTGCGACAGCATGTTGTGCAATAGTCATGTAAAATGCATCAATGGATAAGAGGATGGACAAGATAATGACAATAGCCACACCGAGATGAACAAAAATCGGCCAGAAGTACTTGTCCGAATCAATCATATAGTCTGTCGGAAGCATCTCTAATCTTTTATGCGACTGATTCATTGGTGCTACTATATCCAGGACTTTTGGCAGCAATGGCGTCAATATCCAACCCGTTATGATTGCGTATGACGCTACTATAACGGTAAGAATACTTTATTAATTGGCCTTAACTATTCGAATCAAACACAATAAGTATATATAGTTATACGACTAACAAATATACATTAATGTAAACAATCTCCCTGTCTCTCCGTGTTCCTGAAGAATTTTCAGTTGAGGAAAGCAACCTCTGCAGCGTTCCCAGTTCTGTTTCGTTTGATCGAGAATTTTTTTCCACTTCAAGAGATAAAATTAAATTTTAATCATTTCTGTTATATTTGGATAGCGCTATTTTCAATTTTCTCACTTGGTGGATATGCATCTGAAAATTGATTAGCATGGTGAGGCAGCCAGCATTTGCCATCAGAGGTGCAAAAGATGCGACAAACCGATCCAGTTTACCCCATTCTAATATTAAGGCCCGCATCTAAATCCAATGAATTTGTATATTCCAACACCATCATATTTGAAATGATTAATTATTTTAACAAATTAATATCGTTACTATAAAATCCTGTTAAACCTACCTGAGGGCCGATACCACTGAACCCTAGTACCATTAAAAGCCAAAACTTGACGGTCCTTTCAGTCGATAATTGATACGGCCAACAGCCGAGAAAACTGAGAAGTCGTTTATTGACACTGTAGTATCGCTCGTCAAAAATATCATCAGACCATGAATAATAATCGTTTTGATGATTAGGTGTTTCCATTTCGTTTTTCATCATGACACTTCCAGGTAGTAGATGGAGTATATACCTTAAAGCATACACGGGCGGGTCGGAGGTTAGGTTCCACGTGCCGTATGTATGCTGAAATGAAAATCTTATAATGCGACGGCGTTCCAGATGTGTCCTATGACTTTATCTGCAGATCCAATATGAACATTGCTATCACCAACTCCGTTATATTGGCCCTAGTACGCCAATATTAGACGCTTAAAAGATTCAATCAATATTTGTAGAAAACGGAAATATCGATCAAAATTCCATGGACAATTTCATTATATAGATTTTTTGTCGACTCATAACAAACAACGACAGAATAAAAAAAAGTAACTATAAATTGCACATCAGCATTAAATTGACCCCAAAACCAATCAGATTCGTCCACATAGTACTGAAATATGATAGCCTCGCCTTACAATCTCAAACTTTCACAGAATTGTTCAAGCTCGTCTACCTTCTCTGATATCCCGTGACGTCAAAGCTGCTGTTATGTTCCTTACGCTCAGTACGCATTACACAGAATGGTGGTGTTTTTAGTTCACAATAATCAATCCACAATACATGTTATATAATGAATAGATTAATACTTCAAAGATATGTAACAGATACTGAACGAAAATATAACTTCAAGATCATGTTATGCTTGAAAAAAAAGAAATCTTGTGAAAAATTCATTTTTTTTTAAATAAGATCAAAGAAAAAAGGTTGCTGTACTTAAAAGGTACCTTTACGAAATGAATTAAGTGCATTACATCGTAACCCTTCGAGCACATGATTTATTTTCAATTATTCTTTTTTCTCACCACCAGATATACGATGTCAAATTTCTACAATCCCACCACGATCATCACACAGAACGTACGATTTTCCCCCCGAAAAGTAATTTTATTGAACTTTGGCCTTCTGTTTCTAATATCGTTCCATTCACGAATACCATCAACAATCGCACTGACAATTATTTATTTAACTGAGATAGATTTATTTGAGAAGTTGATTCTTGACAAATTTTAACAAGATAAGAGAAAATGTTACAAAGATTAAAATACTTCCGACCGAAAAAAAGTGTAATAACAATTAATTATTCACATGTCATAGTCCTGTTTCGTCATTGAGTATGAAAGTCTACCCCCCGACGATAACATGTGAATAAGTAAGTGTTATTTTACTCTTTTTTCATTCGGGAGGTTGTATTCTGTTGTACGTGAGTGTTTACCGAGCACTCAGTCTCTGCGCAGTGATGCCAGACTGGCGGGAGAAGTCCCGCATGCGGGATATTTTTACCCCCTCTACGACTCTGGCGGGACAAAAATATCCCGCCGGCTGCTCTCGTCCTATTCGCTCGAGCGCGCGTAAGCCACGCCTCCATCACTCACTCACCCCGCACCCGCCTGCCGTGAGCGTGACGTCACGGAACATGTCTCGACGCGCTCGACTGCGTGACGTCACAAGACATGAGACGGCGCAGTCGCCTCGCGCTTGCGTGACGTCACAAGACGACGCCACACGTTGGCTTCGCGTAAATTAATGTCTTTATTCACCAATAAAAGAATATAATATAACGATTACTCAGAGTGTACAATAATAAATCGGGTCAATTGTTAAACAATCAAAAAATTCAAAAAATAGACATTTTTGTTTTAATTGTTTAAACAATCGAAATTGACGCTAAATTTGTTTAAAAAATTGAAATTTTCTATACAATTGATACAAAAATTACAATCGGCTTTTAAATTGTTGTAAAAATCGAAAATTGCGTTCAATTTGTTTAAAAAATCCAAATTTTTCTTTTAATTGTATAAAAAATCCAAATGTGCGTTTCAATTGTTTAAACATTAGAAATTCACATTCAAATTGTTATAAAACTCGAAATGAACTTTTTATCTGTCGTAAAAATCGAACTTCACGTTTCGATTGTTCAGACAATAGCTATTCACGTTTAAATTGTTTAAATAATCGAAATTCACGTATCAACTCTTATAAAAATCGCACTTCACTTTCAATTGTTTAAAAAAATCAAAATTTGCGTTCCAATTAGTTAAGAAGCAGAAATTGGCGTTTTATTTGTTTAAAAATTCAAAGTTTTCGCCGAATTTGTTTAGAATATATAAATTAACGTTTCGTCAGTTAAAAAAAAATAATAATTTTTTCCCGACTGCGCTAAAAAGACCATATTTCATGCGTGCAACGCGGGTCTAAAGTTAGCTATGCTTAACCAGTGGGAGTAACAGTAGCTGAGCGGGAGTAAAAGTAGCTGAGCGGGAGTAAAAGAAGCCGCGAATAAAATTATATAATTCATTAATTAAATTTTTTTTACAAATTTTTTTTTTTTTTTTGAAAAATCTTTTTGAATTTTTTTTTTAAATTTTGTTTGAAATTTTATTTTTTTAAATTTATTTATTGATAAATAAAAAATACGCATCAATTGACCGCTCCTGAGTCGGGGCCCCGGTTCCTCTTATCGCTAATTTGTGCCACCAAGTCGTTACGGCATAAAAATACGGTCGTTTTTTAGCACGGTCGGAAAAAAAGTATCGTATGCTGCAAGGGAGGAGCGGATTTTCACCTCAAGTGAGTGCTGCGCTCGGGCCAGCAAACCTCACACTCGGTGAAAATCACGCACGTTTCTCCCTTGTAATTTCTATTTATTTGTTGATAAATGAATTTGGAAAAAAAAATTTGAAAAAAAAAAAAATTCGAAAGAAACAAAATTTGGAAAAAAACTTCGAAAAAAAATGAAATTTGAAAAAAAAAATCTAAAAAAAAAAAATTATTTATTTATTTATTTTATTCACAGCGATTTTTACTTTTACTCCCGCTCAGCTACTTTTACTCCCGCTGGTCAAGAATACCTAACGTTAAACCCGCGTTGCAGGTATGAAATTTGGTCTTGTTAGCGCAGTCAGGAAAAAATAAAATTTTGTAAACTTTAAAAAATATTTAATACAAATTTAATACAAATTTTCGAGTTTTGAACAAATCAAGCGTTAATTTTGAGTTTATGAACGAATTAAACATGCCGTTGGTTTTTAAACAATTTAAACAAGAATTGCGATTTTTTAAACCAATGAATTTTGTTTTGATTGATTTTTACCCGAATTAAACGTCAATTTCGGTTGTTGAAACGAATCAAATACGAATTTCAATTTTTTGAGCCAATTAAACTTTTTTTTATTTTTTTGCAACCGATTAAACTTTTTTTTATTTTTTTGCATCCGATTAAACATTTTTTTATTTTTTTTTAACCGATTAAACGTTTTTTTATTTTTTTTGAACCGATTAAACATTTTTTTTGAACCGATTAAACATTTTTTTATTTTTTTTGAACCGATTAAACTTTTTTTTTATTTTTTTTGATAAATTTAAACAACAATTATGCTTGAATTCAAATCAAGCCTCAATCTTTACGCGTGACGTTACGATCCGCGCTGGCTCTGTCGCTCGGGGCATGAGTGACGTCACACGGTGACTCTGGCGCGCGAAGCCCCGCCCTGCAGCCAGCCCGTGTCACGTGGTGGGGGGAGCCCGGCGAGCGTGCGGGACTTTTTCGCCCGCGAGTCTGGCATCACTGTCTCTGCGGACCATTGTGCTCGAGCCCAATTCCGGGAAGGCACCCGTAGGCTAGAGTCGTCGAGCCTGAAGTGCATCACTCGCGATGCGTGGTGTGGCCCTTCCTCCTAAGGTCTGCCACCCTCACAATGCGCAGTGGCGCCTTTCCTCGCAATGCTTGGTCGGCCTCCCTCCGGAGGTGTGCCTCCCTCGTAATGGGCGGTAACCCCTCCCCCCCGACATCCTCCAAGGTTTTTGTGTCACGCAAGCAGGGGCCCGAGTCCATCCTCATGAACACCCTCTAAGGCCCTGTCTTCCATGAACACGTGTAGAGTGTGTGTTTTGGGTCTACAGTTTTTAAGGTGGGATCCAAACCACCTGGGGATCACAGAAAAAGCACATAGAAAAATCCATTGGTGCTGTTATGTCCAGCGTAACGCTCTGTTTATTTTCCCTTTTACCACCAATAAAAGTTGAACCTTAACCCTAAAAAAAGGGAAAAAGGGAATCGGGCTAAAACTCCTGTCTAACGATATTCATTATTGCCTACTGCGAGGTCAGAATCAAGTTAGCTCCAATTCTAACAACCTCAGAGTCCTACCTTAACGAGTCGACGCCGACGAATCTAGATAAAGTAGATCCGGGCCCCACAGGCGGAGGCCGAGAAAAGTGGTCTCTGACCTCTCTTCCGAGCGCTCCCCGACAGTTCCAAAAAATAAACTAAAAGGAACAAGGCCCACTTACCGTAGGGATCTACTACTATCAATATCGACTACCGCCTCATAGATCTTTAACTCAGTAAAAACTACCTTACCGTGGCCAAAAACCATTTAAAGAGGAACCTACGGTCTGTCGTTTAGAGCCTTCGGGCCCTAAATACATAGAGTCGGGTCGACAAATTATCTTCGTTGAAGGAAAAGCTTTAAAACGTTGTTCTAGTTGAGCTTAATTCCACCGGCTAAACGAAGGGAGAAGGGCTCTTGATCATGATCTTAGCAGGGGGGAAAAGGGATTATTTTTGGACAAAAAGCACAGACCTCCCGACTATTCGCAATAAAGAATTTAAAGAAATAACAATGACAGTTCTTTAACAAGGAATTAGAATACAGATAATGGCAGATAGAGAAATGAAGCTGAGAATATACTTCGTTAAGAAAAGAAGCAGAAGACACAATTCATATACAGGATTTGCTCTCTGGAACGCCTGTGTTTATCCTTATAGTAGTAATTAAATATACATCGTTAAGTAAGGATAAAAAGACTGACGTCACCGTAAAGGCAAAAAGAGCTTCACCTCAATGAAACTGTATGAACGATCTACGTTCGATGGTTTCAGGGGCAAAGAATCTGGTAGAAGAAAGCGCCATGCACTCTTCGACTATAAGCATAATACTACAAATGAAATACTCGAATAGTTCACTTCAGCCCTCGAGAAATTCTTAACAGTAACCAACTTGAACGCCATTTTGTTTTAACAAAATAACTAAAGGAATAAACTGTAAGGAATTTGCCGAGGAATTTCTTTTCCATGGCACGACGCTAGACGTATTAATGTGGAAAAGAAATAAAAGTAAAATTTAATATTTTTGTTATACATTTACGCCATACACGCCACGACCAGTTCACGTTAAATTACGTCTCATTTTAAGAATAATTCATTTTAATTACATTACAATTACATTACATTACATTTTAATTACATTCTTAATTACATTAAGAATTATTCATTTTAATTACATTCATTTCTTTTTATAGAATTAACGATACCCGGTTCGGAAAACCTTATAAGGAGATACAATTTTATATTTCACGCAATACGTATAAAGTCTAGAGGACATAGGAGAGCGTAATTTCACTCCATGATACCGGTTCTCTTTGACTAGACACCTGATGAAATTCATTCCATAGTCAGATTGGAACGCAACTCTGTCGATCTTTGACATATAAAGTATTTAGCTATAAGGTGGCTGCATACCACCAAGAGTCTTTCTGGTAACGACTTCCAGGAAAGCGGAAACGAGAAAAAGAAGGGACCGATGTATACGTGATCTCGTCCGCGCCCTTTTACTTTTCAATACCCTACCCCGTCACCTACGGCGCGGGCCCAATAAATGGATTTATGCCTAAAAGGACTCAAGATCATGGGCCAATCACGGAGGAGATCCGGGAGATCACCTCATCTTCTCGTTACTGTACCAAAATTTTATACGGAATGGACATAAAAAGACACTCCCATAGCAACATCCCCTCTACATGTCACCGAGAACAATGGTATAAAAACCCCGGAAATTGTGCGCTCAGGAGCCACTTTAGAAAGACCAGATAGACAGACCACTTACCACTTAGAAATATCATTTAGAAGCACCCGTTTTGGAAGTACCCACATCGAAGTATCATTTAAAGACACTGTATAGAGCATATAAAACGACAAAAAAACCACAGACTTCTTAGTTTGAAGTTTCGATAGATATTCAAAAGATCGAAAATCGCGTAATAAAGAATTTTATTTTATTCCGATCGAAACCGAACTATTTGACATATAACAATTTTCATTGTTCAACTCAATCTAAAGAAAGACATTCGGGGCTCGCATTGTTCAGTAAATTGAACTCTTTACCAATTTTATCACCCATATCATTTTTCCGGTACTAAAAACAGTGTTAATCTTACTCATATTTCCCGTGAGACACTTTATTTTCCTAACAACTCATTTACGAACACAATCCACGAGAACGAAGTCAACGGAGACCGGCAATTCATCGTTTACAACCGTAAGTACATTTCTACCAAATTATTAATCACGCATGATTTTATTTCCGTTCTCGCGGCCCAGTGATTTATAAAGTCTCTTCGAGATTCTCCTTCTACCGTGCCTCGCGTTCCGACACCTAGCCAAAAACCGGTAGGTAGTCGCCGTCCCACCGAAGATTTCCTCTCTATCTCTCTCTTTGTCACAAAGACGTCGAAACCACTACCTATTAGTTGACACCCTAAGACACAGATACGACAAGCATTCTTAAGGGCTCCATCCCAAGCAATTTTCCGCAAGGTTAGGCTTTAAAAAGGAGCAACGTTGTTCTCTTTATCGACACCAGGTGTGGTAAAGGTCGGTTCAACACCCTCCTGACCAGCGCGTGCGATAGTAACAAGAGGCAACTGTTACAACGCAAACTAGGATACTTAAAAGAACGCTAGTTTGGACGTAACAGTGCCTTGGCCGGGATTCGAACTCGATCCAAGTGGCTCACCCATTCAGGAGGTTAATCGAGAGTTAACAAGCGCCTCAGCGCCCTGCGGGCGCAGATGATTACACCTAGCATTATGCGCTACGTATTGAATATGTTTATACGTCGCGCTGCGCGTTCCATCTCGGAAAAACGTATGGGGGAAAAACGTTTATCAATTATGTAAATTGATTCATAGTGTTTAACCTTGTGACGTGATTTTTTTTTAATCATCGTCACAAAAACCAAAACAACCGTTACTCGCCTAAAGATACCGAATTTAGTGCTGAAGTTTCGCGTTACTGCCTCTCCCAGCGACTTATGATACCGTCAAGCTCTCGCTAAGATATCGATCGAGATTTTTGCAGTTTACCTTTTATGCTTTTTTGTAATTATTACGAATTGTTTCAATACCGTTCGTTATTTCAGTTTAAATTCAAGTTTTAAGATTTAGTTTCGTTCAGTTTTGCTTTCAGATTTAGTTTCGTTCCTTGTGCTGTGAGATTTGAGATTCAGTTTTAGTTCAGTTTTGGTCGGGATTGTTGAATTCGCTTGGTGGGATAAAGTTAGCAAATAAAAGGCCCAAGTGAAGGAGAGACTCGACGAAGTGTCTTGCAACTACGTTAAAGTCCGGTGCAAAGCCGGCACCCTATAGAAAAGTGCAATGCGTTGAGATCAGGCTTAGGTATCGTTTCGTCCAGGCAAGGATGGTGGAACCCCTTGCGCTGCGTTATAGTTGAGTAGAGCCTTGTATCTCACGCATTGACTAAGGGAAACGATTGCGAAGATTCGTTCAAGTTACCGCGTTGTAATATCGGCTCTCGATTCGACATAGTTATGAGATGGTTGAGAGGGCAGTAGTTATCGATCAAGATCCCGCAAATAATAATGATAATTCATTATGAATTTTCGTAGGCAAAGACAGTCGACGGAGAGCTGCCCTCGAGATAACTCGGGCCTCTCTCGCGCTCCCGCTATCGTAGGCTTCGGCCTATTGTTCTCGCGCTCGAGCCATCGAGGTATCGTGTGATCGCTGTGTCTCGCTCGCGTTACCGTGGATACCGATATCGCTCTCGCTCTCGGGTTCGCGCGTTCGTACGTCGATTCGTGAGTTTCGCGTGTGCTATCCTCGGTAGGCTTCCGAAAGGAATTCTTCCCGAGTCGATAATTCGATCGATGCGTTACGATTAACGCTCTCGAGTTGGAATGCATGTGTGTGAGTTCTCGTGGCATCGTCAGATGCATTTCCCGGTCCTTTTTGGATAAATTACGCGCTTCAGTGAGTTTTTTCGATTTATCGGAGTTATCGTTCTCGTGTCGCGCTCGTGGTCGCTTGTCTCGCTTCGCTCTTCCGATCAGCTGAGTACTCGCGACTCACGTGCGTGCGATCTCGTGGTTTCTCAGCCAAAATTATTAATTTTCGGTCCCGATTAAGATAATGTTGAGATTCTGATCTCCGTTTCTAGTGAGCTATTCTATTGACCTCGGATCGCGACCCTTCTACCACAACCCGCATCCTGAGCAACCGTGCATTTCCGCAACCATTCGCTCTCGCGAGTGCGTCGACGTTAGTTCTCGTTTCCGTTTAGTTTCCGTTTTGTCGTGTCGTTCGTTTCGTCCTTGCGGAGGTCGCCGTTCCACCGACCTCCAGATTCGTCCGGTTTGGTAAGTCCGGCGAAACAAAAATTAACCCTGCGGAGGTTGCCGTTCCACCGGCCTCCAGTTTAGTCCGGTTGGTAATACCGGCGAAACAAAAAATAACTGGCGCTCACCGGGACGCCGATGCATCCGCAAGAGTGAGCGGCCGAAGGTGACGTAAGTTTTCGAGTTCGCTCTTTTCTGAGTTTTGAATTTTTGTTTATTAGTAAAGCTTAGTGTTGCGCTCGAGATACCGGAAAACTCGTCACAACCTTTATCGAATAAAAACATTTCGTTTTTATACAAATTGATTAATATTATTCACAAAAGATATTGCCTTTTTGTTTGACGATAAATTGTCAAATATTCAGACACGACACGAATATAACGAATTGCATCGCGTAGAACTTGATCAAATTAATGTAACGAATCAAATCATATCTAGCAAAGGTCGTTTTATTGGCTTAACACGTATGACCAGATTTAATAAGTATAAAACAAACACACAAAATATTTACCAACACCATTACCATTTACCATTTGGGTGTAATGTCCCCTTTAAATTAATCCCTTTAAATGTTTTTGTCTTCCCTAAAATACATGGAATCACTTTGATATCGTCTCTGGACAGGAGCCGAAGTATTGGGGCCGAATGTTCGAAAAATTTGCTTTTTCTTACGATTTTCAATGAAATTTAATCGATATTAATCGTTATAGCAAAAAAATTATATTTCGAGAACGAACATAGATATCGTCTTTGGTTTTTGGTTATCGTTTCGTTTTGATTCTGTGCAGAATACCCATCGAAAGCTGTGTGAAGAGGCCTCGCTGGTCATTTTAATAGGCACTCTTTGCCTATTGTTATATTGTTATTGTTATAGTGAGTGCCTAAAAATGAAAAAGTTGGTGCTAAGGCTTCATTAGAGGACTTAGCACTTGAGGTGGTGGACGTATGTGGACGGCTTTACCGTCGCCGCATCTCCATCAAAGACTCGCAACTTCCGTCGCTCGGATACGTTGACTGCATCGGCGATTCAGAAGACTCGACGTTTCATCGCTACGGGAAGGCATGGCGACAGTTTCACGACTTTTCCGGTATCATGCTATCGATGAGATCTATCATCGATAACCAGTAGTCGTACACGAGACTCGGCGGCGATAGGATTTATTTCACGAGCTCCTTTTACAAGCTCTCAACAACGCCGAGGCCATTGTAGAGAAATAATAATGATACGAATTATTACTTTGTTAATTCTCTCGCGTATCGTCTCAGTTTTCATTCAAATAAATTAATCCAACAGCAGCGCTCCGAAAGTGAGAGCGGATCCCTCACAGACGTAGAGCTCGTAGGTAACCCTGGTGGCGAGGAGATGCAAACCTCCTTGCCCCATGGGGAACCGACGGACTCGGACGCTGACAACAGTGGAGAAGAAGTGGGCTCAGCGAAAGCCGGGACCGCGGACACTCCGAAACGTAGGCGACATAAGGCCAGGTGCTCCGGTGCGGCGAGGAAGAAGGCCCAGAAGGCCCGTGAGGCTAGTCTGGGCTCTTCGACCGAGCCAATCGACGGGGACCTGGCAGTTGCCGGTACCGGGGGGCAGGACAAGAGCCGAAACAACCCAGACCTGCGGCCCCCATCCCGTCGGAAGTACGCAAAACCGTGAAGAGGGGCAGGGTTTTCACCAAACCGAGCTTTGGGGATGCAGTCATTGCGGACAGTAAGGTGGCCATAATACCCTCGGCCTTCCCGGTGACGGTCCTCAAGCAGGAAGAGAGCGAACTGTTAACTCGGGCGCCCCGCGACGCTCTGGATACCATCCCTACGGGGCAGGCGCGAGGGAATAAAGACCCCGGCTGTTATGACCACGGCGCCTACGACAGGGCTCTGCGCTGCGCGGGGACCGGTCGTGACGCCGGCTAGGTTCATGGCTCCAGCGAAGGCAGACATGCCGTCCGCCACGAGCCATCCACCCTCCTTCTGGCGGAGAAAGCAGCGGCCGGCTGCTGGGGGCCCGGGCAGTAAACCCAGTGGGACCCCTCCGGCCGGTAGCACTCCGATCCGACCGGCAAGGGGCAAGGCGCCGAGAGGCAGGCCCACGCGGGCGCAGGCGGCGCTCAGAGAGGGACCGGCGGGGTTGGAGCGCGGCGTTCAAAGGACGCTGAGCCCACTGACGCCAGGACCACCTGAGACGCCTACAGCGCCACGGGAGGAGCCGGCCACATCGGTTAGGAGGGAGGAAGAACACGATGACTGATCATCGGGCTCGGATCTCCTACAAACCCCCCATTCCCCCCATTCCAGTATCCCACTTCCTTCCCTTTCCCCCACCCTTCTTTGGTGAGAGATCGTCAGGACCTCCAGCTATCACAGCTGGAGGAGTCACCAGGTTCTCGCAGATTAATTTGCAACACTGCAAAGCGGCCACGGCTGTTCTAAGCCGGGATCTTGCAATGGAGCAAACAGATGGTGCCCTCATACAGGAACCCTGGATTAACGGGGGACAGATGCGAGGGTTCGATAGTAGCCTGAGTTCGCTCATCCATGCGGATGCAGGGCTGCATCCGAGGGCCTGTATTTTTGTTCACAAGAAGCACTTCGCTCTCAAACTGACCCGGCATAGCTCCAGGGATGGAGCGGAAGCCAGGATTAAAGTTAATGTAGGGAGTAGGCAGGCCGAGGTAGTAATCTGCTCCGCTTACCTACCCTACGACTTGGTGGATCCACCAACGACAAATGAGCTCGCCGCCCTCATCGATTTCGCGAGGGCAAGCGGGTTGAATGTAATCATCGGATGTGATGCGAACTCGCACCATACGGTATGGGGCAGCTCCGATGTAAATCGGAGAGGTACGGCCCTACTGGAGTACCTCTCTACAACTGGGCTAGAGATTCTCAATAGATGATCGAAGCCAACTTTTGTCACCTTACGAAGACAGGAGGTTTTGGATTTGATCCTGGGCACACCGGAGGTAGCTCGGGCGATTATGGACTGGCAGGTGAGCGAGGAGGACTCCCTCTCAGACCACCGACAGCTTAAGTTTAGCATTGAGGGGAATGCAGTACCTCGGCCGGCGGACACCTACAGGACCCCAAGGCCACCGACTGGCTCGCCTATAAGGAAGAGCTCGCCGTGAGGCTGGAGGGGGCCGTGGGTGGCCGAAGGCCAATGGCGGGATTGAGCGGGAAGGAGGATTTCTACAGAACGCTATGGTCCAATCCTACGAGGCTGCATGCCCTCTTAAAATCAGAGTAGGCAGCAAAAAAGTAGCGTGGTGGAACCCGGACCTGACCAAGGCACGGGCTCGAACCCGCAAGCTGCTAAACAAGGCCCTAAGGATCAATGTAGTCTCCGACTGGGACTCCTACAAGGAGGCCCAGAGAAAGTATAAAAAACTTATAAGGAGATCAAAAATGGACTCCGGGCGCAATTTCTGTGGTGAGCTCCAGGCCCTACCTTTAGTGGCCAGACTACGCAGAGTTTTTGGGTCGGGACCCACAAACAGAATCGACGCTCTAACCCTACCCGATGGGAGGGCAACGTCGAGCCATGAAGAGGTCCTGGCCCACCTGTTTGAGGTACACTTCCCTGGATCGGTTTTAACGGTCCAGGGAGAACCTGCAGGAGCGGCTGCCCCAGTTATGGAGGCGGATGCTAGGGACTGGGATACGGCAACGAAAGCCTGGGGGTGGATGGGATCTTCCCTGCACTCATGCAGGAGGTCGGGGAGGACCTATTAAAACTATTACTGCGTATCTTCCGCTCATGCCTAGCGCTAAGTTACGTTCCGGAAGCTTGGAGGGAGGTCAGGGTCGTCTTCATCCCAAAACCGGGGAAGGACAGATATGACCTAGCCAAGGCATTCAGGCCTATCAGCTTGACGTCTTTCTTTCTGAAAACGATGGAGAGGCTCGTTGACAGGTACATTAGGGAGGGAGCGCTAGTCGAGAGACCTGTTAACCACACCCAGCACGCATACCAGGCTGGCAGATCCGTGGAGACGGCCCTTCATTACACCGTTAAGTTGCTGGAGGAGACCCTTCATAGAGGCAAGTCGGCCCTGGGTGTTTTGATTGACGTCGAAGGAGCTTTCGATAACACCTCCTTCGACTCGATCTACGAGGCGGCCAGGGAATTCAGACTGAAGACCTCGGCCATTAGCTGGATTCACTGCATGCTGCGTACGAGAGCGGCTACCGCTGGCCTCAGGGATTCGACCGCTGGGGCGATCGTCAAAAAGGGCTGCCCGCAGGGGAGAGTTACATCTCCCATCCTGTGGGTGATGGTCATTGATGGGCTCCTAGCTGAACTTGAGAAGCTGGGGGTAGTGGTGGTGGGCTATGCGGATGACGTGGCGATCATGTCAATCGGCACCCACCCTGGAGAAATGACGTGAAGAATGCAAAGAGCATTGGACCACGTGCAGTCATGGTGCACATCGAGGTGCTTGAGGGTCAACCCAAGCAAAACGGAGATGGTACTTTTCACGAATAGAAGGAAACTCAAGGTGAGGCCTCCATCTATTTTTGGCACGGAACTTAGCTACTCCACAGCGGTGCGCTATCTTGGCGTGACTTTGGATAGTAAGCTCTTATGGAAAAACCACATCGCCAAACAGACCGTTCCCTCATACGTACTTTCGAAATGAAACGCGGAGCGCGACGTATAAACATACTCCATCCGTAGCGCAGGGCGCTGAGGCGCTTGTTAATTTTATATTTTTTTCTTTTTTAGTTCCCCCCTTTTTAGGCACTCACTATAACAATAGGCACCCGCGTAGAAAAAAATAGTATGGGTTTGACTCTGGGAGGATGATGGGCGAGAGGCTGGGGTTTGTTTGGGATTGAATCTGGGAAGCACCATGGGCAGTCATCTGGGTTTTGGGAGCCGGCTGGATGGTTTCCCAGACCTTTTCCCATAGCATCAGTGGACCGGGGGAATCCTCGTGCAATCAATCCCATATGCTTTTCCAGATTCTCTCCCAGCCGTCGCGTACGAACGGGGATCCTCGTGCAATCAATCCCATACGCTTTTGCAGATTCTCTCCCAGCCGTCGCGCGCGCCCGGGGGAATTCTCGTGCAATCAATCCCATACGCTTTTCCAGACCCTTTCCCAGCCGTCCCGTACGACCGGGGGAATCCTCACGTAATCAATCCCAAAAAATGTATGCTCCAAAAAATTTAGTTTTTCAGCATTTACTTCGGTGTACCTCCAACTTCAGGCGTAGTTAATTTGAAGTGACTCCGATGACTGGAAATATTTTTTTTAGCCTGCGGTTGAATAATAATAGTTTTCACTGAATTTATCTTCTCGGACGTCCGTATCACAGTGTAACTTTGGATGGTGTGAACCAATTTTCTTCTCCTTCGTAGGAGTGTTTTATCACATCATGACTATTGTGCACAAACATTTTGAAACTACTGCGAAACCTTTAGTGAGTTGTTCCAAAATAAAAATTCGATTTTGTTCCGATAAATGTCCGTACGGTGCTCCAATTATGAAGTCTACGAACCAATTTTTTTCTTTTTCGCAGCATTATTTTATTTTATCGAAAGCAGTATGCACAGCAAATTTGAAGACATTCCGACGTCTCTGAACATTTTTTCCAGGTATTTTCCATTTAAAAATCCATTTTCTCCCGTCAAAGGTCCGTACGGCGCTGCAATTCTGAAACCTACGATCGAATTTTTTTCTAATTTTCAGCAATATTTCATTGCATCGAAAACACTATGCACAGCAAATTTGAAGACATTCTGACATTTCTTAATATTTTTATTCTACAATCATTTCGAGTGAGGAATTATTTTAAAGGTTATGGTACTTTAATTTTCCAAAAAACAGTTTTTCATCATGTCAGAAAAGAAAATTTGGTTGCGAAAAGTAAAACACGAAATATCACACATTAATTTACCAATATATGCCGTTTTTATTTCGAAAATAATATATTTTGAACGAAAATCATTCATAATATTTTACAATACATTATTCACATTCGTAATAAAAATCGTAATTTTCACGGGTGCACTGAAAAACTTGGTTATAATTTCACAAAGAAGAATCATAGAATTTCCAACATTATTGTAATTTGCCAAATAAAATTGAAAACAATCGCGACTATTTTTTTTTTTTTCATTCATTCTGTCTGTCAAACTTTGGAAGCCGACGTCAATTCCATAGCAGTCGTGATAAATTTCGCACACGCCGCGACGTTGATATTCTGTGGCCGGATGATTTGAAAAGAAAAAAAAAATCTCAGTTTTTTTTTTCATTTGTAATGTATATTACTTTAAATATTGGGAAACTGCAATTTAATTTTTTCAAATCTCTTGAAATTTTTTTGGAAACAAAAAGAAAATTCAAATTTTATCTCGAATTTTTCCAACCACCCTTTTACTTTCTTTCCCTTGTACTTTCTTTTCAATTGTTTCAATATTCCTATCTTAAAACAAACAGGAGGTTCAGGTGAAACGCACAGCGCGACGTATAAACATATTCGATACGGAGCGCGTAGCGCGATGTGTACCCCCGTGAGTGCCTTAAAAAATGTCCCCTCGGGACATTTTTCGGGGGGTTTGGGGGGTGGAGCCCACCAACAAGGTCCTGTGCGCCCACAGGGCGCTGAGGCGCTTGTTCTCTTTTTTTTTTCGAGAGAAAAAAATTTATTGGCGGGCAGATGTACACTGACCTGTCTTTTTTTTCGAAATAAAACGTGGTGCTCCCCTGACGAGAAGAGGAAAGAACAATCGACGCACAGAAAAACAAACTTCGCGATGACAGAGAGCAAAAAAAAATTGACAATAGGTGTCACACCCCCGCGATTTCTCCTCCGCAATTTGCCGGTGTGCACGGCGAGCAAGAAAAAACTTTTCTCTTTTTTTTTTTATTCACTGTACTCGAACACTTCAGCAATCTGTAACGTTTTCTTTTTTATTCATTTTAATTAATTTTGTGTTTTTCGGCGTATATTTTGCGCGTCGCACACATAAGTTTCACATACTCGCAAAATCGACCGACCGGCGCGATGTATTGAAGAACAATGTCGACTCGTACTCGCGTTGGTGGGCCGCACGTGGATCGTGAAGGCACAGGCCGCATGTGCCAACGTAGATTCCCGTTGTAAATGAACTTTATTTTTCGTCGCCGAATAACTCAACGAATTTCTTCGCAATTTTTTGTTGTTTCCTTGTTATATTTTTTTGTTGTTTATTATTCATTTTTTTGGCACTCACTTAAAAATAGGCAAAGAGTGCCTATTAAAATGACCATCCGTTGCTCTTCAGACCTCTGTTGGTGGGGGTACTCCGCAGCGCATACTCCAAAAAATGTAATTTTCCAGCATGTACTTCGGTGTACCTCCAACATTATGCGTAGTCAATTTTAAGTCACTCCGATACCCGGTAATATTTCTCAAATATGCCCGATTTTATCTCAAATATGCATTGACTCTACGCGTTTCTATGCATATAAAAAGGGTAAAATGTTGAAAAAAAGAATTTTCTGTCCTTCGACCGTCGAAGATTCATCGCATGCGAAATCTTTGTCAATTTTGTTCGCTCGATTTATTCGTTTACAGTTAAGAAAAAAAAATGCAAATGTTTATTTTGTCGACGTATTTCCAAAGGTTTTTTAAATTTTAGAAATTTTCGTCAAAATACGATTTTTTTTTTGCAAATTCTCACATTTGCCATTCCTAATCCTGATATGAAATAAATTATGAATAAATAAAAATATATATTGTGACGTGATTTTTCGCAATCATCGTCACAAAAACTAAAACAACCGTGACTCACATAAAAATACCGATTTTAGTGCTGAAGTTTCGAGTTACTGTCTCTCCCAGCGACTTTAGATACCGTCAATCTCTCGTTAAGATATCGATCGAGATTTTTTGCCGTGTACACTGTGCTTTTTTTTTGTAATTATAACGATTTCTTTCGACACCATTCATTATTTCAGTTCAATTCAAATTTAAGATTTAGCGTCATTCAGTTTTGCTTTAAGATTTGAGATTCAATTTTAGTTCAGTTTTGGTCGGGATTCTCGACTTTATTTGGTGGTATATGTTTCGAAATAAAAGCCCAAATAAAGAAGAGACCCGATGAAGATTCGCACGAATACGCTAAAGTCCCGTGCAATCCCGGCACCCCAAGTATTTTATTTTATGTAACGCATGCATGAAAAGTGCCAGATTATGTATAGACCGGCCGTGACATAAAGTGGCGCTTTATGAGAAGGCAAAGTACTATTACACATTGACTAGGGGAAGAGATCACGAAGATCCTTCGAAGTTACCGCGTTATAGTATTGGCTCTCGATTCGATAAAGTCATGAGATGGTTGAGAAGGCAGTAGTTATCGGTCAAAATCCCGAATATAACCATTCTCTCTCGCGCTCCTACTGTCACAGGCTGCTGCCTATTGTTCTTGCGCTCGAGCTATCTAAGTGTCGTGCGATCGCGGCGTCTCGCTTGAGTTACTGTGGATCCCGATATATCGTTCTCGCTCTCGTGTCCGTGCGTCTCGTTCGCGTTCGTTCGTCTACTCGTGTGTTTCGTGTGTGCTATCCTCAATAGAGTTTCGACTGAAATTGTTTTTCGAGTTGATAATTCGATCGATGCGTTACGATTAACGCTCTCTAAGTTCAGCTATCGCGATAGAGTTCTCGTGGCATCGTAATATGCAGATCCCGCCGAATGACGGAGAATCTACGCTATTTCGATGAGTTATTTTCGTCAGAAAATTCATCGATCACGTACATTGTTCTTTTTCGCTTTGCTCGCTTCGATCTCTCGATCGGCTGAGTGTTCCCGAATGCACTTGTGTACGATCCCATGGCTCATTGCCAATAACTAATTGGCCTCGTTATTTGCTATTAAGATTTCGGTTGCAATTGTTACGTCCGGGATGACGCAACAGTCAATTATAAGAAAATGTTTTTCTCCGTTTTTGAACGTGATAGACACGTTCAGGGATCGGCGACCATCGGATGCGGGTATATTGAGTTAATCAATTTAAT
The DNA here is from genome assembly GCA_934046635.1 of Buathra laborator. NCBI lineage: Eukaryota > Metazoa > Arthropoda > Insecta > Hymenoptera > Ichneumonidae > Buathra > Buathra laborator. The sequence continues at coordinate 3,557,301 of OW203893.1, read as the reverse complement.
TTTATGATTTTCACCTTTTTTATTTTTTTAAAACGTAACTTCACAGGATAAGAGTTCCGTTACAAACGGATAAATAAATTTAATTGTTGATTTTTGAATGTTTGTATTTTTATCGGGCTCGACCTCGCTGGTCGAGCCCTATCGTAAGACTTTTGTTCGCGCGTGCAACTTCGTAGTTGCCGTTGGAAAAAGTAATTTGTTCATTTTTTCGGACTCGACCTCGTTGGTCGAGCTCCGGTATTAGACTGCCTAAAAAGCGGTGCCGTAGTCACCGCGTAATAATTTATATTGTGCATTAGTGCAGGGCGTAGCACATCTCGGAGGTGTGCCGGGCCCTGTCTTGTACCGTGGGATTGCTGACTTTGCTCAGCATTCCATCGTGAGAAAGCGCTGATAAGAGCGCTTCTGAATATAACACCGCCATCATCAGCGTGGGATCGCTGATGGTGGTCGGGAAAATTTTAGCGATTGATTTTTTTTTACCGCTATCACTTTCGCATAATATTAAAATTTAGACAATAAGATTATCCGGACGTAACACCTCCCCCGCGAAGAGCGAAGGCGGTGCTTTGGCTCTGCATTCGTTCAGCGTCAGCAAAGAAAGTTCGGTTTTAACGTCGCTTGAAAAGCGTAAAATTTATTTTATTCGCTGTTATTCGAATTTTATTCGAGATTCCGCGAGTTGTTATTTACTTGTGTATTTTGATTTTTAGTCGAATTTTATTTTATTCAGTTTGATTCGATCTCGTCGAATTTACTGAATTTTTATTTATTTTTCAAAATTTTAAATTCTTTGCTAATTTTACAAAGTTTTATTTTACTCGGGGTTTTTCCGAATTTTATTTAATTTGAGTTTAAATCAAGATTGCGCACATTTTTATTTTACTCGGATTTCAACGAATTCTTAATTAATTTGAATTTATCGAATATTCTATTTTATTCGTTTTTAACGAATTTTATTTAGTTCGAATTTATTACACCGATTTTATTCAGTTTGTGTTTATCGACGAATAGAATTTTTTTTGAAAATTTATTGTCATAGTTTTTCCGGTTGCGTTTATCCGCGAGTCGGATTTGTGAAATTATTTTGGTTCATTCACACGCGATTTTTCGGCGAGTAGGATTTTGAAGCCAATTGTAAGCGATGTCTAAGAGGCCCAGGAATTACGTTGGCTTAGAGGTCAAGTACTCGACGTGTCCGACGATGATTCAGAGGTAATACGAGCGTATACAATCGTTCTGTTTTTATGTCAATGTATTGATTTTTAATGAACTCGACAAATTTATATTTCATTTAGTCGGATTTTGTTATTTAACGAACTTTTATTTTATTCGATCTCATCGAATTTTTATTTTGTTCGAGTTAAATTTGAATTTTGTTTAATTTGTAGTTAATTCGAAATATTATTATTATTATTATTATTTTTCGGAAGTATTCACTGCGACGGGTTTTCCTTGATCTCGTAAACGCAACACTAACTTTACAACAAAAAAACTCAAAACTCAAAAGGATGAGCGAGATCGAAACTCAAAAAAAAACACGAACTCGAAAACTCACGTCACCTTCGGCCGTCCACCCTCGCGGATGCATCGGCGTCCCGGTGGGCGCCAGTTAATTTTGTTTCACCGGTATTAACAACCGGACTAAACTGGAGGCCGGTGGAACGGCAACCTCCGCAGGGTTAATTTTTGTTTCGGCGGAACTACCAAACCGGCCTGATCTGGAGGTCGGTGGAACGACGACCTCCGTAAGGACGAAAACGAACGATAAAACAGTAACTAAATTAAACACAGATATACCCGCGAGAGCGAACGGTAGCGGAGTGGCTCGGTTGCTCAGGATGCGGGTTGTGGTAGAAGGGTCGCGATCCGTCGCCAATAAAATAGCGCTCGAAAAATAAGTATTATTGGCTTGGAGCCACGGGATCCCACGCACGTGCATCGCGAGTACTCAGCCGATCGAGAGATCGAAGCGAGACAAGCGACGACGGGCGCGACACGGGAACGATAACTTCGATAAATAAAAAAAAACTCACCGAAACGCGTAATTTATCCAAAAAGGACCGGGAACTGCGTCTGACGATGCCACGAGAACTCACACACATGCACTTCAACTCGAGAGCGTTGATTGTAACGCATCGATCGAATTATCGACTCGGAAAGAATTCCTTTCGAAATCCTACCGAGGATAGCACACGCGAAACACACGAACCGCCGAACGAACGCGCGAACACGAGAGCGAGAGCGGTAGCGGGATCCACGGTAACGCGAGCGAGACACAGCGATCACACGATGCCCCGATGGCTCGAGCGCGAGAACAATAGGCCGAAGCCTACGATAGCGGGAGCGCGAGAGAGACCCGAGTTACCTCGAGGGCAGCTCCCCGTCGACTGTCTTTGCCTACGAAAATTCGTAATGAATTATCGTTATTATTTGCGGGATCTTGATCGATAACTACTGCCCTCTCAACCATCTCATGACTTTATCGAATCGAGAGCCGATACTATAACGCGGTAACTTAAACGAATCTTCGCAATCGCTTCCCTTAGTCAATGCGTGAGATACAAGGCTCTACTCAACTATAACGCAGCGCAAGGGATTCCACCACCTTTGCCTGGACCAAACGATACCTCCGCCTGATCTCAAGGCATTGCACTTTTCTATAGGGTGCCGGGTTTGCACCGGACTTTAACGTAGTTGCAAGACACTTCGTCGAGTCGCTCCTTCACTTGGGCCTTTTATTTGCTAACTTTGTCCCACCAAGCGAATTCGAGAATCCCGACCAAAACTGAACTAAAACTGAAGTAAACTAAATCTCAAAGCAAAAAGAAAAAACAAAAAAAACATAGAAGGTAAACTGCAAAAATCTCGATCGATATCTTAGCGAGAGCTTGACGGTATCTTAAGTCGCTGGGAGAGGCAGTAACGCGAAACTTCAGCATTAAAAATCGGTATTTTTATGCGAGTTACGGTTGTTTTGGTTTTTGTGACGCTGATTCAAAAAAATCACGTCACAACTCCTCACCCCTAGGGAGGGTTTCGAACTAGAGTTCGAAACAGCAGTGGACGCGAAGTATGCGAGAATCAACTCAAGCACCCTTTCCTGAATTTCATCCAAGGGGGTTACGAGAACTTTCCGAGATCTTTACCCTGCGTACCAGGTGACGGGAACAACTGACTTCCTTCGCGGGGATCAGCGAGAGTTCGCGATCGCCTTCACGGAAAAGCAGTACGAGAGGGTTGCGCCTCTTGGTACGGGAACTAAGATCGGATCGCGGCCTGTATGTCGGTCGCCGCGATCTCTTCTCTCACGCACTGTTACATGTCGGTAGCCTTTTTCGTTTGTGAGTGAGACGGGAAACCCGCGAGAGGTGGTGCCTCGATCGCGGCACGAGAAAGTATTTGCGTCAAAAAAAAAAAATAAAAAAAAATAATGATTTCAAGGACGACATGAGTAGTCAATGAAATGTGTGCGTTATCATTCCCTCCCTGCTCGTTGTTTCCGGCGGGGGACGATCGCGCAGCGGGATCCGATTCCCTGAAACTCGGAGGTAATTCCTGCAACGAGATCCAAGGCCTTTCCATCTTTTAACGAGAAGTATGGCAGATGCCATATGCGAGAACTTGGACGTTTCCGTCCATTTACCGAGATCCGAACCCGAAGGCTCATAACGGGAACTGCGACCGAAGTCGTGCACGAGAACTTGACCTCCAACTGCTCGATCGCTGATGCCAAGGGCCTACAAGGCGAGAACGGTGAGATCCGGACCTCCTAGGGGTCCTATACGGGAGCTACAGCCGAAATCAACCCCTTTTGGCGAGTCGGGAATCCGTCGTATCCCGTCACGATCGCCTGGTTGAAATTACTCCGATCGTAACGGAGGGTTTACTTCGGGAGTCTCAGGAAAATAGGAGTGGAGAGAATTTTCTCCAACAATCCATCCGAGAACGGTCGTAAGATCGGAGTGGAAAAGGACCCCACTTCACGATCAATCCGAGAACCAACCTGAATTGAGCGGGGACGAATCCCCTCAAAAATCAATTCGAGTTCGGGAACCGAAAATTAATCCGAACGTCGAAAATAAATTCGAGTCCGATAGCGGGAATTTGTTCGAACGTCGAAAATAATTCGAGTTCGATAGCGGGAATTAGTTCGAACGTCGAAAATAATTCGAGTTCGAAATCGGGAATAAATTCTGAACTTCGAAACTTAATTCGAGTTCGAGAAACGAGAATAGATTCCGAACATCGAAAATTAATTCGAGCTCGAAAAACGAGAAGAAATTTCGAACGTCGAAAATTAATTCGAGTTCGAAAAACGAGAATAAATTTCGAACGTTGAACATTAATTCGAGTTCGAAAAGACGAGAATAAATTCCGAACCTCGAAAATGAATTCGAGTTCGGAAACGAGACTAAATCCCGAACGTCGAAAATTAATTTGAGTTCGAAAGACGAGAACAAATTCCGAACTGCGCAAGCTAATTCGCGTTCGGAAAACGAGAACGGGTTCGAACAGCAACATTTTCTTTGCGTTCGAAACGCAATAATCCCGAACTCCGAAAATTAATTCGGGTTCAAGAAACGGGAATAAATCCCGAACGGCGAATATCAATCCGCGTTCAGAGATACGGGACCAAATTGCGAACTTCGAAAATTCGTTCGAGTTCAGCAAAACGAGAACAACCTCGAACAGCAAAACTTAATTCGCGTTCGAGAGCGATAATACGTCCCGAACATCAAATATTAATTCGAGTTCAGGGAACGAACACAAGTTCGAACATCGAATGTGAATTCGAGTTTGGAAAATGCGAGGGTAAATCCAAACGATGAAAATTACCCCGCGTTCGAAAAACGAAAATAACTTCCGAACATCGAAAATGAATTCGCGTCCAGGAAGGCAGGAGCGAATTCGAACAGCGAAAAGTGATCCGCGTTCGAAAAGCGGGAGCGAGGGTTCGAACGACGAAATTTAATTCACGTTCGAAGGCGAGAACGAAATGTCGAGCTACAAAATCGAATCCGCATTCGACATCTGAAGTAATTCTCAAATAGCGAAATTTGATTCGCGTTCGGGAAACGAGAACGAAGGGTCGAACGACGAAATTTAATTCGTGTTCGAAAGCGAGAGCGAGATTTCGAAATGCGAAATTAATCCGCGTTCGGAAATGTCGTGATTCTCGAACAGCGAAATTTGATTCGCGTTCGAAAAGCGAGAGCGAGTATGCGAACAACGAAATTTAATTCGTGTTCGGAGGGGAGAACGAAATTTCGAACTGCGAAATTTAATCCGCGTTCGAGGAACAAAATAATTCTCGAACAACGAGAATTAATTCGCGTGCAAGGAGCGAGAACGGATATTCGAACAACAAAATTTAATTCGTGTTCGAAAGCGAGAGCAAAATTTCGAACTGCGAAAATTAATCCGCGTTCGAAAATTGAAATAATTCTCGAACTGCGAAAATTAATTCGCGTTCGTAAAGCGAGAGCAAATCTTCGAATGGCGGAAATAAATTCGCGAACAGCGAAAATTAATTCGCGTTCGAGAAGCGAGAGCGAATTCTCGAACTGCAAAAATTACTTCGCGTTCGAGAAGCGAGAGCGAATTCTCGAACTGCAAAAATTAATTCGCGTTCGAGAAGAGAGAGCAAATCTTCGAACGGCGAATATTAATTCGCGTTCGAAAAGCGGGAATATTTTTTTTTCCGAACAGCGTTGTTCCATGCGCGTTCGAAAAGCAAAAATAATTCTTCGAACAGCGAAATTTAATTCGCGTTCGAAAAGCGGGAATATTTTTTCGAACAGCGAAATTTAATTCGCGTTCGAAAAGCGGGAATATTTTTTCGTACAGCGAAATTTAATTTGCGTTCGAAAACGAGAGCAAGAATTTCATCGAGATCGAAAATCGAGAAATATCCCGAGAATGAAAATCTCATCGAAATCGAAAATTAATTCGAAATCGAGAAATATTCCGGGAGCGAAAATCTCATCGAAATCGAAAATTAATTCGAAATCGAGAAATATTGCGGGAGCGAAAATCTCATCGAAATCGAAAATTAATTCGAAATCGAGAAATATTGCGAGAGCAAGAATTACCTCGGCATCGAAAATTAATTCGAATGCGCAAAGTAATTCGCACGAGAACGAGCTGTCACGAGCGTGTGCGAAGAGTCTTCGTAATCGAGAGCATCTCCGAAGAACGGGAGCTCTCGACTGTTCACGGCAAGTGATCGAGGAATCTCCGAGATCGGCGATCGAGAGCGAAGAGCGAGGAGCGGAGTCCTCGAAACTCAAAAAAATTGTTTGTCACAATTTCGAGTATCTTCCGATCGCAGCCGGGACTCGGCTAACGGTATCTCCCCCCACCCCAGCGCGTGCGACGCGCGAGCGCGGGAGTGAGAAAAATTCATCATTTTCGAAAATTCGAAAAATGACGAAAATTGCCGAAAATATGCCTTCATGGCATATCGGGAGCCTGATATATCACCGAAAAATTTTTAACAAATTTTTCAGACATCCGAGAGCTGACAAACGACACCCAAAACATTTTAAAAAAATGTTCCATGTGCGTAATTGTCATCGAGAATGAGTGGGTTCGTGTGAACATCCACGACGAGAAAGCGTTAAATTAATAACACGAGAGCGAGAAAAATATTTTACTTTATTGCCTCCAGATCGAAATCGAAGCAATAAAATCGAGAGCAAAATCGAGATTAACGGGAACGGCTATTCTATTGGCGTGGCCCCACGTTGGGCGCCATTTGTGCCGGGTTTTCCTTGATCTCGTAAACGCAACACTAACTTTACAAAAAAAAACTCAAAACTCAAAAGGATGAGCGAGATCGAAACTCAAAAAAAAACACGAACTCGAAAACTCACGTCACCTTCGGCCGTCCACCCTCGCGGATGCATCGGCGTCCCGGTGGGCGCCAGTTAATTTTGTTTCACCGGTATTAACAACCGGACTAAACTGGAGGCCGGTGGACCGGCAACCTCCGCAGGGTTAATTTTTGTTTCGCCGGAATTACCAAATCGGCCTGATCTGGAGGTCGGTGGAACGACGACCTCCGTAAGGACGAAAACGAACGATAAAACAGTAACTAAATTAAACATCGATATACCCGCGAGAGCGAACGGTAGCGGAGTGGCTCGGTTGCTCAGGATGCGGGTTGTGGTAGAAGGGTCGCGATCCGTCGCCAATAAAATAGCGCTCGAAAAATAAGTATTATTGGCTTGGAGCCACGGGATCCCACGCACGTGCATCGCGAGTACTCAGCCGATCGAGAGATCGAAGCGAGACAAGCGACGACGGGCGCGACACGGGAACGATAACTTCGATAAATTAAAAAAAACTCACCGAAACGCGTAATTTATCCAAAAAGGACCGGGAACTGCGTCTGACGATGCCACGAGAACTCACACACATGCACTTCAACTCGAGAGCGTTGATTGTAACGCATCGATCGAATTATCGACTCGGAAAGAATTCCTTTCGGAATCCTACCGAGGATAGCACACGCGAAACACACGAACCGACGACCGAACGCGCGACCACGAGAGCGAGAGCGGTAGCGGGATCCACGGTAACGCGAGCGAGACACAGCGATCACACGATGCCCCGATGGCTCGAGCGCGAGAACAATAGGCCGAAGCCTACGATAGCGGGAGCGCGAGAGAGACCCGAGTTACCTCGAGGGCAGCTCCCCGTCGACTGTCTTTGCCTACGAAAATTCGTAATGAATTATCGTTATTATTTGCGGGATCTTGATCTTCGCAATCTTCGCAATCGCTTCCCTTAGTCAATGCGTGAGATACAAGGCTCTACTCAACTATAACGCAGCGCAAGGGGTTCCACCACCCTTGCCTGGACCAAACGATACCTCTGCCTGATCTCAACGCATTGCACTTTTCTATAGGGTGCCGGGTTTGCACCGGACTTTAACGTAGTTGCAAGACACTTCGCCGAGTCTCTCCTTCACTTGGGCCTTTTATTTGCTAACTTTGTCCCACCAAGCGAATTCGAGAATCCCGACCAAAACTGAACTAAAACTGGCGTAAACTAAATCTCAAAGCAAAAAGAAAAAACAAAAAAAAATAGAAGGTAAACTGCAAAAATCTCGATCGATATCTTAGCGAGAGCTTGACGGTATCTTAAGTCGCTGGGAGAGGCAGTAACGCGAAACTTCAGCATTAAAAATCGGTATTTTTATGCGAGTTACGGTTGTTTTGGTTTTTGTGACGCTGATTAAAAAAAATCACGTCACATCACCTAAGTAGAGTTTCGGATTTTATTTTATTCGATTTAAGACAGAGGTTATTAATGAGAAATACCAAGATGTTCGACGACGGCCGAATTTTGAAGAAATTTTATTTTTATCCATTCACACGCCTTTCTTTACCGCGGTGAATTTTAATATTTTGTTTGTTTTCCGCACTAACGTCTCAGAGGCCCATCATCATGTGTCCTCTTGCTGATTCAGAGGTTGAGCGTTCAACGTGTTCAACAAGGGCTCAGAGGTAATTCTAGCGTGTACACTGCTCCGCGTTTATTTACCGAAATATTTGATTTCAATTTGTCTATTCATATTTCGCGATTTGTTACGGTGAATTTTCCGATATTTAAATTAATTTTCGCGCGTTCTCCGATGCAGAATTTAATTAAATTTATTTATTCACGCACGATTTATTCACTCGCGTTCAGGGCGCGGAGAATGTACAAAGTTCACGTATTAATTCACTCGCGTTCTAAGACTCGGTGAATTTTCGAGAGTTCAATTTATTTTGGCGCGACCTGTAGCACTGGGAACTCGGTAGCACGTGGTGCATACGGTCTTTCTTTTACCGGTAAATTCGCATACTTAAGCGCGGAAGTCGACTCACGATTAGTTGTTGGGGATTTTATTTATTTATTCACTCACAATTTGTCGTCGAGTCAATTTTCGAAGTTTATTTGTTTTTTTTACTCTCGATTCATCACTGAGGTGAATTTTAAAATTTAATTACTCACTTCATTCATAATTTATCGCAATTTATTATAATATCACTCGCGTTTTCGACGAGCTAAAGTTTTTGGCACGAACTGTAGGCTTATACGTCCCGTAGCACGTGGTGTGTATCGACTCATACTTCTCGATTGGGTAACTGTATACCTTTACGCGCGATAACAGTTGCGGCGTTCGCTATCCGTTGTTGCGTGGCTAAACCTACGCTGGACCGCAAGGAGTGTAGATAGGGGTGAGAAGGTGGCCGAAATCCGTACTCTCCTTTTGCTGACGGCACTTTTCTTCGAAATATCATTTCGATTAATTGGGCCCTTGGTTCAGTCCCTCGCTGCGTTCTTTATTCGTTTCAGTCACAATTGAATCGTCGCTTTGATCGGTGCGAATAATTACTCGTGTGTTTCACGTACCTCGACGTGTGTTTTTGTGCGGAGTTCTCATGCGTTTCCTGTCAATTGGATTTTACAAGTTTTGTGCCGTCGAGTTTTTATTGGGGTGCGAGAAAAGAGAAAAGAGGAAAAACATGTGTGACGCGAGTGATGCACTTCGCTGGGCTATTTCTCGCAAGTAGGTAATGTACCTATACGGATTTTTTCAAGATGGCGGCGATTGGTGGTGGGGACTGTTGCCAGCCGCTGCTGGGTGTGTGTGTTTGTGTGCGTGTGTGACTCACCCCCCACCACACCACGCCATCGGGGGCCCTGGATGGCCGAGGCATGCTAGGGTGATCGGGGGAGATGTTGCGTCGTCGGCTGTCAGGTCCCAACCACCCGCCCTTACTCGAACACTTGACTAGCTTGACCAAGTGTGGTATGGTGGGAGGCGTGAGTGTAGGGTGGGAGAGCGCGAAGGAAAACGTGTGGGGATGCGCTTCTGGAGCGCCAGGGCCGTATAGCGCCGGATCGGCGTACTATGCCGTGTTATCGTTGAAGGCCCGCGGTGCTGTTGCTGGCTAGCGGCTCGCGGGAGGAATGATGATGCGCCGAAGGCTAGTACTGCGACACGGTAGAGCACAGGTTCGGGCCCCATGTTTGGTATTTTTTTTCCTGAATAATTGTGGTCGACAGGAGGTAAGTGAAAAAAAGAAATTATGACAAATATTTTTATTTATTTTAAATCAAGTGTAAAGTGTACATTTGTTTCTTTTTAGTAAAAAAAAATAAAAATAAACTTATAAACCTAGTCGGGCACAGCAGCGTTGGATAGGTCTTATAGCGTAAACACCGCCACCTGTTAATGAATTTCCAGGGTGTTTATCAATAGTTTCTGCTAGGGTTCGTAGTTTTTTCATTAACTGTTTATAAAAACTGGCGGCAATGCGATCGTTTCGTTTGAGGTCGGAGGTGAAAAGATCTCCGAATTGTAGGTGAAGGGTGGGAGAGCGCGAAGGGAAACGTGTGGGGGGTGCGCTTCTGGAGCCCCAGGGCCGTACACCGTCGGACCCGTGTACTATGCCGTATTATCGCTGAAGGCCAGCGGGGCTGGTGTTGGCGAGCGGCTCGTTTTTATGTATTTAGTATCGTGAAAAAATTTGAAAACCCATTTAGTGAGCTATTTTACAGAAGTACAAATAAAATGGTAAAGATATGTGCGGAAGTAGCTCAGGACACGTCAAGATAACGGCAAGGGGGAGCCGTGACTGGCCGTTTTATCACCAGGATGCGATAACCAGGAGGTCATCAGGATGCGATTGCATCGCGAACGGCGAGCGCACGGGAGTATTAGGGGAGACTCAAGCATATTCTGATAATGGGCCGGCTACCGTAATGATCGGGGACCGCTGTGCCATAAAATGTCGTCTACCAAAAGCCGATGTTTTCTCTAAGTAGGTAACTACCAAAAAAAATTTGGAGTGAATTTTACAAAAATAAATAGATGTTTCACGAAGGTAAGTGGGAGTCCTGGATGTCCGAGGGGGGGTAGGGTAGCTGAGACCTGGCGGCCGACATCGCTCATTGGGATGTATAATAGGTGAGTAAAAGAAGGGTACTACGTTTAACAATTTTTTGATTTTTTCTATTTTTTATTTACATTCAATTATCGAGTCGTGAATACGACAACCAGTTTCTCGAGGACACGTACTCGTACTTCAGCCGTAACTCGGGATACCGATCCCACATGCATCCAGCGTCTAAAATTAAATATTTTTTACATAGTTTACACAAAATGTACAAAAATTTATAACAAAATTAACAAAAAATTTACAAAAATTTACCAAATTTACAAAAATTTACAAAATTTACAAAAATTTACAAAATTTACCAAAATTTACAAAAATTTACAAAAAATGTACGATTTACAAACTTATTCTATCTAGCCATACGGCACCGAATCATATTCGCCCCATCATCGCTTTTGACGATGACAGGTGTTACGTCCAGCGTAACGCTCTGTTTATTTTCCTTTTACCACCAATAAAAGTTGAACCTCAAACCCTAAAAATAAGTAAAAGGGGAATCGGGCTAAAACTCCTGTCTAACGATAATCATTATTGCCTACTGCGAGATCAGAATCAAGTTAGCTCCAATTCTAACAACCTCAGAGTCCTACCTTAATGAGTCGACGCCGACGAATCTAGATAAAGTAGATCCGGGCCCCACAGGCGGAGGCCGAGAAAGGCGGTCTCTGAGCTCTCTTCCGAGCGCTCCCCGACAGTTCCAAAAAAGAAACTAAAAGGAACAAGGCCCACTTACCGTAGGGATCTACTACTATCAATATCGACTACCGCCTCATAGATCTTTAACTCAGTAAAAACTACCTTACCGTGGCCAAAAACCATTTAAAGAGGTCAGTCGTTTAGAGCCTTCGGGCCCTAAATACATAGAGTCAGGTCGACAAATTATCTTCGTTGAAGGAAACGCTTTAAAACGTTGTTCTAGTTGAGCTTAATTCCACAGGCTAAACGAAGGGAGAAGGGCTCGTGATCGTGATCTTAGCAGGGGGAAAAAGGAATTATTTTTGGACAAAAAGCACAGACCTCCCGACTATACGCAATGAAGAATTTAAAGAAATAACAATGGCAGTTCTTTAACAAGGAATTAGAATACAGATAATGGCAGATAGAGAAATGAAGCTGAGAATATACTTCGTTAAGAAAAGAAGCAGAAGACACAATTCATATACAGGATTTGCTCTCTGGAACGCCTGTGTTTATCCTTATAGTAGTAATTAAATATACATCGTTAAGTAAGGATAAAAAGACTGACGTCACCGTAAAGGCAAAAAGAGCTTCACCTCAATGAAACTGTATGAACGATCTACGTTCGATGGTTTCAGGGGCAAAGAATCTGGTAGATGAAAGCGCCATGCACTCTCCGACTATAAGCTTAATACTACAAATGAAATACTCGAATAGTTCACTTCAGCCCTCGAGAAATTCTTAACAGTAACCAACTTGAACGCCATTTTGTTTAAACAAAATAACTAAAGGAATAAACTGTAAGGAATTTGCCGAGGAATTTCTTTTCCATGGCACAACGCTAGACGAATTAATGTGGAAAAGAAATAAAAGTAAAATTTAATATTTTTGTTATACATTTACGCCATACACGCCACGACCAGTTCACGTTAAATTACGTCTCATTTTAAGAGTAATTACATTCATTTCTTTTTATAGAATTAACGATGCCCGGTTCGGAAATCCTCATAAGGAGATACAATTTTATATTTTACGCAATACGTATAAAATTCAGGACAAAACATAGGAGAGCGTATTTCTATTCGACGATACCGGTTTTCTTTGTCTAGACACCGATGAGATTCATTTTATAGTCGGATTGGAACACAACTCCTGTGATCTCTTGCATATAAAGTATTTACCTATAAAGCGGCAGTACGACACCAAAAGTCTCTCTGGTAATGACTTCCAGGAAACCGGAAACGAGAAAAAGAGGGGACCGATGCCTACGTGATCTCGTCCGCGCCCTTTTACTTTTCGATACCCCACCCCGTCACCTACGGCGCGGGCCTGATAAACGAGATTATGCCTGAAAGAAGGACTTAAGATTATGGGCCAATCACGGAATAGATCCGAAGCATCACCTCATCTTCTCGTTACAGTATCAACATTTTATACGGAATAGACATAAAAAGACACTCCCATAGCAACATCTCCTCTACATGTCACCAAGAAAAATGGTATAAAAACCCCGGGAATTGTGCGCTCACGAGCCACTTTAGAAAGACCAGATAGACAGACCACTTACCACTTAGAAATATCATTTAGAAGCACCCGTTTTGGAAGTACCCACATCGAAGTATCATTTAAAGACACTGTATAGAGCATATAAAACGACAAACAAACCACAGACTTCTTAGTTTGAAGTTTCGATAGATATTCAAACGATCGAAAATCGCGTAATAAAGAATTTTATTTTATTCCGATCGAAACCGAACTATTTGACACATAACAATTTTCATTGTTCAACTCAATCTAAAGAAAGACATTCGGGGCTCGCATTGTTCAGTAAATTTAACTCTTTACCAATTGTATCACCCATATCATTTTTCCGGTATTAAAAACAGTGTTAATCTTACTCATATTCCCGTGAGACACTTTATTTTCCTAACAACTCATTTACGAACACAATCCACGAGAACGAACTCAACGGAGACCGGCAATTCATCGTTTACAACCGTAAGTACATTTCTACCAAATTATTAATCACGCATGATTTTATTTCCGTTCTCGCGGCCCAGTGAATTATAAAGTCTCTTCGAGATTCTCCTTCTACCGTGCCTCGCGTTCCGACACCTGGCCAAAAACCGGTAGGTACCCGCCGTCCCACCGAAGATTTCCTCTCTATCTCTCTCTTTGTCACAAAGACGTCGAAACCACTACCAATTAGTTGACACCTTAAGACAGATACGACAAGCATTCTTAAGGGCTCCATCCCAAGCAATTTTCCGCAAGGTTAGGCTTTAAAAAGGAGCAACGTTGTTCTCTTTATCGACACCAGGTGTGGTAAAGGTCGGTTCAACACCCTCCTGACCAGCGCGTGCGATAGTAATAAGAGGCAACTGTTACAACGCAAACTAGGATAATTAAAAGAACGCTAGTTTGGACGTAACACAGGCTTGCTTGTTTTTGTTTCGGGCCGTGTGACTACCTGGTGTTACGTCACGCACGTTTTGAAACTCTTTTCGGGAAACTTGCGCTGCTCTTCGATCGCACCGAGAGAAGCTGCACGCGTACACTCGCGAGGAGACGGAAAGACTGAGGGAAATAAAGGAAAAGGGGAAGATCGCTGTGTGTGGGAATCGCAGACAGAGAATCTTTGACGAGAAAATATTTAGCAAACTTTCGAAAGCGACTTCGTCGCGACGAAGTCGTAAAATAATTCTGTCATCGGAGACACGAAAAAAATCAACATCTCCAATGGGACTTGAGTTATTCGAATATTCCGAGGCTTAGTCCGAAGGCATGAGACCATGGCTCGATCACCCAAGATGAGCACGTGGCCCCCGACAGCACGCTGTGAAGAAAAGTCACCAATACCAGCAAGAAACGCCGGCTCATGAACCTAGGCCAGCCGTCATCGAAGCGATTCTATTGTTGCTAAGGCGGCAAGGCTCTGTCCGCCGAAGCTTACCAACACCCATAAGCATCGAGGCTCATACATACGAGAGCTCGATGTCGCCGAAAATACACCAATACCATGAAGCATCGACGCTCATAGACACGAGCGCGCGATGACTCCAAACCTCACCAACACCACGACGCATCGAGACTCATGGATGAGCGCTCGGTGACTAGGAAGCGAGAAGATCAACGCTTCGAGCTGCGATACCGACAGCTTCACCCCAACCACTATGCATAAGGCCCAGTGAGTTGAAGAACCTTCCGATCTCCTCCGACGAGTGCAGCACCTCTCGGGCATCGTTCACAGCCACCCCCGCGAACAATAAGAGATTCCCGATAAGTCGCGAATTTAATAATTAGACAATTTCCAATAGAATCACGCATGCATATGAATATTGGGTCAGGTCATCATCAATGTTAAAGTTTTGTAATAACATATTTTTTTTATATATTTTCACGTATTTCCCCGGTTATGCTTTATTGCTAGGGGTAGGTCAGGTATTTGCGCGTTACTTAGGTAACCATCATAAACCCTTCTGGTCTTTTCCCATCATAAAAAGCAATTCAGTAAAAATAACGAGTTAAATTATTCCTGCCTTCAGCAATATTTGTCATTGCTCAGAGACTAAACATTTAAGCGAAAAATATCTCGCAAACTGATATTGCTTCAAAGATAAATAGTTCAATTTACGATAGTTACCAGCGACGAAAGAAGAATATCGGGTTACATAGGAAATGTTTTTTTTCAACAACTACCTCCAAACAGTTTCTTCTAAACATTTGGTTGAAATAAATAGAGATAAGTGCTGCTCGTTCGAAGAAGCAATTCTATTCAGCTCGCCGATTTGTCACGGTTCATAGAAAGAAAAAAAAGGAGAAGACTCCGTACTGAGAAAGAACAGAGGATTGCACGTGGACGCTATATAGCCTCGACGGAGAAAACCTCTATACCAGCATACTCTTTTAGGTAGGATAGAAGAAGAAACGATCACGTGAGCGTGGCTGGTACGAACAAGGGAAGTCAAGAGCCACCCCGAAGGGGAGGTAGCGCTGTTGCTAGCCCGCGGGCCAGCTCCGGTGCACGTGATCGTATCAGGAGAGTAGGGGAAGGGTGAGTCACCCGCGCAATGCATAGATCGTACGAGAAGGCCCACCATTCATCGATAGCCGAACTTTTCCCAACCAATAGGAAGAGAGCAATAAAAATCAAGAGACATGAGCGCAATTTTTGGCCAAGAGTAGGGATGAAGAACGAGATAATGACTAATTATTAATTATTAAAAACCATTAACAATAACTATATTTTTCTGTTTTTCAATAGCCAAATGTTACAATTATCGTAAAAGTTTAACCCGAAATTTGATAATTTGACAAATGGAAAGGTTAAACAAATTAATTAATTAAGTCAATTATCATCATTCAGTCATTCATCATTTTATATTGAAGGCTGTTGAAAAACCATTAAGAATGAATACCAGAACACCCTGGTCGTTATGACATTTATATCGAATTTAAAATCAATTACACTGATCTGTCAAATCGATATCGATCAATATTTCACAAATTATAGGAAAAACCGAATGAGAATGCATATAATAGAATGAAGAATGAAAGCAAGGCATCAATAGAGTTCATTTTTTTATATTTTTGGGTCTGATAATTAATTAATTCATTACCAAGAAAATTTTCATTTTATCAAGTATTAAAATCTGTAATTTTCCACCTAGAAAGGTGATTCGAAATTCGAGACACTTCCAAAATAAATCAAAGGAATAATTTGTTAATTAACAAATCCAAAATCGATCTGCAAATAACTAAATTAGAGTAATTCTCAAATAGTGACAGCCGATAGAAAGAGAACAAGGCAGGCGTGGAAAATCACGCCTCGACCAAAGAAGTTGCCCCTTCCACCGCGGTCTATGTCAAGACTATTTAAAATGCGCCCTTTGCAGAGGCTCATTGCTTATTACCGTCTTCGAAATCACCGACAACGTTACTCTGTTCGCGACCACCGTGTTTTTCAAATTTGTTAAAGACTTTGAAAATTTTCAAGTCTTGTTCTTTGTTCGTGATTGTGAAATTGTATCAAATTTTATTTTGCTATTAACTTCAAGTGAAGTTAATAGAATAAAATCTATGTGTTTCATTTGAGTGTTGTGTCGTTTTCTTCGTGACAAATCTTCGACCGCTCGGCAACTTTCTCAACAAGCCGAGGGTATCGACTAACGATCAACCACCAATGACCACCAGCAACCTCTTCTTCGTCTCTGTTCGCCTGTTACTTTCATTTGTCTTCGGTAAGTTATTTTATTTTAATTTTGCATGATTTTCCTCTTGCATCCTTTCCGATCCGTAATTTCGCGATTGGAAGTTTAAGAGATGTACGTATCTCAATTGATTGTGGTCCTTCTGGCAATTATAGTGATTATTTTGATCGTTATTTGTCTATGCGGAATCTCCGTCGAGATCACCGTCAATATCCGTGAAAATAGAGACACGCGTGAAACCCCTGTGGTATACTCTGGTGTACAAATCTACCCATTGTCCACACCGCGTAGAGTAGCTCGTAATAATCCGCGAGTTTTGTAGTTTGTGATGGATTCTTCGTTAATCGTACTACTTTTTCTGGTTTGCTGTCTTGTACTTTGTGTAATCGTCGCGATAGTTTTATATATTCGATTTTTGCGTCATTATCCGTCCGAAAATCATTCCGTATCAATGGAAATGTTTAGACTTTCCTTCAGTTATTTCGCGAATGTACTCCAGCCTCTTCCCGAGCAATTTTCCGCGAGGTTAGGCTCAAAACGAGGCACCCGAGATGAGGCCTGGCTCCTTGTGTAAAAACACGATTCGCGACGTAACACTGGTGATAAGCGTCTAGTCTTATTAATAAATAACTTACTTACTATATATATATATATATATACTAGCGTTTCCCCGGGCTCGCGCGCTACGCGCGCTCGCTCGTCAATTGTAAACTATTTTGAGTTAAGACCCATTTGGGGAATATTTTTGCTTCTTTCTCCGCCGCCGACCACCGCTGCTGCCTCCTTCGAAATCCCGTTAGAGGGACTTAGAATATTTTTGCTCGATGGGGTGCCCAAGGGGGAATCCCCTTAGAGGGACTTAGAATATTTTTGCCCTCCCCTCGATTCCTGACACGGCGGCGGCGACGACGGCGGCGGCGGCGACAGCGGCGATAACTTTATATATATAGAGAGATATTGTGACGAGGCGTTATAAAACGCATTCGCTCTCCATCACTAACAGATAGAATACGCACGAGAGTCAAAGCCGCGCGAATACAGAGTCGATCCCCGCGGTACCCGAGAGAACGAAAACTATAGTACGAGAGTCTGCCGGAGGCATATATTATATTTTCCAGGTTTCCGGCATCGCTTGTCGACAATCGGAAGCGCGTAAGGGGTCCGCGAAGGGAGAGACACCGCGAAGACGGGACGACGAATCGCCGAATTACCGGCGTGCGAGGAGTTTTTTCCCCCTTCCCCGTCGCTTACGCAGGACCTGTCGTCGAATTAGATAGAGTAGACAAAGGAGAGCGTCTCTCTCTAACGTTACGACGATAGAATAGTGCAGGATTGAGTCAGAAAGATAGTCACAGCCGAGTATTCCGCGAAACACGGATTCGTTATTCTTCGTGGAGAAGAACGTAGATAATTCGCCAACGGAACCGATCCGTTGAAATAGAGAGGCCGTGCTGACGGACGAGGAAAATCGAAGTCGAGGATAGTTGGAAGAAAGCCCCGTGGGTCTTCTCGTAGCGAAAAAAAGGTAGGTGCACACGGTGCACACCATTTTTGGTTATTTCGTTGCCAAGAGTGCCGATCAGAGGATTTCTCGCTCGTACTTGGTAATTTATTCGATTATATTTCCCCCGTAAAATCTCGAAGCGTCGAGCGGTTGCCGTCCGTGACAAACGGTAGAATTTCGCGTAGAGTCTCGAGAGACTATTCTTTTGTTTGAGCGATCGACGATCGATTATCGTCGATCGGGAAATTATTGTGAAAAAAGAGGGAATTGAGAGGAAGGAGTTAAATAAACGACGTATTTCGGTTTTATTATTTTACGAGAATTTGGTTGTTGTTATTCAATCGAAAAAAAAATAATATGTGATTTTCTCCCGAACTGCACTCCTTTCCCCCGTTAGTAGAATTGAAATTGAGATTTTGGAATAAGAGAATTAGTCCCAGAGTATCGGGAGAAAGATACTCTGGCGCCCAGCAACAAACCTGCGAGGAAAAAGGTAAAAATCGAGCATTGAAAAACAACGGCCTCATTATAGATTGGACGGGGAGCCGATCACGGTGGGAGTTCGAACAACGTGAAGAGCCCGTTACAACACATAATATGGGATTCTATGTATGGGATAGATCGCGCGAGAGTACACCTGGTCGTACACGATGGCTGGGAAAGGGTCTGGAAAAGCGTATGGAATTGATCGCGCGAGGGGTAACCCTGGTCGCACGCGACGGCTGGGAGAGGGTCTGGAAAAGCGTATGGGATTGATCGCGCGAAAAATCCCCCGGTCGCACGCGACCACTGGCAGAGAGTCTGGCAAAGAGTATGGGATTGGTAAGGCGAGGGTACCCCCGGTCGCAGGCTACGACTGGCAGAGCGTATGGGATTGATTGCGCGAGGATTCCTCCGGTCGCACGCGAAGTCTGAGAGAGAATCTGGAAAAGAGTGTAGGAAGAATATGGGTCCGTTCCAAACCCCATACCCTTTCCATACTACCTCCCATACTATTTCCCATTGAAATCCCATACTCAGATAAAGACGCTTTCCCATACTACTTTTTTCTACGCGGGTAGACAGGATTTGCTCTCTTGAGCGCCTGTGTTTATCCTTCCATATTTAGTTAAACTATACATAATTAATAACATTTGAACAGTATTAAGAGTGAAACAATCATAGATGCCAGAAGAGGGCCCGACTCTCCGGTAATGGTCGAGAGATAGCTCGTTCGACAAAACCCGGTCTCGTAAAGATTAAACAATAAAAGGGGCTTTCCGAACCTCAGATAGAAGGCAATCCCTCAGAAAGAGTCTATGCACTCATTAGCGATAAGCGTGAACCACGAACAGTCCCAAAAACAACCTTATATATTGTGACGCTGATTCAAAAAAATTCGATCGGCAGTGATTTTCGTCGGCAGTAGTTATCGATCAAGATCCCGCAAATAATAACGAAAATTCGTAATGAATTATCGTTATTATTTGCGGGATCTTGATCGATAACTACTGCCCTCTCAACCATCTCATGACTTTATCGAATCAAGAGCCGATACTATAACGCGGTAACTTGAACGAATCTTCGCAATCGCTTCCCTTAGTCAATGCGTGAGATACAAGGCTCTACTCAACTATAACGCAGCGCAAGGGGTTCCACCACCCTTGCCTGGACCAAACGATACCTCCGCCTGACCTCAACGCATTGCACTTTTCTATAGGGTGCCGGGTTTGCACCGGACTTTAATGTAGTTGCAAGACACTTCATCGAGTCTCTCCTTCACTTGGGCCTTTTATTTGCTAACTTTGTCCCATCAAGCGAATTCGAGAATCCCGACCAAAACTGAACTAAAACTGAAGTAAACTAAATATCAAAGCAAAAGGAATAAAACTAAATCTGAGAGCAATACTGAACGAAACTAAATTTGAAACTTGAATTTAAACTGAAATAATGAACGATATCGAACCAATTCGTAATAATTACAAAAAACATAGAAGGTAAACTGCAAAAATCTCGATCGATATCTTAGCGAGAGCTTGACGGTATCTTAAGTCGCTAGGAGAGGCAGTAACGCGAAACTTCAGCATTAAAAATCGGTATTTTTATGCGAGTTACGGTTGTTTTGGTTTTTGTGACGCTGATTCAAAAAAAATCACGTCACAATATATACTACGTAAAATAATTTAAATTCGAGAAATCTCCCACAAAAGGTCAAAGTGGCATTTGTTACTGAACAAGCGTTATAGGCTTGTCGGGGATTTGCCGAGCTCCCCTGATTTTGATGCCCTATTCAATGGTCAATAGAGGAAAACAAAAAATTTCATTCAATATAAGTGAGGGCTATTTAAAAGGAAACTATACACTAACATTAAAATTGTATTCACGCCTCTTCCTTCAAGATCAATTCGTAGTACCCCCCACTCTACACCGATGTTGCCACAATTTCATAGCTAAAGTAAAAAACTTTCGCGCGCCGTCTATGTTACCGCCATGCGTAGTGTACCTCATTCTTCTTCTTTGTGCCGAAGGTGCCACATCTTTTCGCCATTAAGATGGGAAAAAAGAGAGTACGCAAGAATTCCGAGAACGAGGAAAAAGAAAATTGTCATTATAAGCGGTTCAAGCAAGCGGAGAGAAAATTAAGAAAGCAGGAGAAGCGCTATCGTCGAGCGCCGGAACGCATTAAGTAACAGGTTCTTTTTTCAGGTTATGTATCGATGTATTGGGGATTCCAATGCAGGAGTTCGCGTGGCTTCGCGTCACGAACTCAAAAATACAACGCGCTACGCGTAGTCGAGATGCGACATACGGCTGAGAGACTCGATTGAGATCTCAAATGCCAATATTGCATAAACGTAACGATTCATGCACGGACCACACAAAAAAAAAGAGAACGAAAACGTTTTTGTTTTATGGGTTACGCAACGTAACCTGGTCCTTACAAGTGAGCATATGGCTTACTAAGGTACCTAATTTTTTCTCTGTTGGTCACTTTTTAATAACAGGAGACCGAGAGGGAGATCACGTCGTCCGAGTCACAGGTCGAGAGTTCACCAAGAGACGTGAGGTCCGTCGTTGTCGCACCGAAGAGACGTTCGAACACAAGCTTTGAAGCGGGGTCAGAGTCAGATGATTCGTTGGCGATAGACAGCTCTCCGAAAAATCTAAGGACGAATATTGCCTTAGTCACAGCGGCAGACACTGCGACTGCTAAGAATTTTGACGCAGTGGCCTTGGACCCTCCAGTTCTTCAGAATTTTGCCACCGTAGTAGACTCCGCAGGGGTGTCCGCAGTCCAAAATCTGATACTGCGCCTTCGACAAGCACCATTATCCAAAAAGAGGCTGTAGTAGCCCAAAATTCTGAGTCTGCGCTTGTGACAAACACAGCGGTGCAAGAGGCCATTGCACAGGTGCCCTCGACTGTCCCTGCCAGTGCGATTGTCCCTGAGAAATCCGCTGCATCAGAAGACATGTTAGATGCAAAGATTCTCGAGTTAATGGGGAAAAGACTAATTTTCGACAGAATTCCGGCACCGGACATTCACAAAGATCTCGTCGTGAGATGGTAAGAAATTTTACTCAAGGGACTTCCCGCAGACGAACGCAAACGAATGCTCGAAAAATATCTGCCTCCGGCTAATTGCACCGCGATCGACCCGCCGAAGCTGAATGCTGAGGTAAAAGCATCCCTTTTAGAAGCTATTATCAAGAAAGATTCTCGGGTTGTAACTAGACAAGAGAGAGTGGCTGCATGTCTCGCGGCGCTCGGAAAATCGTTGTCCTTTATTTTAAAAACTAACAGCACCGAGAATCACGTGCTGTTTGAAAATTTGAGCGACACTGCGAGACACTGGCTGATATTCAACACGACGACTCGTTGATCAGAAGAAGTTTGATCTTATCAAATCTCAATACATCGCTTAAGGATACGCTTAACTCAACGGTGGTTGATGATTGGCTGTTCGGAAAGAATCTCGAGGAACAACTAAAATCAGCGAAACTGTTGGAACGGTCAACGAAAGACTTGAGACCAGAGCAGAAGGCCCAAAGTTCTTCTGCAAAAAACTTCAAGGGCCTGCCCCGTCGCGCCCCATTCAAAAGGCAGCCGATGACGCAAGGCGGGCACCATCCCTCTGCCACTCAGAGACCGGCGAGCCAGTCGAACTTTCGCAAGCCATTGAGGGGCCAGAGCCGCGGATATCCTCAGCAAGCGCATCAAAAGAAGTGGACGTAGCTCCCGTAAGTATGCCCGCTGGAAGGCTAACATTTTTCGTAAAAGAATGGCGAAAGATAACTTCCGATGCGGTTATTTTGCAATGGATACGGGGACATGAGATTTCCTTTGAATCTCGAATTACTCAGACATTTACTCGTAAAGAGCCCTCGTTGTCGGTTAACGAAAGATCTTCAATGCTCGAAAGCATTGACGAATGGTTAGAAAAAGGCGCGGTTTCGGAATGTCAAGAGGCTCCAGGTCAATTTGTTTCTCCGAATCTGAAGGGATTGAACGAATTCGTTACACCCGAGCACTTCAAGTTAGAAGATCATAAAACCGCGAAACGATTAATAAGCACAGGCTGCTTTATGGCAAAAATTGATCTCAAAGACGCTTATTACATAATTCCGATAGCAAAATCGGATAAGAAATTTTTGAGGTTTCGTTTCGACGGAAAACTGTTTGAGTTTAATTGTTTACCATTTGGCCTCACTTCAGCTCCTTTTGTATTCACTAAAGTTATGCGACCGGTCGTAGCTTTTTTGCGAACATTAGGTTATCTTTCAGTTATATACCTCGACGACATTTTATTGTTCGGAGATACTTACGCTCAATGCCTAAATAATGTTAATGAGACGTGTCGACTATTACGAAAATTAGGATTCGTTATTAACGTACCAAAGAGCAAAATGATTCCTTCCCGGAGATGCACTTTCCTCGGCTACGTTTTTGATTCGGAAAAAATGTCGATGGAACTTCCCGATGAAAAGCGAGAGAGGGTCAGAGCTCAAATCGATAAATTCAGTACGACTAGAAGATGTCATATAAGAGAGTTTGCGGCATTTATTGGATCCCTAGTGTTTTGTTGCCAAGCGATTAAGTATGCTTGGATTTACGAAAAGGATTTCGAGAGACGAAAATATCTCGCTCTGACGAAAAACGACGATAACTTTGACGCGTTTATGAACATTTCGGATAGCCTGCGACCCGATTTCGATTGGTGGAAGAAAAATATCTCGTCGGGCATTGTGTCGATCAAGAGCACACGATTCTCTCTCGTTATCTCGTCGGATGTGTCGCGTTCAGGCTGGGGAGCGTGTTGCGAAGGAAAGAATGCTAACGGGCATTGGAAGGATGATGAACAGGAATTTCACATAAATTATTTGGAATTGCTAGCGGCCTTTTTTGCCTTAAAACGTTTTGCCGATCAGGTACGAAGCCGCGATGTTCTTCTGGGCATTGATAATACGACGGCTATATCCTATATAAATCGCATGGGCGGTATTCGCTTCGCGAAATTGAGTAGGCTAGCTAAGGAGATATGGTCATGGTGTGAGTCTAGAGATCTCTGGATCTTCGCGTCATATATTTCGTCCAAAGATAACGCGGACGCGGATTTAGAATCACGAAAACTCGAAGCCGAAACGGAATTCGAGCTAACAAACGAAGCCTTTAGAAAAATCGTTGACTGTCTAGGGCGCCCGGAAATCGATCTGTTTGCTTCGCGGAAAAACGCGAAATATAGCAAGTATGTGTCGTGGCAAAGAGACCCTGAATCGCTTGCAATTGATGCATTTACTTTTGACTGGACACCGTATTTTTTTTATGCGTTTCCGCCATTCGCAGTTATATTGCGCGTTTTACAGAAGATACGATCCGAGGGCTCGAAAGGAATAATGGTTGTGCCTCACTGGCCATCGCAACCTTGGTTCCCATTGCTCGAGTCATTGTTTGAATCCCTGCCGATCTATTTCAATCCGAGTATTAACTTAATACGATCCATAAACAGGGAACCACATCCGCTGTGGCGCAAGACTACCCTGGTGGCCGTGAAATTATGCGGGAGGCCTTCGAAGTAAGAGATATTCCGAAGGAGGCGATACCGATTATGATCTCGTCTGTTAGCGATTCGTCAAAGAAACAATACGACTGCGCCTTTAAAAAATGGTGGCGCTTTTGTCGTGTTAAGGGTGTCAATCCATTCGGCACGAATATAAATGCGATTATCCAGTTTCTTACCGACGAGTATTCGCAAGGCGCTTCTCATGGGTCTTTGAATACGATTCCCACCGGAATAGCTTTTCTTCTCGGCCCCGAGATCGGCCAGGACTATAGGGTCAAGAGATTTTTCAAGGCTATTGTCAAGTTAAGGCCATCGCTTCCGCTTGCTCTTGTCACAGGTCATCGAATGCAATCTTTTAGCCTTATAAAGATCGCGAATGTTTGTAAGACTGACTCAGAAATTAAAATCAAGATTCCGGATAGAATCAAGACGAGTGCACCGGGGAGAAGCCAGCCTTTATTGCTGTTGCTTTTTTATCGTAAAGATTCGACGATCTGCCCTGCAGCCGCTCTAGAAGCATACATCTCAAGGACTGAGGATTTGCGTCAGTCCATCGAGACTTTATTTATTTCTTTTAGGAAGTCGCACAAGGTAGTAACCACGCAGACGTTAAGTCGCTGGTTAAAAAAGACGCTCCAAAGTAGTGGCATAGACACGGAGCAGTTTTCGGCGCATAGTGCTAGACATGCGTCAACGTCGGCCGCAAAAAGAAACGGGGTGAACATAGATGTTAGCCGAAAGACAGCAGGCTGAACGGAGAACTCTGCATCATTCGCAAAGTTTTATGTTCGGTATCGCGTCGTCTCTTCGCGAGAGTTCTTAAAACGTATTTTTCTCACTCGCCTCGCGATATTATTTTCGAAACGTTTAAATTCGCCGAGGGCCTCTCGCCTAAGCCTTTCCACCGAGCTCAAGTTCACGGTCGAGATTCGTCAACTCTCGGCGCGAATATCGCGTTCCTTCCGATTGTTTTGGTCGAGTCAGTCTCCTCGCGCGATGTCAACACGCCTCGACCATCCGCGCCTATACCTATATCGCTGCGGAGTTCGTCGCTCCCGGGGCGTTAGCGCGAGGCTTCACTCACGATTTTCGTGTACTTTCGGGGTACAGCCTCGTTCCCGGGGCGATGACCTGCGCGAGCGATATAGTTAAATCCTTTTTCGGGAATAATTCGTCAACCGGGCGTCACTGTTCGACACCTCGGTCTCGCCAGTCGGCGACAAGAACGCAGCGAGTTGGCACCGGCGACTCGAGCTCGCGTTACTTACTTTTATCGATATTTTTTTTTCGCCATACATGTAATTTAGTCGTTAATAAATACGAGTTTTATTTTATTGTTAAAACTGCTGCACCTAACTTTACTCTCCTCTCTGCAACTCCTCCAATCCGCTCACCTCACTCTCGACGTGACATTTTATGACCGTCCGATTTCTCACGATAGAAGTCAGTTTGCCAAGTCGATACTAGATTCATAAAAAAAAAAACATTCATTGTATAACTCTGTATATTTACGTATAATTGGTGACGTGATTTTTCGGAATCACCGTCACACAATAAAAGAGCATCGTATTTCTGAGGAAATTCCGATACCTACCGCTTTCGTTCCCGTTTTCTGCCTCTCCCAGCGACTTAAAGATACCGTTAAACTCTCGTGAGATATCGATCGAGTCATTTCGTTTCTTTCCGATTTGGTACTCTAGTATTGCAGTTTCATAAATCTTTAAATCTCTCAGTACAATAGTAATTAAACATTTTGATATAGATTCCGTTACCGTTTTAGCTTCGTTCCGTTAGTCGAAGTCTCGAACTCCCTTGGTGGGGTAAAGTTAGCAAATTAAAGGCCCAAGGGAAAGAGAGACTCGACGAAGTGTCTTGCGAACACGTTAAAGTCCGGTGCAAACCCGGTACCCTACAGCAAAGTGCAATGCGTTGAGATCAGGCGGAGGGTTGAGTTACAGGCGAGGACGGAACACCTCGCGCTGCATTAGAGTGAGAAGAGCCTTGTATCTCACGCATTGACTATGGGTAGCGATCGCGAAGACACTTCAAACTACCGCTCTAGTATCGCCTCAATTCGGGAAAGTATCGTAATGGTTGAGAGGGCAGTAGCTCTCGGTCAAGGCTCCCGTAATAATAATGATAACGATTTCGGTACGTTATCGTAGGCAAATCAGTCTACCGCGAGCTGCCCTCGAGGCGACTCGGGCTCTCTCTCGCGCTCCCGCTACGCTAGGCGTCGGCCGTCGTATAGTGCGTCTCTCTCGAGTCGCGCTTCGCGTACGCCGGCCTATCGTTCGCTCTCGGCGAAGTATCGGTGTCTCGCTCGCTCTCACGGGTTCTCGCTACCTGTCAGTGCGATCGAGTATCGTGTGTTTTCGTGCCATGCAGTGTGTGCTATCCTCGGAGTTTTCCGAAAGGAATTCTTCGAGTCGATTACTCGATCGATGCGTGGTGTTTGACGCTCTCGAGTTTTGATGCATCTGTGTTAGTTCTCGTGCATCCGTGGATGCAGTTCTCGGTCCTTTTGGATAATTTACGCGCTTTCGGTGAGTCTTTTGATTTATTGGAATTATCGATCTCGTGTCGCGCCCGTCGTCGCTTGTCTCGCTTCGATCACTCGATCAGCTGAGTACTCGCGATGCACGTGCGTGGGATCCCGTGGCTCCAAGCCAATAATAATTATTTTTCACGCGCTATTTTATTGGCGACGGATCGCGACCCTTCTACCACAACCCGCATCCTGAGCAACCGAGCACTCCGCTACCGTTCGCTCTCGCGGGTATATCGGTGTTTGTTTAGTTAATGTTTTATCGTTCGTTTTCGTCCTTACGGAGGTCGGGTTGTTCCACCGGCCTCCCGATTAGTCCGGTTGTTAACACCGGCGAAACAAAATTAACTGGCGCCCACCGGGACGCCGATGCATCCGCGAGGACGAACGGCCGAAGGTGACGTTTTCGATTTCGCGCTTAAAGTCCCGCGGCTTTGAGTTTTCGATTTTTGTTTTTGATGTTCCGATTCGATTTCGAGTTTCGCGTAACGATGGAGGAAAAATACGTCACAAATTATATCCTTTAAAAAAAAAAGAAAAAGATTTGGTGACAAATATATATGTTTAATGGGAAATTGATTATCGTTATCTGCCGTAACAACCTTTAAACATCTACGAATTGATCTTGAAGGAAGAGGCGCGAATATAATTAATTGATTAAACGAACTTACCTGTAAGTGAAGTTCTATCATAATTGTATAAAGCGCCTCCTCCGAAAAATCAGTCCCTTATTCCCGAAAATCCTAACATGGTTAAAATACCCTAAGTGAGTTACGGCAGAGCTTTAAAGAAATGAGGTACGCTACTCATGGCGGTAGCATAGACGGCGCGCGAAAGTTTTTTACTTTAGCTATGAAATTGTGGCGACATCGGTGTAGAGTAGGGGGTACTACGAATTAATCTTTCGGAAGAGGCGCTTCATACAATTATGCTAGAACTTCACTTACAAGTAAGTTCGTTTAATTAATTAATAAAATTATTCGTACGTTTATGAAAGAATTACCTAGAAATTATAAACTAAGAGATCGATACTTTTACTTTAACTCCATATTCTCATAGTAAGAAAACCGGTTTTCTTTTTTCATCGAATCCGATTTATCAAGAGGCGCGGTAGCGCCTCGACGCCAAGTACTGAAAAAACAGTACAAGGCGTGCCGCTACTGAGTAACCTACGCCAATATACCGGAAGTGTATAGTGCGTTCAACTTTCGATCGATATATCTTCGCAATAATACAACGAATCGAATTTTCATGGACACTTTTATAATGTAATTTTGGGTCAATCTTTCGAAAGAGCCTAGTTACCATTCAATTGGTTTAGCTTATTTTGAGATCTCGAGGGCGGGAATTTCACAGGGTCCAAACGATTATAAAGTGTCCCCTATATATATGTCTGCGTCTACATCAGTTCATCGAAAAATGTGCGTGGTGGCGCGCTCGTCGCCACAGCCGGTGTAGCTGTCAGCTGTTGCCGGTGGGACGTATTTTCATGGTGTGAACATTTTTTTGAGTGTTTCCGAAAATAATAATTATGTATGGCGTATCGTGGTTTAGTGTCTCGACGCGAAGTAAAAAAGAAAAATTACGAATTACGTGTTATACGTGTAATTTTATATCGATTATAACTTTTCTTTGCGATCTCGAACAACATAACCGGCAATCATGAAGTGGAATATGTGACGTGCCGTTCGCCCGGTTTTGCATATAAAATTAATTTTGATCGATCTAAATTATCCGATCCTTCGAAATTAGTTTTAAAGGTAAAATTACAAATGTTAGCTTTTCAAAAAGGAGTGAAATTTATAAAAATATTTTTTTCAAAAAAAAGGTACGCCAAGTACTGAAAAATCCGATTTGCAATTATTATTAAAACAAAAAATGAACCAAATTTTATAAGCCAAGCATAACAGAAAAAAAGGATTCTATATCACAAAAAATATTGTTTTTTTTGGAAAAAAATTGCTGTAAAAAATTGGCGTTCCAATGCAAAGAGTAGTTTATTGTGACGCTTGCAAACACCGGAACGCCAATTTTTTACAGCAATTTTTTTCCAAAAAAAACAATATTTTTTGTTATATAGAATCCTTTTTTTCTGTTATGCTTGGCTTATAAAATTTGGTTCATTTTTTGTTTTAATAATATTTGCAAATCGGATTTTTCAGTACTTGGCGTACCTTTTTTTTGAAAAAAATATTTTTATAAATCCTACAAATAGTCGCTAGTGTAATTCTTTCTACCAAACATCATCCAGCCTTGGAGACACTGGACGACGCCGAAACCTATAAACGAATTCTTGGAAAACAGAAAGCAAGAAGAGGGGAGTGATCCCTACGTGATCTCTCCTCTGCGCCCTTTTACTTTTTAATACTTCACCCCATCACCTACGGCGCGGGCCCGATAAATGAATTTATGCCTAAAAGAAGGACTCAAGATCATGGGCCAATCACGGAAGAGATGGGGAATATCACTTCATCTTCTCGTTACTGTATCTAAGTTTTATAAGGAATAGATATACAAAAAGACACTCCCATAGCAACATCCCCTCTACATATCACCAAGAAAAATTGTATAAAAACCCCGGAAATAGTGCGCGGGGACCACTTAGAAAGACCATAAAGACCAGATAGACAGACAATTATATTAGACCACATAGACCATATAGATAGACCACAGACAGACCACTGAGTTTTAGTTTTTGAAGTTTCGATAAATATTTGAAAAGATCATAGATCGTATAATAAAGAATTTTATTTCCACTTCACCGTGTGCCCATTGAAACTGAATTACCGGACATACTGTAAATTTTCATTGCGTACCACAACTTTAAATGAAATGCATAAAAGACATCCGGGCTCGCATTACTCAGTAAATTTAATTCTTTACCAGTTGTATCATCCATATAATTTTTCCGGCATTAAACAGTGTTAGTTTTACTCGACGAGAGCCGACTTTACTCCATATTCAATGAGGTCCAGCAGATCATCGTTTACCACCGTAAGTACATTTTTTTTAATTGTTAAGGTGACTAAGTCACCTAACAAAACGAAAAGTAAAAAAAATGGCCACTATATATAAGTGTAATAGAAAATTCTACTTTACCTTCATAATATATATGTTAGACTACCGCTGTACATTTTTTTGGAGACCTATAGCGTATTCCAGTGTTATGCGTAACGGTCAAACATTTTTCCTTTGCCGCAGCTTTCGGACTGAACGAAAGCATCAATCGTCGTTTGCGAGCCTTTATTTTCTTCGTTAGAGTGTTTATTGCGGAACGAGTGCGGGGATTTTTGTTTGACGAGAGCAGTAGTTTGAGTTGGATTCTGAATTACAGACCGTTATCGAGCTTGAGATAGCGAGAGAAAGTACAGTAAAGCAAGTGTGTGAGAGTTGCGTTTCGAGAGATCAATCTCATCGTGTGCATTGAGTGAGAGTAGCATGCAGCCTGTGAGCGACCAGGATAGGCGAGAAGCGGCAACGAGGAACGCTGTGCGACGTAGGCCGAGGACTCGACGAATTGTCAAGGTAGGCACACAACGTGCATATTTTTTTCGTCGATACGAACTCGAGTATCGTCGTACGCGTAGTAGTAAAGTGTGTCCGTCTCGCATCGTATCTCGTTGCACTAACACGGCTGTGCCCACCGACTTCTCCGGGGTTCGGGGGCTACCGTGCGTACTCTCTCAATTTTCTCTTTAACGCGGGAGTTGAGCTTGTAGCACGTGCGCGCCGCACACTATATATTTTTTTCTCTTGTTAAATGATCCACACTCGTTCTATATTTTGTTAAATTGAATAAACCATTATTTTGTTAATTATATTTCGACGAACAAACACACGAATTTACGAGATTATTCGGTGTTGTAACCGATGTTCACCCCCGAATCTCATTTCCCCCTCAACCTGCTAGCTGTGCTGAGGAAATGGAGATAAAAAATAAAATAATAAATCCCTTGGTGAACGGGGCTGGTACAATTACCTGGCGCCTAACGACGGTTAGAGAAATTTGCAGCGGGAATAATAAACATTGGATGGGCGTCATTATAGATTTTGGACTGGTAGACCTCGACACGTTTGTACGAAATTTTCGTGTACAGGGATTCATCACAATTTTCTGGCGCCCAACGTGGGGCTCGACGGCGCAAAAATTTCGTTAAGTACACGTGTACTCGACTCGAGCGTACTCGACTCACGCGGCTGTGCCGATAGCCGCGTACGAAATTTCGTGTGATAGATCGAAGCTCGAGCTTGAGCGTCGCGCGTGCAGTAAACACGACGCTCGCTCGAACGGTTGCCGATTGTAAACAAAACCTTGAAATAAAATGTTGGTATACGAACGACGCGATGAATAAAATCATCGCGGGTAGAGTGACCGTTGTACGAAAATTATTTTTGTGAATTTCGATGACGCGAGTGACTCAGCCACGTGCGAACTTGAACGTTGTATACAGTGAGCATTCGATTAACTGAGACAACGTGAAACTCGAAAAATAATTTTTGTAATATCGCGAAAAATAAATTCGTGCAAATAAAATAAAAATATTATTAATTTGAAAGGTCGTTATCGTGAGGGTGATAATTATAAACAATGGCCGAAGGTAACGAAACCACTGCTGGGACCCCCTCTGAGGACGAAAGGGGTGCTGAACAAGACGAACCACTTAGCATAGACACTTCGAAAGTGAATACACGTGAACGTAGCAAGCGAGGGAACGACCCTGTGCAATGGATCGATTGCATCGGCGAGAGCGAAGTACGACAATTACTACGCAGCGCGGGTGCGAGCGTAGAAGGACCAAGTTGCAGTGATTCGCGATAAGATTCAAATGTGCAAGCTCCGCGAAAAGGGTTATTCAAATATAAAATGGGGAGGGTGTGATGTAATTCCTGACGACCGAGTTCCGGAGGACGAGTTTGCGAGCGAGCTTGCGCAAATTGACGGTTTGAAGTGACGAAAATTCGCGAGATTCTTCGCGCGTTATTTATTGATCCATCGTGTGTACCGGCCGTGACACGGAATAGATCGCGCGCGTGGGTTACTAGTGCATCACGAGCGGCAAGTCAGGAAGGCGGGTCAAGGCCCGTGAGTCCAGCAGATGCTCTGCGAACACCTCGAGCAGACACAGAGAGAGCAACAATTGGCTTGAATACGGGGATGGTTGCAGGCGACGTTCCGGTCGGAGCAACACGCGAAAGCATCGGCAAGAGATCGGTAGCACCAAACAGCGAGGACCAACAAATGGTTGCAGATCTGCTAACCTCCGAGCGTGCGGCATATGTGCATCGGAGACAACGCAAGGCCTCGCGAAGAGTCCAAGAGGACGAAGCAGAGAGATCGGCGTGCAAACCGACAGCGACGGAAGCAGGCCAGATCGACGCGGACGACAAACACAGGACCCGGGGAAGCGAAGAACAACACAAGAAGCGGTGACCGTGGAGTCGCATCGTCCTGGACGGAAATCGAAAAGCTGCGCTAAATACTCGAGAATGACGGAACATTCCACTCCGGTGACAGTGAGGCCGAAACAACGACGTGTTGACTCCAGCAACTCGTCGCTATCGTCAGATGATTCGAGTAGTGCATCGGATAAATCCCCGTACGAGGAAGCAAATACGATAGTCAACGACAACGGAACGCGAATCGAGAAGAACACCGCCGTGCCCGTAGGAGTCCTTGAGGCACGGGTAGAGAAGAACGTCGTACGTCACCAAGGTCATGAAGAGGTCGAGCCCGTGATATCGGGGAAGTTGCACGAAAATGGCAATTAAAATTTAATGGAGACGATGACTTCGGTTGCGAGGAGTTTATCGAGCAACTACTCGAAAAAATTATCGCATCAGACGTACGGTACGAAGAACGTCTCCAAGTGTTGCCAGAAGTTCTGAACGGCCGTGCCGTTATATGATATCGCTCGAATCGTCACCATTGGGGGGATTGGCGCGACTTTCTTCACGACTTCCGTGCATGGTTCGGTGTTGATTATGATCAACAAAACCTGAAAGAAGACATCAGGAAGCGTACTCAGGGGCCTGATGAGACAGCAAAGGTGTACTTAATTTGCATACAAGGGCTGTACACCTGGCTGCAAAAAAAGAAGAGCCTGAGAAGCCAACTCGATCGAGCATACCAGGGTTTGCGACCAGCGTATTGGGATAGAGTGGATCGAGACGATGTTCGTTCTTACGCCGAGCTTGTTGAGAGAACAACGCAAATAGAACAACGATGGGCTCGCGCGAAAGCTCGTCGTCCTCCTCCGACTAAGGACGAATGTCACGTGAAATAATTCGCCTGGGTCGGTAGAACAAACGCTGCGTCGACGGCGAACAGTTTAAAGAAGCTAACGAACAATCTCAACGAACGATCTCAAGTGTACGAAGTGAACGCTGTGACGAACAGCGGATCCGAACAAGTGAAGGCTGTAGAGAATCCTGCGCCGAAGAAACGCCGAAGGAAGAGGCGTACGAGCAACAACGAGCAGGCAGCGTCGGTCGAAGACAAGGCCTCCTCGTCATCACCTGCCAAGTCGGTAGCGCAACCTCCAGCGAAACCCGCCGAGAACCACCAGACACAGCAACAGTCTGGTGGGGGGAAAATCAGCAGCGGAGGCGGTAACCGGGATAGCCAAGCGCAAGGAGGTGCTAACACACAAAGAACGGGAAATTTTCCACGGCGAACACCTCCATTCTGCTTCAACTGCGGCGACGCAGGACACTTTGGCAGAGATTGTAATAAGCGGAGGGTGCAACTCTGCGTAGGCTGTGGTCGAAAAAACGTGAGCGCCGAGACTTGTGGTTGTGTGCTCTCAAACAACGGGGATCGAGCCTGGCAGGGGCGGGACAGCCAGCGCTCCAAGTAGAGAACCCGCCGAATAGTGGCGAAGAGTTGAGCAAAAATCCTCTTCCCCTCACTTCCTTTCCCAATTCGACGAGTGTGGATAGGGTCGAGCTTGACAGTGCTACAGTAGAAAATAAAGTAGGTACTCGTACACCGAGCTCTCCGCAAGCAAATGTAGCAGCCCAAGTGGAAGGTGTTGAGGCAGATGAGTCAACCCGCGGGCCGAGTGGCATTTGGACGCTCTGGAATTCTGGAAAAACATGGGATCCAATAGCAATAATGTACTCAGCCCAATTTCAGCCGTATACAGCCATTCGGGATTAAGCCATTCGGGAGTTGAAATAAAAATTCCCTTTTTTAATCGTTTGAAAAACTGCGAGATGTTATAGAAGGAAGTAACGCCTCGACGTTTCTTCAAAAACTAACTTTCGCCAATTTTTGAAAAAAAAATAAATAAATAAATAAGCAAAGAACAGCCATGTGAAATTGAAACCGAATTGTATTGATTCAGCCGTTCGTTCTTTGCGATTCGCAGAAAATGTATTTGCAGAATCCGTCAGTTACATTCGCTGCGGCCCGCAGAAAATGTATTTACAGAATTGAACATTTGCACTCGCTGCAGTCAGCAAAAATGTATCCCGCAGAATTCGGCAGTTACATTCGCTGCGATCCGCAGAAAATGTATTTGCAGAATCCGTGAGTTACATTCACTGCGGTCCGCAGAAAATGTATCCCGCGGAATTCGGCAGTTACATTCGCCGTGTTCCACAGAAAATGTGTTTGCAGATTCAGCCGTTACATTCGCTGCGATCCGCAGAAAATGTATTCGCAGAATTCCGCAAATGCGTTCGCTGTGATCAGCAGAAAATGTAACATTTCTGCGAATCCGAACTCTGGAACCTTGACCGCTCAACAGATTTATTTACAAATCAATTCTGGAAAAACATGGGATCCAATAGCAATAATGTACTCAGCCCAATTTCAGCCGTATACAGCCATTCGGGATTAAGCCATTCGGGAGTTGAAATAAAAATTCCCTTTTTTAATCGTTTGAAAAACTGCGAGATGTTATAGAAGGAAGTAACGCCTCGACGTTTCTTCAAAAACTAACTTTCGCCAATTTTTGAAAAAAAAATAAATAAATAAATAAGCAAAGAACAGCCATGTGAAATTGAAACCGAATTTTATTGATTCAGCCGTTCGTTCTTTGCGATTCGCAGAAAATGTATTTGCAGAATCCGTCAGATGGATCTGCAAATTTGGGCAGAAACGATTACTGCGATTCGCGGAAAATGTTTCTGCAGAATTCGGCAGATACGTTCATTGCGATCCGCAGAAAACGTATCCGCAGAATTTGCAATGCCACTCACTGACTCGGCACTTGAACGTCTCAATAGATTATTTACGAATCAATTCAGGAATACATTGGGTCCGATAACAATAAAATGTGTACTTCTTGATCCAACAGGCCGCCGACTAGCGATTCGCCCGTCCAAGAGGACCAAGAGGCGATCGGAGCATCGGAGGGCGCCGAGGTCGCGAAGAAAGCCGACGCGGAGGAAGATCCCACTGACACACACCACGTCAAGAGGGGTAGACGAGTTTCGGCGCCCGTCAAAAAACGCCGTTCTTCGTGGATTGATAATTATGTTGTCGGGGAACGGATTTCAGTGAAATATGGGCGCTGGCCTTTTTCATCGGCCGAAGTTCTTCACATAACGCGCAAAAAAAACAGTCAGTATTTGTGTGTGCGATTTCTCGACGGGCCTGATCAAGCTTACACCATAAAGCAGTCGGCCAATGTAAAAAAACTGACATAGCGAATAATACTTCCTTTCCCAATTCGACGAGTGTGGATAGGGTCGAGCTTGACAGTGCTACAGTAGAAAATAAAGTAGGTACTCGTACACCGAGCTCTCCGCAAGCAAATGTAGCAGCCCAAGTGGAAGGTGTTGAGGCAGATGAGTCAACCCGCGGGCCGAGTGGCATTTGGACGCTCGACGAATCGGATGAGTCAGACGATGAGATGATAAACGCGCGCGTTATCGGTGCGACGATAGAAACTGACCGCGATGTAGACGTTGCACGGGCAAACGATGATCGCGAAAACGCGGCGCGACAACCTCAGTGTTTGGACGGGTCGGTGGCGTTATCGTTAACGAGCTAGGGCTACCATACAGACAATACCCACAGACGCGACATGATTACGTGACGATGGCCAATGGCACTGCTGAACGAGCGATTGGAGAAGCACTCTTTCCAATTACGATTGACGGGATTTAAAAATGGTTCGCGTCGATAATCATTCGAAACTTGAAGTCAAATTGTCTCCTTGGCATGGACTTCATAAAATATTTTTTGATCGTGAAGATCGGTGTGAATATTTTTGGTAAACGTGGAGTTTGGTCGTTAGATGCAGTGGGAATAGAGCATCCAATAACGCGACCGTATGGTGAAATCGCAGAGGTAGGCGTGCGTTTCGGTTTGCAAGAACCCGTGCGAGACGAAAAATTACAATTAGAAAAGATGCTCTCGAGGGTAATCCCGACCATGCCGAAAGATTTCAATGTTGCTATGCTACTCACACAACACGTGATAGAGGTGACGACCGGGAAGCCGTGAAACAACGGATGTATCGACGCTCGCCCGTAGTGGTAGAAGCATTGCATGCCGAAGTAGATGGGATGATAGCCGCTAACATCGTCGAACCGTCGCAAAGCGAATGGGTCAGTCCACCGGTAATGGTCGCTAAGCCTAACGGTACGTGGCGATTCTGTGTAGACTACCGGGAATTAGATAAAGTAACGCGAAAAAATGCGTATCCGCTCCTGCGTGTGGATACTATATTGAGCAAACTTCAGGAAGCCGTGTACATCGCGACGCTTGACATGAGTGCTGCGTACCACCAAATTTTGATGGCGGAAACCAGCAAGCATTTCACTGCGTTTATTGTGGAGGGCAAAGGGCTGTTTCAATTCCGTAGAATGCCCTATGGATTGTGCAACGCGCCAGCGACGTTTCAAAGGCTGATGGATAGGTTAATAGGTCCCGTGCTTGAGCCGCATGCGTTTGCATACTTGGATGACATTATCATCGTGAATAGGACGTTCCGAAAACACCTCGAGTGGATCGAGAAAATACTCGGGATAATTCGAGAAGCCGGACTCATAATGAATTATGAAAAGAGTGAATTCTGTAGAAACGAGGTACGATATCTCGGTTTCTTGGTAAACAGCGACGGGCTGCGCCCAGATCCCGAGAAAATCCGGCCGATTATTGAGTATCCGCGACCGCGAAACGCGATTGAATTAAGACGATTCAATGGTATGCTTAATTGGTACCATCGCCACTTGAAAAATATATCGCGGGTGGCGGGAGCGTTGAACAAACTGACCGGTAAGACTGTGACTTGGGATTGGACAGAAGTCGAAGAGACTGCGTTCCGAGCAGTCAAAAAGAAATAATCGATGTTGCGATCTTGACGTACCCTAATTACGAAGTATCATTCATTGTGTACACGGACGCGAGTGATCGGGGTATCGGAGCTGTGCTAACGCAGAGGGATGGTGATGCCAAGCGAATGATTGAATGTGCGAGTCGCGCAATGGCAGGTCCCGAAATGCGATATACCGTGACGGAAAAAGAGTGTCTCGCGGTAATTTGAGCTGTGCGACAGTTTAGACCATACTTGGAGGGCTATGAGTTTACGGTTGTAACCGACCATAGCAGCCTCCGATGGTTGTACAATCTTGCAGACCCAATCGGTAGACTGGCGCGATGGTCAATTGAATTATCGGGTTACAAGATGAAAATCGAGTATAGGAAGGGTACCGAAAAAGAAGCGGCAGATGCTCTATCGCGTATGTTTGCAGACGTAGAATTAGACAATGATGTTCATGTCGATTCCTTAGGCGAATGTTTCAAAATCGATTGGTATCAGGAGAGGCTTGATGCTATTCGTCGAAACCGTCGCGAGTTTCCGGATTGGCAGGTAGACGGCCGTGACATTTATTTCTATCGTCCGAACGCGATTACAGAAGCCATAGGTGATAATGTTGACGCGTGGAAACCGGTGGTACCGTCAGAAGACCACGAGAATTTGATGATGCAAGCGCATGATGCTGAGCAATCGGGTCACCCAGCAGTCGAACGAACTTATCGGCGATTAGCCAATTATTATTATTGGCCAGGGTTGTACCGAGACGTGAAACGTTACATAGGGAAGTGTGTTACATGCGCGTTGCACAAATCGAATCAGACTAGACCCGTGAGGATAATGGGACCGCGTATTGTTGCACAACCATGGGATACAGTGGCATCGGACGTAATGGGGCCGTATCCGCGATCTAGAGCGGAGAGTTGTCCCTTCGGGACATTTTTCGGGGTGTTTGGGGGGCGGAGCCCACCAACAAAAGCCTCTGGCCCGCAGGGCGCTGAGGCGCTTGTTTAATTTTGGACGCATCCAAGACACTACAACTTTTTATTTTAGCAACGTACTACTTCCTCTTCAATACACGATAAGAACCAAGACGACATCTATGTTCGTTCTCGAGATATCATTTTTTTGCTACAACGATTCATATCGAGTTAATTTCATTGAAAATCGTAACTAAAAGCAAATTTTTTGAATATTCGGCTCCAATACTTCGGCTCCTGTCCAGAGGTAATAATAAAGTGATTCCATGTATTTTAGGGAAGAAAAAACATTTAAAGAGATGCATTTAAAGGGGTCATTAGATCGAAAGGGTAAATGGTAATGGTGTTCGTGTTGGTAAATATTTTCTGTGTTTGTTTTATACTTATTTAATGTGGTCATAAGTGTTAAGCCAATAAAACGACCTTTACTAGATATGATTTGATTCGTTACATTAATTTGATCAAGTTCTACGCGTTGCAATTCGTTATATTTGTCTCGTGTCTGAATTTTTGATAATTGATCGTAAAACAAAAAGGAAATATCAGTTGTGAATAATAATAATGAATTTGTATAAAAACGAAATGTTTATATTCGATGAAGGTTAAACTATGAATCAATTTACATAATTGATAAATGATTTTTCCCTATACGGTCTTCCGAGATGAAACGCGCAGCATGACGTATAAGCATATTCGATACGTAGCGCATACCGCAAAGTGTAATCATACTCGATACGGAGCGCGTAGTGCGACGTGCGTATAAGTTTAAAATGGAGCGCGTAGCGCAACGTGTATCCCTGTGAGTGCCTTAAAAAATGTCCCGAAGGGACATTTTTCGGGGTGTTTGGGGGGCGGAGCCCACCAACAAGAGCCTCTGCGCCCGCAGGGCGCTGAGGCGCTTGTTTTATGTTTTAGAGACGCGGACGAACGGGCGGAAAAAAGTGCGTTGCCGGGAGGCGGCGTACAACAATTTAATTTTTTCAAATCTCTTTAAAATGTTTTCGAAACAAAAAGAAAATTCAAATTTTATCTCGAATTTTTCCAACCACCCGTCTACTTTCTTTTCAATTGTTGCAATATTCCTATCTTAAAACAAACAGGAGGTTCAGGTGAAACGTGCGGCGCGACGTATAAACATATTTTTCTTGCGAAAAATTGTAAAAAAACGCCGCCAAGTACCATGAAGTTAGGCGCTGTAGTACATAATGGGCGGTTAAATTTCTTTTAAGGTCCTTTCGCTTGGATGGACAAATTAAAAGATCTATGCGAGATCATCCAATACTTTACAATATTTTTGGGACCTATATCGAATTTCAAGTGCCGATTATGTACAGCAGCATTTAACTTTGCTCGGGGAAAGCATATCCGTCGAAAAAAATTGGTTTTAGGCATATTTCTTCGTTTTTAATTCTTTCCTTCCATTTGACAAAATCTATTTTTTCTTCTTCTTTCATTTACACATAATATGGAATTCTATGTATGGGATTGATCACGTGAGGATTCCCCTGGTCGTACGTGACGGCTGGGAGAGAATCTGGAAAAGCGTATGGGATTGATTGCACGAGGATTCCCCCGATCCACTGAAGCTATGGGAAAAGGTCTGGGAAACCATCCAGCCGGGTCCCAAAACCCAGATGACTGCCCATAGTGCTTCCCAGATTCAATCCCAAACAAACCCCAGCCTCTCGCCCATCGTCCTCCCAGAGTCAAACCCATACTAATTTTTCTACGCGGGTGCTTGTCTTGCAACGTTTACTGGCGGGGGTTCCACAGTTCCTAGTGCTATTCTTCGTTCTGCGTTACTCGCACTGTCCCTTGCGCGACGTGCAACGTTAGTCGGTGGCAACAGATCTCGCGTCTGGCTGTTCGCTACAGGCTCTTCGTTGTACGGTCTCTCCCCCGGTCGCGTCATAACATTTCGTTCGATCGACAAACCAGCAATGTTCTCCCCGATCGGTACCCTTCAGTACTCACAGCTTGTAGACGGTTGAGAACCAATAGTACGGTCCGCCCGTTTGAGTCGTTCAACCACCGGTGCGTTGTTTTCGTCCACGATGGAGTTTGACATTTCTGACCGTAGCACAGCCTCGTCTACCGGCACTGACTCAGTCACCGATTCGCTCGATTTTTCTTGCGAGCTCCCCGACTCACACGTCTCAGCATAATGCCTTCTCGCCTCCTCGCGCACTGCAGCGAGTTGCTCCTCTGGCGTCATGACTTGTTGTTCCGCCGTTTCGCGCGGCCTTTCTTCTAATACATTTCCTCGGTATCGTCGATGGGCTTCGTCGCATATCTTCCGCAACTGTTCTTGCATTCGTCGAGCAGCCTCGTTGGCTTCGTCGCTTGAAAACATTACGCACAGTGCTCTTTTCTTTGCGGCTAGGACAAAACAAAACAAAAGGAAAAATTACTACAGGTTTCGTACTAACCGAGACATGAGTCATCATTCGACTAAACGCCGAATACAGACGAACACGCCTCAGTTACCCGCTGGTAGTTGAGCCGTGAGCATCGTATTAATTTTGAACCTTAAATATACATATTTGTTAATATAAGACCATAGTTGCTTATTCCTAGCCACCTTACTCCCAATATATAACACTATTCAACCAACTTTCACGATCCGGGATGTTCGGAATATCGCTCTAGGCTATTCGTCTCCAGTATTGGGCTAGTCTAGGTTCTCTACCCAGATTCAAGAACGGTGGCCTCACCCCTAGTGACGAATGTACGGCAGTATTGTAAGCGCATTGGAATTCCACGATGTGTAAATCTCACTCGCTATGATCCGCGGAAATGTAACTCGATA
This sequence comes from Buathra laborator, assembly GCA_934046635.1. NCBI lineage: Eukaryota > Metazoa > Arthropoda > Insecta > Hymenoptera > Ichneumonidae > Buathra > Buathra laborator. Next base: position 3,516,303 of record OW203893.1, on the reverse strand, counting down.
TCATTGTTTTGAGATTTCGATTGACCCTCTCAACTGGGTTTGCCTGAGCGTTATACGGTGGCGTCGTCACGCGTTCTATCCCGTATACCTCCGCCAGTTTCTGTACCGTCTGGTTCACGTACTCAGTCCCATTGTCAGTCAAAAATCTTCGTGAAGTTCCCCATCGATTCAGAACTCTGGCGCGCAAAGCCTCTGTTATTGTCTTACCCGTGGCTGCCGACGCTGACACGCACTCGATCCATCTCGTAAACATGTTGTTACGTCTGGCGAATTTTAAAATTTTATTCGCCGGCGCAACTTAGAAATAACCAAATTTTACAACATTTATAATCTATTGAGAGAGAAAAAAGAATAAAGAGTAAGGAGGAGAGCGAAGGATCATCCGAAACACACGCATTGCACATGATTTCATCCTGGTTTTCGAGTATAGAAAAATCGATAATTGGACAATAACTAAACATCTTTAAATCATCATATAAGGAATATTCAATGATTGGCATAGTAACAGTCATATAACTCATACTTGAGCTTAGTGAATATTCAAGTTACTAGAGGGGTGGTATCTGCATCGGAAGTATCTATTCGCATTGTTTAAACCGAGCTGTCTCGGCAATCCGAATCCTTCTTTTGCGTACATCCGAAAGAGAAGTTCTGATCGATCCAACACCATGGCGAGCACCTCACAGATATATACAACTGTGCAGCCAGAGAGTCGGTGTGACTGTTTCTAAGAAGCCGATTCGAGAAATTACCGTCACCGTTAATGAGTGCAGCACCTCTCGAACAATTTATTAACAACCATTTTTGGACGAAACATGTAATAATCAACAATTAACTTAACTATTGATATTTAATCGGGATATAACAAGTGAATAATCTCAGAATTTCGCTGATTAACAAAATGTCTTTAAACTCCGTTAATTACCGTAAAATCGAGCATGTATTTGAATATTTGGGTCAGATCGTTATTAAACAAAAATATAAAAATTGTGACGTGTTTTCCTTGATCTCGAGAGCGCAACACTAACTTTACAAAAAAACTCAAAATCAAAAGGATGAGCGATATCGAAACTCAAAAAAAAAACACGAACTCAAAACCTACGTCACCTTCGGCCGCCCACCCTCGCGGATGCATCGGCGTCCCGGTGGGCGCCAGTTAATTTTGTTTCGCCGGTATTAACAACCGGGCTCATCTGGAGGTCGGTGGAACAACCGGGCTCATCTGGAGGTCGGTGGAACAACCGGACCTCCGAAGACGAACGTTAAAACACAGCTAAACTAAACACCGATATACTCGCGAGAGCGAACGGTTGCCGAATTGCTCGGTTGCTCAGGATGCGGGTTGGGGTAGAAGCGTCGCGATCCGTCGCCAATGAAACAACGCTCGAAAAATAATCGTTGTTGGCTTGAAGCCACGGGATCCCACGCACGTGCATCGCGAGTACTCAGCTGATCGAGAGATCGAAGCGAGACAAGCGACGACGGGCGCGACACGAGATCGATAATTCTAATAAATCAAAAGACTCACCGAAAGTGCGCAATTTATCCAAAAGGACCGAGAACTGCATCAACGGACGCACGAGAACTAACACAGATGCACCCAAAACTCGAGAGCGTCAAACACCACGCATCGATCGAGTAATCAACTCGAAGAATTCCTTTCGGAAGACTCCGAGGATAGCACACACTGTATGGCACGAAAACACACGGTACTCGATCGCACTGACAGGTAGCGAGAACCCGTGAGAGCGAGCGAGACACAGATACTTCGCCGAGAGCGAACGATAGGCCGGCGAACGCGAAGCGCGAACTCAAGAGAGACGTACTATACGACGGCCGGCGCCTAGCGTAGCGGGAGCGCGAGAGAGAGCCCGAGTCACCTCGAGGGCAGCTCGCGGTAGACTAATTTGCCTACGATAACGTACCGAGATCGTTATCATTATTATTACGGGAGCCTTGACCGAGAGCTACTGCCCCCTCAACCATTACGATACTTTTCCGAAATGACGCGATACTGGAGCGGTAGTTTGATGTATCTTTGCGATCGCTACCCAAAGTCAATGCGTCAGATACAAGGCTCTTCTCAATTCTAATGCAGCGCGAGATGTTCCATCCTCGCCTGTAACTCAACCCTCCGCCTGATCTCAACGCATTGCACTTTGCTATAGGGTGCCGGGTTTGCACCGGACTTTAATGTGTTCGCAAGACACTTCGTCGAGTCTCTCATTCCCTTGGGCCTTTAATTTGCTAACTTTACCCCACCAAGAGAATTCGAGAACTTCGACTAACGGAACGAACTAAAACGGTAACGGAATCTATATCAAATTGTTTAATTACTATTATAATGAAAGATTTAAGGAATTATGAAACGGCAATGCTTGAGTAATAAATCGGAAAGAAAAGAACTAACTCGATCGATATCTCACGAGAGTTTAACGGTATCTTTAAGTCGCTGGGAGAGGCAGAAAACGGGAACGAAAGCGTTAGGTATCGGAATTTCCTCAGAAATTCCATGCTCTTTTATTGTGTGACGGTGATTCCGAAAAATCACGTCACAAAATATAATTAAACTATTTAAATAAGATCTTCGTATTTAATTTGGTATTTTCAATTGTAATCATTGTAGAAATTTCATTCAAAATCGACAATTAATCTTTTTAACCGGACAGAATAATTATCGCAATATTTAACGATAAAAATTATTGTTTAAACCATAAATCGTCAATTCGTAAATTTACTATTCATAAAAGACAGACCGATCGATAATTACTTGAGGTGGGAGTAGACGCTTCAACGAGGAGAAGTATGAGCCAGGAGACCCCCCGAGATAATCAATAAAGAGAAGACCCAAAGCGACCAGAGCATAGTCATCGTAATTTTTTTTATCACCATACGAGAGTATGAAAAATCGACAGTCATCATAATTTTGTTACCACCATACGAGAGTACAGAAAAATCAGGGGTCGTTGTAATTTTGTAACCACTTTACGACAGTACGGAAAATATCAGAGTAGTACGAAAAGTATTATAATGTGATTTTAGAAACACCACAATATCAGAGTTCTACAACAACAACGGAAATTATCATAAACACTTAAACAATAATCCGTTCATCGAAAATTATACAAAGGACATTTCATCAAAGAACATTCTGACAGCTAAATAATTCTACAACAATTTAAAAATAATATAAAAATGTGAATTGACTTCTAGGAATTTCAACATTGTTCGAAACGGGGAATTGTCAGAACTTTGAATGACACTTACGACGTTTTTCGAGACTTTAAAAATATAACGGGAACTAAACTGTAAAACGCAATAAACCAAATTACCGAGAGTGAATTAAAAAGTGTATTTGTGCGAATCAAAATTTTAAATAAATCTCAACATTAAATTGAAACTTCCGCGAAGTGTTAAACAATTTATTCCGAATTAAATAAATTCGGTTATTATTATCAATCTCATCGCTAATACATCGTCGTCAAATATCTACATAAGCAATTGGAAATTCTTGAAGGAAGAAAGGAAGGAAGGACGTACTTGAACTCTCGATCATCTTTAACTAAATTCATCAAATTCAACATAACAATTCAAGTCAACATCTAAATTTTACTTTAATTCATCAATCATCAATGTAAGTTTTTCCCACCAGAACATTCATTTTACGGTTAATATGGTTATCCAATATAACCAAATAAATTTCGATCGTGACTATAAATAAAATATGAGGAGAAGGCCTCCTTTAAATTAAAGTGTGATATCATTGCGTGAGTTCTTCGGCCTCTGGTAACGAGTACCAAGGTAACGAAGAGTGTACCAGGCCGCGATAGTTGCGAGCGCTGGTTAGTGACTATGCGCGGATTAAATTTCACTACGAGACGCATCGAGCGTACGGCGTCTTATCAGAGAATTTTTATAGTAAACACTTCTGTCATATGGTTATTGCGCGCTTACTATACGTGTACTATGATTCAGTGACTCTCTTCACATACGATATTATTTCTTTTGCTTCGGCCATTTAAATCTTTAACACGGCGCACTATGTACCTTATCCTGAGTAATTCTCCGAAAGGTCAGACCCAAAAAGGGAATAAGTCGGATAAAACGCCTCAATGGTACAAAACGTGTAAAATAGAATTTATTTCCTTGACCGCAATTACCGAGGGAATGCTGATTTGGACGTAACAATGTCTTCGAACACTATCAGATATCAACTTACGATTTTCAATGAAATTAACTCGATATGAATCGTTGTACCAAAAAAATGATATCTCGAGAACGAACATAGATGTCGTCTTGGTTCTTATCGTGTATTGAAGAGGAAGTAGTACGTTGCTAAAATAAAAAGTTGTAGTGTCTTGGATGCGTCCAAAATTAAAAAAATAAAAATTCAATTTTTTGATGAATTCGACTGCGAGGGCTCTTGGTTTGTCGATGTAGAAGAGAATTCGGTTATAACACTGTATGCATTTTTTCTCTTCCCCATAATAGACAGAATTTATTTTGTTTTGAGATAGGTATATTGAAACAATTTAAAAAAAGAGAAGGATGGTTCGAAAAATACGAGGTAAAATTTGAATTTTTTTTTGTTTCGAAAAATTGTTAGAGATTTGAAAAGATTGACTTGCAGTTTCCCAATATTTAAAGTAATATACATTACAAAATGAAAAAAAAATGAGATTTTTCTTTTCGATTCAAATCATCCCGCCACAGAATACCAACGTCGCGGCGTATGCGAACTTTATCACGTCTGCTATGAAATTATCGTCGGCTTCCAAGTTTGACAAATAGAATGAATGGAAAAAAAAAATTGTCGCGATTGATTTCAATTTTATTTGATAAATTTCAATAATTTTGGATATTCGATGATTCTTCTTTGTGAAATTATAACCAAGTTTTCAGTGCACCGGCGAAATTTTTTATTTTTATTATGAATGTGAACAACGTATAGTAAAATATTGTGAATGATATTCGTTCAAAATGTATTATTTTCGAAATAAAAAGGACTAATATTTGTCAATCAATGTGTGATATTTCGTATTTTATTTTTCGCAACTAAATTTTATTGTTTGACACGATAAAAAATTGTTTTTTGGACAATTAAAATAACATAACCTTTAAAATAATTCCTCACTAAAAATAATTGTGGAATAAAAATATTAAGAAATGTCAGAATGTCTTCAAATTTGCCGTGCATAGTGTTTTCGATGCAATAAAATATTGCTGAAAATTAGAAAAAAATTCTTTCGTAGGTTTAAGAATTGCAGCGCCGTACGGACATTTGACGGGAGAAAATCGATTTTTAAATGGAAAATGCCTGGAAAAAATGTTCAGAGACGTAGGAATGTCTTCAAATTTGCTGTGCATAGTGCTTTTGATAAAATAAAATAATGCTGCGAATAAGAAAAAATTTGGTTCGTAGACTTCATAATTGGAGCACCGTATGGACATTTAGCGGAACAAAATTGAATTTTTATTTTGGCACAACTTATTAAAGGCTTCGCAGTAGTTTCAAAATGATTGTGCACAATGGTGATGATATGATACATCATCCCTGCGAAGAAGAGAAAAATTGCTTCGCACAGTCCAAAGTTACAGCACCGCACGGACACTTGTCGAAGCAAAAATGAATTTTTTTTGTTAAGCAAATATTCAAATGCTTTGCAGGGGCTTCAAAATGTATGTGCACAATAGTGATAATATGATACATCATTCCTGCGAAGACGAAAAAAATTGCTTCGCACAGTCCAAAGTTACACTGTGATACGGACGTCTAAGAAGATAAATTCAGTAATAAAGGTATTTTTATTGAACCGCAGGCGAAAAAAAATATTTCCAGTCATTGGAGTCACTTTAAATTAACTGCGCATGATGTTGGAGGTACACCGAAGTAAATGCTGAAAAACTACATTTTTTGGAGCATACGCTGTGCAGAATCCCCATCGAAAGCTGTGTGAAGAGGCCTCGCTGGTAATGTTAATAGGCACTCTTTGCCTATTGTTATAGTGAGTGCCTAAAAAAGAGAAATCACGAATAATTCATTAATAAAAATTTGAAGCGGTTGGTTCTGAAATTTTAGTGACTTATTATAATTTATTGACGAGGAAACAAAACGTGGATGTTACATTATTAAAAAGAATAATATGTGACACTCGGGCGGATAAGTGGCCGTTCTCGGAAGGCTTTAAAGTTGGCAGAACGAGCCTCGTGCTCGTACCACTGACAGCACTCGCTTCCGACTCGTTCTGCCAACTTTACAGCCTTCCCAGAATGGCTAATTTCCTGCACTCGTTTCACAATGTACTATTTGCTGAACAAAATCTCCGATAGCAAAATACAACGAAATCTTGACTTTCGAATAGAGCGTCACTCTGTTCGACAGCATCCCGATGCTAAAAAGAAGCGAGGTAAAATGGAATATCCAAGGAACTCGACGAACGGGTCTCCGTCGACCATTCATTTTCAAAACAGAGATCTAATTAATTAATTTTTCTTTAGGGAGCAGCACCCATACACAGGACTCAACGACTGTTTTCGGAAACGTTGCCGACTGCGGCTCAAGTTTTGTTCAAATACCTAATGAGACGAGAGCACCGGAAACTACTTTCAGAGACGTCGACGGTCTCGATAGCCTGATTCCTCTCCTTTTGAAACTGATTATCCATTTAATTGATAATAAAATTATTCACTCACTAGAGTCAAATCAATCTTTGCTGCTGTTACGTCGCGAATCGTGTTTTTACGCAAGGAGCCAGGCCTCATCTCGGTCAATGAACTTAATCAATTTACGCGTTATCGAAGCGGCTTACGATTCGCGGGTGCCTCGTTTTGAGCCTAACCTCGCGGAAGATTGCTCGGGAAGAGGCTACAGTACATTCGCGAAATAAACACTAAAGATTTTTAGACAGAACTCGAGGGTTACTTCGGACAAGTCGATGAGAAGTGAACAACGGGTTGGATTGTACTTCGGTATGTACCACAGTGGTTCCACGTTCAATATAAGTGAGACAGAAGGTTACGGGGATCTCAGGAGAGATGACAACTATAGCCACTATAATTCACAAAAGAGTCACAATGATGGGAGTTGAGTACATCTTTAACTCACAACTTTATATGAAGGAAGGGTTACTGGGGTAAAGGAAACACATAAAATGAAGTAAAATCACCTTATCGAAAAATGACAATATACGGAGAACAGAAAACGGAGAAGGTGGTCGATGCGATTGGTCGATGAATCGTCGGTCGATGCTACCCTCGGTGTGTCGAGTAAATCGCCGAGCGGTCGAAGAATTTCTCGTAAAGAAATCGATGCAAACACCAGAAAAATGAATAACTTTTGGGCTTTATTATTATTTGCCGAAACTAAAGTGACAAAATAAAATTTGTTCTAAAGATACAACTTTCGCACCAAAAAAATGAAAAGATTGAAATAAATTCTAAGTCTCGGTCAAAGAATAAAACTGGCCGCGGAGCAAACTGGCAAAGATTCGGTGTCGGTACAGATCGAAGAATATTAATGAAGTCCGGAAATAGAATGAATGAACTAGCGAACTGAGGAACTGACGTCTGACATCTGACCTGGTCCTCTGGAAAAGGGTCCCAGTTATATACCTTTGACTCGAGATGACACATACCGCGGTGGAAGGGGACAACGTCGTGGCGAGACGTGACTTCCCCTCTTCCCTTGTTATCTCTATTGGCTGTCGATTTTTCAATAATGACTCTAATTAACCTATTTCTAATCAGATTTTGAGATTTGTTAATTAGCAAATTATTCTTTTTATCGGTTTCTGATTAATCTCGAATTTGAATCACTTTTATAGTTACGGAATTGGGCACCTGATCGATAAAAATTAATCAATTAACAAATTACAAAATTGATTCTATCGATGTTTTGCGCTTAATCTTCATAGTCATACGTGCATTCTCATTCCGATCTTTATAATCATAAGTTGAATATCGATTGGTATCGATTTGAGAGATTAGTATTTAAATTTAAATCCATTTCAAATGTCGTAACTCTGGCATTCTTTCTTATTGGTTTTTCAACGGCTTTTGATATAAAAGGATGAATTAATTAACTTAATTAATTAATTTGTTAAACCTTTCCATTTGCTAAATTAACAAACTTCGCGTTCAACTTTTACAATGGTATTAACATTCGGTTGTTGCAAAACATAAAAAGATAGTTATTATTATTGTTTTTTAATAATTATTAATTAATCATTCTCTCTTTCTCCTTCCCTACTCTGACTAAAAAGTCGTCGCATGCTCCTCGATTTTTATTCCCTTTTTCCTATTGGCCAAGAAGAATTCGGCTGTCGATGAGTGGTGGGCCTTCCAGAGCATGCTATGCATTGCGTGAGTGGCTCACACTTCCCCTACTCTCTTGGTACGAAGGTGGCCCAAGGCACATCTCCAGGAGCTCTTTCCCTAGTCCCCCTTTATGTAGATTTACTCATGCTGACCGGATCATATACACGTCTCTTTTTCTCGAACGGGGAACTATATTCTTTGTTCTTCTTAACTCGCAACGGACCTCGGTGGGCCGGATGTTTATAAAAGTTGCGAACTGGTCGCTAATATTTTTCGTGACACCGTAGTCAGTTCTCTGAATTTTAACGTCGCAGTAGAATTACGGTTTCCTGTTTTGCTTTTGCTACGGATTTCTTCCTCGGAACTATATGTGAAATGCCCAATGGTCAACGCTTCGTGGAAAAATACTAAAATGAAGATGCAAAGTTTAGCGAGACCCCGATTGGAAACACGTACCAATATTCTTCGTCTTCCTCCCATATTCTCCGTTGATGTAATTGCAAACATTACTCAAATTATTTTCTTCTGATAATATCTAGAAAGGTCGATAACCGTAACCATCTTAATTTGCAAATATTACTCTTACCCTTAACAAAATTATGATAGGAAGAATAAAACATAAAATTATAATTCACATTGTGGATGACCTGACCCGTTGTTCACGTTCATGCGGGATTCTAATCTTATTATCTAATTTAATTAACTTGCGGACTATCGGAAACTTCTTCTTATTCGCAAGGTTAAGCCGTGAGATGCTGCCCCTTTTCGGAGGAGATCTCGAATGTTTGTATCGGTGGGCCTGACGCGTCAGGGTTTGGTGAAGTCGTCGACCCCCCTCGCTCGTGGTGTTAGACCTTTCGTCTCGAAGTCCCCAAGCTTCTCTATACATGAGCCTGATGCTTCGCAGTATTGGTGTGTCGCGTTGAACAGAGCCTCGCCGAGCCTTGGTGTCTATCGTATCCCTTGGAAGGCGGCTAGGCCCAAATACATGAGCCCCCAATCTCTGGTAGTAGTGGTGACTTTTCTTCGCAGCGTGGTATTGGCGACACACGCACGTCGTGCATGATCGAGCCGTTGTCTCATGTCGCTGGATAAAGCCTTTTGGAACGCTCGAGTAATTCAAGCTCATTGACGATTGTTGATTTTCTTCAAATTACTGATGACAGGATTATTTGATGGCTCTGGCTCGACGAATTCGTGTTCGAATGTTTATTAAACAATCTTCGGATGTCGATTCTCCGTCGACGATTCCCATATATGGCGATCTCTTCTACCCCGTGGTTTCATCATCACCTCGCGAGTAATCACGTGCAGCTGTACTCTTTTCTCGGTTCGATCAAAGAGCAGCGCAAGTTCGCGAAAAAGAAATCCCGATAGTCGCGGGACGTAACACTGCACGCTAATTGATTTCAAAAACCGAATAAATAAAAATTACAAACACTAATTACTTGTATCGTAGATATACATTTTCAATAAATCAAACTTATAGTAGACAATTCAAATCAACTTAACGGATTTTTTATTTTACATCACCTGCGCTCACACTTACTCCGCCACAAAGAATCACGCTAACGCCGCTTTTTGAGATAGTTTCTGCACTATTCTAAAAACGTATCGTTACAGTATACAAGACGGCACGGCAACGACTCAAGCAACTAGGCTAACGTGAACTAGAACCGTCGAGTAAAGGAAAGGAACGGACTAGGGACTGCGTAGCAGCTGTTCAGTCATGCAAATTGGCGAATTGCGGGATAGCGTGACAGCAATTCGTGCACGTCAGGCAGTGCCGCGTTTTAGCAATTGCAGATAGCATAATGTCCCTATTTTGGGTCGTTTACAATCAATAATCGCAACAGTCGTCGAAGTGATGGTGTGGTAGGCTGTCGAAAACATATCCCCAATTCCGGTAATCACCGGTATTATCGGGTACTTGTCAGAGTGAATTGAAAAAAGAATTGGGCCTTTTACAGAAGCATCTAGCAAAAAAAATAACATTATCAAGTGTCGCGGTAGTGTCTCATCATCAAGTACTTCACAGTTCTGTAACAGGTCGCGTAATGCTACCATCAAGAGACGCGATAGTGTCTCGATGCCAAGTACCAGTACAAGCGCCTCAGCACCTCAGCGCAGAGGCTCTTGTTGGTGGGCTCCGCCCCCCAAGCCCCCCGAAGAATGTCCGTTCAGGACATTTTTGAAGGTACTCACAGGGGTACACGTCGCGCTACGCGCTCCGTATCGAGTGTATTTACACTTCGCGAATAACGAAGGTCCCCTTTGTCAAACTTCAAACCCGAGTGGATACGCAGCAGTTGAATCTGAGAATTTTTAACCTTTTGAACATTTGACGATTTCTCCACCTGCTAGTAACGTTAGTTCCGATGAAGTGACGCTATCTGTATCGCAAGACGTTTCGATTTGTACTGTGGACTCGCGAATCTTTTAGAGAATTCCACGGGAGTTGTAAATTCACGTGCGGTGTTTGCGACGAAGTCCGACGGTACGATGTTACAGGAGAAATTAATCGTCTGTAACTAGTTTCGCGTGTCAAGAGATAAAAGGATTCAGCAGATATTTTAACAAACGTAGATGAACTATATTTCGAACTTCACGGTTAACACTATTTTACAGAGATGTTTGAGTATTTACAGAAGTGTGTTTTGAACTTGATGTTGACTCGGCAACAACTCGCTAAAGACTGACTAAAAATGATGACAACTGCTTGACAACTCTCGTTACTTCTTACGGTGGGAGGAGAAGTCTTCAAGCGTTACTATCGTGTATTTTCATTGGCTATTTTTTGTATCGAGTAAAGTTAGCCCTTTGATTGGTCAAGGGTTAGCACCCCCCCCCCCCCCCCCCCCCCCCCCGCAGGTATGTACAGAGCGTCTTGACGCGTACTCGCGGAAAAAACCCTAACGGTCAGCCGATAATAAAACATTTGGTCGCCAGAGACTGACTCATCGGCTTTTCCGGCAATAAAACATCTGCGTGCCAAAGACTAATACTTTCTTTTTAAAATGAATGGAATTCTAAAGCCTTTGAAAATATACGATTTGTCGCTATTTATTTTAATCCTTTGATTTTATGAATTTAGATTGTGTATGTATTTTGTGTATGCATATAGTCTTAGAAATTATTTGTTATATTTGTTTTTTAAACTATACGTAGCGTCTCAGTCAACGCTCCAGACTCCCCCCGTTGAGAGGATTCCGATCAACAATACTGAATGTGCACTGAATTGTCCTCTAGATTATGTCTTTGTCGTCTATTGGCAACGGGGCGAGTCTCCTCACGTTGCGTTTAAATTCACTGTTTGCGGTCTTAACCGTTACCACTCGCACCACGTCATCTGTCCCGGGATGGACCTTCGTGATGCGTCCCAATGACCACTGCATTGGCGGTAGATGGTCTTCCCTGAGAAGTACGATAGTACCCTCTTTGACTTCCGGCTCGTCCTTGGTCCATTTTGTCCCAATGTTGAGCTCGTTCAGATACTCCTTGGACCATCGGGTCCAGAAGTCTTGCCTAATTTTTTGGAGATGCTGCTACCTTGACAGACGATTTGTCGGCGTTGAGCCGTAGTCTGGAGTAGGCAAGCTCGTTAACGAATCACCGATAAGGAAGTGACCAGGAGTGAGAGCAAGGAGATCGTTGGGATCGGTAGACAGAGAAGTGAGTGGGCGTGAATTCAGAATGGCTTCGATTTCAGTTGTCAGAGTATTGAACTCTTCGAATGTAAACAATTCTTTTACAATTACGCGTTTAAGATGATGCTTAAATATCTTTACCGTTGATTCCCACAAGCCGCCGAAGTTTGGCGAGAGTGGAGGAATAAACTTCCACTTGATGCCTTGTTCTCCTAGGAAGGAGGCGGCACTCGTTTGATGCGCGTCGGAATTGAACAACGCGTATCAAGAGACGCGGTAGCGTCTCGACGCCAAGTAGTTTAAAGTTAAAAGTCCGCGCGGTGAAACCGCGCCTGTCGAGCGCTACCGTGTCCTTATACGCCAATATTGAACCCCTTAACTTTGACATTTTTTTTCTCGGAAACGAGACATCGGATCTAAATTCTAAAGACACTTTCATGATATAAATCGAATACAAGCTTTAAAATGCGCCTGGAATCAGACCGATTGGTGCCCAAAATGATGAGATATCGCGATCTCGCCCGAAAAATCCTCACTTTCATTATAAAAAAAATTCTTCAGAGATTTTTTCGACTGTCAGCTGTTTGTCCGATGTCCCATGACCTGCGTGTTGTGTTCGTGCGTCCATGCGTGTGCCGTGCATACACAACGGTATAAGCGGAACGAACGATCAGCTGTTATCAATTTCTAAGTGTCAGTTCGTGAATACAGCAACTAGTAATATCACACTGAGTGATCGAAAAGAAGGTTAAGTAGAGGTTATTTATAATTTCATTTTTTCGCGAAAATTAGTAAAAAAAAAAAAAAGGACCCTCTCGTGCGGTTAACAAAATGCGTCATACGTCTGATAAAATTGTTCAAATAATCGCGGACGAGAGGTCATTTCAATTGATAAATATTGTGCGTGTGATACAAGAAAAATCGTGTCATGCGGATTCTTAACGTTATCAAGTAATAAAACATTTTTTTTTAATAAATAATAATAGAATAATAAATTTAAAAAAACGATTGAAATAAAAAATAAAAAAAAAACATTTTTTTGCAAAAAATGTAAAAAATGTCGCCAAGTAGTTTAAATAGTTTTGTGAAAATAAAAAAAACTCGTAAAATAGTAAAAAATCATCTGAGCCAAGTGAAAATAAAAAAAAAAAACTTGGCGAGACCTTAGAATACAAATAAATGTAGTTGCATCGAGACTTCCGTTTCCGGCGAGTGAGAGAGTGAAAGTGTGACAGAGTGGTGAGAAGGAGAAAAGGTAAGAAAGGGAGAAAAAACGTGAGTAGAGTGAAGGGGAAGAAAGGGATAGAGAGAGGAGAGACGAGAGAAGAGAGGGAGAGATACAGAGCGAGTGGGAAAGGGCGGAGGAAAAAAGGGAGAAGGGAAAGAGAAGGGATTTGGAGGTTAAGGACGAGGAGAGGAAGAAGGGTAGTGACAGCAGAGGGGAGAGGAAAGAGGTGGAGAGAAAGACGTGGGTTCGGAGCAAGAGAGGTAGGTGGCAGCACGAAGCGAGGCAGCCGAGGATAAGGAAGAGAGAGAGCGGAGCGAGGTAAGGTAGGGAGTAAGAGGCGAGCAGAGCGGGCGGGGATAAGGAAGGAAAAGCTACGGAGTCGGTGAGATAGGAAACGAGAAGAGAGGATAAAGAAGGATATAGAGAAGAAGGTAAAAGAAAGGGGAAAGAAGTAGAGATGATAGGAGGAGGATTAGAAGATGAGAAGGGGGGAGGAAATGCGGAAGAGGCGAGGAAAAGGGGAAGGAAATCTAATTTAGAGAGACTGGAGAGGGAAAGGAGCGCGAGCACAGGAGATATGAGGGATCTAAAGGACATGTGGAAAAGAAAAAGGGGACAGCTGGAGGAGGAGGAGAGGGAAGGGAAAAGGGGGGAAGAAGAGGTGGAGCAAATTTTTAGGAGAAGCAGGATAACGGTGAGATCGCCGGAGAAAGGAAAGGGGGAAGGGGAGCTGATGAGAGAGATAAAGGAGATGATAAGGGAAATGAGAGAAGAGATGAGACAAGAGATAAGAGAGGTAAGAGCGGATGTGGTGAGCCAGGGGAGGAATGTGAGGGAAGAGGTGGCAAAGCTAAGAGAGGAGATGAGGAAGGGAGAAGCGAAGGCGAGAAAGGAAAAAGAGGAAATGGAGAGGAAAATGAGGGAACTGGAGGGAAGGGTGCAAGGGGCGGAGGAAGCAGAGAGGAAAATAGGAGAGTTAAGTAGGAGAATAGAGGAGATGGAGGAGGAAAGAAGGGGAAGAGGAGGGGGAACAGAGGGGAAGGGGGTAGGAGATAGGGTGAAAGAGATAGAAGCAAAGATAGAGAAAGGGGAAAGAGAGAGAAGGAGAAGAAATGTGATAGTGAAGGGAGTGAAAAGGGAGGGCACGGCGTGGCAAACGACGCAGAGATTAATGGAGAGCATAGGGGTGCAGGCGAGGGTGGAAGCGGTGAGAGAAGTAGGGAGAATGAGAGACAGGGGTCAGCAGGGAGCGCAAGCGATACTGGAGGTGAGGATGGGAGACGTAGAGGGAAAAAAAGAGGTGATGAAGAGAAGATGGAATGTGAAGGAGAGGGAAGTGAGGATAGAAGATGACATGACATGGAAGGAAAGGAAAATGCAGTGGCGATTAAAGGAAATAGGATATAGGGAAGGGAGGAAGGGAAGAAGAACAAGGATAAGCTACGGAAAGATAGAAATAGAAGGGAAAATGTGGTGGTGGGATGAGGGAAGGGAGAAGCTGAGAAATTGGAGAGGAGAGGAATGGGAAGAGGAGGGGGAAGGGCAGCAGAGAAGGATAGATAGGAGGAAGGGAGGGGGGAACGAGGAACGAAACAGCAGCATGGAAGGTGCGGTAGGGGGGGAGGCAAAAAACGAATAGGGGGGCAAGGGAAAGGACAGGAGGAAAGAGATCGAGAGTGGAGAATAGCTTTTTGGAATGTGGCGGGGCTGGAAAACAAGGATAGGGAATTCTGGAAGGAACTGGAGGAATGGGAGGTAATAGTGATGATGGAGACATGGGTAGAAAAAAGAGGATGGGAAAGGATGAAGGAGAGGTTGCCAAAAGGATATAGGTGGACAGTACAAGGAGCGGAGAGAAAGAGCAAGAAGGGAAGAGCGATGGGGGGGATGATTGTGGGAGTGAGGGAGGAAATGGCATGCGAGGAACAGGGAGAGGAGGAGATGGAGCAAGGGATGATGGTGAGGAGAGTAAAGACAGAAAGAAGTAGCTGCACGGTGATAGGGGTGTACGTGAACGGGGACATAGAAAGAAAAGTGGAGAAACTAAGGGGGTGGGTAGAGAGACAAGGAGAGGGGGAGAGAATAATAATAGGAGGGGACTTTAACGCAAGGACAGGGGAGGAAGGGGGAGGAGTGGGCGGAAGCGAGGAGGAGGAGGGAGGGAGAAAATCGAAGGACAAGAAAATAAACAGGGAGGGAAGAAAGCTGATAGGGATGCTGGAAGAGGTGGGCTGGGAAATAATGAACGGGAGCATAAAAGGGGACGAGGAAGGAGAGTTCACATACACAGGGGGCAGGGGAGAGACAGTGATAGACTACGTACTGGGGGATCACAGGGTAAGGGAAGGAATCGAGAGGTTGGTAGTGGGGGAAAAGGTGGACTCGGACCATCACCCGCTGGTGGTTACGATGAAGGAGGGAAAGGGAAAGAGAAAGGAGAGAGAAAAGAGGGAAGGAAAAGGAGGGGGAGGTAAATGGACAGAGGAGATGAAAGCGAGGTATGAGAGGGAGATGGCAGGAGCAACGGGGAGGGGGGGAGAGCTACAAGAGATGGTGGAAGGGGTGACGAAGAGAATCATGGGGGCGATAAGGAAATGCACTGAGGAGGGGGGGGAAGAAAGGAGAAAGAGAAGGGAGGGATGGTGGGATGACGAATGCAGGGAAAAGAAGGGGGAGGTTAGAGGAGAATTAAGGAGGTGGAGGAAGGAAGGAGGCTCGAAGCAGGGATACAGAGACAGAAAGAAGGAGTATAAGGAGATGTGTGAGAGGAAGAAAAAGGAGGAACAGGAAAGGCTAATAAGAGAGGTGGCAGAAGCGAGATCAGAGAACGAGGTATGGGAAATTGTAAATAGAGGGAGGAAAAAGAGGAAGAAGGTGAATGAGAACATAGAAAAGGGGGAGTGGAAAGAATATTTTATGGGGTTGTTAGGGGGAGAGGAAAGAAGAGTGGTGAGAGGGAGTGAAAAGGGGGGAAGGGAGGGAGAAGAAGAGGAGTTAAGTAGAGAGGAGATAAAGAGAGCGGTAAGAAGGCTGAAGGAAGGAAAAGCGTGTGGGGGGGATGGGATACCAAACGAAGCGTGGAAGTTCGGGGGAGAGGAAACAGAGGAGATGGCATGGGAGGTATGTGGGAGAGTATGGAGGGGAGAAGGGTGGCCGCAGAGCTGGAAGGAGGGGATAATATCCCCAATAGTAAAGAAGGGGGAAGGAGGGAAAGTGCAGGATTATAGAGGAGTGACGTTGATGCCGACGCTGTACAAAGTGTACGCGTCGGTGCTGGCGAAAAGAATAGAGAGAGAAGTGGAGGAAAAGGGGATGATACCGGAGAATCAGACGGGTTTCAGGAAGGGAATGGGAACGGTAGACAACGTTTTTGCGTTAAACTACCTGGTGGGGCGACAGGTGAGTAGGGAGAGAGGAAAGTTGGTGGCCCTGTTCGTGGATCTAAAGGCAGCCTTTGATTCAGTGGACAGGGGGGTACTGGCAAGGGCAATGGAGAAGAGAGGGATGAGGAAGGGGTTGAGAGAGAGGGTAGAGGAGATATATAGAGAAACAATGAGCAGGGTAAAAGTGGGGGGAGAGGTGGGAGAGGCTTTTTGGACAGCAAGGGGGGTTAGGCAAGGGTGTCCGCTGAGCCCGATTATTTTCAATTTGGTGACGGCGGACATGGAGGAGGAACTGAGTAGAGCAGGGTGCGGGGGGGTTAAACTGGCGGGAAGAAAGGTCTACAGCTTGGCGTATGCAGACGATGTAGTGGTGATGGCGGAGACGGAGGAAGAAATGAAGGGGGCGATCAGAGTGTTGGAAGGGTATTTTGAAAAGAGAAGGCTAGAGGTGAACGTAGGGAAGACGAAGGTGATGAGGTTTAGGAAAGGAGGGGGAAGGAGCAAGAGAGTGAAATGGAGATGGAAAGGGAAAGAAATAGAAGAGGTAAGGGAGTTTAAGTATTTGGGGTATGTGTTCGGGAAGAATGGGGGGCAAGAAGGGCAGATAAGGGACAGAATAAGGAAAGCGGGAATGGTGATGAAGCAGGTGTGGGGGATAGGAAAGAGGAAATTCGGAAAAATCTGCAAAAGGAGAATGTGGTTGTTTGATACGCTAGTGTGGACGGTGATGGGATATGGGGTGGAAATATGGGGTTGGGAGGAGAGAAGTAAGGTGGAGGCGACACAGGAAAGGTACATAAGGTGGGTGTTAGGGCTAGACTGGAGGACGCCGGGGTATATGGTAAGGGAGGAAGCAAAAAGGGAGAAGATGAGAACAAGGGCGAGGAGGAGAGCATGGGCGTATGAGGAAAAACTAGAGAGGGGCGAAGGAAGTGGGATAGCGAGAGAATGCTTGATTGAGATCAAAAGGAGGGAGAGGAGGGGGGGCGTGAGGTTATCGAAATGGGAGGAGGGAAGAAAGGCGATTAGAGGCGCAGGAGAGGGGAGAGAAGAGGAGGGGGGCTACGAAAGAAAGGAAGAAGAAGATATAAAAGAGCAGGAGAAAGGGCGGAAAAAATAATAGAGTCGAGGTACAACAGGTGGTATAGAGAGGTGAGGGTGGAAGGGATACCGAAATATTTAGGGGAGGGGTGGCCGGAGGAGAGGTATGTTAGGATAGCGAGGTACAGATTAGGGAACGAGATGAGGGAAGGGAGATATTGGGAGGGAGAAGAGGAAAGGGCGTGTAGGGTGTGCGGGGAAGAGGTGGAGTCGTGGGAACATGTTCTGGACAGATGCGGGGGAGGGGAGCAGGGACAGGGAGGGATAGGGGAGAGAGTGAGGAAGATTCTAGAGGAGGGTGGAGGGGGGGAAGCATGGATGAAGAACATGGACAAAGTGAGAAGGGAAAGGGAAGGAGGGAGGGAGGAAGAGGAGTGAAAGTGAGAAGAGTGAATGACGCAAAGGAAACGGAAGTCGAGGATGGATCTGTGGACTCCGAAAGGATGCCACAGATCCAGCCGACATGGAAAGAAGAAAGGGCGGAAGAAGGTAGAGGAGAAAGAGGTGGAGAGGGGGGGGAGAGGAAAGGAGAAGGGGGAAGGAGAGGGAGGGGGGGAGGTCGAGTGGGGAAAGAGGAAAAGGAAAAGAATGAGAAAAGAGAGAGCGAGGCGAGAGAGGCGAGCGGAGCAGAAAAGAAAAATGGCGAGCGCGGCGAAAGAGAAAAGAGAGGCGGACAGGCGAGCGAGGCAAAAGAAACGAGCGAGACGATAGGGTAAATTAGGATAAGATTAGGATAAGAATTGTAAAGATATGGGTTATGGAGGGATGAAGGTGAGAGAGAGAGAGAGAGAGGGGAGGAGAGCGAGTACGGAGGGATGAGAGAGGAAAAAAAAAGAATGAGTAGAATAAGGAACGGAAAGTGTAATGGAGTGAGAGGGAGAGAGAGAATGCGAGTATGGAGGGATGAGTGTGAAAGAGAGAAGGAATGGAACGGAAAAGAGATTACGGTAAAAAAGAAAGAAAAAAAGGGAAGGAAAATGTAAAATATTGTAAAAAGAAGAGGGAGAAGGAAATGGAAGGACTTGTAACCCCGTATGGGAAGCAATAAAACCTACATACATACATACATACATGTAGTTGCATCGAAAGTAAGAACGAGCAAAGTTTTTTTTTTTTTTATTTTCACTTGGCTCAGATGATTTTTGACTATTTTACGAGTTTTTTTATTTTCACAAAACTATTTAAACTACTTGGCGACATTTTTTACATTTTTTGCAAAAAAATGTTTTTTTATTTTAATTCTTTCAGCTCGTTATTTGCACCGACGAAATTAGTCCCGTTGTCCGAACTGATGGTTTGCGGTTTTCCGCAACGAGAGATGAACCGCTTAAGAGCTCCCAGAAAACCTTCTGTCGTCATATCGCTGACTACTTCCAAATGAACGGCCTTTACGACTAGGCAGACAAACACTGCGACGTAAACCTTGACCTTCGTTCGATTTCGATGTTTCTTTTCTTTGATAAAGAAAGGACCGCAATAGTCCACTCCAACGTTTGCAAAGGGTCGAGCTTGTGTGATCCTGCTGCTTGGTAGATTTCCCATTAGGTAACCAATCGATGGAGGATCAGCGCGACAGCAACGAATGCAGCTTCGAATGATTTTTCGCACTTGGCTGCGTCCGTCAATCAACCAATATCTTCGTCGGATGGAATACAACGTCGTTTGTATTCCGGTGTGGTGGTTTTGATGATGATGGTATTTAATGATGAGCGCCGTTACATGATGAGATCGGGGGAGAATCGCCAGATGCTGCTGCTTATATGGCAGTTGTGCATTTCTCAACCGCCCTCCGACTCGTATAATTCCATTTTCATCTAAGAATGGGTCAAGAGACTTGAGCTTGCTTTTGTTATGCACTCGGCTCCCCCCGCTGAGATCTCGGATTTCTTCTCGAAATGCGGTGGCTTGGACGAGGTTGACAATTCGAATTTCTGCCGCGTTTATTTCCTCTGGTTCCAGAGGTCCTTTGTTTTTGTTTGATGGTCGGAGACGCAGACAGTATGCAATGACCCGTCTCAGTCTGCTGAAGGACGAGAACCTTGTGACGATGGCGCAATCGGCTGTCGTAACGAAGCAAGTGATGCGTTTTCTTTCTGTCGTATCTTCTGGTACCTTGATCAATGTTGTTGGCCACGTTGATTCGTTCTTTCGCAACCATAGTGGCCCGGATTTCCAGAGTGAGTTTTGAATGAATTCGCTCGGAAGCTGTCCTCTGGAGAGCTGATCTGCCGGATTGTCTTCGGACCGAACGTGTCTCCAATCCTTGGCCTCTGTCTTCCCTTGAATTTCGGCAACGCGATTCCCGACGAACGTCTTCAATGTATGGGGAGACGTGTTTATCCAATGAAGCGTGACCATTGAATCGTTTTGACATCCACAGAAATCCTTTGTCGATTGTGAGGTCAATGGTTTTCATGACTTGTTCGTACAGTTTTGCCAGTAATTGGGCAGCGCATAGTTCGAGCTGTGCTATAGTCATAACCTTTAACGGGGCGACTCGAGATTTTGAGCAGAGCAATCGGCACTGTGTATTCCCGGATGGGTCGGTGGACCGAATATAGATACATGCTCCGTAACCTTTTTCGCTCGCATCGCAGAATCCGTGCAGTTGGATCGTCACTGCTTGCGATATGAGTATGCGTCTGTCGCATGACCAATTGGCCAAAGCGCTCAATTCCTCGCAATACGTGGTCCAGTCGGTGTGGATGCTGTGGGTGACTGATTCGTCTGAGTCTATTTTGAGCAGCCAGAGCTTTTGCATTATCCGTTTCGCGTACAGTATGATGGGGCCCAGCAAGCCGAGTGGATTGTAGATTTTTGCGATTTCTGATAATATCTTTCGCTTCGTGACGGTGGCTTCGATGGTTATCGGCTTCACCGTGTACTTGATGATGTCCTCTCCGGCGTTCCAGGAGATTCCTAAGGTTTTCAGTGTTTGCTCTTTATCCAGCTGAAGGCTGTGATTGAGCTCCTTTTCGGGAAGATCTTGTAAGATTTTCATCTCATTCGATGCCCATTGCCTTAGATGCAATCCTCCGAGTTTGAGAAGATCTGTGATTTCCTTGCGCAATTCGCGGGCTCTTTCCACTGTTGGCGCTCCTGTCAATAGATCGTCGACGTAGAGATCGCGCTTGAGTATCCTCGCGGCGGCTGGGTATTTGTGTCCCTCGTCATCTGCCAACTGGTGTAGACAGCGAATCGCCAAGAATGGCGCTGAAGCTAACCCGAACGTGACCGTGTTTAGTTCGTATGCTTTGCGACCTGTTGAATCTTGCCACAATATTCTTTGATATTTCCGATCTTCGCTCCGAACGGTGAATTGCCGGTACATTTTCTCGATGTCAGCCGTGATGACGTAATTATGTAGTCGGAAGCGAATAATCAACGAAAATATGTCGTCTTGAATGGTCGGACCGACCATTAACGCGTCGTTCAGTGAAAAGCCTGAACTTGACTTGGCGGAGCCATCGAATACCACGCGGACCTTTGTCGTATTACTTGATTCCTTGATGACCGCGTGATGAGGCAGATAAAAGCCATCTCCATCGTCGTTCTGGCTTTCGGACATGTGTCCTAATTGCAAATATTCTTCGATAACTGCTGTGTATTGATCGTGTAGTTCCTTGTTGGACTTGAATTTTCGCTGCAGAGATTTCAATCTATTGATCGCTTGTCCGCGAGATTCTCCCAGCGCTGGATGCCCGGCTTTAAATGGTAACGCGAAATGGTAAACGTAACGACCATTTTCGTCGCGGCTCACGGTCTTTCTAAAATGCTCTTCGCACTCGAGCTCTTCCAGTGAAAGATGCTTCGGTGAGATGCCTTCTTCGACGTCCCAAAATTTTGTCAAATCTTGTTAAATGTCGGAGAAGAACGACAGTGCTGTTGGTGCGCCTTTCTTGACGACGCTGCCGCCGATCACCCACCCCAGGCGGGTTTTTTGAAGGATAAGATCTTTTCCTTTCTCGGATAAGTCGAATTGTCCGATACACAACATCGATAGAGTCGGACCTGAGCCAATGAGAAGGTCTGCAGCTGCTGTTCGATGAAAGTCTGGATCCGCGAGACGAATGTTCGCAGGAATAGCGATGGTTTCCCTTGCGATTGATTCGGCTGGTACGTCCGATATGCGCGGAATCGTCAAGAAAGTTAACGTTTTTTCGTATCCATCATGAATCGATTGGATAGTTGCAGTGACAACGTGTTTGGTTGTTGTTGCCATAGTATTAAGTGCCCCCACAGGAATGGAAAGCTTTCGTTTCAGCAGTCGTAGAGCTGTGGCTAAACTTTCTGTCATAAAGTTGGCCGTGGAACATGTGTCCAGTAGCGCGCGACATCGAATTCGTCGGCGCTTGCTATCGTATACGTCGATCGCTACGCTAGTCATTAAATCCTGCATCGTTGTTTGTGAACTTAATGAGATTTGTCGCTCGACGCGTACTTCAATTTCTTCCTGTTTCTTTAATTCACCGGCCGTCACGTCGCACTTCAGCGTGCTGACCGACGTTGTACGGTGATGCTCCACTCCTGTGGGTACCATGAGTCAATTTTGCGATGTTGATGGCGCGGATTCCGACTCTTTATGCAGCAAAGTGTTGTGCTTTTCGTTGCACTTGAGGCAGTTTCGGAATCTGCATTCTTTCGCTTTGTGCGACCGGAGGCAGTTCATGCAGAGCTTCGCGTCTTTAATTATTTTAATCCGACTTTGCACCGGCAAATTACGGAATTTTGAGCACTTGAACAACGGGTGTGCTTCTTCGGCACAAACGGAACATTTAGTTTCGGCCGTCGTTACGAGGGTTTTGACCGATATGACGTTTTTCCCGAACTTTCCTTTCGACGACGAGTTATTTGACTCTTCGCGGCTCTCCGGCTCCCACTGAGCGATGCGCGGCGCCGTTCTATATAAAAACTCTTTCAATTCCTTTAATTGTGGAAATGTGACTCGTTGCATCGAATCTTCCCATTTCTGTCGTGTTGTTTTGTGTAGTTTGTTGACGACGAGCTGAACTACTAAGGCCTCGCCTACGTTCACGCCAAGGGATTCAAGAGCCATCATGTGTTGCTGTGCTTCGTCTGCAAGACGATTCAAGCCCACCGCGGTTTCCTTCTCTTGTAGAGGCAGCTGAATGAGCAGATCTAGATGCCGCGTGACAATCGTCTTTTCGTCTTGATAACATTCTTTGAGTAGTTAACACGCTCGAGGATAATTGTCGCCCGTGTTTGTAAATATGCTGAGTTTACGCGCCGCGTCGCCCGACAATGTTCCCTTTAAATATTGCAATTTTTCGACGTTGCTGATATCTTGCCGATTCCCAACCATCGAGTAAAACGAGTCTTTGAAGCCAAGCCACTCCTCGTATTTGCCGGTAAATTTCGGCAGCGAAGCATCCGGTAGCTTCACGCGTTGAGTGCGGATCGCCGGGCCGTTACCGTCTTCGGAATTAATAGTTATCGGCGTTGTTGATCGCGGATTCGCGGTGGCGATCAACGTTTCTGGTTCGCTTATTATGTCGGATGCTTGATTTTGTATTGCAATCCTTTCGTCGTCGTGATTTACTTCCTCGTCGAGCTCATCCAGGTCGTCACATATCTTGTCGAGAGATGCGATACCCTCTTTGAATTTACTTAGCCGTGTTTGGATTTTACTAACATTGACCGGTGTGCCGTCTTGGTACTCTTTTATGAACGATGTAAACGACGTAATTTGAGATTTAATTGTTCCGCGCTTTTTTATGAGGAGTTTAATTGCCTGCGCGTTTGCCATTCTGAATTCTTATACTAGGATCGAGATATAGGATGTACGGTGAACGTAATTGCAACGAGCTTACCGTTTGATGCTGGAGTATCGGCGTTGTCGAACGGCGACTCCTGTTGTGGACTCTAGGCGTTGTCGAACGGAGTCACCGGGCCCTCTCCTTCGTCCTTGCCTTGCTGACGATGAATTTCCTGTGCTTCCTTCGTTGGCAGACAGTTGAAGAGGACTTCTTGAGTCTTGCGGCACTTCGCACACTTCACAAACTTCACTTTAATTAACCGTGAGCCCGGAGCGTACTGATATCCGGCTCGAAGGACCAAAAAATGTACTGTGGACTCGCGAATCTTTTAGAGAATTCCACGGGAGTTGTAAATTCACGTGCGGTGTTTGCGACGAAGTCCGACGGTACGATGTTACAGGAGAAATTAATCGTCTGTAACTAGTTTCGCGTGTAAAGAGATAAAAGAATTCAGCAGATATTTTAACAAACGTAGATGAACTATATTTCGAACTTCACGGTTAACACTATTTTACAGAGATGTTTGAGTATTTACAGAAGTGTGTTTTGAACTTAATGTTGACTCGGCAACAACTCGCTAAAGACTGACTAAAAATGATGACAACTGCTTGACAACTCTCGTTACTTCTTACGGTGGGAGGAGAAGTCTTCAAGCGTTACTATCGTGTATTTTCATTGGCTATTTTTTGTATCGAGTAAAGTTAGCCCTTTGATTGGTCAAGGGTTAGCACCCCCCCCCCCCCCGCAGGTAGGTACAGAGCGTCTTGACGCGTACTCGCGGAAAAAACCCTAACGGTCAGCCGATAATAAAACATTTGGTCGCCAGAGACTGACTCATCGGCTTTTCCGGCAATAAAACATCTGCGTGCCAAAGACTAATACTTCTTTTTAAAATGAATGGAATTCTGAAGCCTTTGAAAATATACGATTTGTCGCTATTTATTTTAATCCTTTGATTTTATGAATTTAGATTGTGTATGTATTTTGTGTATGCATATAGTCTTAGAAATTATTTGTTATATTTGTTTTTAAAACTATACGAAGCGTCTCAGTCAACGCTCCACGATTGACGGTAGCTGGATCTACGAAGACGATACTAGACAGAATAATTCGTTGCAAACTATTTTTTTTCTTAAACTAAATGCATCGGGTATACCAAAGACGTTAATTCAACAAATTAACGAGTATTTCGACGAATTGTGAGCAAACGTAATTGACAATAGGTTGCAAGTCGTAGCTGATAGTAACATGCCTGTACCGCCCGCGCTAAAAGATTATCTTCACGAGCAAAAGTGTGGATTCAACCATCTAAATACCAATTATAAAAGAAAACAATTCTACTCCGGTTTAAAAAACTTTGTTCGACTCATCGAATTAACAATCGGCATACGCTACGATCAAGTTTACGATCAATCCGCGAAAGTATACAAGCCCAAAGCACTACCGTGTAGTTTTATGTACGTACCAATTATAACCCTACGGGCGCAGAGGCTCTTGTTGGTGGGCTCCGCCCCCCAACCCCCCCGAAAAATGTCCCGTCGGCAATTTTTAAGGCACTCACAGGGGTACACGTCGCGCTACGAGCTCCCTATCGAGTGTCTTTATGCTTCGAGCTATGCGCTACGGATCGAGTAAGTTTATACATCGCGCTGCGCGTTTCATTTAGAAAGTACGAATAAGGGAAAAACATTTATTAGTCATGTAAATTGATTCATAGTGTTAAACCATAGTCGAATAAAAATATTTCTATTTTATACAAATTGATTATTATTTACGACGGATATTTCCTTTTTGTTTGACGATAAATTGTCAAATATTGAGACACGAGACAGATATAACGAATTGCATCGCGTAGAACTTGATCAAATTAATTTAACGAATCAAATCATATCTAGTAAAGTTGTTGCGTTGGCTTAAAACTTATGACCAGATTTAACGAGTATAAAACAATCACACATAAAATGTACCAACACGATTACCATTTACCATTCAGGTCTACCGTCCCCTTTAAATTCAACCCCTTCTATGTTTATTTTTTTCCCCATAATAGATGGAATCAGTTCGCTATTGTCTCTGTAGAACAGTGTTACGTTTGGCCGAGACTCGGAAAAATTTCCGAGTCCCGTTGGAACGTCAACGGGCCTCCTAGCAACAGGGACGAGCGACACGAGCAACGTCGCGAGATTCGTCACGCGCGGGTTATCCGAAACCCTCGCGTTAGAAAATAAAATTAATACCGCGACACTTCCCCTCTCACCTCGCCGAAGTCGATTTCGTCGCCGACGGAAAGGTAAGACGGGGAGTCAGCGAAACGATGAAACATCATGCGCGAGAGTTTCAAAAAAACTGTTGCGACAAAAGAATTGCGAATAAGACGGATTCTCCCCTGTCCCTCCGGAGAGCGAATATTTCGCTCAACGGCGGGAACAGCGGATTGAAGAGTTAGTCTTCTTTCGACAATTGTAGCGTTCGCTCCGAAGGAAGCACCGCGCTGGTGCAGAGCAAGAGTACCGACGACTAAGACCGGTCGAGTTATTGTTTCCGTGAGTACGCGTACGCCGCTCGTGAGTCCCCGTGGACATTGATAATTGTAGTTGAATAAGTGTCGTTTGATAAGTGCATTTTGACAATCTGATTATTGACAATTTTAGTTCTTCATTATTATTTCGCTATTATTATAAAATTATTATCGCGTTTAGAAATACAGGATTAATCTGTAGAGATAGGATTAGCTTAAGGCGTGGAATTATTGTAGTGTGTGTAGTGTGTGCAGCGTATCGCAGCAGGGAGCAAATTGTAAGTGTATTAGAGTGAGTCATCCCACTCAGATTCCCTTACCCGCACATAGCGCGCAAAATTATATTGTTATATTTCTTTCTTTTGGGGTTTTGGGAATTTTAAAATAAACTCTTGTTGGCATGCAACAAAAGCAAATTTTCCGACTAAACCTTTATTTCATTTAAAGAGACCGGGCCCGTACGGGACGGAACGGCAACCACCACGTAAAATAAATATTAAACTCTGTCGGTTTCGACAGGGATTTGTTGCATAAGCAGACGCTTCTCGTCTTTGCTCGGCACGTAACAAATTGGTGGCAGCGGTGGGATTTGGTTCTGTATTTATCTCTTTAGATCGAAACGCTCTATGTGTGCATGCATCTGTGCGGGGTAGTGGTTGTACGTAAGACCTTTCTCTGTGTTCTCCTTTTCTAATCATTGTTAAAGTTAAATAGTATTCGATTCGCGAAACAGCAAACAACGTACAAAGCGTTTTCCATTCAGGTAAATTCGCGTGACAAGGAAACCCTTAGGCAATTAACTCGCACGCATAACTGACTATCAATCAGAATTCTGAGTACGGAAATCCGGATTTCGCGGAGAATATCGCGCCTCCAGAGGTCACTGTGGCCGGATATTTCACCGCCCCAGAATTCGTAGGGGGGTCCGCGTATCTGCTTGTTCGGCCTGAATTTAAAATAAATTTAATAAAAAACTCCGCTCTTGTTAACGGAGTAGAAATAGATTCCGAAACCATTGAGAGACTTTCTACGCCCACCGGGGAATACGTACAGACGATAGGAGCAGTGATAATTCACACTCAGCCATCGTCTTTGGTTTTTCACGTAGTAGACGATTTCCCTATTGATCAAGTCGGGATTATCGGTTTCTCGGGGTAGTCCGGTATAATTCCCCTTCGTCCATTTAGCGTGAATAAATCGCGAGAACAAAAATAAAAAAAAAGGCAAATAATTTATTCATCATGACGGACGCTACGCAAAACGCTGCAAACGTCACTATGGATGCGACGGCCCTCATGACCACCATGTCTGGCATGGTGGAGAATCTATCTTTACAGAATCGCGTGATAAATATCCCTGTTTTCGATGGAACAGGCGTACCGCTGAAAGATTTCCTTCAGGATATTAAAAATTGGTCCACTTTTATCCCTGCCGGCTCGAAACCCGAATACGTTAGCGCAGTTATTTCGCGATTACGCGGCGATGCACGGAATTGCGTCTATGGTCGCACCGTAAACACGATCGACGAGTTAATTACTATATTGAAAGATCGCCTAGCTCGCGGGAAAACGTTCGACTATTATGCGGGAGAGATCGCGCGGGCGCGGATGAAACAGGACGAAACCGTAGGAAAATTTTATGACAGAATTCGGATTCTTGTTAGCGGGGATCGGAGCGCGTGGAGGAAAGAGTATGAGTCGGCCAGTCCGGCAATCGAAAAGGATCCCTTGTCAAAAATCGCTCTGCGTTCCTTCATAGATGCATTGCCGACTGATGTGAGTGACATGGTCGACATGCAAGAGCCAAAAACGTTAGACGATGCTTTCACGTTAGCTGAAAGGCTCACCATCCGCTCTGAACGGAAACGGGCTTCTGCGGGGGAAACGTCCCGAAAATCAGGCGAATCAACCGTTTTATTCGCTAGAAGAGACGCGCGGGAATTTAGCTCGCGATCGCCGTCGCCCGCGTCGTTACGAACTCCGCAGAATCCTCCGGGAGTTTTGAAGCATAGTACGGGTTATCCTCCGAGAAGTCCAAGCCCAGCACGGGAAGGTAATACCGAAGGATGTGCACAGCGTTACTGTTGCTTACGAGGAACGGGGTGCGCGTGCTGCCCTTGGAATAGAGCCGCAAAACGTGAAGGCGGTATAGGTAACGGATGCACGCATCGCTATTGCTGCGCAAGAGGCACTTGTTGTGCATGCTGCCCTTGGAATCAGTGGGCTCCAAGGCCTGCCGGAGCACCACGCAATGCCTCTCCGGATGCTACTGCATTATAAAGGATCAACTCGTCTGAGCATTTAAACTCAGTGGAGGCCCGCTCCGGTCAACCGACGGCGGGCCAGGTGGAGTTGTCGAAACCAATGTCCTCGGTAAAATTGCTGACCCGCACCGAGTAATTATTTTCCGTGGAAGCAAAGGAGATGAGATCGAATCGCCTGTGGTAAAATTATCCGCTCCAGAACTAATTCACGGCATAGACAATTTTTACTCCGATACTGGTAGCGATCTCAATCTCATAAACCTATCTGCATTAAATGGTGATGTCGTGGTAGATCCTAACGAAAGCACGGAATTCGAGGGTTCGACGAATTCAAAATCTCTGACGTTAGGTACGGTAAAAATTTATTTCCGTGATGAACCAGCGACATTTCATGTTGTTCGCGAGTTCCCCACACAGAGCAATGGAGTAGTCGGCAAACCATATATGCGCTAAGAAAAAGCCGAGGTATCCTTTCATCATCAGGCTCTCGTGACGCTCAAAGACCCAATTCAACCAAAACCCTTCTCGCGAACGTAAGAGGAATTCAGTAACCATCACCCTATGGTACAGGAAAAATCGCAGAACGGCGTTTTCCTATTGAGGGCGCGTACTCGAATCCAAGTATCCTTGCCGGTAATCAACAAGAATATAAAAGAGGGATACCTGCCTCGCGTGGAAGTAAGCGAAGGCTTATTTATGGATGACGCACTTGTAACACAGCGGGACGGGGTATGCCATCTGTTGGCCGTCAACACGCGGGACGAGGACGTAGAAATCACTGTGCAGCCAGTCGAGCTAGAAGCCTTCGATTATTGTAGCTCGGAGATTTTTCGGAAACAGAATCGTCAGACGTCGAGGCGCCGCCGACGACGGATCGCGTCACAGCTGTTCTAAAGGCCCTCCGTCTCGAACGATACAACGACTTCGAGCAAAGGCACATATGTCGACTCGTGGAGGAATTCCCCGAACGGTTTAAATTACCGGGCGATAAGCTGCCTTGTACGGATCGCGTAGCTCACCGTATACCTACGACGGATGAGCTCCCGATAAATACTCGCCAGTATCGGTTCCCTATAGTCCATCGGGATGAAGTGGAGGAGCAGGTAAAGAAAAAGCTCGAAAATGATGTTATCGAACCTTCTCAATCACCTTACAATTCACCCTTGTGGATTGTTCCTAAGAAACCGGACTCGCAGGGTCGACCGCGTATGCGCATGGTCACCGACTTCCGAAAATTAAATGAATAAACGATTTCGGACGCGTATCCTTTGCCCCACATAATCGACATTCTCGATCAACTCGGAGAAGCACAATACTTTTCCACGTTTGATCTCGCGAGCGGTTTCCAACAGATTCCGATGGACCCTGACGATCGCGCAAAAACGTCTTTTTCCACGCCCAATGGACATTACGAATATGTTCGTATGCCAGAGGCTTTAAAAAATGCGCCAGCAACTTTCCAGCGACTTATGGATAACGTACTACGAGGCCTCCAAGGTACCGAGTTATTCGTGTATTTGGATGACATTGTGGTATTCGCAAGGACACTGGAAGAACACGAAAAAAAGGTGCGACGTCTCACCGAAGCCAATCTGGTTCTGGAGCCCGATAAGTGCGAGTTTCTAAAAAAGGAAGTCACTTATGTCGGTCATATAATAGGTCGCGATGGCTTAAGACCGGACCCAAAAAAATTGCTGGCTGTAGAAAGATTTCCCAGACCAAAGAAAAAATGTCCGGCAATTCCTGGGGTTGACTGGATATTATCGTCGATTCATTCCAGACTTCTCAAAGATCGCGAACCTTTATCTGATCTGACGAAAAAAAATGTCAAGTTCATTTGGAATAAAGAAGCGCGAAAAAGCTTCCGGTATTTGCGAAAATTACTTTGCCAAGAACCAGTACTACAGTACCCAGACTTCAACCGCCCTTTCATATTCACAACGGATGCTTCCGATGAAGCGGTCGGAGCCGTTCTGAGTCAGGAAAAAGATGGTCAAGGTGTACCGGTCGCCTATTATTCAAAAATTCATAGCTCGTCGCAACGAAATTATTCTACCACCGAAAAAGAATGTCTGGCTGTGGTGAAAGCTCTTGATCACTACCAACCGTACCTATACGGACGAAAATTTGAATTGGTAACCGATCATGAGCCTCTCAAATGGATCGGTTCCATGAACGATCCTGGGAAAAGACTTGTGCGATGGAGACTAAAAATACATAATTACGATTACGAATTTGTCTATAAACCCGAACGTTTGAACGCCAATGCGGATGCATTATCACGTAATCCTGTTAACTGGGATGATAGCGAATCGGGTGGCTCAGACTCCTCTTGCGAGCCGGGTACCCCCGAGTCTGCAAAAGGGTGTAAAACGGTATTGGGGCCAACATGACCCGTAGGCTCGTCCTCAAGGCCCAGGCTAGCCTCTGACTCATCGCGAGATTATATTCCCCCGTCCGCAAAAGTACAGAAGCCAAGCTCTTTAAGGGGGCTGAGTCACCTAAAAATTATTTTTTTATTTATTTAAAAAAAAAAAAATTTCTGAATGTATATACGGTGTACTACATACACACCAAATTTTAGATCGAAATTTAAAAAATTACCGAAGTTAGAAGCATTTTAGTAATATTAGAAATAAATAATGCGTGAAAAGAAAAAAATGCCGAAATGCAACACAAACAATGCCGGAATACCGCATCTCCGCACGTTTCTTTTTCTTCTAATAAGAAGAACAAGGAACATCGAGAAAGGAACATAAAAAAACAATCGATGTCGAAACTGCGTTCGGTAGGTAACGATTTACTGACCAAAGGGTCGTTACGTCTAATCGATGCGACTCAGATTATCGCCGCTACCGCGCTTTGTTTTGAGTCTGCGATACACCGGCGTAATGTAGCAGCGATGATTTTTACTCGATTGTGTCAATCGGGTAAAAAACTGCGCTTGTAAACTCGGTGTAATTAGTTAATCGTCAGTGTTTACAGTTTTTCCGAATGAACAGAATATATTCTGTATTTTTGCCCGCAATAGTGCAAAAATGATTTTCACAGTGACAGTGTCGCAACGCGAAAAGTCTCGCAGAATTAACCTCCTTTTTAAACATCACATTTGACGTAAGAGTATTTTTTTTTATTTTTTAAACATTTTTTTTGCATTTACGAGATTTGTGAAATAAAAAAAAGAAAAAAAAAACAAAAAAAAAATTCTAAGTTTTATGTGATAGAAAAAAAAAGTGTACATTTTTATGTGACAAAAAAAATATAAAAATAATTTTTTTTTATTGTGAATCACCCAAGTTGGTTATTTTCATTAATCTGTGCAATTCATTTTTTGACACTTATATTTTTCTTCGCTTGCCGCAGGTTTCAGAGAGAATGGCCCCAGTAATTTTGGTTTGCGACGGCTCATTTTCTTCGTAACAGTCAGTGTTACGGAACGAGTGCGGGGATTTTTCATGCGATCAAGAATGAATTTATCGCAAGCCATTATGTGAGTGGTTACGAGACAAAAAGTGGAAAAAGTGAATTTTTTGGTAGTTTTTAACTCATAGCTTCGCCACCAAAGCTTCAAAAAAAAATCCCCGCACTCGTTCCTCAATAAACTCTCTAACGAAGAAAATAAGAGGTCGCAAGCAAAGATTGATGCTTTCATTCAGTCCAAAAGCTGCGGCAAAGGAAAAATGTTTGACCATTGCCCATAACACTGGAATACACCGTAGGTCTCCAAAAAAATTTACAGCGGTATTCTAACATATATATATTATGGAGGTAAAATTAAATTTTTCATTAAACTTATATATACTGGAAAAAAATTTTTTTACTTTTCGATTTTTTAGGTGACTCAGTCCCCTTAATAAAAAGGGTGCTTCAAAAGGGCATGGCCGCGGAGACCAGCGCGATAGCCTCTCGCACACGATCAAAAACACACGAAGCCCCTATGCCGGACCCCAAGAAAGCGAACTCGAGTTCCGAGAGCTCCGGAATCCCCATACATCGTAGTATGCTACGAGCACCACTGCTACCCTCGAAACGTTCGGTAACAAAAGGCGATACGCCAAGCCGGGGTTATCAGAACTTGATCCCCCGCCAAAAGCCGAGTCAGCTATTGATTCCCCGGTACCCGGGAAAAATGAGGCCGTCCTGTTGCCCGACCCGAAGGAAAATTTCACCGACGAAAGTTCGTCCGAGGTAGAATTGGTTAACACCCCCGAGGTCGATTGTCGATCAACAACGGAAAATGTATTCGCTAACTCAAAGGAAACGAAACTTCCCGTGGTCGATGAATTACAAGAATCTTTCGACAAGTTCGAAAAATCCTTAAGAGAGCTCGAGGAACGATTTCAAACCGGTGAAACAATAGGCAATAGCGATGAAGTCACCGATACCGGAACCGATTATTTCTCGGAAAGTGAAACAGTAGACGAGCAGGCCCGAGATATGCTCATTGAATTAGACCATTTCGATGGCACGGATGACTCCGAATTGGCACGTCGAATTGAAGTTCTCGCTAAGCGTACGCAGGAAACAACGAAGAGCGAGTTCACGAAAAGGAAAAAGGAGGAGCGCGATAGGAGCGAGAAAGAGAGCAAGACCCTCGCTCGGCCTCTTTCACGCCGAGACTCTACAATCGCAGCACCTCTGACGAATCGGTTATCCTTGTCGGCGCCGAGCGAACGACCAGCTGCTCGGTCCACACCGTTTACGTCACGGCAACCATTGCCGCGCGTAGACGAGGAGCACGAGAGGCACAAGCCACGAGCGTTGGAGTTAAATCTAACTCCGCACGCCGTGTCGTTCCCTTCCCCAGCTGAACCGATAACGCATGCCCCCTCGAGCCAAATAAACAATTGCCAGGATGACAATCTTATCATCAATGACGCTGTAACTCGCGACATGACACCCTTACGTCCTAAGGATACCGCCCCAGAACCTCTCATAGGAAGGGAAATCGGAAGATCCGAGGGATCCAGACACATGGTAAACAGGGTGCGTGAAAATCTCACCTATTGCCGTGACAATTATGTACACTTCGTCAGCGCCGATGGTGAGCTAACTGCACCCTTTGGAAGGCTACTGACCGATCTGGGAATGATAGATAGTTCTGCAATAAAAGCCGAGAGATTAGTCGTTAATTGGACAGATCGCCGTCACGCCTAACGGGAAGAATAACATTTTCAGCGTAGTGGTCAAAGAGCGCTACTTTGACAAATTAACCATGGAGGCGGTGCAGCAAGGCTTAGGAAATTTAAAAGGCGTGTTGCAACAACGAAATGTGCAGACCGTCCGAATTTCCCGAGCGGGAGATATCACTGATGATCTGCCCAGCGGGAAGCTCGTGAACATGATCCATGACCTCTTTGCATCTTCAGCGATCCATGTAAAACCATATGCTACGGGAAAATCGTTCTCCCGACGCCCGAAGACAGACCCGGAATCATCGCCGAATTCCACGAAAGTCTGGTGGGAGGCCACAAGGGAGTGACGAAAACGTATAGGAAAATACGCGAGCGTTTTTACTGGCCATCACTATGGAATGAGGTGCAAAATTACGTTCGCCAGTGTAAGGGGTATCAAGAATTAAAATTGGTACGCGCAAAGACTCGTGAGCCAATGTTAATCACCGACACCGCCGCCGACGTCTTCGACAAGGTGTCACTAGACACCGTCGGACCGCTTCCCACAACGCCTCTCGGCAATAAACATATCCTGACGATGCAAGGCAATTTATCGAAATATTGTCTCGCAGAGGCGATACCGGATCTAAAAGCCACAACCATCGCTGAGGCCATGGCGCGTCGTTTGATAAGCCAGTTCGGCGCACCGCGAGCGATACTCACCGACCGCGGGACGTCATTCGTGAGCGGGCTGTTGCAAGAATTAGCAAAAATATTTCAGTTCAAACAACTGACTACGTCAGGGTATCGACCCCAAACGAACGGATCCCTCGAACGCAGTCACATAGTCTTGACTGAATACATAAAGTATTGTGCGGACAAATACGACGACTGGGATCGTCTGCTTCCTTTCGCGGAATTTTCCTACAACACGTGCGTGCACGAAGCAACAAACTTTACTCCCCACGAAATAGTATACGGTAAATTGCCGCGATTGCTGAGTCAATTCGCCGTAGATGAGGAGCTCAAAACATATATTTAATTCCTGATCGAATTGATACAACGACAATCCGAAATTCGCGAGTTTGCCGGGAATAATCTGATTAGGGCAAAAGAAAAATCAAAGCTTCTGCACGATAGAGACATCCGCCCCTTTCAAGGGAAGGTAGGTGGGCGAGCGTACGTACTCAAGGAACCGAAAAAGGAAAAGTTTGATGCGAATTATACCGGGCCCTTCAAAATAGTCCAGATCTCCGATCAGAATAATATCGTGCTAGAAGCAGAGAATGGAAAACGTTTTGTAAAACGCGCGGATAAGGTAAAGATCGCATATCTGTAGGAAGGAAGACAGAGAGAGACACCGCGTGCAGCAAGAGGAGGGTGTCCCGCGTGAGAGAGAGAGAGACAGAGAGATCGAAGCTCTACCTCTACCTCGCGACCGTGCGTCCTCAACCGCGAATATACGGTTGAACATAGAATAATAACGGTAGTAAAGAAATTTCGTAAATTATTGCGTGTGCAGAAGCCGAGCGGACAATCAACGAACGGAATCATGAGCGCCGCGCTAATTCTCACGTTGATCTGGACCACAATAAACGCCGCGAAGATCGACGATATATTCCACGTGAGTGATGTGCGCGAGTGTCCAGGGCTCTACTTCGAAAAGATGTCCCCACTGAGACTGCAACACGCCGACTGGCGTATAACGGTGTTCGTGGAAGTCACAAAATTCGCCGAGGATTTCCCTACCGACGTGGGACGCCTGGACAGGGTCATCAGTTCGTGCAGTCTAATAAACTCGCATTCGAGTTGCAAAGAATGACTTCGGTACGAGCACATTATGACTCAGCGGACCCGTGCTAAAACGCTCGTTGACGAACTGCTCCAAGTATCACATGACTCACGCCTCGTACGTGAGCCAGTAGAGGACATACCACACACAATTAAACGAAGGTCGGTTCCCCTTGGCTTTATCGGGTCGCTCAATAAATCGTTATTCGGAAAGCTCAACGAAGAAGATGCCGAGTACATAAGTGACCAGATCGACCGCTTATACGCCGATCAAAGCAATTTGACTCATTTAATCGGACAACAGATGCATATCACGACGTCGAAGCTGCAAATGTTGCACGAAGAAAATAAGTTTGAAGCAAAATGCGTAAATGAACTTGCAGAGCATACCAAGAATGTACAAGCCGAAATAAACATGCTGCATCGGAACGAAGCTCGTCTACAATACAACAGTACGCTAATCAATTACGCGTAGCGAGTGGAAAGGCGAATGGATCGCTACATCGAGACCTGTGAGCATTATCTTCGCGTTATCGCCGCAGCGCGCGACGACCGACTCGACCCGGCTACTCTTACTACAGAACAATTACTGGCCGTGGGGAGAGAGGTACAGTTACGAGCCGCCGTATACGAGTTTCCGATTACAATGGAGTACGCGAGGCCCGAGACGCTGGCGATAATAGCTCGAACAGACGTCACGTATCACCGAAATCGACTGGTAATAGTGGTACACCTACCATTACTGGATCGCACCAACTATCAACTGTACCGCATGCATTCATGGCCCGTACATCAGCTGATAGGTAACGAGACCGGTTCAGCATATATATTGTCGTCGGCGCCGTATCTCGCCATCTCGGGAGATCATCGGTCATTCTTTCTCGCTGATACAATTTATCTTAACTCGTGTCGATCAGCGGACCGGAAGTACATATGTACCATGGAGACCCCAGTTCATGAAGTCGCAGCATCCAGCAATTGCGAAATAAAAATGCTCACGCAACCAACAAACGACGTTTACCGTCAATGTAACGTAAGAATACAAAGGCATCAGGAGGACCACTGGACACATCTGGCATATCAGGGTGGCTGGCTATTTTCACTCCGCCGTCCAGAAAATTTGAGAGTCCTTTGTCCGAGCCTCCCCGATCAACACGTGGTAATTCGAGACGCAGGGATATTGCACCTAAGCGCCAACTGCATTGCTCGAACCCAAGTCACCACTCTTATCGGCATACGGATCTACGAGCAGCCAGAAAGTTACATCTAGCGGCCCGAGATTTCGTTAAACGTAACGTTGCTCGCACCAACCCTCGCCGAAGATATAAACAGAGAAACGGAGGAGTACGCAACAGAGGACTCCTCACGGAAAACGAGCGGTATAATGCACGTGTGGGGCGAAAACGAGCACGGGACTTCACTCCTCGAAATAGAGAAGAAAATAAGGGAAATAGGCATGCACCGAAGAGAGAAGAAGCAACAACGGACCTTACTCTACGCAGGGTATGCCATTCAAGGGGCTATAGTCATCTCCGGCTTAGTATATTGTTGCCGGAGAAAAATAATCGGGAGTATACTCCATATCTGCGACACCCGACACCGACGCCGAGAGCGCACGTCCGAAGTGCCGAGCCCCACGGCTGAGTTCACACTCGGTACCCCTCAAGAGAATCCTAAGAATCAAGAGGTAATAAATGCTGAAACAGAACAGACGGTCACGACCACAGGACAAAGTAGCCAGGCTCCTCGTGTGTCGCCTACGTTGCCCATGCAGACGGCAAAAACTGATTAGGGACCCCCACCAAGCGAAAAAAAAAAAAAAAAACCCCGAGCCTTGCTGAAAAATCATCGAGGGACCGGAGCTCATTCTAACCGTGCCTCCAACGCGAGCAAGTCAAAGGAAATTTCCAAACCCATAAAAAAAACGCCAGTGAAAATGTCGACCACGGCGGAAGACAGAATGGCCAACGTACTGCAGTACACGTATAATCTAAAGTGCGCAGTGTGTTGTGAAAGCACGAACAAATGCAAGGATATTTTCGGGTGCGCGACAAGACACGCCAAGGGTGCAGGCCAAGCAGCCCGTTACCGCTGTCGCCTCAGCGGCGCGACCGGGAAAACCAACACCTACGCGACTCATCTGGGCAAGTGCATCGCCAAGTATGACCGCGTAGTCGAGCAAAACTCCCACCGCGCGGGAACCGAGTGGCACCGTGCCCAGCAAAAAACAAGCACCTCAGCGCCCTGCGGGCGCAGAAGCTCTTGTTGGTGGGCTCCGCCCCCCAAACCCCACGAAAAATGTCCCTTCGGGAAATTTTTTAAGGCACTCACAGGGATACACGTCGCGCTACGCGCTCCGTATCAAGTATGATTACGCTTTGCATTATGCGCTACGTATCGAATATGTTTATACGTTGCGCTGCGCGTTTCATCTCGAAAGAACGTATGGGGGAAAAACATTTATCAATTATGTAAATTGATTCATAGTGTTTAACCTTTATCGAATAAAAACATTTCGTTTCTATACAAATTGATTATAATTATTCACAACTGATATTTCCTTTTTGTTTGACGATAAACTGTCAAATATTCAGACACGAGACAAATATAACGAATTGCATCGCGTAGAACTTAATCAAATTAATGTGACGAATCAAATCATATCTAGCAAAGGTCGTTTTATCGGCTTAACGTTTATGACCAGATTTAATAAGTATAAAACAAACACACAAAATATTTACCAACACCATTACCATTTACCATTTGGGTGTAATGTACCCTTTAAATTAATCCCTTTGAATGTTTTTTTCTTCCCTAAAATACATGGAATCATTTTGTTATCGTCTCTGGACACAAGCCGAAGTATTGGAGCTGAATATTCGAAAAATTTGCTTTTTCTTCCGATTTTCAATGAAATTTAGTCGATATTAATCGTTGTAACAAAAAAATTATATCTCGAGAACGAACATAGATATCGTCTTGGTTCTTGTCGTGTATTGAAGAGGAAGTAGTACGTTACTCAAATAAATAGTTGTAGTGTCTTGAACACGTCCAAAATTTTTTTTTTTTAATTTCAATTTCTCGGTGAATTCGACTGCGAGGGCTCTTCGAACTGTCGATATATAAGAGAATTCGGTTATAACACTTTAAGCGTTTTTTCTCTTTCCCATAATAGACAGAATCAATTCGTTATTGTCTCTATACGAGAGTGAAAGATTGGAGACGAGAAATTCGAGAAATTTTATTTTTCTTTCGTTTTTTTTTTATTTGAGATAGGTATATTGAAACATTTGAAAAAAAATAGAAGGGTGGTTGGAAAAATTCGAGGTAAAATTTGAATTTTTTTTTGTTTCGAAAAAATATTAGAGATTTGAAAAAATGAAATTGCAGTTTCCCAATATTTAAAGTAATATACATTCAAAATGAAAAAAAAACCGAGATTTTTTTGTTCATTTCAAATCATCCCGCCACAGAATAGCAACGTCGCGGCGTGTGCGAACTTTATCACGTCTGCTATGTAATTGTCGTCGGTTTCCAAGGTTTGACAGATAGAATGAATGGAAAAACATAAATAGTCGCGATTGTTTTCAATTTTATTTAGCAATTTGCAGGAATTTTGGATATTCGATGATTCTTCTTTGTGAAATTATAACCAAGTTTTTCAGTGCACCCGTGAAATTTACGATTTTTATTACGAATGTGAATAACGTATTGTAAAATATTGTGAATGATTTTCGTTCAAAATATATTATTCTCGAAATAAAAAGGGCTAATATTTGTAAATCAATGTGTGATATTTCGTGTTTTATTTTTCGCAACCAAATTTTCTTTTCCGACACGATGAAAAATTGTTTTTTGGAAAATTAAAGTAACATAACCTTTAAAATAATTCCTCACTAAAAATAATTGTAGAATAAAAATATTAAGAAATGCCAGAATGTCTTCAAATTTGCTGTGCATAGTGCTTTCGATAAAATA
Source organism: Buathra laborator (assembly GCA_934046635.1). NCBI lineage: Eukaryota > Metazoa > Arthropoda > Insecta > Hymenoptera > Ichneumonidae > Buathra > Buathra laborator. The sequence continues at coordinate 3,477,187 of OW203893.1, read as the reverse complement.
AAATAATGCTGCGAAAAAGAAAAAATTTGGTTCGTAGACTTCATAATTGGAGCACCGTACGGACATTTAGCGGAACAGAATTGAATTTATATTTTGGAACAACTCATTAAAGGCTTCGCAGTAGTTTCAAAATGTTTGTGCACAATAGTCATGAACAAAAGAGAACAAAATTGGTTCGCACCATCCAAAGTTACACTGTGATACGGACGTCCGAGAAGATAAATTCAGTGAAAAAGCTATTTTTATTCAACTGCAGGCTAAAAAAAATATTTCCACTCATCGGAGTCATTTCAAATTAACTACGCGTGAAGTTTGAGGTACACCGAAGTAAATGCTGAAAAACTAACGTTTTTGGAGCATACACTGCGGAGAATCCCCATCGAAAGCTGTGTGAATAGGCCTCGATGATCATTTTAATAGGCACTCTTTGCCTATTGTTATAGTGAGTGCCTAAAAAGGGAACAGGCCGAGACGAAACGAACGACCGTCGGAGCGGGTGGTGCACGCACAATAAATGCGATAACTCAGACACCCCGTCATTTCGGACAACGAAGCGTTTCGACGCAAACGCGGCAGATAACCCTAAAAAGGGGCGAAAGGTACCCTTCCCTTCGCTACTCAGATGTTGAGAGCGAAGGCGAGGACGACGAACCCGAAGCCGCGACAACGGGTGAAGGGGCACCCGTGCACGAAGTAAAGGACGCGGAGGTGAACATCCAGCCAGTCGCCTCCGCCCCGGGGCTCAGCACGGAAGACGCCACGATCGCCTTCACTTTCCTGCTCTCGCTCGCAGCCGCGATCGCCGACCGCCCGCCCGCAAAACAGGGAAGGGAGGAGGCAACCACTGACAGGGCAGAAGACGAGGAGGTACTACTCGTCGACCTCAAGAGTGATGAGGAGCTGTCATTTACTACAGCTCCCATCCTCCATCGCCGTCGGTATCGTTGCCGACGACACCGCCGGACGAAACACCATCAACCCCATCAGCATCGCCGGTGATGGTGTCAACACCGCCGCCGACACCGTCAACGCCGCCGCCGACATCGACCTCGCCGGCGACATCAGCGGCATCCAGCACCTCCGGTCTCACCGGACGTGGAGGCCTCCGCGGACGCCGCCGAGTGTAGAAAGAGTGTAGATAAAGCAGAGCAGTGAAGTGGTGCAAAGGTGAAGTGGAGTGGGTAATGCGTGAGAATAGGAATACACGGATGCTCCCTCCCCCGGTAATGTACACGCCTCCGTAATTATAGATTAGTATTATAGTAAATAAGTAATTAGTAAATAAGAGTTAGTCTTCTTTCGCCAATTGTAGCGTTCGCTCCGAAGGAAGCTCCGCGTTGGTGCAGAGCAAAAGTACCGATCTGAAATCTCGCGTTAAATCAATCGACCGACGACTAAGACGGGTCGAGTTATTGTTTCCGTGAGTACACGTACGCCGCTCGTGAGTCCCCATGGCCATTGATGATTGTAGTTGAATAAGTGTCGTTTGATAAGTGCATTTTGACAATCTGATTATTGACAATGTTAGTTCTTCATTATTATTTCGCTATTATTATAAAATTATTATAGCGTTTAGAAATACAGGATTAATCTGTAGAGATAGGATTAGTTTAAGACGTGGAATCATTGTAGTGTGAGGAGTGTGTGTAGTGTGTGCAGCGTACCGCAGCAGGGAGCAAATTGTAAGTGTATTAGAGTGAGTCATCCCACTCAGATTCCCTTACCCGCATACTTCAGGGGGGAGCCTGCTTTAGAGGCTTCAAAAAATCGATTTTTTTTTTGCTTAAATGTCTTCCTAAACTATCCAAGAATGTGTCCCTAAAATTTCAGAAGCAAATTCGAAATATTTTCGGAGTTACAGAAGAAATAGTGAGCAAGCGTCGAGCAGGTATATGAGCGGCCGGATCGCTTGGCATCCTTGGCAAACATTTCTTGGCATCCTGAACAGTGATCCATACGGCGACAAGTGCACAGTGACCAAAAACGAGTGCGTGGGACATGTACAAAAGCGCATGGGTACTCGTATCCGCAACAAGAGAAAACAAGAGAAGCTCGGTGGAAAAAAGCGGCTCACCGAGACTTTAATAAAAAAAATTAACAATTTATTACGGTCTGGCGATTCGAAGAAACGTGAATTCTGTAGAAGGTATGAGGAATGCAATAATGGCGACACTTGATCATTATTGCTCTACAGATGAATTACTTCGTGACGACAATTGCCCGGAAGGCGCCGAAAGCTGGTGTGAGTGGCGCAAAGCTGAAGCGACAAACACCCTGGCTGCTTTTAAACATCCACCACGTCTAATTGACGAACATGTCGAGAAGCACATTCGTCCTGTGTACAAGGAATTATCTAAGGACGAGCTGCTAACGAGGTTTGGGTGGACACACACAAAACGCGAACGAGTCGTTCAATTCCACTGTGTGGCGCATGACACCTAAACACCTTCACTCAGGCATTAAAATCGTCGAGATTGCTGCTTACATCGCTGGAGGAATGTTCAATGAAGGCTATAGTGCAGCATTGAAAACCATGCAGTTACTAGATTTGAAAATTGGACAGCAATGCAACAATTTCGCCGAGAGTGCCGACAAGGAGCGCATCACCCGAGAAAACAGGCGCGCTTCATTTTCAAGTAAAGAGGCCAGAACAGCCCGCAGACTCGAAAATCTGGGCGAAAACCAGTTTTTTGAAGAGTCTGAAGGGCAACTCTATGGACCAGGAATCGCTGATTAGCATATTAATGCGGTAAGTTCAAGAAAATGACGATTTTTTATATGCGAAAACTTTGACGAACGATTTCTCGGTTTTTCATTTTTACGATTTTTCCTAATTGGCGGGAAAGATAGGGAAAAATTAAACGTCCTATCGAAACGAGACAAAATGGATTGTATTCGGGATTAAATTCTCTTCTAGTTGAACCTAAAAAACCTTAAGAAAGTTAAGATTAACCCACTTTTTAAACAATCTAAATTGAATTTTTTTTACAAGAAAATGAATTTTTTTTTCAATTTGCGAAAAATTGTTGAATTTTTCACTTTTTGTTGAATTTTCTCGGTTTAACTAGAAGCTATACTATTGAAAAATAAATTTTTTTTTGGGTTCTTTGTTTCAGATGGAAATTGCGACCTGCATCTTTCCCGTCGCACGACAAATGCACACTCGAGCGCCTCGGCGAAATGCTTGTACCAGGCATAATATGACATGTATCTTAATGAAAAAATTTGAGAAGACTGTTGAAATATATAACAATAAACCCTGAAAGTTTCGTTTCAATCGGATATAATAGGCACTCTTTGCCTATTGTTATAGTGAGTGCCTAAAAAGAGCGAGGAGAAGAGAGAGGGAAGGGACAAGCGGGGACGAAACAGGAGAAGGAAGGGGGCGAGTGGAGGTGGAAAAAAGAGTGAAACAGCTGGAGTGGTTGATGGAGAAAAAGGAAAGAGAAGAGAAGAGGAGGATCGTAATAATCAGAGGAGTGAGGATAGAAGGATCAGCAAGACAGACGGCGGCAAGGATAATTGAAGGGTTGGGAGAGAGGGCAAGGATTGTGGATGCGAGAGTGATCGGAGGGGGAAATGACACGGTGATGGAGGTAAAGTTGGAAGACTTGGAGATGAAAAGAAACGTGATGAGACAGAGGAGGATTTTGAGAGAGAGACGGATAAGAATAGATGACGATCTGACTTGGAGGGAGAAGAGGATGCAATGGCTGCTAAGTGAGCTGGGGGAGGAGGAAGTGAAAACAGAAAAGAAGGTAAGAATTAGCTACGGAAAGATTTGGGTAGACGGGGTCACGTGGTACTGGAACGAGCAAAGTGAGGTATTAAGAGAAAAGGAAGAGACAGGATAACGAGGAGAAAGGAAATGAGAGGAAGGGGGACGAAAGAGCCCATAAGAGATTGATTGATTGATTGATTTGCTTTATTTAGCTCATAGCTGCAACTGCGATCAATCCCGCAGAATATACATCTCGTTCGGTAATACATTACAATACAAATTTAGACTTATTACATAACCTTTCGCTTCTATTCGCGTCTATTTATACTCTTCATATGCTCTTTCAAACACCACTTGAATCTTTCTATGTTTTGTAATGATTAATTCGAATGAATATGTTAATTATGGGTATCGAGATATAGAGAGCGCGATATTCGGCGACAATGACGATTTGTGTACTCGGCTTTATAATAGAGACGCGAGGCTTGTAACTATTAGTTTTGACTATCCTCTCTCTCTTCTTTCCGAACTCTCGTCCGGTGCGGACGTTTCGCCTATCTATCGTATCACCTACTCGGAGCGGTTACATTAGACATTACTCCAAGGAAATTTTGTCGAATAACCAAAGGAATCAAACTGAATCTTCTCGGCATCCAGTGTTGATTTTCTTCGATTGATTCGACGTCTACAACATCTAGAGTTTTAAAAAGATAAGTAACAATCAACCGAATGTGATATAGAATGACATTAAATTGTCAATAGAATTGAAAAGTTCACGAACAGTTGAGACTTTTTCTCCAACTAATTTTATTTGTCGGTAAAAGAAGAGCGAGAAATAAAATAATTTATTAACGAAATATTCATAAAATCTATTATATTTCGGAGTACGTGAATCGTCGAAGGGATTTTAATGTAAAAAATTGTATAACTGAAAATGAAAAACTTGTCGTGTGATATGTTAATTCGTCTACTCGGGGTAATATTTATTGGATTCATTTTATATTTTATACAAACGAAGGTCCAATTCAGTTTCAATCTAATTTTCCAAAATTTATCTTGCATAATAAATATACATCGTTATGTTCATCATGCCATATGTTTCGATTACAATCAACATTGAATTATTTTGCGCAATCAGTTTTCTTTTTATGGTTTTTGCTTATTTGAGACATTGTGTTTATATCGAAACAATAATATACATTAAAACCAATAAGGCTATATAATTTAATGAGTTTTCTTTACGCAATAAAAATCTTACAGTTTCCTGATTCTGTTACATTTTTAGGCACTTACTATAACAATAGGCAAAGAGAGCCTATTACAATGACCAGCGAGGCTTCTTCACACAGCTTTCGATGGGTATTCTGCACAGCGTATGCTCCAAAAAATTTAGTTTTTCAGCATTTACTTCGGTGTACCTCCAACATCATGCGTAGTTAATTTAAAGTGACTCCAATGACTGGAAATATTTTTTTTCGCCAGCGGTTGAATAAAAATACCTTTATTACTGAATTTATCTTCTTAGACATCCGTATCACAGTGTAACTTTGGACTGTGCGAAGCAATTTTTCTCTTCTTCGCAAGAATGATGTATCATATCATCACCATTGTGCACATCCATTTTGAAACTACTGCGAAGCCTTTAATAAGTTGTTCCAAAATAAAAATTCAAGTTTGTTCCGCTAAATGTCCGTACGGTGCTCCAATTATGAAGTCTACGAACCGAATTTTTTCTTTTTCGCAGCATTATTTTATTTTATCAAAAGCACTATGCACAGCAAATTTGAAGACATTCCGACGTCTCTGAACATTTTTTCCAGGCATTTTCCATTTAAAAAACGATTTTCTCCCGTCAAATGTTCGTACGGCACTGCAATTATGAAACGTACGAACGAATTTTTTTTAAATTTTCAGTGTAACGGTCCCCTATATACAAAAAAAAATCTTTTTCTAGAATAGACGCATAATATTTCGCCAACGCTCGCTTCTCCTTCCGAGAAGCGGTGACAGTGACAATAAGATCGCCGTCTCACGGCAACGGTCAAGCCGCCGCGCGACCAGCATCCGCGCGACGGTCCTTATCAACGCGCGGAGGTATACCTCACGCGCGCAACAATACGAGTTACCGGCGTCGAAGCCCTTTGCTTCGACACCTGATTGTTCAGTTCATCTTCGACCATCAACAGTGTAAGACGGTACACTCTCCCTATTATTTCTACGACTAATAAAATACTTGCATTCAGTATTTCATTCAATTCTCGACTTCATCATTTCACTATAATTATCCGCGTACCTGGCTATCCATTACATGGTGTCAGACGTGTTCGAACTAAAATCCGCGTCCGCGACGAGTGAAAAAAAAAGAAAAAAAACAAGTGTTTATTTCATTTTGCTTTAGATTATCCGATGTTCAATCGAAAATTTATAGATACATACAAAAAAAAAACAGTGGAAATAGTGAAAAAAAAACACGGCGATAACAAAAGAAAAAACAGTGATAACAACAAAAAAAAACAGTGATAATCGACAAGAAAAAAGTGCTCAACAAAAGCGAAAACCGACGAAAAATCGACAAATCAAAAAATCGAAGGAAGGAAGAGCGACACAAAAAAAAAATCGAAAAAAACAGAAGGAAGGAAGACCGACTGAAAAAAAAAATCCGAAATACGCAAATTCATGCAAATACGCATTCTTTTCGACGTGGCAGTGATGTAAGTACTTTAAAATTCCCAATATAAATGTGAAAAAAAAAAAAAAAAAAACAAAAAACGAGCTTCGAAAGCGAGTAACGAGTGCCGACTCGCAAAAAGCGTGTAGCGCCGTCCTTGTCGTGCACACAGCAGAGTCGAAGGCGTACGTTCGCTGCATGCGACACACGGGAATTTAGCTTAAATATATTCTTTCTCGTTTTTTCCAAATTTTACCACCTCGCATTCTTTGAAAAAAAAAAACAATAATAATAATCAAAATGACAGACATTTGCAATGCGACTCCCGATTGGAGAACGCAGCTAAATACCGCTGATAAATTACCATAATTTAGTTTCCCTCCTTCTATTCAAATAAATTAGTTCGCGCAATAAAAATTATTTTTTCTACATTCTAAAGTTTGTAATAAAAACACATAAAATCTTCCCTTTCTCTTTAACCTTTTTCAACATTTAAAACTTACATATATTTTTTTTTCTCTTCTCTTCTCCCTTTTCAACTCCTTAACTTTTTCAATATTTTCAATTTTTTCTAACTTTCCAAATTTTTAAATTTCTCAATTTTTTCAAATTTTTTAAATTTCTCAATTTTTCAATCTTTTTAAATTTCTCAATTTTTCAATCTTTTTAAATTTCTCAATTTTTCAATCTTTTCAAATTTCTCAATTTTTCAACCTTTTCAAATTTTTTCAAACTTCTCGATTTTTTTTCAATTTTTCAGATTTTTTCAAATTCTCAATTCTTTCAATTTTCTCAATTTTTTCAATTTCTTCAACTTTTTCATACTTTTCAACCTTTTCAATTCCTTCAATTTTTTTTATTTTTAAATTTTTCCAATTTTTTCAAATTTCTCAATTTTTTTTTTCAATTTTTTTCATATTTTTCAATTTTCTCAAAAAAAAAAAATTCTTTTTCTTCAATTTTTCAATTCATATATATATAAACAAATAATTTTTCAATTTGCACAAAAAGACAGAAGAAACCTTCTCTCTCATACGCGTACAAAATTACGCCACACATACATAATCTCACAAAAATAAATAATTATTACCGTTTGTTGCTAACTAGCGAAGCGCGACCGAAACAAAACAAAAACAAAACAAACAAAACCCAAACCCGTGTTGGTTGTATCGGCAACCAAAATGACAATGGCGACCGGAGGCGGAAATGAAACCGAAAATATCTGGAGCTTTTTGACATTCCGCGATGTATTCAAAAACATACCAACATTGAGCGGAACGAACATACCGCTAGAACAGTTTGCGCAGTCCTATAGGCACGCAGTAGAAATGGTTCCTACGGAAAATATGGCCTCTTTCCTGGACATGCTGCACCAAAAGTTATCAGGCGAAGCAGCAGACATAACAAAAACAAAAACATACGTAAACATACAGACACTCCTAAAAGACCTAAAAGATTATCTTGAAAAACCTTTCGAATTATCGGATTTAGAATTAAAGTTGAAAACAAACATACAAAATTACAACGAACCGGTAAAAACTTACTTCTCACGCACTCGGAAAAACTATACGACACGAGCGGGACAACGTGTCAGTAAAATCCGCGAATTTCTTATTAGTCGTTCGAATCTTGCATTTCGAATTTCGTGTAGCGAAACTTCTGCGTCGTAATTTTGAATAGATATTTTAATTTAGCGGGAAATCGAGAATTTCAAAAACAACTACATCTTATTGAAGTCAGGTAATAATCAGTTCAACATTTGAATTTAGGAAATTCCGGGGTTGTATAAAAGAGTATATTGTTGAATTTCTTTTCTCTTAACTTTGTTTTTACTGAGAAACTGAATGTTGCAAAATAATCGAGTTTTTTGGGGATGAGTCTTTTACACTCGTTGAATATTTTTGAATCTTTGGGAAACGCGAATTCTGTGGATTACGTCAGGAGAAGTTGAGAAAACATAGAACATAGGGGAATTTGGAAAATTGTAAAAAATATAGTAAACGCCGGATATTCGGGCTTTTGGGAATTTCGGTAATTTGATTCGTTAGCTCGCCGGAGACGAGCGAAAAGAAGTCCGTTGACTTCTTTTCTTTTAAGGGGGGAGGAATGTTGTACCCCGAATATCACAGGCAATACCGAAGGTGTATTGCCCAATAATAGAAGTATGCAGGCGACACGTGAGGCGCGATCGCCGAAACCGAACGCCTCGCGAACGATTGTGCAATCGACGCATCGAGCGGGCGACTCTCAATCGCGGTCAAGTAATGCAGCGCGTCAGCAGTTAGCGTAATGCGGAGCCTCCAAATTCTCGAACAGAATCTGGAGCGTCAAATAATAAACAACAAGCATCGAAAAGCGGAGATTGTCGCAATATATCCGGTGGTCGCAATATTACCGATTATCGCAATAATGCTTCGTCTTTAAAATTATGTTGACACGCTCGCTCCGTATATATCGATACGAGCGCGAGCATCAGACAGTCTGGAATGACTCGTGAAACAAGGGGTCCGATTGACTCCTGAAACTGTGCGTCTGGTCCAATGGATTCGAGCAAGGAATCCAAGTTGAAAGTATAGAACGTGATAGCGGGTCGAACCTGGGTACTATCAAAGAGTGAGTTATGTAGTAAAAGCGAAATAGAGAATCGTTCAGTAAGCGATACTGATTTACGAATTGTACGTGATTATTGTGAATTAATCTGAAAGCAATACTGAATAACGAATTGTATTCGATTGTTAAACTGTTTTTGTTGTTATCCTTCATCAATAAATTATCATCTTGGTCTACGTTCAGTGGTTCTCACTGGAGTTCTAACTCCTAAACTGGTACTATCCCTTTTATTATTTCGGGTTAAAATCCCAACCTTCGAGCACGGAGTGATCAACCGAGTTTCGGCGGTACAACACATTGTATCCTGTCGCTGAGAGACGCAGTCAAACTCTTTTACTTGTCGCTTGTCGAAGGATAAGCAATCCTTCGGTCGAGAAGCTGCGAGACACAGTCAATATGTGGTGTTTGTCGAAGGATACGCAATCCTTCGGTCAAAAAGCTGCAAGATGCAGTCAAACTCTTTTCACTTGTCGCTTGTCGAAGGATAAGCAATCCTTCGGTCAAAAAGCTGCGACAAGTGAAAAGAGTTTGACTGCGTCTCTCAGCGACAAGATACAAAGTATAGTTTTTAAGATTGATTATTTATTTATAACCATAAATATTGAAAAAAAAAGTTCATTTTACGAATTTTTACAGTCACTCAATCCCCGTAAAATGATAATATACGTATATGTATATTACATACCTTTCGTTTTCGTTTATTTATTTTTGTTTATTTCTATATTATTATTTATATTTGTTTACACAAGTATTGCGAACACAAGATAGCGTAGATATTTTTCCGATTTCAAGGTTATGTTTATTCACCGGCCGGCCTTCACAGTTTGGTGCCTATTTCGTAAAATGGAAACTGCGCATGCGCAGCAGTTACAGGGTGGCTTCGTACCTACGGACGCGCATACCCCTCGTTACCCCTATTCGCTGCAACTGACCGGGAGTAGGGACGATAGGGGAAATACAGAATAGGGAACAGGTCCGGTCCCGTCGAGTTAAGAATACGGAGGTTGGACTGTACGTTAAAAACAAAACAAACAGAACAAATACCGACAAATACAAAAACTAGGGAGAGTGAACCAATAATAAACTCGTCGATTGACGACGATACACCACAATCAGAGCCGTCTGACAACGAAGGAGAACTAAGAAGTTCCATAAGGAAAAAACGAATGGAACAATGGACACCATCGCAAAGAACGCGACCACAAGATAGATTGTCCAGAGAACAAACCAAGGACTCAATTAAAAATGAGTGAGCCAAAAAACAATCTGGCAAAGGATCTTGGAAACATGAAGGAATAACTGATCAATATTCCTTAACAGTAGAAGAAGATAGCTCGACGGAGCTGGAGGAAGAACAAGAAAATAAAGTAAAAAAAAATAATAATAATAACAATAACAATAAAAAAAACAAATAAAAAGTAATAAGAATAAAAATAAAAGCGCGAATAATAAAAAAAAAAGAAACCAATACGGCACAAAAATAGCTCAAAGCGGCATGAAAATAACCCTAAGCGGCACGAAAATAAGGATCAGGATAATTATATAAGCGACACGGAACTAACCACGGAGAACGTATTGATAATAGATATCGAAACAACCGACAAATCTCGATGGAATGTGAATCTGAACCGTTGTCAATGAGTATCCAGAACTCAACGGACGACGAGAACAGTGGCAAACTATCAACCGAACTTTAGATTAGCTTCAGTATTTGAAAATACAAATAAGGCAATTTCCATAACGAAAACTCATAATTTAGGCCATAGAATCAATAATTAGCGCTATTCATAGCATAACAAAACAAAAAAAAAGAGAAATCAAATCTAAAATAATAATAATAATAATTTTTTTTTCGGATCAAAAACTAACAAACTTTCATACACACACACGCAAAAAAAATTGTGTTACTAAGCAGAAAAACACAACATATACACATTAATACATAAAATAACGCTATTACTGTCCTAATATATTACTTAATCATGAACAAGGAACATATATAGATACATAGATCAAACAAAGCATATCATAAAATAATAATTATTTTTTCCTTTTTGTTGTTCACCAAAAAAAAAAACAAAATCCCTTTCTCTCTTCTTTTTATATTCAATTTCTTTTTTTTGTGTACTCTTTAATAAAAACTACGTAAATAATAAAAAAAAATACCTATACTAATCAATATATATATTGTCACGCCAATTCTCGCGAACAAACCGGTATCCCGCAAGACCGAGAGGGTTCCTCTGGGCGCCAGTCTCGAGAGCTAAACTCTCGATACAAATTTTTATCGAGGAAACCCGAGAGCGAGATATTCGCTCGGCTAGCAAGCAGCCATGGGGAAATGGTAGAGGGGGTGGTTCAGGTGGCAAACGCGACGGAATGACCAACACTCAAAATTCGGGAACCGAATTTAACAATTTTTATTGTTTAACACAACTCTCGGTAGCAAAAACAAGCAATACAATAATTCTTTGACGTGTTAAAACAAATAAATCTTTGTTCTCGGTAGCGGTTGTCGTTTCACGGAGCGCGTTCGCGCAGCAAACAAGTAGAGGTCGATTCGACCTTTCCAACCGCGAGCTCTCGAGAGCGAAAATATCGAAGTTCGTTATAATCGAAGGAAAGACGCGCGCCTCGCGTCCACAGATTGACAAAGAAAGATGGTCAGCCAAAAGAATAAAATTATACAAGTCACAGAATTAAAAAAAAAGAATCGGATAACTAAAGTCACGCAAGAATATGAGGAAAAGTCAGGAAAGAGTTAAAAGAAAAATATAAGAGGCGCGTGCTTCGCGATTACGCCCAAATGGCGGATACAATTTGTACCACGGTTCTCGAGAGCTTTGGCGATTTTTCCCGAACTACTAAATAACTTAAACTACGGACTCTCGCGCGTACGCAATTTTATGAAAAACGGAATAAATAACAGCTAATTGAATCCCTCTCGGCGATTCTTTAATTCAACAAATAAAATACAATAAAACTACGAGAACACCGGCGATGGCTTTTCGGATCGCGAATTTAACACAGAACCTTGAGTGCCATGCACGATAACGCACCGCCCGGCAATATCGCTCGGGATCTTTTTGGCCAAACTAAGATGATGCGAAACTGAAACAAAAGCCTGTCCGGAAACGAACGACGGCCTTACCGGTTTATTTATGCCGTAAACGAAGCCCCTCGGGAAATTCCTCGTCGAGTCTTCGAGATCGCGGGTGGTAGGCGTCGGTTCTCGCTGGACAGCACGGTCGGCAACGGTAACAACGTCCTGCTTCTTCGGTGTATCACGCTCGAGTCCTCGAGACGATTTGCGATTTCGCGGAAACGGACACCGACCCCCACCCCTGCCTACTCTAACGCTTGGCCCCCTAGCCGAATTTTGAGACGCTCCGGTAGCGCATCGCGCGCAAATTAAATATCGAGAGCGTCCGATATCGATGAATTCGACGTACTCGCTGATAGGCGATACACGATGAGAGCGATGCTGTTGATGCTGGGGTCCAGATGAGGCCGACAATAATTCTTTCTCCGGAGAATGATGCTAAGCGATGCGATTCTTCTCCGGGAACGATGCTGTTGAAGTACAGCGAGGGGTGAGGCTTCGAGTCGATCCTCCGCCCGCTATCGCGAGATCGATATTCAGAGCAGCGAGCCTCCGAGTTACTTTTGGAGCGCGCGGTAGCTCGGACACGCGCTCTTCGTTGCTGCTGCGAAGCCGTAGCGCTGATACGGCTCTCGACTCTCTCGCCGACGACCACTGCTGTCCGCGAGAGCGTAGCTGGCGTGGACTTGCCTTTGCCTTTGCCAATGTCGAGGCGACATTGGTAACGAGGCGTCGGTAACGAAGATTCCGGCGTTGACGATGTTCTCGATGAATACGCGATAAGGCTATCGCTCGTTTACCGGAAAGAAAAGTCAAAATAATCAAAATAAAATTCGAAAAGCTAGCTAATGCCCTGTTGAATTGCCGAGAGGGACTCTACCGAGAGCCAGAACGTTGGCCGTTGTGCCGTGCTGTCACTTAGGCCCGTATAATTCTCGGGCTTTGTGACGGGAGCGAAAAATCCACGTCACAATATAAAGCTAAACATTAAATTTTTTTTTCTTCTCTCTTTTTGACCATTGTTATTTTCTGTCAATTCTCTTATATATATATTTTTTTTTCTCCCTATTGCATTAAAAAAAAAAACAAAAGACAACTAAGTAAACAATACTCGAAACTCGTTTAAAAAAAAAAAAAAAATATATATACACATTCGTTTCTTTAATCAATTACCCTCTTTCCAGAATCGCTAAACCGAGCGAACCAGATCCAAGAATATAACATGTCTCACCTACTAACTAACCATTAATCAGATTTTTAGACTGTTTCAGGAACCATTCAATAACCAGATTATATCAAAAATGGGAATGAATAACAAAAAGGACTTATAGCACCCTGAACAAAACTTCAAAAAATAAGGACAAATACATACACAATTTTGGAACTGATAAAATAATGGATCGAATTGGAAATTTATTACAGACGGAAAACAAAAAAAAAAAAAAAAGGAGCAACATTTCTCCTTATTCGTAAATTTTACTGAATTTACCCATATATTATAATTCCTAACCTGACCTACTCATATTAACTTAACCACCCCTACTAACCCGAACAACTAAAGTTTTTTAGAACTGTTTCAGAATTCAACAACAATTATTTTCCCAAAAATGCGACGACCACTCCAGAAATATACATAGGATCAACAAAAAGGAAGTCTCAACACAGAAATACTCAATAGAAATTTTCCTTTTGCAAATTCTTTTCGGATTATATAGAGTCACACACAAATAAAATATTATGTAAACGCGCGATGCAGGAGCATCGATACATTTTTCTGGGGGGGGGGGGGGAGTGTAACGGTCCCCTATATAAAAAAAATCTTTTTCTAGAATATATTCATATACGCATAATATTTCGCCACGCTCGCTTCTCCTTCTGAGTAGCGAGATAACTCGCATTTTTGGCCGTCAGCACTTTTCCCGTGAGAGCGACAATAAGATCGCCGTCTCACGGCAACGGTCAAGCCGCCGCGCGACCAGCATCCGCGCGACGGTCCTTATCAGCGCGGAGGTATACCTCATGCGCGAGTAGTAGGTGGTGCACTATGGCGACCCCCACTCCTATCCCCACTCCTATCCCCTCCACTTCGGTCCCGTTTTGAGCTCGGTTTGAAGTAGTGGGGGTAAGAGTGAGGATAGGTAGTTTTTAGGAGCCAACCACAGTGCACCACATTGTTGACTTCCCACTTCCTTCATTTTTCCCTTTCCGTTTCTTTGTGTGCTCTCTCTCTCATTCATTCATTTTTTTCTCTCTCTCTCTCTACTTGCCCGCTCTACAACTAACTCCTACAACTGCTGGTAAGAGACTGAGGTGACAACAGCAGCGATAACCAGCAATATAATAATTATCCCCTTTCGCTTCGTTACCGTTTAGGGTAAGAGGGGGTGACTTACATCGCTCAAAAAACTTTAAAAATCAAAAAAATGACCTGCTGCTTTCGCTGCTCCCCTGTGTGTATAACTCCTGTCTCTATATAGCACTCCTGTCTTTTTTTTTCACTCTCTTTCTCCTGTCTTTTGTTTCACTCTCACTCTGTCTCTTTCTCCTGTCTTTTGTTTCACTCTCACTCTCTCTCTTTCTCCTGTCTTTTTTTCACTCTCACTCTCCTGTCTTTTTTTTTTCACTCCTCCGCTATTCCGAGCTGCTCCTCGTCATCGTTATTGTCATCGACAAAGAGGATATGCTCGTATTCACGGTTAAACGCTAACGCTATGATCTCGCCGATATCGATGAATGGTGCCACATCTCTATTATTGTCTAAATTGTCTTTGTACAGCACAATGACGGGGGTGGCTGTGTTTCGTAGTAACGTTAACGCTGTAAAGATAACTTTGTTACGCACAGCGTGTTCACCACCACCATCACCGCCGTGTTCACCACCACCGTCACCACCATCACCGCCGCCCCTCTGCTCTTCTTCTTCGTCCGCATAGCCCTCATCGTCATCATCATCATCACTGTCGCTAGGCCACATGTCTTCTTCCTCGATTACGACGGCTTCGTTATTATTCGCGGCTGCTTCCTCCACAGCCTGCGCTATTTCGATTTTCAGACGATTTTCAACCTCGAGGTTATAATCCTCGTCTGCAAACTCGCGGAGGCCGTGGATTTCACAGTGTACCACGAGAGCCGGAACAGTAGCAGCAAGAGGATGAGGCCTGAATAGGTCCCTCAAATAGCAGAATACAGAAATATCCTCATCCACCAAATAAACTTCCGTATATTCCTCGTCATCTTGTGACGTGATTTTTTTTAATCAGCGTCACAAAAACCAAAACAACCGTAACTCGCATAAAAATACCGATTTTTAATGCTGAAGTTTCGCGTTACTGCCTCTCCCAGCGACTTAAGATACCGTCAAGCTCTCGCTAAGATATCGATCGAGATTTTTGCAGTTTACCTTCTATGTTTTTTGTAATTATTACGAATTGTTTCAATAATGTTCATTATTTCAGTTTAAATTCAAGTTTCAGATTTAGTTTCGTTCAGTATTGCTCTCAGATTTAGTTCTATCCCTTTTGCTTTGAAATTTAGTTTCCTTCAGTTTTAGTTCAGTTTTGGTCGGGATTCTCGAATTCGCTTGGTGGGACAAAGTTAGCAAATAAAAGGCCCAAGTGAAGGAGAGACTCGACGAAGTGTCTTGCAACTACGTTAAAGTCCGGTGCAAACCCGGCACCCTATAGAAAAGTGCAATGCGTTGAGATCAGGCGGAGGTATCGTTTGGTCCAGGCAAGGGTGGTGGAACCCCTTGCGCTGCGTTATAGTTGAGTAGAGCCTTGTATCTCACGCATTGACTAAGGGAAGCTATTGCGAAGATTCGTTCAAGTTACCGCGTTATAGTATTGGCTCTCGATTCGATAAAGTCATGAGATGGTTGAGTGAGCAGTAGTTATCGATCAAGATCCCGCAAATAATAACGATAATTCATTACGAATTTTCGTAGGCAAAGACAGTCGACGGAGAGCTGCCCTCGAGGCAACTCGGGTCTCTCTCGCGCTCCCGCTATCGTAGGCTTCGGCCTATTGTTCTCGCGCTCGAACCATCGAGGTATCGTGTGATCGCTGTATCTCGCTCGCGTTACCGTGGATCCCGCTATCGCTCTCGCTCTCGTGTTCGCGCGTTCGTTCGTCGATTCGTGTGTTTCGCGTGTGCTATCCTCGGTAGGATTCCGAAAGGAATTCTTTCTGAGTCGATAATTCGATAGATGCGTTACAATTAACGCTCTCGAGTTGAAGTGCATGTGTGTGAGTTCTCGTGGCATCGTCAGATGCAGTTCCCGGTCCTTTTTGGATAAATTACGCGCTTCGGTGAGTTTTTTTTTATTTATCGAAGTTATCGTTCCCGTGTCGCGCTCATGGTCGCTGGTCTCGCTTCGATCTCTCGATCAGCTGAGTACTCGCGATGCACGTGCGTGGGATCCCGTGGCTCCAAGCCAATAATAATTATTTTTTGAGCGCGATTCTATTGGCCTCGGATCGCGACCCTTCTACCACAACCCGCATCCGGAGCAACCGTGTGCTTCCGCAACCGTTCGCTCTCGCGAGTACATCGGCGTTAGTTTCCGTTTTGTTGTGTCGTTCGTTTTGTCCCTGCGGAGGTCGTCGTTCCACCGACCTCCTGATTAGTCTGATTTGGGAATTCCGGCGAAACAAAAATTCACCCTGCGGAGGTCGTCATTCCACCGACCTCCAGTTTAGTCCGGTTGTTAATACCGGTGAAACAAAATTAACTGGCGCCCACCGGGACGCCGATGCATCCGTGAGGGTGGACGGCCGAAGGTGACGTGAGTTTTCGAGTTCGTGTTTTTTTTTGAGTTTCGATCTCGCTCATCTTTTTGAGTTTCGATCTCGCTCATCTTTTTGAGTTTTTTGTAAAATTAGTGTTGCGTTCTCGAGATCAAGGAAAACCCGTCACAATCTATATAGATGATTTCGCACCGATGTACACTGTAATTCCTATACAGCACACAAGCCGTACCGGGTTCGGCGAGATGACGAGGGAGCTGCCACTGTGATTCACAGCGTCTATAAAAATCTGTTAACAGAGTTTTAAGTGTAGTATATGACCCGCACAAATTATCGAAGCGTACAGCAATTACGTACGCTGACACTACGTGTATCACTTCACATACGAAGCTCTCTGGCATATCGTCGGTGGGATAGCGAAGATACATCGTGAAAAGAATGTTTAGAGCACACACGCACACACTATCGATAAATTTTATGAATATTTAGTTCACGCACTACCGATAAACTTATACTCTTACTTATAATCTATGTAGAAAGAAAGGCTAGTGTCACGTTTAGAGGCTGAGGAAAGACTAATGATGCGCTTCATATATTTGCGAAATATTGGAGGGGATATAGAGAACATAGCAACCATCTTCAGTGTAATTAATATTGGTACATTCCCAGACAGCCGCTCAGGGTCACCTCACGGATTGATTCCCAAAAAAGCAGTGTCAGCGCATTCCCAGGTGTGCTCGTGACTGCAGCTGCGCTTCGTGTAGAGAAAAAGATGCTCTTTATAAAGAGGAATTATAAGTATGTTATAAATCATATATTAGTATTAGGGCGTGGCATTTTTTATTTGGCCTCTAACTCGAGAATGGGAACTGCTATGGGAACGCCGATCATGGTGTTACCATCCACGCGACTCCCCCCTTCCGTTTCGCGAGTGTGCCAATCACTGTCCCGATTGGCAATTCGCGGTTTTCGCGGAAGGTACAGTCATTGGCCTAGGGTATTAGCGTATTATAAATCGTATATTGTTTTCCAAAGACGCAACATCAGCGCTTGTGTTGCTAAGCGCGAATATAATTTTTTTTTCACAAATAAAAAATATATGCGTATCAGTCAGTAGCGCTTCAGTTATCCGATGATTCGGAAGTGCCTGTCGAACGATTCTCAATCGAAAATGGCAGACCACTCCCTTCGTAAATGTATTCTAGATTTATTGAAATTAACAAAATTACGCAGTGCGGAACTTCGACGACGGTGTAATGAGCAGTGGTGTAGAGATTTGCGCAATTTATCGGGAAATAGTCTTGTGAGGCGCTTGAAATTAGTTGTATGGTGGACCCCCGTACGCGTCATCGGAAAGCTTACAAGAGAGGGCGTTCAACGGACAGCGAGTGTTAACATGTGTTTTCAACGAATTACGGCGGCGCGGTGTTGAAGAATCACAGTGCTTCCGCGGCATTGCTGAAGAAATTAGAGGTAAGTTTAAAATTGTATACCATCAAACTCTTAAAAGCCCCAAAAAAAAGAAAAATAGCGTCTCGGAAGCCATGGCAAGTATAGACAAAGGAACGCACGAAGTATTTCATTTGACCCCGTGGTTAATGTGAGCGTTGTCTGTAAATATTATAAATTTATTTCATAAAAACGGTATGTGAAAAAAAGAACACGACGAATTCTTTGTCTTAATCAGTCTTCCTCGCGAATACTGCTGAGGTTAGCATGAGTCACTGCGGCAGCAACAAGTATAAGCGTGCTGCTATTCTATACGCATCACCTTGAAAGGCACGCGCATCTTTATTAATCATAGCCGCCATTTTCGTCAAAAACTCGCATTCAGCAAATATTATATTTCACGTGAAGCTGAGATTTGCATGAGTCACGAATACTACTGCAGTAGCAAAGAGTCCTCATGCGGTGATATCATTTCTTCTCAAAATGGTGGTGGTGGTGGGGGCATCAAGTAATAATTTCATCAATTGCCATTGTTCTCATCAGTTGCTCCCCGAGCGCGCTACCAGCATCAAGACTATACAGAGAAAACAGCGCGAATTAAAAAAGCGAATAGAAAGACACTTGCAAAATATCAGTGCTATTAAAGGACTAATACAATCAAGAACCGAACTTTGTCTTCTAACACGCTCGTTAAAACACCTCAAAATCTAAAATGGATTTCTCGCGAATCAACAGAGTAGGAAGATTGACGGAATTTCTGCCTGTGAAGAAGCTATGTGAGGTGACGATAGATAAAGACTACACGAATATAATATATATCACGAATATAAGATATGCCAATACTAAATGGGGCTCAAGAATCACCATCGATGTGGAGAACGAATTTACATGCTTTCTACCAAATCGCTTCGTCAAAGCTTTCGATGAAGACGCAGAGATGTTTCGACAAATGGAAGCAGCGGCTCATGGTAGCTCAGTGTTCATGCGGTATCTCGGGACGGAATATAATAACGTCGAGTTTAAAGCAGCACCGCAGTGATTAGTGTTGCACAAGTGTTTGATATTCAAAGTTTTAAATAATAAAAAAAAAAGGTGCTGCGCTAGCTGAAGCGTCCGAAGTGGAGGGGATAGGAGTGGAAGCATTGCTCATGCGTCATCTTGGGACGGGGCATAATAATATCGAATTCGAAGCAGCACCTCAGTGATTAGTGCTGCAAAAACCTTCGGAGTGGCACATCTATTTTTTTTTGCAAGTCTCAAATGAAAAAAAAAAAAAAAAATTTACTCCAATAAATCGACGATTCAACAGTAAATGACTCGACAAATCTATTAATCATTAATTGTTTATTTCGCATGAATAATTTTAATTTGTCACATAATAATTTGTTTCTTTTTAAACTAAAACAGATAAATATAACGTGTTCATCATGATCAATATCTGCACGTTGTGAAGATGCGGTCTTGAACGGAACGTAAGCTTCATAAATAACAAGCTAATTTCTTGCGCTAAAATGCAGAAACATTTTATTAACTTAAAAAAATATCATGACCAATGCAGCGACACAAACTCAAGGATAATTTCCCGTTTTAGTAAATAAATTCGTTCAATACTCGACAAAAATATTCCCTTGGACCTAATTTTTTTCATAATAACTCACGGATACATCCCGATTTAAGATCCAACCTGCCGATAAACTGAAATGAGATTTAAGGATTGTCCGTTTTATGGAATAAAATTATTTATTTACTGAACGAAGAATTATATATCCACCCTCTACAAATTAACTTGCCGACATAGAGTTTTGATACTTACGGTCGTTCATAGAAATCGTCGTTTAGGGTAACGAGTTTCCTGTGGTACAGATCATATGAAAATGCTCGATTCCTCCGTTCTGCACCGTGCCAGTCATTGTAGTACTTGAAACGATCTGCTATACGTCGTTTTCGGTCACGTGTGTAATTATTCCTCAAGGTGAACTCCAAAACGTCGTGAAGATGTTCCTCCCCAACTCCATTTGCTATCGCGAAGTTGACAACAACCATGCGATTATGATCGTTGAAATTTGCATTGCCAGCAAAATGCCGCGTCAGTGGCAAAATTCTTGAAAGTGGAAAACGGCAGTTCATTTCAGAGGGAAGTCCCAGCAGTTTAGTCAACACGTAAGTACACGATTATGTTATTCGAAAAGAATAGTTTATCCGTTACGAAATCACGGGGCCATATTGGCGGGAAAATTATATCGCGAAGTCTTTCCCTCCGCTTCTTCAAAGGTTTTTTGTTCACTTTCGATATTATTGACGGTACTTCTGTAGCGAATTTTGGTGCAAATCAGTCCCGCACGAATATATTGACGAACCGATTCGTCGCTGTAATGTGAAAAATCCGTAAATTTTGTGATGTTGCAAAAAAAAAAATCTTTTCGTTTACCAATATTTTGAATTGAACGGTTTAAAAAATATTTTTCCTCGTGCAGAACGTATACAATTCTTTAATATAAATAAGAAGCCATTTTGTCGAACAAATTTTCCGGTCCTTTTGCCGGTGTTTGATCCGCCGGTATTGTCTTTGTTTCACCTGTCAGCTATTGCCGCGGTTGCGCGTGCTAGCCAGTGTGCTTTGTTTGCGCGGTTCGGCTCTCGGGCAAATGGCGCCGAGTATATACATATATATATATTGTGACCGAAATTTCCAGCAAGTGCCCTCACACTCCGAAAATAAAATTTCAAGAAAAAATATTAATAAAATAAAACCGGTACCCCGTTGGCCACAAAAATTCGTTTCGATCGCTTCTTAATTTTTTTGAGGGCGCCAGCCGAGCCTCGAGCTCGACGCGATCGGATTTTCAGAGTTCACGAAATAACGAAAATGATGACAGCCGACTAGCTGCAGCTCACAAGGGTAGCGGGGTGGTTCGTTGACTTGGCGATTTAACAATGGGGTACATTTCCAATAAATAAAGCAATTAACAATCAAGAAAATTTAGGAAAAATCCAATAACTAAATTTATTCCAAGAAATTATAAAATCACACGTTACTTTTATCCCGGACGGTACCCGGGGTGACTCGACACAAGAATAAGAATTTCCCTACTAAAATTCTCTCCGGGTACTCAGTTCACCAGTTCGAATTTTCTCGATGAAAAATTAATAACAGTAACAGAAATAATAGTCCCTACTAATTCGCGGCTCGACGTACATCGCGCACCCGACGGTACCGAAAGACGCGTCGGAAAAAAAACTAAACCCCACTATGCCGCGTGATCACTCGGCGCGAAGCGGACAGGTGACTCGTTTAATTTTTCGAGTTCGCATCGCGAGATCGAACAGCCAAAGCCGTCGAAGCACGCCTGCGATTAACTCCCGCACGTCCGAGCCCCTGTGAACCGCTTGCCACACTTATCTGAATGGATCTCTCGCGTAAATGAAATTTCTACCAGCTACGTGATTTAACCAAACGATCTCAAGACTCGAAAATAAATTACAACAAAACAATAAAATAAACACGAACAATACAAGAAAAATACGAGACGGGCCGTCCAACTATCGCAGGCCAACTTCCCCCTTAACGAGTCCCACGCGTCCCAGAGAGAAGCTATTCCACTACGCCTGGGACGAGAACCGTCATCGCGAAGAGTGCGCCCGGACACTCAAAAATAATAAAATGACGACAAAATTCAAAATGACGCATCCTAAGAAAAAGACGGCAGCCTTACCGGCGAGAGTCTGATGTTCGATGAGGAATTATCGGAATCGTGCCCAACCCACCGGCCCGTCGATAAATCCAGAGCCGCGATCAGTCCGGTACCGAGGTGATACACCCTTTCGCGCGGAGCTGTCCCTTTGGCCATCTCGATCACTCGAGCACACGTCTTCACACCACAAAAGATACGACGAGAGTCCTCGAGTAATCTACGCTAATTCGTCTCGCGGTCTCGCTCTCCCCTCCCTTTACTAATATTTTCGGTACCCCGGTACCTGGCGACGCCCTACGATTATCGCGAACTATCGCTCGCGCGAAATTAATATTCGAACGAAGACGGCGCTGACGCCTCGCTCGAACTATCGCACGACGTTTCGCTTGAAGAATCTTCGTAGACGTTGGTCCCGGGGTGCAGTCATCGATGATCCGATGCTGACATCGCTAAGCTGCGACTTCTCCGTTGTCGGTGCGCCCAGAGCGATGATTTTCGGTGTTGTTGAAGGATGAGAGAAGGTGCGATGACCTCGTAGCGGTACCGTTAGCCAAAACGATACTTTTGCTCAATTCGTCCCGAAAATAATGACGATAAACGTAGATCGCTCGCCGATAAAGATCGCCTCGTTATAATCGTGAAAAAAGAATAAATAAAAACAAAGAAATTAATAATTTTGTTCGCTTTTGTAATTCGGAACCCTTGAGATCGCTTGGGGACTCTGTCGGTGGGGAAAACGTGTGCTCGACGGGACCAAAATCCGCCGATGACGCAATTCTTGTAACGCGCCAAAAAAACCGCATTACAATATATATATATCTCGGCGGTTAAATATTGTAGTTTCGAAGTAGAGATGAAAAATCGGTTTTGCTGGTCGATTGAAAGGAAAGTACAATTTTGTTTTATTTTTCACCGGATCTGTAAAACGCTGTAGTAAACGTTTTTTCTTCTTACATCTGACTATTAGACGAAAACATTTTTTTTAATGAATTTTCCGACTGATTTCGATAGGGTCTCGCGAGTAGCCACTGTCTTTATTTTGCGAAAATGCGGCCGTTCACGGTGGCTCGATCACTTTATATGTGAGACTTGGTGCCCGGTATACATATTTTGTCAATGCTTTGAATTTCAAAAATTAAATAGAGTATTATGCAACGGACGTTTATATATAACTTTTTTTTATCGTTTACTCTTATTTTTCTTTACTCGACTATCTCTCAACTGCGTGGAATATTGTATTTGTGTTTTCTTTCATATCCATTATTTTCATAATGAAATTTTTGTCTTTATTCGCGCAGGTATCTTGTTTCTAGTATTTTTAACGATGTTTTTTTCGCGTATAGATCTGTGTATCACACCTCTGTAAATTAATGAAAACATTTTTTCGGTGATTTAAAAAATGTTTAATACTCGTGACGTTAATATGAAAATTGATTATTCTAGCGGTGAACATTATTCACCTGAATTACGAAAAAGAAAAATTTTCTTTCGTTGTGTTTGAAGTTGGGCCATATATCGGCGAACAAATTGGCCAGTCTTTTAGATGGTATTTTACGCATAATTGAAAATATAATTTTTTTGAAACGATTTTTTTGACTGATCTTGCGAGTAACCACGCGAACCGGTCGGAAGAAACAAGCCCTTCTCACCGGCACGAGCCGAGATTGGCTCGTAGCGAGAGACCCTCCTCTTTCCGCTCGGTTCGCTTGCGCCACAGTCTAGTTGAGACACCGAGTATTTCGGATCGTCATAGCATAGCAGTGAACTTTAATTTGCACTTGCAGGAATGTGTTGACGGCAAAGTCAGTGGCAATTTTTTGGAGGCAGAAAACGACTACTCGTTCCAGTGGAAAGGCCTAGCAGTTCATAAAAACGCGTGAGTATACGGAAATATTATGCGAACAGAATTTTTCCCAGATGCGAAATCGCTTGGCCATTAGCGTGAAAATTATATCGCGGAGCCCCCCCCCCCCCCCCCTCCCTCCCCGCCCCCCTTCTTCAAAGGTTTTTTTTCAGTTTTGATATTATTGGCGGTACTTCTGTAGCGATTTTTGTTGTAAATCAGTCCCGCACGAGAAAATTTACGAACCGATTCATCGCTGTGATGCAAAAAAAAATGCATTTTCAATACGATTACGAGTATATTGAATTAAATTACATAAAAAATATTTTTCCTCGTATAGAGCGCATACAATTGATTACTGCAAACGATACGATATTTTGTCGAACAAATTGTCCGTCCTTTTTGATGGTATTTTACGCATCGGCATTATCTTTGTTTCGCCATTGAGCTATTTACGCGGTGCGCGTGTTAGCCGGTATACTTTGTTCGTGCGATGTCTTGTACCCCGAATATCGCAGGCAATACCGAAGGTGTATTGTGCAATAATAGAAGTATGCAGGCGACACGTGAGGCGCGATCGCCGAAACCGAACGCCTCGCGAACGATTGAGCAATCGACGCATCGAGCGCGCGACTCTCAATCGCGGTCAAGTAATGCAGCGCGTCAGCAGTTAGCGTAACGCGGAGCCTCCAAATTCTCGAACAGAATCTGGAGCGTCAAATAATAAACAACGGGCATCGAAAAGCGGAGATTGTCGCAATATATCCGGTGGTCGCAATATTACCGATTATCGCAATAATGCTTCGTCTTTAAAATTATGTTGACACGCTCGCTCCGTATATATCGATACGAGCGCGAGCATCAGACAGTCTGGAATGACTCGTGAAACAAGGGGGTCCGATTGACTCCTGAAACTGTGCGTCTGGTCCAAGGGATTCGAGCAAGGAATCCAAGTTGAGAGTATAATACATGATAGCGGGTCGAACCTGGGTACTATCAAAGAGTGAGTTATGTCGTAAAAGTGAAACAGTTAATTGTTCTGTAACCGTCGCTGAATTATGAAATGTACGAGATTGTTGCGAATTAATCCAAGTGTGATACCGGATTACGAAGTGTAATCGATTGTATTTGATACTAAATTTCGAATCGTATTCGATTGTTAAACTGTTTTGTTGTTTTCCTTCATCAATAAATTATCATCTTGGTCTACGTTCAGTGGTTCTCACTGGAGTTCTAACTCCTAAACTGGTTCAATCCCTTTTATTATTTCGGGTTAAAATCCCAACCTTCGAGCACGGAGTGATCAACCGGGTTTCGGCGGTACAACAGATGCAACTCTTGCGTAAACGGCGACGAGCATAATACCTATTCATATATTATTTCGATTGCTTGATATTGTGATGTCGAAACGAAAATTCGGTTCTTTTGATCAATGCAAAACAAATTAATATTTTTTTATCTTTCAACGGTTTCATAAAGCGCTGAAGCAAATAATTTTTCTCTTCACATCTGACTATTCGTCGATAACATCATTTTTGGTGGTCCAGTTTTTCAACTCATTTCGATGGTGTCCCGCGCGTCGTTACTGCCCTTCGTCTTCTTCTTCCTCACTTTGCCTGGGACGCGTTGGGGCAGCCAGCAATCAGGCTGGCCTTTGGCTGTTCACCGTGCCGGCTAATAATTCGGTCATTATCCTTCGATCGCAAGTAATCTTGCGGACGATCGTTCGAATGTAGCTCTTTCTCCGTGAGACGTGGCGTCCGGTACGTTATCGGTGTTGACAAGAAAAAAACGGTATATATTGCGGCAACAATCACGGTCTCTCCACGCCGATTTGAGAGCTTTTAAGCTTTGGAGCTTTCGGACCGTCATTTTTGTAACGTATAATGGATGAAATAACGGTAGATATCACGATGAACTTGACGTTCCACTGCCGTCCTTTTTCGGGAAATCCCGGCAGATATCATTACTTAATATCATTCGAAGGTTACATTCGCTTAAGGTTAAGGTCGAAGGATATCATTTCGAAGGTTAAGTTCGCCGTGATTTCGACCGTTATTTCATTCGTTATATGTTGCAAAAAACCATCAATGTTTACTTTGAATATAGAGAAATCTATATTCAAAGTACACAACTGTCGATTACTGGTGCACTGTCGATTAGTGGGACATTTACCTTATTACTTACTTAAATTTCCCAAAAATATTTTATCCTTTTGTCTAACTGCTTGGAAATTGTTATATATATTGTCGGTCGAATTTTTCGGTTCTTTTTGTTAGCGATCGTTGCGAATCGGCCCAGTCGGTCGCGCGAACTCAAGCGGAAGTTTGAGTTCGGGCGATTGACTGCACGCGCAGAGGCGAGAAGCTTCCAGAAGCCGCGACGAACACGCGGTAAGATAGGTGGTAGGTGCGTGTGTGGTTGGCGAGACGCGTGGTGCCGAAAGTAGAGAGAGATACGGCGTGTCGCGGTTCGTACGGGCGCACGTCGTAGTATTGCTGCCGAAGTGCGAGTAGGCGCAATTGCGTATAAATCGAGAGAGAGTGTCCTTTAATTGATTTATTTGTATTCTTTTGTTCATTTCTGTTTATTTGTTCTTCTTGTGTGGCCTTTCCAATAAACTCATGCATTGCAATAATTTCCTGAAACCGGCGTTTTCATTTTGAAGTGCGAGTGAGACCGAGGGACGTGAGGACGTTTGGGAGGGGGCGACACGAAACGTCGGCTTGGACTGAAATCGGGGAACCGACTCCCTTTCCTCGTCGAGAAGCACACGTTTTTTAAAAATTTTCGATGATGTTTAATGCGTCGTCATTAAATTTGTACCGCGTTTAAGCTTAAATGCTGTTGTTTGGACTGTAACGGATGTGTATCCGCGTAACGCTGCCAAAGGTAAATGATATCGAGTATACTACAGGAACCCGTTTTCAGAATATAATAATAATTAGTCTTATTTATCCCTGAACTTCACTGAATGTATACTTCATCGTTAACAAACGAAAACCGTAAACATATTTCATTGTCTCCAAAAAGTTTATGCAATTTGGTTTCTGTGATCTGCAAAGACAACATTTTTTGTAACTAAATTATCAGAAAAGTTTGCTTTTGCTGCCTTGACATCAGCTTTATTAATCAAAAGTTGAAAAATGTGCAGTTTAGTTATTAAATATGGAAGTAGATAGTAACAGCGACATGGGAATTTATTTAGAGATGTTAAATACAATGATTTATTCATCGATAATATCATTTTTCATATAAGTATTTTTTGGTAATTATTTACATTTATGTATTGGTTTAAAAAATCAAAGTGTCTAAGGGCCCGGTAATCGGTCAAATGGATCGTTTATTGTTTTCTACAAAATCTTAAGTTCGCTAATAGTTTTTCATAAAAATTTTGTTTACGTTTAAATTGCTTATTTATCGAGTTGTTAACAAGATTTTTAGATATCAATTAACTTTGTGATCATTTATTTTTTCGATGATATATTTAGTTTGCGACCTGTTATGAAAAATAAAAAAAAAACGGATAGAAATGAACTGGTTAACGGTAAAGTGCAGAAATTTTCACTTGTAGAATTGCACTCGAAATTACTGTTGATATTATCCGTTTGCATCGTCAATCTGAAAGTTACGTTAACGTTTGAGCATTTTACTAGCACCGCGTAGTTTGTCATGCAACCCCCACAGAATGTATCATATTCTGAAATGAGAATGGAGAGGTAGGCCCAACAGCTGAGAGACCCATTTACCAACGCCTTCTAGCTTGAAATCCAAAGAGAATTTCGACAACTTTCTATTGGATAAAAATTCTGAAAAAATTCAACCATACAGAAGGTCTAAGAAAAATAATTTGCCATAATAACAATTCCAAAAATGTATAAACGAAACTTTTGGTTAACGAATTATCCGGTAATCTAACTTTTTATTTAACCGAAATTAATGCGAAATTTTTTTTACATTTTTTTATGGATGAAAAATCACAAATTTTTGACAATTGGAAAAAATTCTCAAAAATTCATAAGTATTCATAAAAATGATCGAATAAGTTTCGGTTGAAGAAAAAGTTAGAATACCGAATAAATGGTTAAACAATGATTTTTTTTTACAAATTTGGTAATAAGTTTTGGGAATAGTTATTATGGAAAATAAATCTTCTTAGCACCTTGTGTATGGTTGATTTTTGTTAGATTTTTATTCCATTAGAAAGTTGTCAAATTTTCATTGAATTTTACGTGAATCGCAGTCTTTTGTAACATATGCAGCGATACCACCTCCTTAAGTGTTCAAGTAACAGTATACGTAGCGTTTTCTCCATTTCTTTTGTACTTTCAGTTTTCTACATATCAAAACGTATGTCATTTTTTGTTGTATGCGGACGATTCATGTGATATACCTGCGCGCGAATCATTCTACTTCAGTCTATTATCGTTAGTCTAGTATCGGAAGACTATTTTAGTTATTGTCGTTAGTCTAGTATCGAAAGGCGATATGATTGTCATATCTGATCATATCGGTCTATTACGACGGGAATTATTTGATTAATACAATGGTTAAAAGTAAAAAAAAAGCCATCCTCGACACTTTCTTTTTTTGAAAATAAAATATTGCGCAAAATAACTTTCCGAGCCTTCTATCATGATTACTTTTTTCAAGATTTGATAAATATGTCTGAACGGCCGAAGCGAGTAACAGCACCGCCGTGCGGTTCCAGGATTACGCGCAAATCGACACTACATCGTCGAAAGACTCTGCTGCGATTATGAAGTCCCGGCCCACTTGCAATATGTCTGAAAGTCTCAGTACTCTGCGGACAGCCCTCAGTGATTTGAGGAATGATTCGCCCCAGACAAATCAGGTTCATAGAATTTTGAATAGAAAAATCGTATGAAGAAGATAGGTTGTTTCAGTAATTCCCCGAAATTGTTTTTTATTAATGTCTAGAGGCCGAATTTGCATGCATCCGTACCATTTCCACCGGTTGAGCAAGGGCAACAATACAGCGCGGGACCGTTGGTAGTTGCGACGCAAATACGGCGTACAGAGCTTGAAAGCGAAGAGATGGAAAGAATCCGGCAAGCAGAAATTGTACAGCAGGAAATAGCGAAGCGTCAGCGGACGGAGGTAGTACGGCTAGAACAGGAGATACGTCAGCAAAGGGAGCTTGAGCGGCAGGAAGAAGAGCGGCGTCGGCAAGCGGAGATCGTACGGGTAGAGGAGGAGAGACGCCAACAAGGGGAACTTAAACGGCAGGAAGAAGAGCGGCGTCGGCAAGCGGAGATCGTACGGTTAGAGGAGGATAGACGCCAACAAGGGGAACTTGAGCGACAGGAAGAAGAGAGACGTTGGCAAGCGGACATCGTACGGTTAGAGGCGGAGAGACGCCAACAAGGGGAACTTGAGCGACAGGAAGAAGAGAGACGTCGGCAAGCGGAGATCTTACGGCTAGAGGACGAGAGACGCCATCAAAGGGAGCTTGAGTGGCAGGAAGCGGAACTTGCACGGATCCACGGCGAGAGATCACATCATACAAATAATTCCGGTAATTACGGCGTTTTCAATGAAGAAGCGTTCGAGTATCCAGGAAACGGCAATGCCGCTATACCTACTGGACTACATGAACATCTTATCGCGCCGACTGTAAATAACGCATTGATAACGCAACTTCTCCAAAGTATTCAGGACGCTCAGAGGTGCGTATACATATCGAAAAATATTTCTTGTTGAAGGTCTTATATAATTAAGGATGGTTGGGGGGGTACAGGCTGCCAAACGCGAATTAACGTTTGTTTCAGCGAAGACTTTTAATACTTCTCGATGGGATTAAAATCTGAAAAAAATCAAGGATGTGGAAGGTGCCAAAAATATTGATTGGGCATTATAATAATTCCAAAATGTTATTAACAAATTAATGAAAAAAAAATTTGTTTAACAAATCACCCGTCAACCTTATTTTCTTTTAGATAAAAATAATTTGTTTATTTTTCTCAATAGCTTCATTTCATCGTTTTGTCGAAAAAAAAACGCAATTTTAAATAATTAGACAAAAATTTTGAAGAAATTCATACGTATCACGAAAAATAAAGAAATTATTTTCATCTGAAAAAAAAGTTACGTTGACGGGTGATTTGTTAAACAATTTTTTTTTCATCAATTTGTTAATAACATTTTGGAATTATTATTATGCAAAATCAATATTTTTGGCACCTTTTACATCCTTGATTTTTTCCGATTTTTATCCCATCGAGAAGTACTAATAATTTTGCCTGAAACTCACGTTAATTCGCGTTTGGCAGTACTGTACGCCCCATACATCCTTGAGACCTTATGTATTTCATGTAATTATTGACGAACATCGATTATTTCCTGTTTTTCAGAAATCATCACCAATTCTGCGTGAACCAATTCCGGTGAGTGTATCCAATACGGCCAATTACTATTTTCTAGCACAAGGGAGAAAATGAATTTTTTGCAAAAGGAAGGATTCGCATCTCGATTTGTATAATTTCAGTCATACAAACAGCCGCATCGACAAGTTAACCGAACTTGTGGAACGAGATCCTGAATTTCCAATACAACCTGATTCATTGCCGATGACGACGCGACAGAATATCGAGGAATTCGAAACCGGTAGTGACGAAAAATTTAGGAAAGTTGTGAGTATTTTTGCTTTACGAGATCTCCGGTTTCTG
The DNA here is from genome assembly GCA_934046635.1 of Buathra laborator. Taxonomy (NCBI): domain Eukaryota; kingdom Metazoa; phylum Arthropoda; class Insecta; order Hymenoptera; family Ichneumonidae; genus Buathra; species Buathra laborator. The sequence goes on along the minus strand of OW203893.1, from coordinate 3,446,667 downwards.
TTAATCAAGACGTCTCAATAATATTATATTAATGACACTATAGGTTCAATACTTGGCTGAACTTGGAGGCTTCAACCTTAACGAAACAGCCAACTTTATAGTAAAGAATGCCATAGAAGATTCGTTGGCGCCGTTCGTTACATGGCAAGGTCGCGAGCCGGGAACAATGAAACTACAAGACACTAGACTTGCGAAATCATTTTACGGTACGCATATACTACCCCGCTAATATATTTGCATCCCGATCTTATCAATATATCAATAAAGTTGAGACAAAAAATTAAAAATATATTGAATGCACTTACGTTTCTGTTTTAACACTTTAGCGGCCGAAACGAAGAATAGGGCTTTTCCCAAGCCAACCATCAAAGAATTTACGGATGCTATGACTTCTGCATGAAAGGCTTGTAAACAGCGGAACAGGAATCGAAAACGGGGAGCAACGAATTGTCGACAGCGGGAAGAGGATCCCGCAGAGCAAATCGGCGTTCTTCCGGACGAACGAAGAAGACGAGAACGTGGCGACAATGCAGAGGCACGATGAAAGGTACACCTTAAATATAGACAGTGAGTTGACGTTCTTATTGTCTTTTTTAGTTTAAATAACAGAGTTTAATTTATTATCTGTGAGTATTCTGCTGTGAGTAACGTTTTTGTGTACCGAGGACGAGATTCTTTCGCATCGCCTCCCCAATCGCTATAATCGTCATTATGTGTTTTTGTTTTGTCACAGAGTAAGGGATTTGCGCGTAACGAATTTTTTATTTCCCGTGAAATATTTCTTGCCATTTGTAGTTTTGATATAAAAAACGTTTCCTTCGGCACGATAAAAGCGTTTGATAAAGATTTTTTTTCACTGAAACTAACGGTGCCATCACTTCGATGAATATTGAATGCTCGCCCCTGCTCTATTAATATTATTTATTTTTCTTTCATTACAACATAACGCATTCGACACTCCGGAATTTTGATTTTTCGTTCGTTTTTTAGATTCGAATATTTTCGCGTTCAATAAATTTATTATCTTTTTTTTTTCTTTTTCGAATATAACCGGGTTTTAGTCATTAGAAATGATAAACGCGCGACTCCTTCATCTGTAGTATAATTATTGTTGTTATTATTATCATTTTTAGTTTAAATAACAGAGTTTAATATATTGTAACGAATATAGCTGACTAGCTAACGAATGTAGCTGACTATTTATTAAGACACACGATATTAGTTAGGTTGACAATAGACGAACAGACAGACGAACGATGCGATATCGATCGTCACGACAAGAGAGTCTGGACGGGACTTTAAAAGCGAGCAGACGTGTGACATTTCGTGATCGGAATAATTAACGTTTATCATTAGTAATAATATCCGCCCCAAAACCAAATACGCGTGTTATTCATTCGCTCGGTCGTTACAATATCATCTGTTGTACAGTGTGAGATGAATGAGAAGTATGAATTCCGCTGTGAGTCTTTCGCATCGCCTCCCCAATCGCTGTAATCGTCATTATGTGTTTTTGTTTTGTCACAGAGTAAGGGATTCGCGCGTAACGATTTTTTTATTTCCCGTTAAATATTTTTTCCCATTTGTAGTTTTGATATAAAAAACGTTTCCTTCGGCATGATAAAAGCGTTTGATAAAGTTTTTTTTCACTGATACCAACGGTGCCATCACTAGGATGAATATTGAATGCTCGCCCCCTGCTCTATTAATATTATTACTTTTTCTTTCATTACAATATTACGCGTTCGACACTCCGGAATTTTGATTTTTCGTTCGTTTTTTAAATTCGAATCTTTTCGCGTTCAATAAATTTATTATCTTTTTTTTTTTCTTTTTCGGATATAACCGGGTTTTAGTCATTACAAATAATAAACGCGCGACTCCTTTATCTGTATTATAATTATTGTTGTTATTATTATCATTTTTCGTTTAAGCAACTTGTATCATGTACTGTACAGTGTGTGCATATAAGTAAGAATGTTTGGCATGAATGAGCGGTTCGGAGTCCGCTATACAAAAGGAGGTCCCCATTCGCGGGTGCGATTTAACGAATTCAAGCTCTGGAGGCATTGGCAGATACGGTTGAATTAAGACGGTTGTCAATGTCACAAAGCTGGGATCTTTATATCTCACGCGCATATTCATCGAGTTCCGTCAAGGACAATCTCCATTGAACGACTGTGTTAAGAATATTTTGAAAATAGAATTCCAGCTGTGCCGAAAGTAAAAGATTTATTGTGTTTAAAATTATAAATAATTTTTTTAATACTTACCTGTAAAAGTTACACCAATTTTTACATATCATTATTCCGACAATGAAAATGAAAAATCATTTCACAACTTTGATAGGAAAAAATGAAATGTACGTACGGTTAATGTTGTTTAATTTCCGGTGTTATCATTTAAAAAACCGGTATCCGCAGTCAGTTACATTACCGTTAGGTTATTTTAGGTATAAGACGTTTTAGAAACTTTTAAAATAATTATTGCAAATAGTATTCACTAAGCATAGGCTTCAGATAAAAGAGGGGAAATTGCAAAAATATATCGATGGTATAAAAATCGGAAAAAAATGACTCATATTAAAAAGGTGCTGAAAATATTAATTGCGCATAGCAATTCCGAAATGTTATGAACAAATTGATGAGCAAAAAATTGTTCGAGAAATCGTCCAGAATCTTAACTTTTTTTTTAATGAAAATGATGTGTTCTTTTTTTTTAATACCTATCAATTGTCTCAGATTTTTTAATTTACTTTGAATATTTTTCATTCGGAAAAAGGATGTGGAATGTCACAAAACTCAAAGTAAATTAGAAAATCTGAAAATATTCATATGTATGCAAAACAATAATTTTTATAACAAAAAGTTGAATTTCCGGAAGATTTGTCGAACAATCTTTTTTCATCAATTTGTTAATAATATATTAGTATTGTTATTACGCTAAGTTAATCTTTTCAGCACCTTTAAAATGCTGGGGCTTTTTCAGATTTTTGCAATAATGAGAAGTGTTTGCAATTCCCTCTCATTTCTCCGAAACTTATGCTTAGTGAACACAATTTGCGAGAACCTGTTTAAGGATTAATAAACCAGTTTATTAAAAATAATATTCATAGTATGTTGCGATTAATCAAAAAAGTACTTTGATAATAAAACAATGTTTTAGAATTAATCCATGATGAAAGGACAAAAAACTAAGAGTATAATCCATAACTATGTAGAATTACAAAAACTCCATTCAAATGAGAAAATCGTTGAACGACGAATTATATTTTATGAATGAATTAATAATTAATTTATTTTGAAACGTTCGTATATTATCTTTTTCTTAAGAAAGTATATATATATGAAATTCAGTTTAGAAATAATAATCGAAAATGGATTGTTACGAATTCTCATACGAAATGTGTAATTTGTATGTCTTGAAAAATATAAAGCAAGGAAAATTTCAAATTTACTTTTTCCTTTGTGAATAATAGCAATCGACGAGCTCGAATTCTACTGGGGGCGGACTGTCACATGATTTCGCGAAATTTGGCATCGTGGAGTATAAATTTCGTTGCAAAATGTGCCGTCACGGTTTTTCGTAAACCGTAATAAAAGTTACAACACTTCGAGCGTCGATTCTGCCGCCAGTGTACCGTCACGTTATGCCGCATAATTCGATGACCGAAACGGCAACGCGATCCTTAATTCTGTCACCAACGTGTCGTCACGATTCTCCACCAATCTCGATCGAAGCGACGGCATCACGAGCATCAATTCTACTGGCGCTGTGCCCTCATGTCTTTCAGCTCAATCGAAAAAAGTAGCGACACAACGAACTTCAAATTCAGATGCAATGCGTGCAAAGTGATGTCTCACGAAAACGATCGGACAACAACGAGATTGTCCAAAATTGAACCTATACCCGGAGTCTCCCGTACACTACGACCCTGAAATCGTTTGAGTACAATTTAGCGGATATCAAAGTTTAAATGCAATTTCCGCATGGAACATTCGGAAACGAATGCACATTTCAATGAAAATAGTAAATAATATAATGTATCTTGACGATAATACAAGAAATTCATCGAAAAAACGTTTGATACGCATTATATAGTAATCTGTCCCGATAACGGGCTATAATAATCTTTCAATCTCTTCTCAAGTTGAGAAATCGCCGACGGTTCAAAATATGAGCGATTGGTAATGCAGATTTCTATTTGCCGAATTGATACTCAAACTCGCTGCAAGATGCCGCTGCGTGTTTTAACACCGCACAGCATCGAATTTTCAACAATAAAGAGATGTCAAGTTTTATTATTTCATTCATTCATTATGATTTTTAATGTTACATAAAAACTTCAATTATTTGATAAAAACTTTCAAAGTAAAAAAGCAACAGACATACTAATTAAAACTGTAAAAAACTGTGTGGTATCGTAAATCGATATAAATTAATCGCCGTCGACGTTTTCCATTGTATATATAGTCAAATTTTTATTGGTCCTTCTTTTTCAAAATTGCTAAACTGTCGAAAGAAATTGAAACAATTCAATATCACACATGAATTAACATTATTATTATTATTATTAAAGTTATTGTCATCATTATGATTATTGTTTCTTTTCGTGCCCATGCATCGCGGCGGAGGTTCAATCTGAGAAAAATCGTCAACGCCCCTCTGCTCCCTCTCAAAAATAGTTGTATTTATATATACTTCATATGATTCGTCTATACGATTTGCCATTGACGAGTTTTATTCGTATTTTTTCTTTTTCCTACAATTTTTTTTTTCCATTCACAGTTGTAATAAGAGCGTTAAATAGCAATAATGCCGGTGGAGTGTATCTAAGAACATAGAGAATATTATTTGTTGATTATTTGAGTTTTTTATAACTTTAAAATATCTGACGATTCGAATTTATTTGCCAAATTACTATGTTATTGTTATGATTAATATTATTACTACGATTATTATTATTAGTGGTACGATGGAAAAGATCGACGGCTGCTGAAAAAAAGAATGGAAAGAAATAGAAAAAAAAATTTCACTTTGCAGGTAAATAACTAGTAAATGTGGAGGAAGAATTCTGAATTACAATACCAAACTCATACTCCACATACAGAAGTTATGTTGGAAGTTTCGTAGCGATAGAAAATGTCTGCGCAAAGTTATTGTGCCTACGCCAAAAAAATTGATACGTACGTACAGACGGACAGACATCTGAGGAAAATGCCTTTTTTGAACTACTTTTGAGCAAAAAAGAAAATTTGGGACATGAAATATGATAGATTGGGTCACAATTGAGGACAAAAGTGAGAAAATATATTTTTTTCCATTTTGTCATGTTGAAAAGAGTTATTTACTCCAAAAATTTGACGTTGTTTTTTCTCGCGATTACAATACTTTCTCTTTTTCCATACTTCGTATGGGATGAGAGAATAATAAATGAAGATCCTAAATTATATTTGCGGATAACAATTTTTGTTTCAGTTTTGCATTCATTGGTTTTTTCAATGAATTTTAAGCCTAATCTCTGTTGTACAGTAATGTGTCGCGGAGATCTCCCCGATGCCTTCTTTTATTTATAAAAAATTAACTGGACTTGGTATCGAACTTTTGTTCATGACATATGGTAGATAACGCTTTAAAGTTTCAATATGATCTTTTTTATAATTTTTCGGCGAACTTCACTCGACAAACGAAGCGCTTGAATTTTGAGTATGGGAACGCATTCTGTAATGTTGTTTAATCTATCAGAAAATTGCAATAAACAAACGTTAACATTTTTTTCTGCACATTACTGTAGTTTGGACTTGTAACATTCAAGACCGCACGAGAAATGTATTATTCGAGAAAAAATGGGCAAGATATAGGCAACATTATTGTTGCTCGGCGGTTGGATGTACATACATGTACGTCGTTCGGACGATGAGCCGGAAAACAATGAACGTACTTGTATGTCGCCCGTACGTGAGGGGTTAAGATAATTAACACATGATATTTTTAGTCAGTCTTTTCGTAAACGAAAATAGACAAATAAAGATTTTATTACTGAGCAATGATTATTTGATGAAATGCTTGAACGACTATCCCACAGATCGAGCATCGTATATCTGCACTTTCTGCTGCAGCCAATAATCGTATGTTCGCGGTACATCCAAAGCAGGCAAACCAATGACAACACGGAAGTGTGATTGTATCCATGGGCTTGACGCGGCACAGACCACATGCTTGAAAAGCCAATCCTGGGACTGAAAACACATACGAAATTAGTTGAGATACTTATTTTAATATAGCTGAAGCTGTTTAATTTAAGGGTAAACGGATTGAATGTATGCGTGTAACTTGAGATATGGATGAAACTTACGAACAATTACGTCTTCGCCTCCGCCTTCGAGCTGCCGTCGCAACACGTGAATCTCCTCCAGATTTTCTTCCAACAATATTTCATTGATATTTTCGTTCGTTTCTAGAATTAGAACCGTATCATAACGAAACATACACAGTTTAACAATGAAATTAATCGTGCTTCACGAATATTATAAGTGAAACGATGAAACGGCCATTACCATTTATGGCTTGATTTGTAAAATAATTAACGTCGTCCGCTTCAGTCATCATGCTCGCGCGATTGAATGCTCTTAGAAAGCTACTGGCGCATGCTAAGAATCGCGGAATATCCAACAACTCCTGAAGATACAAATCCCAAGCCCGGCGCAATATCTGCCGTTGCACGATATGACGCTCTGCAGAAGGCCGACTTATCGGAAGTCCAGAATCCAGAGAGACATTAGCACTTGCAACGACAGTTTGCAGGCGGCATAGGTTCTCTATTTAATTTAATAAACGCACAATTATGAGTAATGAAGGTTCTTTGGATATACAAAAGTAAGGTATTTGTTTCATTGTCGCTTACCTGAAAATAACCATATCGACGGATGTACACCAAATCGTATCCTAACCACTCTGTGATACGCTTCTATTGCGTTATTCGTTTTAGTGTCGATTCCAAATACACTGAGCACTGCCGGAGTGACAGTGTTCAACCAATAGGTGTCAATGTATTGGAACAACTGTGTAAAGTGTACCATAATATCGAGAGGTGTATTTGTCAGAATCCACTGATATCCTGCGACAATATCATTAGCAGGTAGTAATGCCAAAGCCATCAGTTTTCTGAATACGATCTGCATATCAACGCAGTTTCGTATCCGACGTAATATACGTTCTTTTTTAGCTCTTTTCAGCAAAGCCTGAAATAGTAACAAGTAATCAAGTAAATCGATCCGACGTTTAATTTTTTTAGAAGACACCGTTGTACCTGGCAGTAATGAAAGTAGCAACGTAGCGCAGTCGCTTCGGGATAAATTGTCTGTAAAGCTTGTGACGTGATTTTTCGGAATCACCGTCACACAATAAAAGAACATCGTATTTCTAAGGAAATTCTGATAACTAACGCTTTCGTTCCCGTTTTCTGCCTCTCCCAGCGACTTAAAGGTACCGTTAAACTCTCGTGAGATATCGGTTGAGTTATTTCGTCTCTTTCCGATACAGTACGCTAGCATTGCAATTCATAAATCTACAAACCTTTCCAGACAATAGTAATTAAACCTTTTGATATAGATTCCGTTACCGTTTTAGCTTCGTTCCGTTAGTCGAAGTCTCGAACTCCCTTGGTGGGGTAAAGTTAGCAAAATAAAGGCCCAAGGGAAAGAGAGACTCGACGAAGTGTCTCGCGAACACGTTAAAGTCCGGTGCAAACCCGGCACCCTACAGCAAAGTGCAATGCGTTGAGATCAGGCGGAGAGTTGAGTTACAGGCGAGGACGGAACACCTCGCGCTGCATTAGAGTGAGAAGAGCCTTGTATCTCACGCATTGACTATGGGTAGCGATCGCGAAGATACTTCAAATTACCGCTCAAGTATTGCCTCGATTCGGATAAGTCTCGTAATGGTTGAGAGGGCAGTAGCTCTCGGTCAAGGCTCCCGCAATAATAATGATAACGATCTCGGTACGTTATCGTAGGCAAAGACAGTCTACCGCGAGCAGCCCTCGAGGCGACTCGGGCTCTCTCTCGCGCTCCCGTCACGCTAGGCGTCGGCCGTCGTATAGTGCGTCTCTCTCGAGTCGCGCTTCGCGTACGCCGGCCTATCGTTCGCTCTCGGCGAAGTATCGGTGTCTCGCTCGCTCTCACGGGTTCTCGCTACCTGTCAGTGCGATCGAGTCTCGTGTGTTTCGTGCTATCCAGTGTGTGCTATCCTCGGAGTTTTCCGAAAGGAATCCTTCGAGTCGATTATTCGATTGATGCGTCGTGTTTGACGCTCTCGAGTTTTGGTGCATCTGTGTTAAGTTCCCGTGCATCCGTGGATGCAGTTCTCGGTCCTTTTGGATAATTTACGCGCTTTCGGTGAGTCTTTTGATTTATTGGGAATTATCGATCTCGTGTCGCGCTCGTCGTCGCTTGTCTCGCTTCGATCCCTCGATCAGCTGAGTACTTGCGATGCACGTGCGTGAGATCCCGTGGCTCCAAGCCAACAATAATTATTTTTCGCGCGCTATTTTATTGGCGACGGATCGCGACCCTTCTACCATAACCCGCATCCTGAGCAACCGAGCACTCCGCTACCGTTCGCTCTCGCGGGTATATCGGTGTTTGATTTAGTTGATGTTTTATCGTTCGTTTTCGTCCTTACGGAGGTCGGGTTGTTCCACCGGCCTCCCGATTAGTCCGGTTGTTAACACCGGCGAAACAAAATTAACTGGCGCCCACCGGGACGCCGATGCATCCGCGAGGGTGAGCGGCCGAAGGTGACGTTTTCGATTTCGCGCTTAAAGTCCTGCGGCTTTGAGTTTTCGAGTTTCGTTTTTTTGCTGTTCCGATTCGATTCTGAGTTTCGCGTAACGATAGATGAAAAATACGTCACAAATGGCGCCCAACGTGGGGCCACGCCAATAAAGTAGTCGCGTTCGTTGAAGAATAATTTTTTCTTGGCTCTCGTGATATTTCATTATTGATAATTTTTTTTTATTATTATTAAAAATTTTTTTTTTTTTTCTTTTCAAATGGCTTTCTCGGCTTGAGAAAATTCCCAATTTCTCGCCGAAAGGGAACTAACAGATATCGATCTCGATCGACAAGAATTTCACGCCTTATTTTATTTTCTTTTCTTGTTTTTTTTGTCGCTGCTCCCGCGCTACCGGCGAACGCGCTCTCGCTGGGGGTGTTCGCACGAACCCACGCGCTCCCGAGAACCATCGACGAACGGCAGAACATTTTTTTTGTTTTTCCCTTCTCTTCAAAAAGAATTTTTTTTTCTTTTCTTTTTTTTAACAAAATTTTTTTTTTTTTTTTTTTTGGAAAAATTTTTTTTTTCCCTCTTTTCCTTTCCCTCTTCTGCTCGTTCGTCTGGTCGACTCCCGAAAAATTCCCGAGACGCCTTGACGGCACGGCATCGGTGTTTTTCGCGAATTTTCGAATTTTCGAAAATTAGCGGCCGACTCTCGCCCTCGACGCTCGCGCGCCTCGCGTGCTGGGGTGGGGGGAGAGGCCGTTGCCGAGCCTCGGCGAGGATCACGTAGGCACTCGAAAATTGTGACAAACAATTTTTTTTGAGTTTGAGGAATCCCTACTCCTCGCCCTTTTCGCTCTCGAACGCCGAAATCGAATATCCATCGATCATTTCATCGTGAATAATTGTCGTGAACAGTCACCAGTGCTCTCGTGATTATTTCAAGAATTCAGAAAATTTATCGTTGGACTTAGTCGATTTCTTGGCAACCTCACGTAAGTACCCTCGTCTCGAGGTACCGATACGCTTTCACCGGGGAGTACCCTTGATCGCCCATCGATCCCGCCGCGAATTCGGTGAGATAATTCACCCTCGCGAGCTCTCGAAAATTTTAAAACTTTCGCGGAGAATAATTTTGTTTATTTTATACACATATATTTTTTTTTCGTTTCTCCCGCCGCGTTATAAAATTTTTGTTCTCGTTTCTCGAACGCGAATTAAATTTCGCTGTTCGAGAATTATTTTATTTTCGAGCGCGAATTAATTTTCGCCGCTCGAAATATCGCTCTCGCTGTCGAACACGAATTTAATTTCGTTGTTCGACTTTTTGTTCTCGTTTCTCGAACGCGAATTAAATTTCGCTGTTCGAGAATTATTTTATTTTCGAGCGCGAATTAATTTTCGCCGCTCGAAATATCGCTCTCGCGGTCGAACACGAATTTAATTTCGTTGTTCGACTTTTTGTTCTCGTTTCTCGAACGCGAATTAAATTTCGCTGTTCGAGAATTATTTTATTTTCGAGCGCGAATTAATTTTCGCCGCTCGAAATATCGCTCTCGCGGTCGAACACGAATTTAATTTCGTTGTTCGACTTTTTGTTCTCGTTTCTCGAACGCGAATTAAATTTCGCTGTTCGAGAATTATTTTATTTTCGAGCGCGAATTAATTTTCGCCGCTCGAAATATCGCTCTCGCTGTCGAACACGAATTTAATTTCGTTGTTCGACTTTTTGTTCTCGTTTCTCGAACGCGAATTAAATTTCGCTGTTCGAGAATTATTTTATTTTCGAGCGCGAATTAATTTTCGCCGCTCGAAATATCGCTCTCGCGGTCGAACACGAATTTAATTTCGTTGTTCGACTTTTTGTTCTCGTTTCTCGAACGCGAATTAAATTTCGCTGTTCGAGAATTATTTTATTTTCGAGCGCGAATTAATTTTCGCCGCTCGAAATATCGCTCCCGCTGTCGAACACGAATTTAATTTCGTTGTTCGACTTTTTGTTCTCGTTTCTCGAACGCGAATTAAATTTCGCTGTTCGAGAATTATTTTATTTTCGAGCGCGAATTAATTTTCGCCGCTCGAAATATCGCTCTCGCTGTCGAACACGAATTTCATTTCGTTGTTCGACTTTTTGTTCTCGTTTCTCGAACGCGAATTAACCTTCGCTGTTCGAGAATTATTTCGTTTTCGAGCGCGAATTAATTTTCGCCGCTCGAAATATCGTTCCCGCTTCTCGAACGCGAATTAACCTTCGCTGTTCGAGAATTATTTCGTTTTCGAGCGCGAATTAATCTTCGCCGCTCGAAATATTGTTCTCGCTTCTCGAACGCGAATTAAATTTCGCTGTTCGAGAATTATTTCGTTTTCGAGCGCGAATTAATTTTCGCCGCTCGAAATATCGTTCCCGCTTCTCGAACGCGAATTAACCTTCGCTGTTCGAGAATTATTTCGTTTTCGAGCGCGAATTAATTTTCGCCGCTCGAAATATCGTTCTCGCTTCTCGAACGCGAATTAAATTTCGCTGTTCGAGAATTATTTCGTTTTCGAGCGCGAATTAATTTTCGCCGCTCGAAATATCGTTCTCGCTTCTCGAACGCGAATTAACCTTCGCTGTTGGAGAATTATTTCGTTTTCGAGCGCGAATTAATTTTCGCCGCTCGAAATATCGTTCCCGCTTCTCGAACGCGAATTTAATTTCGTTGTTCGACTTTTCGTTCTCGCCTCTCGAACACAAATTAAAGTTCGCTGTTCGAGAATTATCCCGTTTTCGAGCGCGAATTAAGTTTCGCCGCTCGAAATATCGTTCTCGCCGTCGACCACGAATTTAATTTCGTTGTTCGACTTTTCGCTCTCGTTTTCGAACGCGAATTAACTTCCGCTGTTCGAGAATTATTTTATTTTCGAGCGCGAATTAATTTTCGCCGCTCGAGATATCGCTCTCGTTGTCGAACACGAATCGGATTTCGTTGTTCGACTTCTCGTTCTCGCCCCTCGAACGCGAATCACCTTCGCGGTTCGAGGATTGTCTCGTCTTCGGAACACGAATTAACTTTCGTTGTTCGGAGAAGTGTTCCCGTTCCTCGAGCGCGACTTTTTGTCGCTGTTCAAGGATTTGTTTCATCTTCCGAACACGAATTAAGTTTCGTTGTTCGAAGAGTTGCTCCCGCTTCCCGAACGCGAATCACCTTCGTGGGTCGAGGAATTATCCCGCCTTCAGAACACGAAGTAACCTCCGTTGTTCGAAGGATTGCTCTCGCTTCCCGAACACGGATTAGCCCCGTGGCTCGAGGATTAAAATTTCAGAACGCGACGTAGTCTTCGCTAAGTCGGAGGCTCGGCCCTCGGACGCGAATCGACTCTCGCTGTTCGAAACCTCTCCACACCGATAAGTAGGCGATCGTGCCGGGATACGGCGGATTCCCGGCTCGCTGAAAGGTGCAACAAGGACTCCGGTGACCTTGCAGGGGTACGACCAACCCCCCTGCTCACCGTCGAAGGCCCCTACCGATCAGCTCTCGCACTCCGGTCCCTCACGGGTCGCAGTAATCTCGAGTAGGCGAGGTTACGAGAACCCTTCGGGTTCCTGGCCTACTAAATAGCTCCCGTAGCGACACTCCCGCAAGACTCTGGTCGTAGCACCCCCGCACCATGTCCCAAGACGGTGCGAGAGGAGGAACCGACCGGGAGGACGACCGGGAGGAGGCTCCCGACGACACGCGGGGAAGGAAAACAGACGACGCCGCGTCATCCCTCTCCGAAGATTCGGATGGAAGGGAACGACACGATCGGTCTCGAAACCCCCCGCGAAGGTACCGAGGTCGGCTGCAAGCCGACGATCCCGCGCGGGAGGCGCGACTCAGGCGTCGAGCTGGTGTATTCCAGGCTCCGCCTGTGGGGGCTGTACCCCCAGTCGCCCCGCCGGCCCCAGCAGGCCTTCCCGCCGCTCCGCAGGCCCACGCGGACGTTCCCGTAGCCCCGGAGGGACACGTTGGCGCTCCCGCCGACCCCATAGGGGATCGAGGGAGCCGCGGACGTCCACCTACCGACGGGATCCGACGGCGGCTAACGTTGGATCCCACGGATCTCGCAGAACTCGAGGACTCGGAGGCACCGAGGCCTCGCAGACGCTGGCTCTCGCCTCAGCGCGTCCTCCAAGAGGTCCGACGCTGGGGAGTATCGTTCTCGGGCCAACCCCATGAGGATGTGGAAGACTTCCTTTCCCTCATCGAGGAGGGCCGTGCCTTAATCCCGATTCAGGACGAAGATCTCCTGAAGACGATCTCGTTCTGCCTGACGGGTATAGCCCGGATGTGGTATCGGGAGGAGCGCCGCCTCTTAATGAGTTGGGAGGCAGCGAAAGCTGCATTCCGAGAGCGCTTCTCCGACCCCGACTATCAGATCGCCCTACGCGAAGAGATAGCCTTCCGGACCCAAGGTGCTCACGAGTCCGTTCGCGCGTATTTGAGCTGCATGAACGGACTGTTCTCGCGCCTCAGTTCACCCTGGACCGAGCAGGAACGGGTGCGGTATGCATACCGAAATATGCTACCCCCGTTCAAGATAATGATCTCGTTTCACGACCGGTTGTCGATGAAAGATCTCGAGCGGGAGGCAGGTCGCCGTGAACAGGTGATCCGGAGTCTGGACTCTCGTCGTCCACCTCCGAAACCAGAAGCGTCGCTCTGCCCCGGATTCGCGTACCGCGAACCCCGCCAATCGCTACCGCCAGCTCCTCGACGCGCACGAGTAAGTGCAGCTCAGGAACGCGAGGTGGAGGCTGAGAGTCCGCCCCCAGCGGAGGAGGTCGAGGGACCCTTCGACTTCCTCGAAGCTCTCGTCCCATCCCGCAACCAGCGGAGGCGAGCTCCCGAAGGGAGGAACAAACCTCCCGCTTCCCGTGCGGTTGCGAAGAAACCGCAAGCCCCGCAACCCCCGCGCGGCACCCCGCCGCCACGGGAAGCTACCGCTGGGACCTCGCCAACCCCTAACCAGGGAACTGAGGCCCCTAGAGCTCCCGCGAACACCCAGTGCTGGAACTGCGACCAGCCGGGTCACCGCCATCGGGATTGCAAGGAGTCACGTCGACTCTTCTGCTACCAATGCGGCCTTTCTGGGGTGACGTCGGCCCGTTGCACTTCATGCAACCGGGGAAACGCCCAGTGAGGCGTGTGAGCAATCCGCCCGCGCCTCCTGGACCCGAAAGCCTCGCCCCAAAAGCTATTTTCCCGCCAAGCTCCCGTGTATCGAAGCCCTGTCGCCATGCTCCCGTTCGTAAGAGAAGACAGAGGCAGTTCTCGAACATCAACCCGGCTCCCGACTCGTCGTCAAACGACGTAATCGTGAACGCGGCTGCTCACAGTCGCGTGATCGCATTTCGGGTTGACGTTACCATTTACGGTCGTACCGTAAGAGCTCTCGTAGATTCTGGCGCGACCAGGACGTTCCTCGGCGCGAACTTGATTGAGTTCCTTGCCAGTCTCGGCCTAACAGCCCGAAGGATTCCGCCCCGGTCAGTAATGACCGCCAATAGTCAAATGGAGACTATAGAGGCGGCTTCCGAGGTACCAGCTATCCTAGAGGATCGCCGTACCGACGTCCTCGCACTCCACCTACCGTCGCTCTCCGAAGAGCTGATTCTTGGGTTGGATTACTTGCGTTCCGCCAGAATGGTTGTTGATTTCTTCGGGGAATCATGGCACTTCCGTGAGACCCCTGAGATACGTCACACCTTTGTTCCCGAGGACGATGTACCGCGCGTAGCCATGTGCTGCGGCCTACGGACTCCAGATCCCGACGAGGCAACTCGCTTACGCGAGTTTCTCGATGCTCACGTACCGGATATCCCTGCTGACTCGGCAGTCACCTCTCTCGTGGCTCACCACATAGATGTAGGTGACAGTACCCCAGTCAAGCAGAAGCCGTATCCCGTAACTCCGGTCATCCGTGACGCCATGTGGGCGGAGGTAGACCGGATGTTGGCTACCGACATTATCGAGCCCTCCAGCAGTGACTGGGCGAGTCCCGTGGTAATGGTTAAGAAACCAAATGGCAAGTATCGTTTCTGTATTGATTACAGAAGGGTTAACGCACTCACGAAGAAGGATGCTTATCCTATCCCTAATATGACGGGTATTCTCGATGAGTTGCGGCAAGCCAATTACATTTCGACATTGGACTTGAGCCAAGCTTATTGGCAAGTCCCAATGGATCCCGCATCTCGTGAGATCACCGCTTTCGTGGTCCCAGGCCGAGGCCTCTTCCACTTCAAGCGAATGCCGTATGGTCTCACGAACGCTCCCGCAACGTTTCAGCGTATGCTGGATCGTCTTCTCGGTGCGGAAATGTATCCGCACGTGTTCGTCTATTTAGACGACATCATTATCGTTACTCGAACCTTCGAAGAACACTTAGTGTGGCTTCGAAAGGTTCTTGAGAAGATCTCGGTAGCTGGACTCGCGATTAATCGCGAAAAGAGCGAATTTTGTCGCTCGGAAGTCCAGTACCTCGGGTTCCTTGTGAATAACGAGGGACTCAAGATTGATCCCGCAAAGGTTGCACCGGTTCTCGATTTTCCGACCCCACAGAACATCCGACAGCTACGCCGCTTTCTCGGCATGGCGTCGTGGTATCGCCGCTTCATACCAGAGTTCGCGACAACAGCAGAACCCTTGACGCGGTTGACCAAAAAGGCCCAAGCCTGGGAGTGGGGTCCGGCCCAACAAGAAGCTCTCGACACGCTGAAGCTGAGGCTAACGAGCACCCCGACGCTCGCCTGCCCAGACTTCGCGCTACCGTTCACGCTGCAAACCGACGCTAGCGGGGTCGGCATAGGTGCCGTCCTTACGCAAGTGATCGAAGGTCATGAGCGGGTTATCGCCTATGCGAGCCGTGCTCTGACGGATCCCGAAAGGAAGTATTCCGTAACGGAACAGGAGTGTCTGGCCGTCTTATGGTCGATACGAAAGTTCCGTTGCTATCTCGAGGGGTATTCTTTCACCGTGGTTACAGACCACAGCAGTCTTCGATGGCTGCACAATTTAAAGAACCCCACTGGTCGACTCGCCAGATGGGCTTTGGAACTGTTGGAATACGATTTCAACATAGTACATCGCAAAGGCGCGTTGCACCATGTTCCCGACGCGCTCTCGAGAATCCCTGAGGGTCAAGCTGAAGCTGCCAGGTGCGCTCGCGACACTCAGGATATGTGGTATCGACGGCGCTTTCGCGACGTCACCCGAAGACCCGATAAGTTCCCGGATTGGAAGATAGTCGACAATCGACTATATTTCCATCGACCAGCGGATCTCGCGGATCTCGAATTCGAGGATCTCGACGCGTGGAAGCTAGTGCTTCCCCGCGAGTCAAGACATGTCGCTCTCCAAGAGTGTCATGCACTCCCGCAGGCTGGCCACTTAAGTGTTGAGAAGACGTACCGACGTCTAGCCACCACGTACTACTAGCCTGGTATGTTTAAGGACGTTGTTGCTTACGTTCGGCAGTGTGAAACCTGCCAACGTTGCAAGGTAGAGCAACAAGCTCCCGCGGGCCTCATGGGTCATCGCGTGGTCGACGGTCCTTGGACCACGATCGCAGCGGACATCATGGGACCGCTAACGCCAGCGTCCACGGGACATACGTATGTTCTCGTGATCCAAGACCTCTTCACGAAGTGGATTGAGGTCTACCCTCTTCGGAGGGCCAATGGAAAATCTATCTCGAAGGTTCTCGACGAGGCAATCGTGACTCGCTGGGGCGCACCCCGAGTATTGCTCACGGACAATGGAACGGAATTCGTTAACCGGGACATTCGTCAACTGACCGAGCGAGTGGGTATACGACACGACACGACACCGCCGTATCACCCACAAGCCAACCCTACCGAGCGCGTGAACAGAGTCGTTAAGACAATGATCCGCGCATTTCTCGAAGGAAATCATCGCGAATGGGATCACCATCTGCATGAGTTCCGGTTCGCGTACAATACCGCGTTCCATAGTTCGCTGCAAGCCACCCCGGCCTTTGCGAACTTTGGTCGCGAGCCTCCATCCGCGACCTCGTTACGACGGGCGGTTGAAGGAGATCTCGAGGTAGTACCGCGTCCTCCCGGGGAATGGATGAGGCGCATGGCCCGTCTGGACACCCTGAGGACGGCGTTCACCCACGCTCTCGATGAAGCTTTCCGAAGACAAGCCGAACAGTACAATCTCCGTCACCGGGATCGTACGTTCGAAGTAGGAGATCTCGTTTTACGAAGATGCCACACGCTCTCGAACGCAACCCGACACATCTCGGCAGCGTTGAACGCCCCCTTCGAAGGGCCGTTCATGATCTCGAAAAAGATATCCCGCGTAGTATACGAACTTACTGATCTCGATGGGCGATCAATGGGGAAATCTGCGGTGAAGGACTTGAAACCCTATCGACCACCGGAGGTACCGGTCTAACCCGTTTCCCCTTACAGGTCCACCATGGAAAACTCCAAGCTTCCCGATGACGACGTGATGGAGATCGAGGACGGCACCGAGTGGTTTGACCACATGTGTCGGGAAACCATGAGTATGGAGGACCGCAAGGATTTCTTCCTGCGGCCTCCGATTACCGAGTTGGCGCAGGCATGCGCGGCGACCCTCGCCCACCCGGGTCACCTGAGCACGGAGTCGGCGGACGCCCTGGTGCGGACGATTGGGGAGCTGGCCAACAAGACCGTTGGTCGGCGATCCCCATCCCCGAGCCGGGCTGTCGCCGGCTTCGGCCAGCCGGAGGGCTCGAAGGGAACCGCGCAACTGGGGGAAGCGCCACCACCTGTCTCGCCTGCGGGAGACGAAACGGTGAGGACGTTCGGGGAGAAAGTCGGCAATGCGGCCGTCTACTCTCCCCGATCGCCGAGCCCAGTCCCCGTAGACGAGCAGTTGGCGGGCTGCTCCACCTGGGAAGTGCCGCGCCTGATCCCGGTCGGGGCTATGGAGGCAGGAGGTTTTACCTCCAAGGACCCTCGGCGTCAACGAAGGACGCGGAGGCCCCGACAACGTCGCCGTCGAGCAGGACCGAGTGCGGAGGGGGCAAGGCCCTCGCCAGCACCACTGCCGACCCCGGCAAGCTCCCGATCGGCCGCGCAAGTGCCGCGGAAGAAGTCGGCGACGCCCGTTGTCGCGCCGTTGACACTGGCCAATGTGGCCAGACACAACGGTGCGCAAAGGAGCTCCCGTCCGGCGGTACCTGTACCGCCGAAGTTCCCGCCGGCACCTCTGCCACCGAAGGCGATCCCGGCGCCTCCGACATACGCTGCGGCCGTCGCCAAGAATACCGGCGCAGGGCTAGAGGACACGCGACGAACGGTCGGACCGATTCGCTCGCGGACTCGCCCAGCGGCGCAGAGGGAACGTCAACCGGCCAGGCCGGTTGCCCCCCTGCCTCGGGTGTTGGCACAGGCGTGCTGGGGTTGCGGAGGAGAGGGGCACCGGTATACGCAGTGCCCGCTCGGACCGCCTACAAGGACGTTCTGCCGGCGGTGCGGACGCAAGGGTAAAACCTTGCGAACCTGCCCGTTCTGCAGTCGTCGTTGGGAGCGGGAGGGACCGTATGTCCCGCGAGTGGGCAGGAACGTCCCCTGGGACGTGGTGCTGGAAGCGCAGCCGCTAAGGCGGCCGCCTCCAACGTCAGGTCACCTCGACGTCCCACGCCCTAGGGAACCAACTGCGTTGCCGGTTCCCGCGCTCCCCGCCGACCAAACCGGCACCCGGCATCGACGCACGAGGCGAGGCAAGTCGAAGGCCAAACCGGGACGTCAGGCTCCCGCATAGGACCCCCAAGGGGTCCGGACCTCGCCGTTCTCGCCTTGTAGGCCCTTGGCCTCGGCGATCGAGCAGCTGGAGGTCAAGCTCTCGCACACGACTTCGGTCGTAGCTCCCGTTATGAGCCTTCGGGCTCGGATCTCGATCAATGGACGGAAACGTCCAGGTTCCCGCAAATGGCAGCCGCCATAGCTCTCGTTAAAAGGCCGGACGGGCCTTGGATCTCGTCGGAGGAATCACCTCCAGCTCTCGGGGATTGGATCCCGCTACGACACCGTCCACCGCCGGAAACAACGAGCAGGGAAGGAATGGTAACGTAGACAATTTCGTTGACTACTTGTGTCGTCCATGGAATTGTACAACATGTTTTTTATTTTTTTTTATTTTTTCTTTTTTTTGACTAAAATACTTTCTCGTGCCGCGATTGAGGCACCGCCTCTCGCGAGCTTCCCGTCTCACTCACAAACGAAAAAGGCTACCGACATGTAACAGTGAGTGAGAGAAGAGATCGCGGTGACCGACATACAGGCCGCGATCCGATCTTAGTTCCCGTACCGAGAGGCGCAACCCTCTCGTACTGCTTTTCCGTGAAGGCGATCGCGAACTCTCGCTGATCCCCGCGAAGGAAGTCAGTGGCTCCCGTTACCTGCTACGCCAGGTAAAGATCTCGTAAAGCTCCCGCAACCCCATTGGGTTAAACTCAAGGAAGAAGGTGCTTGAGTTCATTCTCGCACCCTTCGCATCCACTACCGTTTCGAACTCTAGTTCGAAACCTCCCCTAAGGGGTGAGGAGTTGTGACGTGATTTTTCGGAATCACCGTCACACAATAAAAGAACATCGTATTTCTAAGGAAATTCTGATAACTAACGCTTTCGTTCCCGTTTTCTGCCTCTCCCAGCGACTTAAAGGTACCGTTAAACTCTCGTGAGATATCGGTTGAGTTATTTCGTCTCTTTCCGATACAGTACGCTAGCATTGCAATTCATAAATCTACAAACCTTTCCAGACAATAGTAATTAAACCTTTTGATATAGATTCCGTTACCGTTTTAGCTTCGTTCCGTTAGTCGAAGTCTCGAACTCCCTTGGTGGGGTAAAGTTAGCAAAATAAAGGCCCAAGGGAAAGAGAGACTCGACGAAGTGTCTCGCGAACACGTTAAAGTCCGGTGCAAACCCGGCACCCTACAGCAAAGTGCAATGCGTTGAGATCAGGCGGAGAGTTGAGTTACAGGCGAGGACGGAACACCTCGCGCTGCATTAGAGTGAGAAGAGCCTTGTATCTCACGCATTGACTATGGGTAGCGATCGCGAAGATACTTCAAATTACCGCTCAAGTATTGCCTCGATTCGGATAAGTCTCGTAATGGTTGAGAGGGCAGTAGCTGTCGGTCAAGGCTCCCGCAATAATAATGATAACGATCTCGGTACGTTATCGTAGGCAAAGACAGTCTACCGCGAGCAGCCCTCGAGGCGACTCGGGCTCTCTCTCGCGCTCCCGTCACGCTAGGCGTCGGCCGTCGTATAGTGCGTCTCTCTCGAGTCGCGCTTCGCGTACGCCGGCCTATCGTTCGCTCTCGGCGAAGTATCGGTGTCTCGCTCGCTCTCACGGGTTCTCGCTACCTGTCAGTGCGATCGAGTCTCGTGTGTTTCGTGCTATCCAGTGTGTGCTATCCTCGGAGTTTTCCGAAAGGAATTCTTCGAGTCGATTATTCGATCGATGCGTCGTGTTTGACGCTCTCGAGTTTTGGTGCATCTGTGTTAAGTTCCCGTGCATCCGTGGATGCAGTTCTCGGTCCTTTTGGATAATTTACGCGCTTTCGGTGAGTCTTTTGATTTATTGGGAATTATCGATCTCGTGTCGCGCTCGTCGTCGCTTGTCTCGCTTCGATCCCTCGATCAGCTGAGTACTTGCGATGCACGTGCGTGAGATCCCGTGGCTCCAAGCCAACAATAATTATTTTTCGCGCGCTATTTTATTGGCGACGGATCGCGACCCTTCTACCATAACCCGCATCCTGAGCAACCGAGCACTCCGCTACCGTTCGCTCTCGCGGGTATATCGGTGTTTGATTTAGTTAATGTTTTCTCGTTCGTTTTCGTCCTTACGGAGGTCGGGTTGTTCCACCGGCCTCCCGATTAGTCCGGTTGTTAACACCGGCGAAACAAAATTAACTGGCGCCCACCGGGACGCCGATGCATCCGCGAGGGTGAGCGGCCGAAGGTGACGTTTTCGATTTCGCGCTTAAAGTCCTGCGGCTTTGAGTTTTCGAGTTTCGTTTTTTTGCTGTTCCGATTCGATTCTGAGTTTCGCGTAACGATAGATGAAAAATACGTCACAAGCTGTAGCAAGAGCGTTTTTGAAATCGGTCATGAAAGATGTTGGTTGAACGTGCGGAGCAAGCACCGTTGAAAAATGTTGCAATACAGACATGTAATCAGAATAGGACTTATGCTCCATAAATGCCCATGCGATGGGAAGTGTCTGAAACGATGAAATGTGTTTAATGAAGGACGTGTCGAATTTTGGAAATTTAAAGAAATTTATTCTGAATGTTGTCGATAAGTTACTCACAGTGTCGTCAATTTCAGCCATTATGGCCAGTAGTTGCAAAACTTTAGGTTTGCGTGGACACACTGCGAATGTTGCGTCAACATATAAGTGGGTCGTGTTAATACGACGTAGGAACTGAATATCGCCGTAAACTATCGAAGTTGATCCAGCCGCACTTCTGACAGCTGTAACGCTTAATTGGCCCCGAAATCTTTGCCACTGATCCATCCCTATTATTTCAGCATAGTGAGCTAAAGTGGTTGGTCTTGGTGGACAATTGATTTTGCGCCACCGTAGCATGGATTGCTTGGCAGATGCGAATGGAACTTCGGCTGCTCCATCTGGATCCCTGAATAATGAATGAGATGCTTTTGAGTACTTCTCGTAGTGACACGTACATTTATATTTTCAGGCGATGCTAGAGCAGAATGCGCGATAATTCGACGAGAAATCTATACATAAATCAATACACATTGCTGTTGTATTTATTACAATCATAGACTAAGCTCCTTTTATAAGGATGGTCCTTGATAAGTTTCTATTTGTGAAAAGACTGACGTTTTGGGAAGCTTCAAAATACTCGAAAATATAGGACAACAAAGTGAAAAATGTATTTCAAGAATAATGCTCAGTCATTGAAAATTGTCAAAAACTTTGAATTTTTGTTCATACCTTTGAACAAAATCCAAATTGATAATTGTGCGCAGCAATGACGTTACTAGTAATAGTTTTAACATACCTCTCACATAACTCGTCATAAATATTTCGAAAGTTGCGGAACGAATTCGTAACTGCAGCATACAGGGCGTCATTGAACTGTTTTTTTTTTATCATACGGTTGTCAATGGGATGACTGTGCACACCTTCTGAAAGAAAACGTCCGGCCACGACTTTTGCTTTGGCGGGACAGTTCTTCAGATTCTTCTCTTTGCACTGTAGATATCTGTAGAGAACAATATGTTTAACGAAATTGAACAGAAGTACAAAAGTTTCTAGTCTCAGTTAACCGCTTAATTTTTTTATCTGCGACAAATGTTTCAAGATCCAGAGCGAGTTTGAAAGATCCACCTGGCACCTCCCACCGCAAGGAAGAGTTACACAATGTGAATCGTTCACATTTCGAATGTTTCTTTTTCTCAATCTATTACATAGCAACGAGGATAGCAACGATATATTAAATACAAATTTAATAATCTCAAGGTCAGGTTGCGACTTTGTTTAATCTTCTCTAAGTGTATACGCAACGTTCGAAGTATTATCTTGTCGTGAAGCGACGGATTGAAATGGTTTTATAATATTTAATACGCTTTGTTTGTGCAAAAATAAATTTCTTAGAGAGAAGAATTATCGGGCTTTCCGATCCATGGGGTTCGTATTTCGAACATTGAAACACTGACATCAGTTGTGACGGTTTTTACGATATTTCGATCTTTCACGCTATGATTGGTAAAAATTGGCTACAATGCAGCACTTGGCCTTGAGAACATTTCGAGCGTCTCCGACAAGAACGTTGTTGTTCTCGATTTCAATCTTTCAAGATACGATTTTTTTTTAATATATAATAATTGGGCATAAATGTAACGATGAATCTCCATATCGATTTGGGAATGTGCATGATATTTATGTAAATAATATTTTTCAGTATATTTTTTGTCAACGCTTCACTGCGTCACAATTCTATCGAGCAGAAAAATGTTAGGAGGCACTTGTATAGTTTACTTTGCAGAGTTCAGTTATAACAAGCTTGAGGTTCGGATGAAATACGACATTATTTTGCGTACAATAAAAATATGAAAAAAAAAAAAAAATCCCTGCTTCGTATAAAAAAGCGATACGTACACTGTGTCTCCATCCGTTTTGTTCACGGTATAAAAATAGCCATCGTGTTCTCTATCGTTCAAGACAATTCGGCGCCTCACGCCGTGTGAAAACATCACGATAAATAAATTGACCACACAATATGGCAAAAAGCGAGAAAAAAATGTCAAGCCTCGTGCGTGACACCGAATATGAGTGAGTCTCAATTCCTAATTCTATTGGCTTGACCGCCGGTTTTACTTCCAGATTCCAGACTCGGTCTACGAAAGACTGATAACGTTATCCCGTTCGCTACACCGGTCTTCGCCAATCGAAGTTAGCCCCGCCCCCTCGCCTTCTCGAATATTTAGGTGAACCCGACGGCTCTGAACGATATGCGAATCAGTAGTGTCGCAGAATTTTATATGACAGCAAGTACGTGCGAAGTGAAACGTTCAGTTCAGCATAGAAAAAATATTAAAAAAAATAGAATTAAACAAAAAAGTCAACATGCAACGGATCGCACCGCAAAGTGAGTGGTGCTGCGAGCGCCAGCGCTCGCAGCACCATCGCGAACGATCGTTTTTCATCGCGAACCAGACGGAGTAACGTAAGTTTTTTTCAATTCTTTTAGGAAATCGCACTTTAACTAATTTTAATATCTCCATTAAGTAGTCCATTCCGCCAGAAGGCATTGAACAATAGTTTAATCATATTACGTCACGAGGGACGAAAAGCTTTTTCTCAGTAGTGTGAGTTTGCAGCACGAGCCGAAGGCGAGTGCTACAATCCCACGAACTGAGAAAACGTTTTTCCGCCGAGTATCGTATACGATTTTACTTTACAAGGTGTGGAAAGGGAGTTTTCCGCGCGCGAAACCGGCGAAAAACCTCACTTTCCGTACCGCAGTGAAGTAAAATTACATTACTAGATTGAGAACTCTCATTTTAATAGTAGCCTAACGATGATTGGAATAACTTTTCACCGCCTATCTTCTCCCTCTTAACTCTGAGATGATGAGTTAGATTTTTTTTTCAGCAATTTTTTAAATTTATTTATTCTCCTTTCAATGATTTTATCAGCAATTCAAAATTACTTCCATCGTACGACTCGAATAACTATCTCCTATATCGATGAATTTACGCAGAGACATTGTTATTCTTTTGTCTGCCTGCGATCGTGTTTACTGGACTCTTCACGGACAAAGTAGTCTCAATTCTTCCGAGAATTCGAGTCTGTTATATTATCACGGTCATCTGGCATTCTGTGTGTCTTTGTTGTCAGTTCGTTATGTCGATTTCTTTTTGAAACATTGTTATTCTCCTGTCTGCCGGCGTTCGTGTTTACTTGATTCCTCACGTGCCAAGTTGTCTCTGGACGCTGCTGAAAATCCGAGTTTATATATATATATAGATTTATATCATATCATATCATATATATATATGTATATATACGAATATATATATATATATATAATACCGGTAATTTACTTTTTTGCCGCAATTTTGTGGACAAAAAAGGAATTTTGCGGGCGAAATTGTAAATTTGTGGGCGAAAAAGTGAGTTTTACAAGAAGAAAATAATTCTGAACGGAAAAAATTTGAAACGAATAACGTTTTCCTACTAACATTGCAAGTATAAAAATATATTAATATAAAAAAAAATATAAAATATAATATAAAATACTCCGTAATATAAAAAACTCCGAACGGAACAAATTTAAAACAAATAGCGTTTTCCTACTAACATTGCAGGCATAAAAATGTGGTCATGTTTTAACGTAGTCGGAAAAAAAAGTATAATATTCTACTCGGAAGGGAGTGCTTTTTCACCTGGTGTGATTTCAGCCCTCGTTTCGCTCGGGCACTAAACTTCACATTCGGCGAAAAACACGCGCTTGCCGCTCTTGTAGCATAATGTACTATTTTATCATCACCGCCATGTACCGTATCCCACTGTATTTGTGAACAACGAAACTTATCGACAATATATTTTTTTCCAGATATGTAAAGTGCTCCAAACGATTATTGCTAAACTGTCCGGCGAACGGGCGAATATCTGCGAGACATTTAACATTACTACGAGAACACTCACATCCGCCTGACCGGAGACTGCGAATGGGAAACGAAATCATCGTTGCCGCCCGTGCCGCTGTCATGACCGAGATGCGAACGATCTTGTCGATTTACGAACGATTGCTGGAACAATTTCCCGAGACTGCCGAGTTTTTCGATAAAGAAAATCTATTATGTCGAATGGCACAGTGGCGGCAGGGGATTCGACTACGTGTCTGCACAACGTACATCAGCTTTACACAGCAACTGCTCTCTGTGGAACGACGTGTCTTCCGCGTTCATGAGAGGGGCATCGTCAACGTATCTTTAGTTAGCGAAAACGGCATATCACAAGCCATCGTATTGTGGGACGACGCATTAATTCGCAAACTTCACGAGTGCACATCGATTTACATTGGATCGAGTACAGCTATCGTTCCGATCGATTTTGAAGACACAAAAGAGGTTGTTGTCGTCGTGGGAGTATGGCGCAATCATGTAAGTTCTATTCTTTATTTTAAGTTCTCTCGCGTTCATTTCGCATACGTTCGAGAAAAATGAGAGAAAATTGCAAATAATTTTCGACGGTATAAAAATCGGAAAAAATGCATGCATATAAAAGGTACTGAAAAGATTAATTCTGCATAATAATAATTTCAAAATATTATTAACAAATTGATGAAAAAATTAATTGGTCAACAAATTGCCTGGGAACCCATTTTTTTTTTTTATGAAAACGATTCGTTTATTTTTATGAATACGTATGGATTTTTAAAATTTTTTAAATTAACTTTAAATTCTGTGTCTTTCCACACATTCTTTACATACAAAAAAAACATTCAGAGTGAATTAAAAAATCTGAAAAAATGCATACGTATCAGAAAAATTAACTAATCATTTTCACAAAAAAAAAATGGGTTTCCGGGAAATTTGTTGAACAATTTTTTCTTTCATCAATTTGTCAATAACATTTTGTAATTATTATTATACAAAATTAATCTTTTCAGTACCTCCAATGTGCATAATTTGTTCAAATTTTTATATCATCGAAAAGTGTTTGCAATTCTCTCTAATTTTTCTCGAACATATACGAAATGAACACTATGCACAAGGATTACCTTAAATACATAGATATAAACTAATTCTGATCATAAGACTAGTGACGACAGCGACTCAGCGACTTAATAATACAATGTTAATATGAATTGAAACAAAATGTTAACAGGCTATTCCATGTGCGTGGGCGTTCATGAGGCAGCGGAGTATTCCTTCATTTGCATCTATAATTCAGCCTCTTGTGGACGTTATTACACCGGACCAGATTTTTACAAACTTCGATCGCCGACTACAACATGTATTGAACGCAAACTTCCCAGATGCGGTAATGGTCGGACACTTCGTCGCCTATTGCACGGTCAGTATCGACGTATTTTTAGGCTCAATGTAGATTTAAGACTATCCGTACCGTTTTTGTTGTTGGCTATCACATATTTAAAGAAACAAACTAAAAGCTAATTAAAGAAATCAAAATGTCAAGCGTATCATTCAGTAAATTTATATTATTTTAAAAAATCAATATGTAAATACGGAAAAAAAACGAAATCAATATGTAAATGCAGAAAAAATAATTTGGATAAGTATATTTTAATTATTTCCTTCCGTATTTACATATTGATTTTTTATTAATAATTCATATAAATTTATTGAATGATACGTTTGAAATTTGAATTTTTTAAATTATTTTTTGTTTTGTTTCTGTTTGTTTATTACTAAATAAAAATGGCTACAATTGGTACAGTGGCCACTAACGGCACAGTTGTTCTCATATATTAATAAAATATATATATTTTTTTCAATAGGCAGTACTTGATGCTGCAACGGACTTCGGCTTGGCGTTAGACGAAAATCTGATACGAAGTATGGTAAAACGGGTACTGGGCCTCGCGCTTCTGCCTTCTCATCAAATTCCTAATATGTTTACAACAATCGTCGAGTCGGTGCCTCGGGAACACGCCGAGATGCTGCTTCAGTTTCTCGACTGGGTCGACATGACGTGGATCCACACAGTAACACCGGAACGGTTCAGTGTATATCAGCGAATGGAAGCGATGGCGGACAGCTTTCTCACGAATTTACAAATTTTGGCGAACAACGTTACAGTACGGCGACCTTCGATTATGAGACGTGAGTATGAAAAAAATCATTACATAGGTGCGACTGAGAAATTTTAAGGTAGTCCGAGCGCATGTCGACAAAAATGAGAGAGCATGGCAAACACTCAACGATGGTATAAAAATTTGAAAAAATGCATGCATATTGAAGGTACTGGAAAGTTTAATTTTACCTAATAATAATTCCAAAATGTTAATAACAAATTGATGAAAAAAAAAAATGTTCAACAAATTTCTTGGTAAACCAACTTTTTTGTAATGAAAATGATTGGTTCATTTTTCTGACGACGTATGATTTTTTTCAGATTTTTCTGAAGATTTTTTTTTTTTTTTATATGGGAATAATGTGTGTGAATAATTTTCATTTAAAAAAAGTTTGGTTACCGTGAAATTTGTTGAACAATTTTTTTTTCATCAATCTGTTATTAATATTTTGAAATTATTATTATGTAAACTAATCTTTGCAGTACCATTAATATGCATGCATTTTTTCAGATATTTATACCATCGAGAAGGGTTTGCAGATCTCACTCATTTTCGTTGAACTTATGTGAAATGAACACCATGTGCTCGGACTATCTTAACTTATCCGGTTTTTTTCAAAATTGCAGACGAATTGATCCGCAGTCACGCTCGGTTGCACATCGACGAGGCTCGGATAAGAGCGGGCCAGACGGTCACCGTGACTCCGCGTGCGCGGTATCTCGTCAACGAGACGCAATTAAGACACCTGTGGCAGAGACTACATGAAGAGAGAATCACCGCGACTAGATTTATTGAGATTTGCGTCAGCTTCCTCGAGCCAATGCTTGCCCTCATCATTCATCGACGGGGTCCGATAATCCGCGATTTTCAGCCACTAACCGCTGCGCCATATAACGAAGGTGAGTGCAGTTTTATAAGATTGACGTTTTATACATAATTGAAAGCCAAAATATGAAATAAAAATGTATAAATAATTAAAGAACAAAACGAAGCCGATGGTGAGACGAATGAGGAGCAACTACTAAACGCGGAAGAAAACGTGGCACAATCGAACGTCATACAACAAAATGAAATACATCAATCAATCGCGATTCCGCCAAGCGAGATACCACCAATCGAGCCACGAGATAATCACGATGAAGTTAACGGTGCGTCTATAATTTATTTGTTTGCTTTTCGACAGATAATTTCAACTTATATTAGAATTTATTTATTTTTACCAGATGTGACGTGCGTGATTTGTCGATCAAATGCAGTACAGTACGCATGTATGCCATGTTTGCACGTGGCTTTTTGCAATGAATGCTCACGGGCATGTGAGGCGCAGAGCACGATGCAAGGTCAGCAACTTCGATGCCCATTATGCAGGAAACGATCCACAGGCTTTCATCGCGTCTACT
The DNA here is from genome assembly GCA_934046635.1 of Buathra laborator. Classification (NCBI taxonomy): domain Eukaryota; kingdom Metazoa; phylum Arthropoda; class Insecta; order Hymenoptera; family Ichneumonidae; genus Buathra; species Buathra laborator. Next base: position 3,418,140 of record OW203893.1, on the reverse strand, counting down.
TGCACTCGAACCTATGAAAATAAGCTTACCAACCTTTGCAATACCGTGAAATGTACTCATAACTTACGAATGAGAGTTTTTGACGTACCTCATGGTAAAAAAAGGTAACAAAATATCAGTGATAACATTCAAAAAACAGTATTAATATATAAGCGGTAAAGTTACAAAAATGGTAACTAAAAAAAAAGAACGGTAAATAAAAAAATATCAGAAGTAAAAAAAAAATTACAAACTCACATGCTGAAATTTAAAAAAGATATATTAATTTTCTCTTGTGTTAATAATTAAAAGCGGAAGAAACGTATAAAGAAATCTAAGCGCGTTAAGAAATATAAGCTTAGGTGTAAATAAAAAAAATCATAAAAATAATAAAATATCGTATAAACGGTAAAAAACTGACGAAACATAAGTGACGATGTGCATTTTTGAAAATATAAAAATACACATAAAAAAAGTTTAAAAAATTTAAAAGAAAGGTCGAAAAAACGAACGCGATAAGCGTAGGTATTAAATGTAAAAAAAGTGTAAATTCTAAGATTGAAACTAAGATTCAAGGTGTCAGGCTGAAGCTAAAAAAAATTAATAACGTATAAACGTAGGAACAAAAAAAACGTATAAACGTAGGAACAAAAAAAACGTATAAACGTAGGAACAAAAAAAAACGTATAAACGTAGGAACAAAAAAAACGTATAAACGTAGGAACAAAAAAAACGTATAAACGTAGGAACAAAAAAAACGTATAAACGTAGGAACAAAAAAAACGTATAAACGTAGGAACAAAAAAAACGTATAAACGTTGTATATAAAATGTAAAAACATGTACAACAATGTAACTTGTGACGTGATTTTTCGGAATCACCGTCACACAATAAAAAAAGCATCGTATTTCTGAGGAAATTCCGATACCTAACGCTTTCGTTCCCGTTTTCTGCCTCTCCCAGCGACTTAAAGATACCGTTAAAACTCTCGTGAGAGATCGATCGAGTATTTCGTTTCTTTCCGATTTAGTACTCTAGTAATGCAGTTCATAAATCTTCAAATCTTCCAGTACAATAGTAATTAAACATTTTGATATAGATTCCGTTACCGTTTTAGCTTCGCTCCGTTAGTCGAAGTCTCGAATTCCCTTGGTGGGGTAAAGTTAGCAAATTAAAGGCCCAAGGGAAAGAGAGACTCGACGAAGTGTCTTGCGAACACGTTAAAGTCCGGTGCAAACCCGGCACCCTACAGCAAAGTGCAATGCGTTGAGATCAGGCGGAGGGTTGAGTTACAGGCGAGGACGGAACACCTCGCGCTGCATTAGAGTGAGCAGAGCCTTGTATCTCACGCATTGACTATGGGTAGCGATCGCGTAGACACTCCAAATTACCGCTCTAGTATCGCCTCAATTCGGGAAAGTATCGTAATGGTTGAGAGGGCAGTAGCTCTCGGTCAAGGCTCCCGTAATAATAATGATAACGATTTCGGTACGTTATCGTAGGCAAATCAGTCTACCGCGAGCTGCCCTCGAGGCGACTCGGGCTCTCTCTCGCGCTCCCGCTACGGTGGTGCCGGCCGTCGTATAGTGTCTCTCTCGAGTCGCGCTTCGCGTACGCCGGCCTATCGTTCGCTCTCGGCGAGGTATCGGTGTCTCGCTCGCTCTCACGGGTCTCGCTACCTGTCAGTGCGATCGAGTATCGTGTGTTTCGTGCCATACAGTGTGTGCTATCCTCGGAGTTTTCCGAAAGGAATTCTCCGAGTCGATAATTCGATCGATGCGTTGTGTTTGACGCTCTCGAGTTTTGGTGCATCTGTGTCAAGTTCCCGTGCATCCGTGGATGCAGTTCTCGGTCCTTTTGGATAATTTACGCGCTTTCGGTCAGTCTTTTGATTTATTGGGAATTATCGATCTCGTGTCGCGCTCGTCGTCGCTTGTCTCGCTTCGATCACTCGATCAGCTGAGTACTCGCGATGCACGTGCGTGAGATCCCGTGGCTCCAAGCCAACAATAATTATTTTTCGCGCGCTATTTTATTGGCGACGGACCGCGACCCTTCTACCATAACCCGCATCCTGAGCACCGAGCTCTCCGCTACCGTTCGCTCTCGCGGGGATATCGGCGTTAGATTTAGTTAGTGTTTTATCGTTCGTTTCGTCCTTACGGAGGTCGGGTTGTTCCACCGGCCTCCCGATTAGCCCGGTTGTTAACACCGGTGAAACAAAATTAACTGGCGCCCACCGGGACGCCGATGCATCCGCGAGGGTGAGCGGCCGAAGGTGACGTTTTCGATTTCGCGCTTAAAGTCCCGCGGCTTTGAGTTTTCGAGTTTCGTTTTTTTTGCTGTTCCGATTCGATTCTGAGTTTCGCGTAACGATAGATGAAAAATACGTCACAAACTATATTCTTTGTTTAAATGCGGATAATTACATTCCATATTTACATAACATATGTTTTTTCATTTGTTTCTTGTAATAACTTTTTTTCCACTGGAAATTATTCGCGGTGGAAGAAAATTGCCGGACTCACAACACACTGCCGATAATTTTTTTTTACATTCTGTCCTCGTGAAATCGAGCAGTCGATCGTAACACGTTATCATTTTTATATAGTGTATCCTAAGATTACATACAAATTTAATCGCAATAAGCACTCAATGTTTTTTTTTTGGAACATAGTATTGGATAAAAAAAATGAGAGGAAATTGCAAATACTTCTCGGTGGTATAATGATCTCAAAAAATGCATGCGTTTACTTTCTTTCAACATCTGGAGACCTTTGCTCCATCTGCAAATAAAAACGTTTGCAACTTTTGGCGCCTGGAAAGCATTCTACGTATGGATAAAATCGATAACTACGCAAAGATTTCGCGAAGGAAGAAATCACATGAGAGATAATCATAATCTTAATCGGATCAGATCGGTTAATCTTTTTTTATCGGATCCGATATTAAGCAATGCACTTCTCGAAATAATGGCGATGTGCGCATTTTTTTTGGTTTCTTCATTCATGGATTCGAGTGTTGTAGAGAAACTTCCTCTCTTCTTATTCGTCAAGATGCAGTTTACGAAACTCGAAACTACTCGCAGCAAATTGAAGGAATTTCGAAAGATCGCGATGGATATCGTTAACAACGCTTGTTTGGCTTCTCTTTTGGAGGCCGGATGTACACTGGGCGATTCGAACATAACGATCGAACAGACGGCATACGGAAACTCGGTAAAACGATAATAATTCGGGAAGAATGATAAATTTAATTGACGAAATCACAGGACGATCTTATTGGCAAAAAAATTACAGGACAATTCGGTGCGCCAAAATTTCATATGCCAAAGGACGATATTCTTCAGATGAGTTATATCGAACAAGCGACGAAACGAGAAAAATGCTATCGTCTCTGCTGATAAAACGAGAAATATTTCTCGATTATTTCTTCAAACTATTTATAATTTCATCTCTCTTTCTATTTCATTCATCTCGATGACTACATGCAAACAAGTATGATGCACGGATTGTTGTACAACACTTGTACGGAATTTTTTATGAATCTCTCGAAACATACGGAACTCCTTCACGATGACGACGAATTTCAAGAACAGCAACACGACGTGGTTTTGGAAATTCCGCGAACTTCGAATTATTTTGTAACGGTAATTAGTACTCGAATTCGAAGTGAATTAATTATTAATTTTAGTAATTTCTGCACTTTGCAGTATGCGTATTTTATTGTCGATTTGATGATTTCTCTCGAAAATAGAGTTGTAATGGATCCTTCCGAAGAAATATTTCAACTCGTTCTTGTGGAATGTGGGACGAAAAAATGCATGCATATTCATTGTGTATAATAATGATTCCAAAATGTTATTAACAAATAGATGAAAAAATTTATTGGTCAACAAATTTCCCCGGCAACCAACTTTTTTTTTAATAAAAATGATTCGTTCATTGTTATGAATACGTATGAATTTTTTCAGATTTTTCCATTCACTTTTAAATTGTTTTGTATGGAAAAAATGTGTGGAAAAACATAAAATTCAACGTAAATTGAAAAATATAAAAAAATTCATACGTATTCAGAACAATGACCGAACAATTTTCATTAAAAAAAAAATGGTTCCCCGGAAAATTTGTTGACCAATTAATTTTTTCATATATTTGTTAATGTCTCTTTCGAATTATTATTATGCAAGATTAAACTTTTCAGTACCTTTAATATGCATGCATTTTTTCAGATTTTTATACCATCGACAAGTATTTGCAATTTTCTAACATTTTTCTCGAACTTATGCAAAATGATCGCGAAGCGACATAACTACCTTAAACCGATATACCTAGAAGATTCTTATCGGACACCTCTTGATTGTCGAAAATTCGATGCTGTGCGGTGTTGTGGTGGCGGCTTTACTGTCGCCGCATCTCCACCAACGACAAACGACTTCCGTCGTTCGTACGCTTCGCTCGCAGCAGCGAATGAGAAAGCTCGGCGACTCGTCGCTACAGGGAAGGCGTGACGACAGCATACAATACTTCCGGGATCGTCCTATCGATGAAATCAATCATCGATAGCAATTAGTAGTACACGAGACCCGGCGACGATAAGATAGTATTCGACACGAGCTCCCTTTACAAGCTCACGACGCCGACGCCATTGTAATTAGAGAAATAAAGATTTATATTAACAATTGAATAGTAGTTCTCGTGTACCGACTCATTTAAAAAGCAGCGCCAATAAACATAAGCGGATCCCCCACAATAATTTGGTGACCCCGACGTGATTAACGTAAGTGAAAAATTCGGAGTAAAATCGGTACCGGTAACTATTGCGCAACGTGCTTCGTGCCGCGTTTTGGAGCACCGCAAACGAACTTTAGTGCTATCGAACATTTTAAGACTTTTATTACACCATTTTACTCCATTCTTCAGTAATAACGCGTTGTGGCATATCCCCGCTGCATTTTTATTAATTTTTGACTGCGATTGGTATTTTCGGCAACGGATAGAAGCAGTGTTCAACCGCGCGTGCGAATCCATCGTTATCTCGAAAATTTACGCTCAATCTTCGCTTTTTCTTGGGCGTGGATTTTTCGGACGCTTCTCCGAATACCGTTCGTTCTACATTTTTGTGAAAATTCGCGAATTGGTACCGAAAATATGGCTAATGGTAACGACGACGCGCCGGTCGAGATTCACATGTCTCGTATCGCGAAATTACCCCCATTTTGGAAACACGAACCGGCAGTGTGGTTTTTCCAAGTAGAAGCCGCTTTCGGAATCGCGCGAATTACCATCGACGAAACGAAATATCAATATTTACTCGCGAATCTCGATGCTACGGTTTTGCCTTTTGTTACCGATATAATCCGTAATCCGCCCGCGAATGATAAGTACGCGGCTATAAAAGCTCGAATTCTCGCGTCTTTCTCCGAATCATCGGAAAGTAAAATCCGTAAATTGTTGAAAGGAGAATTGCTTGGCGAACAAAAGCCTACGCATTACCTTCAACATATGCGAAATTTATCGTCGGGACAGTGCGACGATACATTGCTTAAATCAATGTTTTTGGAACAATTACCGCAACAAGTGCGATACTATCGGCTTCAAGTGAGACCGATCTAAATAAGCTCGCGCAACTCGCCGATAAAATCATGGATCTTCAACGTCCGGCGCACGTCAGTGCGGTCAACGGTACCTCGGAGAATTTTCAACGCGATCTACTCAAGCGGGTCGAAGCTTTGTCAACACGGTTCGACAAATTCGTGAACGGTAGCGGTCAGCGGTCAAAGGACAAACAGCGTAGTCGATCGAGATCGAAGTCTCCTTGGCCGTCGAGTAACAACAACAAGGGTAATAATAACAACAATGCCGATTCGAAACTTTGTTATTATCACCACAGATTCGGTACCAAAGCGCGTAACTGTCATCGTCCGTGTGCGTGGGTTTCTCGAGACAATAATTCGGGAAACTAACAGCGTCGTCGCACGTAGAGATGGTAAACGACGACGTCCCAAAGTCTGATCCCCCTAAATCATACCGTCTCATCATACACGACGATAAATCCGGTGGGAATTTTCTCGTTGACACGGGGGCAGACATTTCTGTGATACCGCGACGGCTAGTTAAAGGTGTCGGCACGGTACCGACTGAATACAAACTATACGCCGCGAATAATACTGTGATACACACGTACGGTCAGAAAACAATGCCGTTAAACTTGAGACTTCGTCGTAATTATCCTTGGAAATTTACAGTCGCTGACGTAACCCGGTGCATCATAGGAGCGGATTTCCTGGCACATTTCGGCCTTCTCGTTGATCTGAAAGGAAAACGATTAATCGATAAAGAGACGAATCTTTCTTCCATCGGCACACTCTCGTACGAAGCTCATATATCGATTTCAACTGTTGCAGGAGATACGTCTTTTCGTGATCTTCTCACCGAATTTTCGGCGATCACGAAGCCTTTTGTTTTTTCAAAGGTACCGACACACGATGTACAACATCACATCGTTACGAAAGGCGCTCCAATCGCAGAACGAGCTCGTCGTTTGACGGGAGAAAAACTCGATGCTGCGAGATCGGATTTTAAGCTCATGATGGAACAAGGAATTTGTCATCGGTCGGACAGCCAGTGGGCTAGTCCTCTACATCTCGTACGAAAAAAATCGGGAGAATGGAGATCTTGCGGAGACTATCGGCGACTCAACGGCGTCACCGAACCAGACAAGTATCCCAGTCCGCATCTACACGATTTTACGCATCGGTTACACGGTTGTAAAATTTTTTCGACAATCGATCTCACGCGCGCGTATTACCAGGTACCGGTCGCGCCTGAAGACAGATCGAAAACAGCCGTGATTACTCCGTTCGGGTTATTTGAATTTAGCGTCATGCCGTTCGGACTGTGCAACGCAGCGCAGACATTTCAAAGATTTATGGACACTGTAACACGCGATTTAGATTTCGTTTTTTGTTATATTGACCATCTACTCGTGTTTTCGAAAAATCGCGAAGAGCACGCGCGACATTTGCGTATCGTTTTCGAACGTCTCGAAGAATACGGTTTAACGATCAACGTCGCGAAGTGCGTGTTCGGTAAAGAAATTGTGCGGTACCTTGGGTACGAGATCGATGAGTTCGGAACTCGTCCTCTCCCCGATCGCGTACAAGCGATTCTCGATTATAAGAAGCCGAATAACATCTCGGAACTTCGTCGGTTTCTCGGTATATTGAACTTTTATCGTCGTTTTGTACGGAACGCTGCTCGATCACAAGTGTTATTGAACGCTTATCTCGTGGGCGCGAAAAAGAACGATAAACGTCCGATCGTTTGGACTGAAGAATCGGAAAGAGCATTTTTCGAGTGTAAAAACCAACTCGCCAACGCATCCCTTCTCGCTCATCCTCTCGAGAGCGCCTCACTTGCCCTTCAGACGGACGCGTCTGATACGTCAATGGGTGCTGTTCTCGAACAGTTTTGCGACGGAAAATGGGAACCGCTGGGTTTTTACTCGAAGAAATTATCATCCGCTCAAACGAAATATAGCACGTATGATCGCGAGCTACTTGCTATATTCTCAAGTCTAAAATTTTTTCAGTTCATGATCGAAGGACGCCCATTGTTGATTAAGACGGATCACAAACCAATCGTCTTTGCGTTTCGACAGCGTAGCGACAAAGCATCACCGCGTCAACTCCGTCAACTCGACTACATTGGACAATTCACAACAAACATTGTCCATGTGACCGGTACCGATAATGTTGTTGCCGACGCTCTTTCGAGGATCGAAACAATCAGCATGCCGACGTTGTTCTCTACCGACGACATCGTTGAAGCGCAATCAACGGACGAAGAGCTACAAGATTTGCTCGAGTCAAATACGTCGCTTGATCTTCGACCTTTACGTGTCGATAACACCGATAAAACAGTTTTCTGCGATCTCTCGAACGGTGACGTTCGACCGTACATCCCGAAATCGCTTCGAAAACGCGTTTTTGATGCAACTCACGGACTTTCTCATCCCAGCGGCCACGCAACGAAGAACATCATTCAGCGGAAATTTGTTTGGCCGTCGATGAGAAAAGATATTATCGAATGGGCTCGAACTTGCCTTCCTTGCCAACGGAGCAAAGTGTCGCGATACAATCGTAGCATACCAAAACATATTCCGGTACCGGATGAACGCTTTGGTCATGTGCACATTGACATCGTGGGACCTTTGCCGACATCGAGAGGATATCGCTATTGCCTCACAATCATCGATCGATACACAAGGTGGCCCGAGGCCACTCCGATTCACGATATCACAGCCGATACAGTTGTCAACGCGTTTTTCGCATGCTGGATTTCACGTTACGGTGCGCCCGTTACGATCACCACGGATCGCGGATCGCAATTCGAATCTGCACTTTTCAACGCGCTACTTAAATTCGTCGGATGCGAGAGGATTCGAACAACCACTTATCATCCCGCTTCGAACGGGATGGTAGAACGATGGCATCGTTCTCTCAAGTCAGCAATAATGTGTCACGAGACCTCGGAGTGGGTTGACACACTTCCTATCGTCCTGTTAGGCCTACGGACGAGTCTGAAGGAAGATATCAAAACAACATCCGCTGAACTTGTTTTCGGTACCACGCTACGCATCCCAGGAGAGTTTCTTATCGACTACGAGGGAAATGACGAACAGCAAATCTACGTTCATCGATTGCGTAGTTTCATGCGTGGAATACGACCGGTCCCGACTGCGCATCATTCGAAAGTGCGACCGTTCGTGCATAAAACTTTATTCGAATGTTCACACGTTTTTCTGAAAAACGACGCGAAAAGATCTCTCGAACAGCCGTTTGAGGGTCCTTACGAAGTTATCGAGCGCGTATCTGACGTTGTATTCAAAATTCGAATTAATAACGAGTCTGTTACAGTATCAACGGATCGTTTGAAACCAGATTTCGTCGAGGCATTGCCTTTGTTACAGCAGGAAAAAACGGTACCGAGTCAAGGATCATCACGAGACGGCGAGCCGTTTAAACAACTTTACACTCGTCCCTCGACATCACAGTCATCGGCACCTCCATCGCCTATACGTCCATCGGTACCGGTATCGACAACACGACTTTCAACGCCATCGACTTCGTCGCAGGCATCCACACCGTCGTCAACTCGAATTTCGCAACCAGCAGTATTACCTCCGCAAACCGCTAGTCAAAATATTCATAAAAAAACAAATCCTATCCCTAAAAAGATAATTTCCATCCCTGTCGCTCCTCCTTCATTGACTCCTCGTCCCGATGTACCGCCAAGAACGTACGCTGGACCCAGAAGCCAGAAAACGGTTCATTTCGCAACCTAACGCGGTTGCTAGGAGGGGGGTAGTGTGGTGGCGGCTTTACTGTCGCCGCATCTCCACCAACGACAAACGACTTCCGTCGTTCGTACGCTTCGCTCGCAGCAGCGAATGAGAAAGCTCGGCGACTCGTCGCTACAGGGAAGGCGTGGCGACAGCATACAATACTTCCGGGATCGTCCTATCGATGAAATCAATCATCGATAGCAATTAGTAGTACACGAGACCCGGCGACGATAAGATAGTATTCGACACGAGCTCCCTTTACAAGCTCACGACGCCGACGCCATTGTAATTAGAGAAATAAAGATTTATATTAACAATTGAATAGTAGTTCTCGTGTACCGACTCATTTAAAAAGCAGCGCCAATAAACATAAGCGGATCCCCCACAGTGTTAAAACACGCAGCGGCATCTTGCAGCGAGTTTGAGTGTCAATTCGGCAAATAGAAATCTGCATTACCAATCGCTCATATTTTGAACCGTCGGCGATTTATCTTACTGCTGGGTCGCGAACGTGAGAAATTACTTTACTACCGGGTTCTCAACTTGAGAAGAGATTGAAAGATTATTATAGCCCGTTATCGGGACAGATTACTATATAATGCGTATCAAACGTTTTTTCGATGAATTTCTTGTATTATCGTCAAGATACATTATATTATTTACTATTTTCATTGGAATGTGCATTCGTTTCCGAATGTTCCATGCGGAAATTGCATTTAAACTTTGATATCCGCTAAATTGTACTCAAACGATTTCAGGGTCGTAGTGTACGGGAGACTCCGGGTATAGGTTCAATTTTGAACAATCTCGTTGTTGTCCGATCGTTTTCGTGAGACATCACTTTGCACGCATTGCATCTGCTTCGCAAGAGATTAAAGGATTCTCGGAGCATCCTGCCGGGACAAAGTTCGAAATAATCAGTACTAAACGTATGTTTGTTACTTTTATTGTATTATTATACAAAAACATTATATTATTTGGTTTGTTGTTTATAATGTACATTTGAATCGGAATACTACATATGAAAATGGGATTTAAGCGCAAATATTATGTCTGATTTACATAAATAAAATGGGTCGCGAAGTGCGCTAGAGACTTTCTTTACGATCAGGCTGGTCATAAAAGAAGAAGCGTTTTCGGCCAAGTGAATGTCACCCCTTTATCACGTCTGCTATGGAATTATCGTCGGCTTCCAAGGTTTGATAGATAGAATGAATGGAAAAAAAATGAAAAAATGAATGAATGGTCGCGATTGTTTTTCAATTTTATTTGACAAATTGCAATAATTTTGAATATTCAATGATTCTTCTTTCTGAAATTATAACCAAGTTTTCAGTGAACCCGTGAAATTTTTGATTTCTATTATGAATGTGAATATCGTATAATAAAATATTGTGAATGATATTCGTTCAAAATATATTATTTTCGAAATAAAAAGGACTAATATTTGTCAATCAATGTGTGATATTTCGTATTTTATTTTTCGCAACCAAATTTTCTTTTTTGACATGATAAAAAATTGTTTTTTGGAAAATTAAAATAACATAACCTTTAAAATAATTCCTCACTAAAAATAATTGTAGAATAAACATATTAAGAAATGTCAGAATGTCTTCAAATTTGCTGTGCATAGTGTTTTCGATGCAATGAAATATTGCTGAAAATTAGAAAAAAATTCGTTCGTAGGTTTCAAAATTGCAGCGCCGTACGTACTTTTGATGGGAGAAAATCGATTTTTAAATGGAAAATGCCTGGAAAAAATGTTCAGAGATGTCGGAATGTCTTCAAATTTGCTGTGTATAGTGCTTTTGATAAAATAAAATAATGCTGCGAAAAAGAAAAAATTTGGTTCGTAGACTTCATAATTGGAGCACCGTACGGACATTTAGCGGAACCAAATTGAATTTTTATTTTGGACCAACTTATTAAAGGCTTCACAGTAGTTTCAAAATGATTGTGCACAATGGTGATGATGTGATAGATCACCTCTGCGAAAAAGAGAAAAATTGCTTCGCACAGTCCAAAGTTACAGCAGCGTACAAACACTTGTCGAAGCGAAAATTAATTTTTTTTCTTAAGTAAATATTCAAATGCTTCACAGGGGCTTCAAAATGTATGTGCACAATGGTGATGATATGATACATCATCCCTGCGAAGAAGAGAAAAATTGCTTCGCCCAGTCCAAAGTTACACTGTGATACGGACGTCTAAGAAGATAAATTCAGTAATAAACGTATTTTTATTCAACCCCAGGAGAAAAAAAATATTTCCAGTCATTGAGGTCACTTTAAATTAACTACACATGATGTTGGAGGTACACCGAAGTAAATGCTGAAAAACTACATTTTTTGGAGCATGCGCTGTGCAGAATCCCCATCGAAAGCTGTGTGAAGAGGCCTCGCTCGTCATTTTAATAGGCACTATTTGCCTATTGTTATAGTGATTGCCTAAAAAACACGAAGTAAAAATTAGAAGTCCTTTTAAGACACTGAAGCGGTGGCACTGGGCGGCGAGGGGCGGTCCTACGGGGTCTAAGGGGGATTTTGGGGGTGACGTTCCCAATAGGGGACGAGAAGTGGCCGAGTGGATAAGGATCTTGACGCACACGCAGTGGGTCCAGGGACGATTCCTCGGTCAGGCACCAATGGATTTTTCTATGTGATTTTCTGTGATCCCCAGTGGTTCGGATCCCACATTAAATTGTAGGTCCCTCTTCGCTCAAATAGTGGCATTAACCAAACTGCGCACAACCCAAAAAACACATGATTAGTTAATAAACGTTGGCCGATATGGTATATATACACGGTGGCCAGGTGCGCCTTCTAATGGTTCTAGAGGGTATAACCAAATAAATGAAGACGAAGAAGAAGACGTTCCCAATAACTATTAGTTGCAGCGGCGATGAGGAATTTTTCTAATGTCGATAAAAGGAACGCGAGCTCGGGAAACCTCTAGTATCACTATATTACAAATATTAGAATACGGAATATAAAGAATATATGAGGAAAAAATATATATTCCGTATATAAGAAATTTAAAAAAAATGTAAGTTTGTTGGTTTTTTTTTAAGCAATATCTCCGCTTTAGTAGTAAATTCTACTGCCACTACTATAAGGAGTATAGAAATATATACGGAATATTTCGGCTTTAGTAGTACTATGCACGTGTGAGATGTGCATAATTGCGTTGTGCACTATCGAGCAGTTGCATAAGGTAAATGTTCCAGTAATCGACCGTTGTATGCTTTGAATATAGATTTTATTATAGTCAAAGCACACAACCGTATCTTTTTAAATCGCCAAGTCCACGAACCAGCGCTTCTCTACCCTTGTGAGCTGCAGCTAGTCGACAAACACAGAATTCGTTCTTTTGGATATCTACTTTCCAATCGTGTCGAGATTGTTACTCGGCTAGCGCCCTCAAAAATAAATAACGATCGAGACGAATTTTTGTGGTCTGGCCGATTATTTGTATTAAGTTATATTAAACATTTATTTTTGGAAGTGCGAGGGTGCCACTCTCTGGAAATGTCCGAAATAGATTTTTTGATTTCGCGATACCTTTCTTCCTCTGTATCCGTACATCGCGCCTGTCTTCAATTTCCAACTGAGAAATTGCGCTGCGTACGGAGAGAGAGAGAAAGAAAGGTATCGCGAAATAAGTAATCTATATATTCGTGATACTTCTCGTGATACGCTTAGCAAGTTTGCTCCAAGTTTGCATTTGATTAATATTATTTAGACATATTTTTATAAACATCGACGTTCACAAAACCCAACCAACAAACCTCACGATGCCAGCAACCGACCGGGGATATTATTATAACGGTTAGTATTATTCATTATTATTTATATTAATCCCGTTGATTGATATTCGTTTGTTTTTTATTTACAACTATTTGTCTTTTTAAATCGCATCGAGAGAACGTTGGCTTATATCCGGATGACGGTGTTCAGCCGAACCAGTTTCAAGACGTCGCTATCATTTTTCAGCAATAATGGTATGTACTGAGTAATTTATATTATGATTTATATTATTATGAAGGAGGGAAAGAAAAGTTTTATTTAAATTCATCCGATCGTTTATACGTTTATATGATTGTTATTTTTTTACAGTTTCATGATCGATGTAGCTGTCGGGACGCCGTAGTAGAACGGTAGTAGTAGTAGACGGACGATGTAGAACACCGACAGTATCGACGAAATTGACAGTGATGAGGATATAGAGACCGAAGAGATCGAGGACACCGCGGACGCATGGTTCGCGTGATTCGCGGCGCCCCCGTTCTGCGTAGGTGATTGCGCTCAACGCAATACTCCTCGCGACGAAAATTAATAAAAAAAGGAATTGTGGAATTCCATACCGCGAGGAAAAAGAAGGCAATGTGGAGGTCGTAACCGATTGCGATAATTGCGATTTTCCTCGCGGTACGGAATTTCATAATTCTTTTTTTTTAATTCATTTTCCTCGCCAGGAGCATCGCGTCGAGCGTAACTCTACCTACGCAGGTTGAGGGCTCCGTGAACTCCACGAAATAAGTATACGCCGCGCGATAACCTTAACTGACGACTGCCGTTGTTCATCAGCTGTCGTCTGAACTGATCGACAACGTTTGACATTTCATTGTTTGATGTTTTGACGTTTCACAAGATTAAAAACGCGCTGAACATTTTTCGTAGTATTAATATTGTCCTTAAATACTTCGTTCATTACATGAACAAATCACGAATCTTTCTTTACGAATCTTTTTCTTTTTCTTTATTTAATCTTCTCCATGCTATTTCTGGCATTTTGGAAGGAATCGAGCAGGAAGGATTCGCAGGACCATTTCAAAGCATCTTAAAATTCGATCTGTGACACAAAAATTACTCGCGTAGTATTCTGCACATACGAGTTACACATGGGACACCATTACTTTAATGATTATTCTCTCTCTGTCTCTTTGTTCTTTACTTTCGACCTCGAAACTTAATCAATTTACCCGATTTATTCCACAATAATACGACACATCTGGGAAGATTTTTCTACTTTAAATTATCGGTCACTGTTTGAAACCTTTCACCGACCAACAGTCTCCCGATCTGTAACTCTGTCACTCAGCCCCAGCAGTTACCCCCTAAAAAGAATTCTGCGAAAACCTACCAGGACGCTTTTCATCCAACGGGAATCCAAAAAGCCGTCCAAAGGCTCTAGCCAAGCAATTCACCACACTTTCCAGTCTTCATCAACACTAATATTCACATAAAAATAATTATAGTCTAACCAAACAAAGACTCGACTTTTCGATCACCTTGACCCATCATATGAGAGAAAAGAATCACCAATTTTCCATACATATCTCCATGAATATCTCCATACAATAAAAATACGTATTTTTTTATTTGCCTGTGTTAATCCTTCGTAGCTTCATCCAACCGTCCTTCCAGCGATTCGGAGTCAACTCTTATTATCGTCATCACGGAGCGCCATCGAGATCTCAATTTTCGTTTTGAATTCTTCCGTTATCCTTGTTCCAAAGCCATCGAGACTTCAATTTTGATATCAATCCGTCCCCATGTCATGGAGTCATCGAGATTCTCAATTTTGACTTCGTTTCTTCACTCTGTGAGAGCCATCGAGGTTCTCAATTTCGTTCTCTCTTTTTTTTATAACGTGAGGGCCATCGGGTCCTCGATTTTGATAAATAATCCTCTGTTTCGTTTATATTATCACGCGCGTATAAGAAAATCGAATAAATATCCTCTGTAGGGTCGTCAAACACTTCTGACACCAATGTAACGACCGAGCGAATGAACAACACGTATATTTGGTTATAGGCAGGATATTATTAATAACGAAGTGTCTATCGACACCATCCCCCATGGGGCGGTATATACCGTGACACGGTACACGGTATAAGTGTACATCCATTTATCTATCGAATTTCATTAATCGATGTTTTTAAATAAACGATTTGAACTCTAATTCGATAACGGATTAAAACTTACGAAGGGTAGAAAGGCAGATTAAAAAATGAGCCAAAAATATACAAAGTTTCGTGTTATAGCAAAATATGTTTATTGTATAAATCTCATCGTATTCTATACAATTATTGTACGTTTACGTCTTTGACGCCGTAAACGATGATTGCGCATTTTCAGATACAAAAAATATCTAACTGTTCGGATACTCGAAGCTCACGTATTTATTCCGAAAAATTAGAAAATTTCGAGGGAAGTCCGAGTTTTCGATATAAAAAAAAAAACAGCTGATAATATACATACAATTCCGTACGATTAGTCTTCAATGACTGTCCATGAACTGGATGTCCGAGAGCAGTAGAACTGTATTGGGCAAAGGTCGGGGTTGCGGACTCAGCACCGTGAAAGTCTGTCGCTCAACGTCCACATTCGTTCTGCAAAAAAAAAAAAAAAAAGTCCACAATAGTTAATTTTCCAAAAACACCGAAAATAACGACATATCTTACGAAAAAAAAAAACGAAAATAATTGCACATACACGCAAACAAAGCCCGCGACGTTCGTCTGTACGACGTCGTCCTCCGGCGAATCGGCGAACGAAACCGACAACAGATGATGCAGTAAACTCGGTCCCGGCGAAACGGCGACGAGTTTCGTAAGATTATCCTCCGCTTTCATACCGAGAGGCATGCAGGACGCCGGCAAAACGGGAGCTCCAATTTTGTATAATCGCGCTTCGCTCCATTTTACTTCGAAACTGTGAGGATAAAGCGGCGTTCTCGAGCCATAAAAATATTCCCGAACTCTCTGATCGCGCGCTTCGGTTCTCATCGTTTGACTTCTCTCGACAACGCCGCCGCTTTTCGGCAAAAATACGACTTTTACGAACGACGGCATATCGCGATCTAATTCGTTGTATAGTCTCTCCTGATCGAGAACGAGTACCGCGTCGACTTCGAACGCTTGAGCCGCGTGAGTGAGCAGTTTGTAGCCTCCGCCTTTGACCCATCCGCACGTATTTATTACGATACCCGAAAATTTTGCTTTTTTGTTCGCTTGAAGTCTGTCTGAACAAACTTCAGCCAAACGGGATACGAGAAGATTGTAGAGCGCTATATTACCGCCCGGAGACTTGTGACCATAATGAAAGACAAGGGGTGCCTGTTGGCTGAATCCCTCAACGACGTTCGACGTTCTCTCCACGAGCAAAGCTCCTATTGTCCCCGGAATTGCTATGTGCCCCTGTCCCACATCCAAATCAACAAAAATCGGTCGTCTTCCCATTCTTACAGCATAATTTAGTAAAATTCTGCAGAGAGTCGATTTTCCAACGTCGTTGGGTCCCACAATCATTGTTATGGGACCCGTTGCATCGTTTTTCTCAGCGGCTTCGCGCAAACGTTCCATCGCTGCATGACAATTCAAATAGATTCCCATTGGAGTTTCTTTCGCTATATAGCTAACGTCTGTTTTTCCGACTAATTCTATCGCGCATCCTTGCCATGTAAATACCGCTACTTTTGCGCCCGAAGTAAATTCGTATTTTTTGCCTTTTACAATTTCTGTACCAAACACCTCTGCCAGACCGCTTTTTAGCTAAAAATAAAAAAAATTAATAAAAATTCGGAGTGACAAATGGTAGTGATGAAAAGCAAAAAATTCTAACCTCCAAAGTGACTTTTTCGTTCTTATTCTCGACTTCGAAACGGAGTTCGCAGTCAGCGTCGAGTTTGAATTCTTGCGTCGGTGGTTTCTCTTCGCTCATGATGAACGATAAGTTTTCAATATAATTTTGGCTTTCGAAATATTATTAATATGTATTTGTCACTTTTCGTTGCGCGGACATTCGACAATTCGAATTTTAACGAACGTCAACAAAGTGGCGATGAACTTTCGTTTATTCGATTATCGAGGAATAATTATACGTACATTTATTTCTTCGACATTTTGCAAGTATAATTTATACTTAAAAATACGGTCACGGTCACTCGATCATCGGATAAACTTTGTTGACAAATGTAATTAATGTTTTCGCGGTTACATTGTTGGTATGAGGCCAGAAAAAAGCGAAAAAACTCTGAAAATTACGACGACATTACTGCGATTCTTGCGCTGTCTACCGGACGCTTTATCGTGATGCCGAAATATCGAACAGCGATAATTAATGTGCCGACTTCTGGTAAAAACGGTCTCCTCTCATTAATGCTTTGATGTACCATGACAATTTTCGTTATTTACAGACGTGTGTTTCGCGAATCGTCTCAGCTTTCCATTTTCAGAAGAAAGTTTCAATCGTTCGCGCTTCGAAGTGACGATAAACCTTTTAGTAAGCAACTGCGAAGTGGGGCTAACGAGTTTGCTACGTAAGGTATACGAGGTCCGCGTAAAGCTCGCCTACTTTCGAATACGCATACGCGATATGTGTGTGCGCTTCGTTGAGCAGCTGTGACGGCGTTACCGGTAGACCTTGAAATTCTTATCTGTAACATCCCCGAATAATGCTACAGCAGTAGTAGTGAATATTTGCGCCTTACGCGGCGTACTCGCACACGCCTATCCGTGTGCTACTTGACGGACGTGGTCCGGATTTTTATATTCCGAAGCTTCGTTCGTGTCAATTTGTGAAATTAAATAGTTTCCCCTGTTACTTCGTCCGTCAGAGTCAATTATGGAGGCGGCAAACACAATTCTATTCATATTTAAAATACCAACGAAAATTTATACGCCCCCGCGATGTTATCATTTTTCATATTCGTGAAAATAGAAACGAATACCATTTGAGTTTCGATAAGATCGCGAAGTCGAGTCGGGACAGTGAAGACGAACAGAATACGCACGAGGTAAAGCGACGGTCGAACACGATCGTCGACAAACCTCCACTCCCCCCCCCCCCCTCCCCCCCCCCTCGTTATTTCGCCGCACGCTGTACGTTTATCCCCAATCGCGAGGCGCTGCGCTTTAAATTCCCTCGTCGCTCGTCCTCGTCAGTGACGAGTCGGCAACGACGGTAGAAAGGTCGCGGCGCGTACGCAAACGCGTAGTTACTTTCATCGCATTCCAATAGTCGTTCGAGAGTTGTCCACATTCCACACGAGTTACGATGAAATCGTTTTTCGGCGCGATACTGAGAAGGGGAGATCAGCTGTCGAACGGTATCAGAGAAATTCCGTCCACAGCAGGAAGATCGATGAAACTGAAGGTAGCACCGTTGCAAGAGGCGGCATTAGACGAGCGATGCATACTTGTGGACGAATTAGACAGACCCATTGGCGATGCTTCCAAAAGACACTGTCATCAAGTCGGCAAACACGGCGAGGTACCGCTTCACAGAGCTTTCAGCGTATTTCTTTTTGATGGAAAAGGCGATCTTTTGCTCCAAAAAAGAGCGCCAACCAAGGTAACGACGTTTTTAATCGATATTTTCCCCTTTCGCGTCGATGAGATAAAAAATCACAGATTTTGAATAACAATTACCAACCGATGGGTTAAACGATCGCAGATAACTTTTCCCGGGTACTATACAAACACGTGCTGCAGCCATCCGCTATCGGAAATCGCTGGCGAAGCTGACGAGCACCAGGAGCTCGGAATCAGAAAGGCGGCGCAGAGACGATTGAATTATGAATTGGGAATACCGAAAAACGAAGTTTTGCCTCAGGATTTCTGTTATTTAACGAGAATTCATTATCATTCGCCTGGAGATGGAAAATGGGGTGAACACGAAATTGACTATGTATTGTTTTTGCAAAAAAATAACATAACTCTCGATCCCAATCCCGACGAAGTTAGCGAAATTCAATGGATTTCCAGAGATAGGATACATGAATTTGTAAATAGTATTGATGCTCCTCTGACTCCGTGGTTCAGTTTGATGCTTAATCACACATTACCCCTTTGGTGGGCAAATTTGGATAATCTTCACACTGTTCAAAATCACGTTTCGATTCAACGATTTTTGTGAATTCTTACGAATATTTGGAAAAAAAACGAGAACAGAAAAAAAGAAAAGTAAATTTTGTATTGATTTTTTTTTTCTTTTTTTTTCGAGATATACGGGCATTAAGTAACGTGGTATTGTCGATACAGAACTATTTTATTATACTGTATGTTCGTCAGGTGTGTAAAATATGTAAATTTTAAGGTATTGTAATAAAATTCATATGTACGATATAATTTACGCAACATTTTTCCGCTGTCCTAGTCTATGCATAAATGTCTATGTATAGCACCTGATTATTACGACTGATAGACGAGCGGTTAGAAATATTAACTTTTTTTTTTTTCAATATTTCGAAATATATCGGACTAACAGATTATCGATCGAAGAAATTAACTACTGTTTAAAAAATTGAATTTCTGATTAATCTATCATTGAAAATCATTGCGATTAAATCGATTAATTCATTCATAAGCGCGAAAATAAAAAAAAAAGTAGTAAGACGATAAATTCGTCAGTGTCTCGTCAGTGTGTGTGTGTGTGTACTTGTTATCGGGAAGAAGTGAAAAGCTTACTTTGTATTCCATTCGAATACAAAACGAAAGACTCGTTTCTTATTCATATTGTGCGCCATTTTGAATCAATTATCGACGAACGCGCGCGCGTTTTTTATCCGCTTGCGCGCGATTCCTGCCATATCGATAATTGCGCAACGCGATGCTATATATATAGACTTTCGCGTATTATTGTTGTCTCTCGGGGTTCTGGTGATATTTTACCAGGGATTTTAAGCGCCTTTCGGTTGGTTTCTTGCACCCGGCATTTGACGTGTCTCAGCCTCGGTCGAGCGGCTTGCAGTCTCGTCGTGTTCGGTCGTCGTGTGCTCCGATAAAATCGCTACGTGTCGTACCGGGGATGGGTGTACTGGCGCGTATGGCAATTTGCAAATGATTTTATGAGAGGAGAATTAAAAAACGACAAAGTGTCGCCGTCGTTATAGTGAATTGTTATAAAAAAAGTTTTATAATAACGTAAAAGAGATGCAAAACAAAACGGCGGCTCCGCCGTACACGAAGAAAGTAATGTTTCCGGATAAGAAGCCATCGTCGAAGCAGATGAAATCCTCCACGCTAACGAACGCGGCGGGCTTCAGTTCTCTTCTCACCTTTACAATTCTGCTATTAGCTTGGATATCTGGTTTTGCATCGCGTCTATTCGCGGTTATACGCTTCGAGAGTATAATTCACGAGTTCGATCCCTGGTGAGTGTACATTTTATCTTAAAAACCCGAATCCGATAACCCGTTTTTTTTTTTTTTTTTTTTTTTTTTTTTTTTTTTTTTTTCCCCCAACACATACCCACTGTTGGCTCGTCAGATCGTCCACGTCGATCACGAGGGAAAAAAAAAAAAAAAAAAAAAAAAAAAAAAAAAACGATTTAATTTTAATTACGAAAAAAACGCGTCAATTTTTCGTTTTACATATTTCGCATTGAATTTCTCACGCAGGTTCAACTACAGAGCTACGGCTTACATGGTGCAACACGGTTTCTACAACTTCTTAAACTGGTTCGACGAGAGAGCTTGGTATCCGTTGGGACGAATCGTCGGCGGGACCGTTTATCCTGGTCTCATGATAACGTCGGGATCTATACACTATATTCTTCATTCGCTCAACATACCGGTTCACATAAGAGATATATGCGTTTTTTTGGCTCCGGTGTTCAGCGGCCTTACAGCGATTTCGACTTATCTACTGACAAAGGAATTATGGAGCGCAGGGGCCGGCCTTTTCGCCGCTTGTTTCATAGCCATAGTACCGGGTTACATATCGCGATCGGTTGCGGGAAGTTACGACAACGAGGGTATCGCGATTTTTGCACTTCAAATAACTTATTATCTATGGGTAAAATCGGTAAAAACCGGTTCTATATTTTGGGCCGCGATGACCGCTCTTTCGTATTTCTACATGGTATCCGCATGGGGTGGATATGTATTCATTATAAATCTCATACCGTTTCACGTTTTCGTTCTTCTCGTTATGAATCGATACAGCAATCGATTATTCACGAGTTATACGACATTCTATATACTCGGATTGCTGCTAAGTATGCAAATACCTTTCGTCGGTTTTCAACCGATTCGCACTTCGGAACATATGGCGGCGGGCGGTGTATTCGGACTTTTGATTTTCGTCGCGGCGCTTCGTTATCTTCGGACTTTTTTGACGAAATCGGAAATGAAATATTTCGGCGGTGTCGTTGCGGCGACCGCTGCCGTTTTGCTCGCCGTTCTCGTTGGACTTACATACGCCGGCGTCGTTGCACCGTGGAGCGGAAGATTTTACAGTCTTTGGGACACCGGTTACGCGAAAATTCATATACCGATTATCGCCTCGGTATCGGAACATCAGCCGACAACGTGGTTCAGCTTTTTCTTCGATCTTCATATACTCGTCACGACTTTTCCCGTTGGCCTGTGGTATTGCATCAAACGAATCAACGATGAACGCGTTTTTGGTGAGGAAAACGAATTATAAAATCGCGCGAAATGCGCTCGCGTATTCTGTACTTTAACAAGTACTTTCTTGAATTTCTTTACAGAGAGTTTCTTCAGGACTCTTATCTAATCTTCTCTATTTTTATCTGTATTTTTTGTCGATTTAATATCTCACGAGACCCGCAAAGGAATTCTATAAATAATCGATAACTCGATTGACGAGAGTACAGGATATCGCGGCGAAAATGTGTGTGTTTTTTTTTTATTTTGCCGCAAGAATACCGTAATAACTCTGATAATTAATTCCCGTTGCAGTTATCCTTTACGCGATAAGCGCGGTATACTTTGCCGGAGTTATGGTGCGTCTGATGTTAACACTGACCCCCGTCGTCTGCATGTTGGCCGGTGTCGCGTTCAGCGGTATTCTCGAGTTATTTTTGAAGGACGAGGATCGCGAGAGCGGCGATCGCGAAGGCGGCGAAGGAAGCGAAGAGGAAAGCGA
Organism: Buathra laborator; assembly: GCA_934046635.1. Lineage (NCBI taxonomy): Eukaryota > Metazoa > Arthropoda > Insecta > Hymenoptera > Ichneumonidae > Buathra > Buathra laborator. Next base: position 3,395,918 of record OW203893.1, on the reverse strand, counting down.
AGAAGAACGGGAGCGCAGTCCCGGTCGCGGACTTTACGACAAAGCAGGAAAATTAAGGAGAATGAAACACGAGAGACCGAAGGGCAACGGCGATGGATTGGGACCTAATCTTCGCAATGGTGTTGCGATCGGAATATTGATGCTTCTCATGATGTTTACCGTGCATTGCACGTGGGTAACCAGCAATGCCTATTCAAGTCCCTCGATAGTGTTAGCGTCGTACAGCAACGACGGCGGACGAAGTATTCTCGACGATTTTCGCGAAGCTTACTATTGGCTCGCGCAGAATACGCCGAACGACGCGAGAATAATGAGTTGGTGGGACTATGGATATCAGATCGCTGGAATGGCGAATAGGTGAATATTTTTTTTTTTTTCTTTTTCCATTCGGATTAAAAGAAACTGCAGTGAGAAAAAACATATCACGAATTCTCGTAAACATTTTTCAATAACGTTATAAAATGATGTTTTCGTATTTTGGAGCTTTTAAATTGAAAATTGTAGACAATTGTTTTAATTTTTTTTTAGTTTTAACGGTTTCTTTTCGTTTTTGTAGTTTTTATTGGAAATCCTCGTTATCGGGTCGTTTTTTGCGTTTAAATGAAAAAATTACAGTATAAACTAATTGATAACAAAAAATAAATAAAAAAAATGGCTGCTCAGCGCCTTTCTTTCTAATGACTGCGAAAAATTTGAATTCTATAAGACAATTTTTTTTTTTTTTTCTGTATTATTACGTTGTATTCTAATTTTTGTTTTCGTTGCTTCCAGAACTACACTCGTGGATAACAATACGTGGAACAATTCGCACATAGCGTTGGTAGGCAAAGCTATGAGTTCAAACGAAAGCGCCGCATACGATATCATGACGTCCCTCGACGTTGATTACGTTTTAGTCATTTTCGGCGGTATGATCGGTTATTCCGGTGACGACATAAATAAATTTTTATGGATGGTGAGAATAGCCGAAGGCGAACATCCGCAGGACATTCGTGAAAGTGATTATTTCACGGAACGTGGCGAATTCCGCGTCGATTCCGAAGGTTCACCAACGTTACTTAACTCTCTAATGTATAAATTGAGTTACTTCCGGTTTGGCGAAGTTACCGTGGATTATCGATCACCTGCCGGTTACGATCGCACGCGCAACGCCGAGATAGGAAACAAGAATTTTAAATTGACTTATCTCGAGGAGGCATACACGACGGAGCATTGGCTCGTGAGAATTTATAGGTAATACTTCGTCACACTATTATTTTTCGTTTTGTTTTTTTTTTTTGTTTTTAATGACAATTTTATATTTTTCCTCAGGGTGAAGAAACCCGATGAATTCAATCGTCCGAGAATTCCTATAAGCGGACGTACGATCGCGCGGCCGACGAGCACGTATCACAGTAAAAAGGTGAGTAATTTGTTGCGCGAGACGATTTGAACGGAACGAAAACGAGTCATAACGTTCCTCGTATCGTTTACGATTTTTTAAACTCAACGAACTTCGAAAGATCCGAAAACGTAGTTGAAGTTATGGGGGGCTGGACATTGATGTTTCAGACGGCGCGTCGCAAGAAAGGGTTTATCAAGGGACGACCGAGCGTCGTCAAGGGACGCAAACCCCAAGGGAAAGCGGCTACTTAAATGTAAATATCCATCGATCCGCACCCAACCGACCCTCGACCCCCCAACAACTTTACAGTCGTACTTTTTGTAATAAAAAGAGAAAAAAAAAAACAAAAACAAAAGAAATAACCCCCCCCCCCCCCCCCCCCCCCGAAAGCCCCGTGGAAATTCACAACTGTATGTACCTCGGAATTTCTATAAAGTTTGATACCGTGTAAAGCAGAATCGACGCGCACGTTCTCTATTCGAATAAATTAACGAAGAGGCGTGGGAGTCATTAAATGTTGAATAAAATTCGGGCCGTAATTGTTGTAGGAGAAAAAAAAAAAACAAAATCAGCTCGATCACGAGTTACAAAAATACTGTTCCATATATTGCCTTTGACACGTAAATTTAATCGTCGAAATGTATGAGTGAAAAAAAAAATCGTCTATATCGGTCGACATGCAAATTTTTTTTTCTCGTTACTCCAAAAAAAAAAAAAATCGTTTCCGGTTTTATCGTCATTTTGTTATATACAAAGGCAATGTGTATTTTTTTTGACAATATAAATACTTTTATCAAAATTGCCGAAAGGTTCTGGTGTGTACAGGTATATCGAAGTTCAACGAAGAAAAAAAATAACAACTATGATCGATGAAAGCTGATTTAATTTTGTGGGCAGTGTGAGATATACACGATGCCACGTGCACTTCGGGAATTTTTCTTCTTCTTTTTTTTTTTTCTTCGTTTTTTAGTATACAGCATATTCAGTGACGTAAAAGTAAAAAAAAAATAATATAGGTAGAGTTCGAAGCTTTTCCGAACGTTACCTATTTGGAATTTTTGTTAGAAAGAAAAGCAATTCCAGCGCGATAGACGATCTCTTTGCTGAGCGGTGACTCTATTCGTGCAAATTACATAAGCATTTTTTTTTGTTATCGTAGATTCACATTGCATATTGTACTATAAGTATAAACGAAAGATAAACAAAGGAAAAAATAAATCGGTGTAGGCGCTGTAAGAAACGGTTCGACACTTATCATCACCTGAACTCATTTACACTGAGTTTCTACGTGTGTCTTGTTTACACAATTTGTTGTATAGGATCTTGTTGAAAGATGAACATTCGCAATAACATATCCTTGTGTTTTAATTGCATAACCTTATCCCCATTTAGTTTTATACGAAGTTTTAGCGAAGTTTTTCAATTGATCCGAAGGCGTTGCAAGCAAATTTGTTTTTTTTTCGTCGAAAAATAGTATCGATCCCGTCGTGACTCATGCACACGAGGCATAACGAAAACTTACTCCGTTTATAAAAATGACGAAAAAAATGACATCAGTGCACAAGGGCATGGAGATTATGATATCGAAGGGTCGGATGATCCTATCGGTTGATCCTATTTATTGGGAAAATGGAAAATCGACATAATCACTTCGATTTTTAAGGTTATATCACCGCATGTTCAGATGTCAAAATCAGCTGATCGGCGTTCGGCCGTTCTATCGTCAGATAACCGCGAGACAAATGAGTAAATTGCCAACGATGATTTATCGATTTCTTGAGACAGTAGTAGTAGTAGACATAATACTTAAAGATAGGAAGCTTTTTTTAAACTTTATTGTATTTAATCGTTAAAGTACACGGACGCTTGAACAATTTAACTCTCGGCACGCGAATTTTTTTCAGTTCCGAACTTCCAACGGAATAAACAATAATTTTTTTCTCACATGCATCATTGTGTACCGTATATATAATACGTAAATTGACAATCAGTAAAAGCGTCGCAACGTCATTGTTGATTCGCGTCAATGGCATGAGGTCACGAAGAGACAAACATTTTCTCTTACTAATAAATTGTGCGCTACAAACGTGACGCGGCATTGGTGGAAAACCCGTTAAATTTTGCGCTTTTGGCAAATTTGTGAACCAAATATATAATTATCCAAAGAGCCTCATCATTAGCAGAATATTTTTTCACGAGGTCATTCGAAGATATGTATATCTAATAATCGAACTGAATCCAATCTATAACTGTATATTGAATTGATTGCTATTATTCGATGCAAATAAAAACATGATCGAGGGCCTTGGCAATACAAGAAAAGTGTGATACGCGCGCGGTTTGGCTATGTTACATATCGGGAAATTGTGAGAAAAAATTTTTGCCCATTCATACACGCAGTCAAAGAACTCCCGTAGGATGATACATATACTACAAATGCCTCGTGCACGACAGCCAAGCGTGTCTCATTGACCATGAGGAAAAGTTAACGACCGCGGGGGCGGGGGGGGGGGGGGGTGAACGGGGTAGAGTTTATTTACAGTCTCGCAAGTCGCAAAGTTGCGTAGTTTAAATGTTAGGTTAGGGTAAGAAAGAACGATCTTTCAATACAAGAATAATTAAGTTATTAGTGCCGATAGAGACGTGCGTTAATTGCAACGGAATCTCGTGTTTGACGTTACGATAAAGAGGAGGTATAAGCTCCAGTGGGTGGAAAGTGTTTCTATGTTGGTCGCCTCGCGGCATCGTTGCGAATTCAGGGGATTTTTCGCATCAAACCCGTACTGTTTGTGTCTGTGGTGTGCGGTGTGCAGCCGCCATCTTGCTGCCTTCACATCTGACATGTCTTTCTAATGTTATTATCGTTTAATATTACGATTAATTGCGCTTAACAAGTTGCCTTATATCGTCGTAAAAGTCGCGTCGACGGTGCGTTGTTATCGCGAAAAATCCTAATATACGGTGGTACACGTGAACAATTAAAAAAAAAAAGAGCGATAATTCGACGAATCCCAACCTCGTCTCTGTGTGGTCGCTATCGAGAAGTCTCAACGCTCAAAGCAATTCGCAAACGATTGTTGTGCTTTGGCTTGATTAACCGTTCGATGGCTTGTTGAGAGTCGTCAATACGATGTACAAAGAGTTCGATAAAGTTCGGTGAAAAGAAGCCAACAATTTCATCGCATCATGTCGAAGGGGTTTCGTACAAACGATCAAAGGAACGAGTGAACATAACCTAAACATCGCATCGATGTGCTCTCGATGATTCTGTTACTTGTCAACATTCGAAGATTTCCAGGCTTATCGATGAACGCAACGACAACACGAGGAAAACACGGCAATTTGCGCGATCGCGCGTCAACAACAACGCGACAAACGAGCGAATGAATTTTCTCGTATTTATTCTTCGTTACGTTTCGGAGTGAAAATACGTTATGCGAGGCAAGAATTGTTTTACCCAACGTCAATTAACTGTGAATCTTGTTTACGCCTTCTGCTAGAGTTAATACGCGTCTACATAAATAAGCTTCACTGCCGCAGGTTCACCTCCTTTTTTTTTTTTACATTTTTTTCATTTTTCATCAATTTAGATTTATAGAAAAAAAAAACAAAAGGATTTTTCTCGCAGATGATAATTCGACATTCCTGCAAGTAGTACATATAGGATAACAAATGCAAAATACAAGTTGCTCAAGCGCAGTGTACCTGATAATTTGACATTTTTTTTTTTTTTTAATCGTAATATCTATCGTCAATCGAAAGAAAACGTGTGAATGTTTGAGTCGAATGAAATTTTAGCGACATTTTTTCCGCACGCTTTTGATCGAATTCAATAACTAAAGGAATCTCGGCAATTGGCGTGAACGAAAGAAAAAAAAAGAAAAAAAAAGAAAAAAAAAATAATAATTGTTATTTATTAGGCAGAGTTGGTTGATTTTGAGAGTTTGAGAATGCAGGTGGAACGTGGAGAAGGAGTTGTATCAGCAACCGATGAAGGTCCCCGATGCGGAAAATCGAAAAATGGACAATAAGCTGAAGTTTTCGGATCGTCTGAAGGCTCTTTTGAAAACGGAGTCGCGTCAGGATGTCGATCCTTACATATTCAGCGAGCCGGAGCCGTTCGTCACGGCGGCCGGCAAGAGTTTCAAGTTGATGCAACCGAAGAATCCCCGCGTAGGCGGTAAGAACAGTAAGTCGAGAGGAAAGTGTATAAAGCAGCGAAGATCGAAGATCGAAGGATCGGGGATACCGCAATTATCCGTCGATACAACGGAGACGAGAGAATCGGATGAATTGGAGGTCGAGACGAGCGGTACGAGACGTTTGGAGTTGAGATTTCCGAGCGGCGCGCAAACCGGTCAAAACGACGATGAGCGGGTAGCGGACGGTCTTCAAAGATTGGAAACACGAAGAAATAATCGCGATCACACGCTTCTGTACTATCCGCGCGCCGGGGACGAGATATCGGACAGCGAATCGAGCGGCGATGAGTTGAGTATTTATCAGCGTCATTGGTTCGCGGGGGAGACGAGCGCGTCGTTGAATCGTACGGCGAGACTATCGCAGCTGCGCTCGCAGCTTCGTCGTCGTTTGATTCAGCTGCACAAAGGCGGTCAAGAATCGGAGATTCTTTTACGCGAGAGAACGCGATGTTTGCTCGAAGCTGCGTGCAAAAAGCGTCAAACGAGAGCATTGTGCGAATCGCCGCCGGGTACCAGCAAACTTTCCACGGGGCCTCTCCTCGTCGGGGGTCCGTGCGGCGCCGAGGGATGCCGACAAACTTCGCTCCCGTGTACGCGGCATTGTTCTCGTCACATAATGCTTAACGCCGATCAGCTACTTTTCGAACATTGTACTGCCAAATTCAGCGACAATACACAGTGTTGCGTACCGGTTTTCGACGTCGCGCACGAATTACCTCTTTGTCCGGAACACGCGAGAAAACGTGACAATTATCATCGTAAGGCTCAGGAATCGAAACCAAAGAAGTCACGAAAAAAGCCCGTATCACCGGTAATTCCGCGACCTAAAAGCGGTAAATCCCGACCCAAAAAACGTAAAAGACCACCGTCGACGAAACTCGACAACAAAATCGCCGGTTTGGTACACGAGGAGAATCATTATCCGAGTCAAGTGATATCGACCAACGAGAATCACACAAAGACTCTTAATAATCTCAACGTCGTACCCCAAGGTACGTCCAACTCGGCGAATTTCAATTTGGCACCCGGACTCGGATCGTTGGGACCTCTCAATCACAGCGGTGGACTCAAAGTCGAACTCGGCGATCACGAAGTATTCGCATCTCTCGATCCCGCGGAACACGACTTCGGAAATGTTCTCAACGCGTTACCCGCCGACGCTTTCAATGATATTTTCATAGGTAAGATACCAATAGCGCGTTTCAGTTCTCAGTAATATTACGAAATAGTAGTTTATTTAACGTTAACATCAAAAATTCAATTCGTTCACTTTGCTTCTCAATAATTAATAATAATCTATCAGCTATTCTTCCGATATAAATTCCTTCGGTTGAAACTTTTTTTACGCCATTTTTTTTGTTTTTTACGTGTTTTACAGTGATATACAATGCGAATTATATAAAATAAATGTATTATCTGTAAATATTAATAATAATTGTTAGTATTATTTCCTTTTTCGCAGAAAGTCTAAACGGGGAATACGAACCTTCGCGGGAAGAGGAGGAAGAATTGGAACGCGCGTTGGAAGCGGTCGACAAGGATGTGAGAAATTTGGAGCGCATGGGACAAACTCACGGATTACTGGAACCCGCTTTGCTCGCGCAACTCATGTCAGACATTGCTTCGTAGCCCCCACCGTCCCAATAAAAAAAAAATCGGATAACGATGATACAAAGTTCGCGAGTGTTCCTTTGGTTAAAAAAAAAAAAAAAACAAAAAAAAAACGTAGAAAGAAGAAAAAAAATACTGTTTGTGTATGTGCGCTGGTCAATGTAACACTGTATTACTAACTGTATCGTTGTATAGCAATTTCGCGAGAGTCTTCGCGAACGAATGGCAGGGATCGACGATTCCGTAGACAAAGTACGCTGAGGATGTGAAAGCCAAAAAAAAAAAAGGAAAAGGAAAAAAAAATGAGAAAAAAGCGCGTGTAGCGAAGCGATTAGTATATATATGGAAAAAAAGGAAAATAATGTCATATAAATCGCCGTATTTTGGCTATGTGTACGTCAGGGAGTTTGTTTGCTTGTAACTGCTAGAAATATTCCTTTCACGTAAAAGCGGAAGTAGACGCAAAAAAAAATTAATAAGAATACATTGCGAGGCCATTCGTTTCTTGCGCAATTCGCTCTCGCCGTTCTAATCTGTAAGAACGCGGCACGTGGCTATGTATACTTTTTGTAAGTACACGCGAGAGCGAGAGAGAGAGAGAGAGAGACACACACACATACGCAAACACACACGATAAACGTACATACGCATTGAGACGCATTGTGAGATGGTAACATTAGATGTAAAAAAAAAAGAAAAGAAAAAAAAAAACAAAGCGCGCAGAGTTCCCCGAGAATCCGAAAATCGAAGGAAAATGGAAACGGCGGATAACGGGGCCGCCGCCCAGAGACTCTGTTAATTTGACGGTGTGAAGCATTAATTGTAATAATACGTATCGGCATTTAGGTACGTCGTACTTTTTAGGATTCGTTCGAACCGATCGTTTGTCGATCGGTAGACGGGAAACGCGTGAAATCCCTTCGTCCCTCTGGTTAATACGCACGATTACGAATCTCCGTTTACACGAGATTATCGAATTTCCCCCCCGTCTCGTGTTTACATCGAGGAATTCCTATATCAATTATATTTTTTAAAGAATCGTAGAACAAGAAAAAAAAAAAAAGAAAAAAAATACGTTTGAAAAAACGCGTTGTAACTTCCGAACGATTTTTTTTTTTTTTTTTTCCATTCAATTATTATTATTATTTGAATGCGCTTTGTAAATATTGCTATAACGGTTGATATTTGTAAATTATAACGGTATAATGGTTATGAGGCACCGATATCACTGCGACGCACGGGTTCGATAACGTGCAGAAATGATCGGTTCTCTAGTGTCACACCGAAAGTCTCGCGTGTACGTCGTAACGCATACGTAACAAACGAGATTTTTCAAATAATTTTCTCGCATCTGTATAAAAGTTTCATTGACATTCGCAAAAAAAAAAAACAAAAAGAAAAGAAAAAATGCAAACAAAACCGTTTAGTATCCAATTTGGAAGGCGAGTTTATCTCCGATTTTTATTGCGGAGTAATATCCATTTCTGTAAATGATTTCACGTTTCATACATCAATTCATTATCGAATATGAAGAAACCACACGTTACATTTGATGAAAATGAACATAAATAAACAAACAAATACAAGTGAATCGGTAAAGTAGAATAAAACCAAAAAACAGAATCACACGGAAGAATTTTTATTGGGAGTTTGAATTTCTATCAACAATAATCTCTGTGCCACTGACGTTGTAATAGGAACGAAAAAAAAAAATGAATGAAAACTAAAAAAAGACGAAGAAAAACGTGGAGAATCGATTATAGTTGTGGCTGAGACGCGTTATACCATTTTACGCGGCGGAGGTAATTTATATCTCATAATTAAGATAATCGTTGTCGGGGAAACGTTTGTATTGGCGAAATTTTGACCGAGGCGTATCTAATTGTGAAGCGAAAACGAATTTTCGACGTGAAAAAAAGCATCGGTAGCAAAAAAGAAAACGAAAAAAACAATACGAAGAAATCGATACGACAGAATCGCAGCACACCTCACATTGGGGAAATTAGAATTTATCTTTCTATTCGTGGTAATGTCGTCAATTTAATTGTTATTAGTATACTTCTTAATGGTATATAGTTAGTCGTTCTACGATTATACACGATGAAATCTCGCGATTTACGACGTTTAGACGACGAATTATCAAGGAAAAAACAGAAGAAGAAGAAGAAAAAAAAGGAACACATTGTCCGCTGCTCCTCGTGTACCTATCTGTGTATTTCCCTTGTAACATATTATCATTACTATTCTCGATTAGGCAGTAACAATTACAATAAGCATATTTTTTACATTCGCCTCGTAGTGCTCTCTGTTGTATTTGTCCCCTGATATTCACAATATCCTCCGTTTGAAAAAACCGTACGCACCGTTCTCGCTATTTCATACGTGTAATTCGTTCATCGAATTTCATTTTTTTTTTTTTTTTTTCGTAATTACAAAGCTTATGATATTACGCACTGTTAACATTGCGTAAGAGAAGATTCCGTTAGTAAAATTTCAAGTCGTAGCGACGGACGATGTGTCGGCGAATTTGTCGTTTTGCCGCCGCGATTCTCGGGATATCCATTTTTTTCTCGCATTTTCACGATCTCTGTCGTGTCCTCTGCATTGCATATCGATAACTCGTACCGGAAAAACTTCAATCATCTCGGGATTAGGGCTGTGACTCGGCATTCTGCTACCGGAACGATCCGGTTGCTTAAAAAAAAAAATTTCAAGAATATTTTTTCATCGCGATATTATCGATTTTAGTTCGTAACAATATCCAAAAGATCAATGCAAAAAAAAATCGGCTCACCATACTTCGGAGTATTTTTTCTACCAGTGAACTTTTACGTTTATCCCACTTTTCTTTCTCGTCGTCCTCTTCCTCTATAGAATCCTCGCTTTCCGATTGCATTAGCATAATATCATAATCGCTGCGCGGCTGTCCAAGAATACCGACTTTTATTCCCAATTCGGATAATTTTTCTTCCGCCGCGAGTAGCGCGTTTTCCAAGTATATTATACGCGGATCTTTGGACTCCGCGGCGAGAATTCCTGCAGCGTATAGTCGTTCATCGATACGAGAATTGATGACAATCATTTCGAGAAAAAAAAAAAAAAAAAGCGCGACCGCAAGTTGAAATTATCTGACCTAACGAGAGAAGCCGATAGTCGCAGTCGCCGTATATTATTTGGTAGGGCAGCGAAGAGTTTCTGAGAAGTTTTCTTCTCGTCGGCATCGCCGGTCCCTGCAATATTCGCAATTCGTCTTGGAGCATCGCGCGATTTATAGCGCCGCCGGTTCTTCTATCTGCCGTGTTGTACGCTTCGGTACGAAACAACCTGTGCATCTCGATTTCTGAGGAAAAACAAAAAAAATCATAAGTTTGCGAAGAAACTATTGGTCCAAAACTCGGACACTTTCGGGCGAAATATCGGTTTTTTTTTTTTAATACATTTTTTTTAACTAACCGATCAGATTGTAGTATTTTCGTTGCAGCGCTATCCACACGACTCTATGCGACATACCGATAAGAACTTCCAAGATTCGTAAATCTTTCTCTCCCTGCGATTGGGTCGCCGCAGCGCCGCATTCTTTACCGGCCATCGTGCGGCGATACGGAGCGGTATCCCTATTACCGACTATAAGTTCGCAATACTCACGTCCCAATACGCAACGAAGAGTTCTCATTTCTTCGGCTCTTCTCAGCCTTCCACCGCCGGCCAACGGATTCGCCGCTTTTCTCACCGTTGCGGCACGTTTTTGCGCGATTTCTTCCCATGTCTCGACGTAATATTGAAAATAGATTATGAGAGCGCGAAGAAATCGATCTATTATCGGCAAGTGAAAGAAATTAATGAACTGTAGAGTCAATGGTCTCGTTACGAGATATATAACGAGATCCTTCACGTCTTGAAGTATTATTACGTCCGATTCGCTTGGCGATACCTTTCGAAGATAACGCTTGCGAAAGTTTATCTATGCGGGAATAAATCTTTCGATATATTCTCAATTTTTCTTTTTTTTCGATTTTTATCGTTTGTCAAATACCTTTTGACTCGGATTAAGAGTTTCGTAAAAATTCAGCACCAAATAACCGTGAGGACAGTATATTTCCGAAGATTGAGCGGTTTTCGATTTGCTTTTCGAGCCTTTGATTTCCTCGTCTTCTTGGTTAGTTACACTGTGTGGAACGCGAAGAAGCGAAGAAAAATTCAAGATCAATTTTATAAACGATCTTATCTTACGATTTGTGTAATCGGCGTTTACCCCGATACTGTTAGACCTTCGGCAACGTCGTCCCACACATATTGCTTCGCGACGGCGACTCCAAATTTTTCCGACATCGCGACATCTCATGCCGATCCAAAAGTTTCACAAAATTATCTAATAACGCGACGAATCTTACGAAAGGTTAAACAAAAAAAATAGGATGACTGTTCCACCTCCTCGCGTTTCGTGATATCTGAAGTTGTAGCTACGTTCATGATTATTGATTGTGCCATGCCGTACGAGTATTCAAACGGGAAATAAATTATCCACACGTACACGAGACCCCTCGTACCTCGAGAAAGTACCGTGCATTTGTTTTTCCGCAATCGATGAACCGCTTCGAGTGTTATTATTATTATCTATTTCAACGGAATAATCCTTTACAAATTTACTGAATATTGACTAATATTAACACGAATTCATGAGCCCGTATAAAATAAAAATATATAAAACTTTTAATACTATTCATTAAAAACATAGACTTCTATTAAAAATTTAATAAATTAACAATGACCTTAACATTATTCGTATTTTAAAACAATCTGAGTTGCCTGCGATTTGAATGCGCACTGAATGTAGTCCCCACGAAGTTCACTACTAGGAAATTCATTGCTCTCCCTTATATTACCCTTGCAATAACTGACCTATTTGCTGACGTAGTACGGTATACATTTTGGCGTGAAAGAATCGCGACGTTTCCAATCGTGCCTTCTGCCTTGGCACTCTTAACCCAATTAGTCGGAGAATAGAATCTGATGAAACGATTCCATTTAATATGGCTAACGATGGTATGTTCGCTGAGATAGAGATTGGTGCATAATTGTGATTGTGACTATTGACATTCGAGTATTCGATCGGAAAGCAAAGTATCGCAAGAATTTATGTTGAACTGTTTCCAATCTCTTGGCATGAATTGCATACGCGAGGGACCACACCGTAGACGCGCATACATCAGTTTAGATCGGACTAGCGCGAAATATATAACAATCGAATTGTGGACACTGAGGTGAAGTTCGCAGAGAATCTCTTTATTAGCCCGAGCGTTTTTACGGCTTGGTTCACCCCGTCGATCCGACTTGTTTTGCAAAAGACATTTTAGCCTCGAAAATGACACCCAAATCGTTCATATAGAACACTCTCTCAAGCAAATAACTCCCAATACGGTATTGCAGATGGATTGGCTTCCTGGCACGCGAGAAAGAAATTAATTTACATTTCCCTTTATTTAATTGCATCCCGTTATGTTCGCACCAGGTTATCACATTGTTTAGATCTGCTTGAAGTAGCGGTCCCATCGTCACCCCCAGTTATCGTTCGGAAAATTTTCATATCATCAGCAAATAATAAACATTTAGTTTGAACACAACACGCGACTATATCATTAATAAATACGTTAAATAGAAGAGGACCGATATGTGTTATTTTAAATAATCTCGAAAGTAAAAACGAAGCAAAGTTTGCGATTGAAGGAACTTAAAATACTCCCGAAGTCCTTTATTTTAACGTATTCATTAATTTTGTACAAAGACTAATTGAAACAGACAATTCACACGTAGGCGACGATCGCGAAAAAATACCGTGCATTTGTTTTTCCGCAATCGATGAACCGCTTCGAGTGTTATTTTAAATAATCTCGAAAGTAAAAACGAAGCAATATTTGCGATTGAAGGAATTTAAAATACTCCCGAAGTCGCGCGTTTATTTTTACATACGTATTTATTAATTTTATACGAAGACTAATTGAAGTGTAGATAATTCACACGTAGGGGACGACCGCGAGAAAATACCGTGCATTTGTTTTTTCGCGATCGATAAACCGCTTCGCGTGTTATTTTAAATAATCTCGAAAGTAAAAACGGACCAAAATTTGCGATTGAAGGAATTTAAAATACTCCCGAAGCCGCAGGTTTATGTTAACATACCTATTTATTAATTCTGCACGAAGACTAACTGAAATAGATAATTCGCACTAGGCGACGATTACGAGAAAAAACCGTGCATTTGTTTTTCCGCAATCGATAAACCGCTTTTGGGTTCGGAAACGTTCGTTGCCTGGTGTAGTCGGTCCATAAAGAGCTCTCTCTCTCTCTCTCTCACGGCGTTCATTCTCGAATCCTTTGGGGTTCTAAAGTGAATCCGCGTAAACCCTCTTAGCGACATTTAGTTTCCCTTCGCTTTAATCTCTTTTTTGCTGGTTTTTCCTTTTTATTTCGTTTATGAACTCGCTCCCTGTCCCGCATCTTAAGATGACGGAGGGGGGTTTGGGCTCGCCTGCCGACCCAGGGGGAAATGTTTTTCATCCAGACGATTGCGAAATGTCTGTACTCGAAGAACAACAATGCGCAGAAGACTTATTGAACGAATCGCGTTCATCAAACACACGCAAGAGGCCTGCCGAAGTAGCAGCTCTAGGAAATCCGCGGTTAGCCGAAAACGGAAATAAGACGCAGAACGTTGAGAAGCACGGAATCCCCACGCCTTCTCCTAATCCTAACCAAACGTCCGGGACAACCCCCGTTGTCGGGACTTCCCTCGAGTCGAGGATCTCAGCGAAGATTTTAGCGAATCGCTACTCGAATAGAGTGGGCGGTCCATTCATGATTTTGATCCAACCTTATTCCTGGGATAACAAGACGCCCGCTTTGAATCCGACGCAAGTAGGCAGGATACTTCTTTCTAAATTCCGTCAAGACGAAGTATTAGACATTTTCAAATCAGGTAAGCACCAGATGACAGTTGTACTATCGTCCGCAGCAGTGGCAAACTCCGCGCTGTACCTTCTCGATTTGAAGGCAAAACGCCTCCAAGCATTTATCCCCAACGTTTTTATTTCATGCGAGGGACGTATCGGTGGCGTCCCGATAGACGTCACTGATGATGAGTTGATCGATAAGCTGTTGTTACAGCCCGACGGGGTAAATCGGACGTTATTATTATTTTCCGGACATTGAACGTTGATTCGTTGCCGCTTAACGAATAGAAATTCGACTCTGAGCCCGGGAGATGTGTAGAATAATTTGAATTCGTGATTCGTATTTAACATCGTCTTCCCGCGTCAACACAGTGAAATTTATTATCAACTTCAGAAACACAAAACCGTAATTAATCTTTTAAAACAAAACACTAGTTGCTAACACCAAATATTACATTTAAACATTCAACAGAGTGTACAAAATTGCTCTTAGATACTATGGCGTATATTATATTTCGTGCTCGATGTTCGCGGTACAAAGTTTGTCAATCGACTGCTCGCCTTTTTCGACGTGACTCCCGCGTCCGATCGTCTATTCCAAAACATACAAGTTTCTATGCGGGACTGGTTGGGGATAAAAGACTAAAACCACGAATGTTGATTGGTAGAGCGGGGTGCCCTCCGTCTACTTTCTTTCTTACAGTTAAGACAGCCGGGACCCAACGGTCATCTCGTTAAGGGTTTCTCTTTTTTTTTTTGACTACAACATTTGTCGACCGGCTGCGAATGCACATGGCCACTTCAACTCTGTATAGGAAACTAAAGAATGTATAGATTTTTACTACATCTCTTCAGAACTCGAGAAAATGAATACAAAAGGACTCTTCTCTTCTGGAAATAAGAGACGTTAATCTTTTGCAACGCTAGAGAGTCACGTACGCTTTTACAAGCATCACTGAAATGTTTTTAAAATAAACCAACTCGGTAATATGTCATCGTTAAGCGATATAGAAAATGAGCACAGATATGTGTGTATATAGTATGTCGTTGATCAAAATGGCAAAAATGGTATTTAAAATATCGCGCCATAAGTGGAGGTTTCGTGCGAGCTCGCCGCTCGTCACATGCCTAAAGAAAGACCTCTCGTTTACCGAGGTTGTCTCGATCTACCACCGAGAAAACAAACTCTAAAACCCTTGCCGTTTCGATTCCCTTGTCAAGCGGCCCACTCACAATAGTGGCGATTTACCGATGCCCCTCTGCCGCTACTCGAGTGACGGAGTGGCAACAATTTTTCAATTCTATTCCTCGGAATGAGTCGGTTATTATTAGTGGCGATTTTAATAGTCACCATTTATCTTGGGGTTGCTCAACAAACTGCCACTTCATGATACTTTAGTTAATCAAGACTTCGTGTGCTTAAATGATGGCTCCGCCACCTTACTTACCGCCGATACCAACAAGAACACAGCTATCGAACTCACCCCCTTATATCCTCGACTCTTTCCCCTCTCGCATCGTGGTCGGTAATGCCGGATGCTCTTGGAAGCGATCATTACCCGATCTCCATTGCTCCTGGCATTTCATTCCCCACGGTTTCGTCTATTTCGCACCGTTTCTCTCTGAAAAAAATCGATTGGTGTCTATTTAGATCTACACTAGATAGCATGGCCCCTTCTCTTTTAGACTCTTCGCCTCTAACTCAATATAATAATGTAGTCCAAGCAATATATGAATCCATCTCGACTGCTAATCCTAACATTTGTCCATCTCGCAAAAATCGTACCAAATCCCGACCTACTATTTGGTGGGACACAAAGTGTGACGAAGCAAATAAAGCTCGTAAAGAGGCGTGGGCGGTCTGGGGGTCGCCTTGGAAGCGGTGAAAATTTTACCAAAGCGAAAAGACATGACGCTCTGGCCAAGAAAACTTTTAGAAAGGCGAAACGAGAGTCATGGATTCAATTCACCGAATCCATTGATTTCCGAACAAGTATTAGCGCAGTTTGGAGTAAGGTGAAGCGTTTCAAGCACAGAAATACCTCCGACCCTGCTACTCACCCAAATGACACAGCCACAATAGAAAATATGAAAAACCAAATCAGCTCAATTTTTTCGCCGTCTATGATTTCTTCCCTAATTTCCCGTCATCTTTTCAAAATAATATATATCCAACTCGAATCTCCCTTCAACAGTGACGAACTGGAAACAGCCATTAAACGCGGCAAACGTAACTCAGCACCTGGTATGGATAGGATAGACTACCATATTATCTCGAATCTTCCTCTCTCCACTAAAATTATTCTGCTCGAAATTTTTAACGCCTTCCTGAAAGCCTTTTTTGAAAAAGGCTGAAGGCCTTTTTCCGGAGTCATGGTCGGAATTTCTTGTATTCTTCATCCCAAAATCCACTCCAAACTAATTCCGTCCTATCTCTCTAGCTTCATGCTTCCTTAAACTAATGGAGAGACTGATTCATACTCGAATGTCCCAATGGCTAGAATCAAATTCCACTCTTTCTCGATCACAATTTGGATTTCGTAAAAGTAGATCTTGCTGCGACAACCTTTCCATTCTTTCAACAGAAATTTACACCAGCTTTCTAAAGAGACAGTTCACCGCTTCTGTCTTTTTGGACGTTTGAACAGGGATATTGGTTCATGACTTACGTGACTTGGGATTTCCATGGTCGTATTGTAAATTTATTTATAACCTTAAATCTTCCAGATCGATTTTTTTCAAAATTGCGGGGGAAACGCTCGGTCCGTTTCAATCGCTTAAAGGCGTCCCACAAGGTTGCATTTTGAGCCCTCTCCTGTACATACTTTACATGAACCAATTGGAAAATGTCCTTAATGATAACTTCGCTTGCTTGCAATTCGCCGATGATATCGTCATCTATGCTAGCGACTCCAACATCGATGAATGCCTCATCCCACTCCAAGATAGCTTAACTAACATCTCAAAATATCTTAACGACAGAGGCTTAACGATTGAGCCCGCCAAGTCGAAATTAATAATCTTCTCTCGCAAGGACTTCACTCCCTCCGAATATTCCGTCCTTATAGATTCCTCCGTTGTCACTGCTTCTCAGGAGGCGAAATTTCTTGGCCAAACATTCGACTACCAACTTTCATGGAATACACATCTCAACTTCCTAATCTCAAAATGCAATAAAATTCTCAGTATCATTAAATGCGTACGCTTTACTTGGTGAGGCGCCGATCCTTCGTCTCTTATTACGATCTATAGAGCACTAATCCGAAGCACGACAGAATACGGTTCAATATCATTCGCGCTTTATGACCATGGGGCTTTTCGAAAACTGGAAGTCATTCAGCGTTAAGCGATTCGCTTGTCCTTGGGCCTTCGTAATTCTACCCCGAACAACGTGGTATTAGCCTAGGCCCGCGAACCAATTCTCTGCTTTCGACTTCAATTTTTTAGCGACAAATTTCTTTTAATAACATTCGCCACCACCTGTGGCACCCTCTTCTATCCTCTATACCTTCGCTACTCCGTTCTCCTTACGGGCATAAGGGTTCCCAATCTCTTTTTGATCTCCCCCTCGTCATATCGTATCGCAGATTCGCTCAGCACAAAAGCAAAATAGCCGCCTTCCCTTTTCCGCCGACATTTATTAGTTGCGCCTCTGAAATACCTTCATCGACAACAATAAATGTCTTCTCAGGTTTTACGCTACAGAATTCATTAAACCCCAATGCGGAATTTCTCGCCACTTTCGGCCAACATAATAACACTACGAGTTTCTTTTACACCGATGCTTCAAAAACCAACAACGACGAAAATTACGTGGGGGTACGTATTTTCTGCCCTTACTTGGCCATCTAATTAAAATATCGTATATCTTCTTTCTCCTCGATCTTCACAGCTGAAGCACTCGCCATCAAGCTCACTACAGACATTATTATCTCCGAAAAAATTTCTTCGTCATTCGTCTTCTCCGATTCGAGAAGCGCTCTTCAAGCGATCTCATCGCCTTTTGGCTCGGACTTGGCCCCTATAGTCGCAGACATCCGAAAAAAATTGTCCACCTTATGCGATCTAAACTTAAACATCCAGTTAGTTTGGATACCTGGACATGCAGGCATTGCTGGTAACGAAGCCGTTGATTCCCTTGCAAAATCCGCGATATCCGACGGCTCCGAATACGAAATCCTATTACCGGCCTCTGAATTCTTTCCCTCAGCTCGGAAAAAATCGCTAATATACAGTGACAGAGTACTCAGGACTGAAAGCTCTTATAAAGGGAGCCTATACTTCGACCTATTCTACGATGCCTCGCGTTCCCCTTGGTACTATAAACATAAACGTTTGAAGCGGGAAACACTAACAACATTATGCCGTATGCGTTCGAATCACTACAATCTGGCTGCTAGCCTTTTTAGAAAAAAAAAACATGGTGCCCTCGCCGGCTTGCGTTTGCGGATTCGAATCGGAAGACCTAAATCACATTTTCTGGGCCTGCCCCCGCTTTGGTCATTCTCGTAACATACTTCTTCGCACTCTGATGAAAACCAGGTTTTTTCCTCCATATAACATCGAATCCCTAATCGCTAACCCCTCTCCCAAAATTGCATTAGCTATCCACAACTTTTTACACAGCAACAACCTTCGCCTTTGACCTACGCTTGTCTTCCGTCTGCTCTTCTCTCACACGCAACTGCTTCTTTTTTGTATAACCGCGCTTCCGCAATCAGTTAAACGTTTTCACGCATACTGCAGCGACATCTCCGCTCAGTCACCATCTACCTCAAGTTTACAAATGGCCATAAGGTTAAAGGGGTGGCTATCAGGTTGCCAAAACACGAGCGCCTCCTGTAACGAAATTGTCCTGAAGCAAGACTACCCTAGAGAATGCGCGCAATTTTCAAATGACCCAGTCCGATACAGCAAAGCTAAGAGGTCTGTCCGAAGCATAATACCTCATTTACACGTAGGCCTCCAATAGCTCGGGCTAACCACGTGCAAGTGCGCCCCGAGAGTCATAGAGGTATAATCCAATCGTACCCTGGTTCAAAAATATTTTATTACAAAAGGATCCACATGCACCGGCGTCCTCGGTATGTTTCGCCCCGGGCGGTGATATCACCTGGACCGCGAGAACCCGACCTATGGTGACTCAATTGTACGAATCATTTTTCATTAACGACTCGCACTTGAACGGTTACGATTAAACACGACTAAAGCCAGGTACACTGAATCCTCAGAGCCCGGCAGCTCTTGAACGTATTGGTCCTAACGGCGGAGATGACCATAAACAGAGATGGTTTCAGGGCAGCGTTTTATTTTCGCATAGTAATTACTTTTCCCGCGTCTCCAACTTATCACCGCCACGCTCCGGAAGACAGTCTGTTCTAATCCCGTGACGCTCTTGAGCGCAGTCATCCTGGGCCGACATGAACCTTGAACGCGCGGTTGGTTATCTTCTTCATCCGCGCGGTCATATAACTAACTTGCACGGGGCGCACTTGCACGTGGTTAGCCCGAGCTATTGGATGCCTAAGTGTAAGTGCGGTATTATGCTTCGGACAGACCTCTTAGCTTTGCTGTATCGAACTGGGTCATTTGAAAATTGCGCGCATTCTGTAGGGTAGTCTTGCTTCAGGACAATTTCTTTACAGGGGGCGCTCGTGTTTTGGCAATGTGACGAGCGGCGAGCTCGCACGAATCCCTAACTTATGGCGCGGTATTTGAAATAAGATTTTGTCGGTTTGATTGACGAATTATTACATACGAAAGCCTCTGTGCTCATTTGCAATCGCTGTGATGACGATATCCCATAATTTAGAGTTGTTTAAAAACATTCCAATAAGTGCTTGTAAAGCGTACGTGACTTTCGAGCGTTTCAAAAGATTAACGTTTTGTATTTTCTAAAGGGAAAGTCCTTTTTGTTCGCCTTCTCAAGCCCTAGGGGGGAATAATAAAAATGAATCTATTCACTCCAGTCTCTCACACAGAGCTGAAGTGGCCATGTGTACTTACAGCCGGTCGCCAAATGTTTACGTCTCACTCTAAAAGCTGAAGCGTTGGAAAACGCGAGAGTCAAGCTCTCCTATCAACGTAAGAAAACCCTTGACGCGGCGAGTTGACCGGTAGGTCTTTGCTGCAAGGGAAAAGTAAGCGGGCGGCACCCCGCTCGACCAATCAACGCTTGCGTTGCGAGTCTTTTAACCCCGATCAGTTCTTTCTAAAAACTTGTATATGTTCGAATAGAAAATCGAGACGCTCCGAAGTCGCATCGCAAAACGGGCAGTCTCTTGGTAAATTTCGTGTTTTTAACATCGATCTTCGTTTCTTTTTCCAAACAGATCAGTTGTTATAAGTCTAGTAGTAAACTGTGTTCAGTGTGTATAATAATCTCTTGTTTTGTATCAATAATAATTATAAGTGTGCCATGCTAATCAGTTTATTGGTTTCAAGTTTAAATAATAAACTCGTAATGATCTGATGTTGAACCACTACATTCAATTAAATATCGTGAGTTTTAAACCTTTCAATAAATTTCCCGGGCTCAGAGCCGAATTTCTATTCGCCAGGCAGCAGCGAATCAGCGTTCGTTGTCTGAATAATTATATTAATCCGCCGACCAACCCGGTCGGCTCGTAACAGCAACCTGATGATGATAGCTACCCGGTTAAAGCTGTTCCCACGCAGCACGCCAGAGGATTCCGCGATTGGATGCGTATGAGTGCAGACGCACGTCACCTCGTTGTTTCCTTTTGACTATTTCGTGCAAGATACATCTACAGCGGAGTGTCTCTCGTTTACTCAGTGCTTGCACTGTTCCTCAAGCGCCTGATATCCTTTTCTTTTACTTTTTTTCCGTGTTTTATCTAAAATTAAAAAAAAACCACAGTTCATAACCTAACTTTTCTTTTCTCGGCTCGTAACGAGCCATGAACTCGCCCAATGGGCACGATACCGGGGGCACGCCCCCAGATAAATCAGATTCACTCGACGCAATTGAAGATGACATCATTTCACAGGTGGACGATCTCAGAAGGGAAACCTTTCCTGACTCAAAAAAACGACCGCACGAGCGGACCGATTACTCGCCACCAGGAAAATCGCGAAATAAGCAGGGTCACACCGCGTCGACAGTGTTGCCGACTATCGAAGTGCCAGACATCCTCCCGGAGGAGCTTCTTACCAATCGTTATCCCGACCATAGCGTCGGACCGTTTATCGTTCTCGTTTGACGGAAAACAATCACCCGAGCCACTCCAAGGAGTAATGCAACGAGTATAGGCAGACTGCTTCTCAGTCTTTACAATAAATCGCAGGTTACGCGTGTATTCGATTCTGGCAAATGCCAACTGCTATGCTACTATGCTGCTATGCTACTGCTATTCTTTCCGACGTTACAACTGCCAACGAGATCCTAACTATTCCACTTCTCCAAGCCAAGGGCCTCGTAGCCTACATTCCGAAGCGCTTCCTTTGCAGCGAGGGATCCATCCGCGGTGTTCCGAAGGACATCTCGATGGAGGAACTCATCGAACAAGTCGACTCTCCGCATGCCTCCATTCTAGAGGCCCGACGTCAGAACCGCAAGGTTACAGTCGGTAAAGAATCCACACTCGTAGCCACCCAAACTGTCTATCTTAAATTTGAAGGCCGCCCAGACCGTCCAGACTTTGTCTCCCTGTATCAAGTTCGCTATGTCGTTGATCCCTGGTACGCCCCGGTAAAAATCTGCCTCCAATGCTTCATATTCAACCACGTCAGCTCGCAATGCAAATCCCATCCCAAATGCATCCGCTGCGGAAAAAAAAACACACTGCCAATGAGGTCTGTTCTCGCTTGAACTTGCCCCCAATTTGCGCAAACTGTAACGGTCCCCACCTACCTACCGAAAGATCCTGCCCAGCCTTTCTCCACGAGAAGGTGATTAGGGCTACCGCGGCAGAGAGAAACATCTCTCCCCTCGAAGCAAGACTGCTTCTAACGAATTCGTCTCCAAACCTCGCCCATGCCACCATCACCCCTACTCAGGATCATTTCCCTTCGCTTCCTCGAGTCAACGCCACCGAACTCTCGGTCCAACAGCCTCCACCCCCGGCTTTCGTCCTACAATACAGCCAGATCGCCTCGGCGCGTCCAGCAACCTCAACACCGCCTCCATAAACTATCGCAACGCTTCCATCCACTTCCGGGGCAATGCCGACGCAGCGCTTGCCTCGCACTCCTCGCAAGAACTTTAATACTCCAAATTCGCTTCTCGAAACCCGCGTCGCACATTCTAGGGCTCTTCTGGCCCCTTACGGGCACTACCCGTCCGCTTGCTACTCTTGTAATTGTGCCCCCCAGACCAACGTTCCTCCGACGCCCGCTCCCCCATATCCTTATCCTCGCCCCAACCCCAACACTCCTTCTAATCCCTCCGAAATTTTATTCACAATTATCCCGACGCTTCTTCAACTCATCATTCAGCAACTCATTCCCGCGCTCGCACCCTCAGGCGTGTCTGATAGACTGTCTCCGGCCATCGCTTCTCTGAACTCTCTTCTAGCTTCTATTTCATGTCAGACTCAAAATGGCCAATCGTAAACAACTCAGAATTTTTCAATGGAATTGCCGTAGCTTTAATAATAAACAAGGCTTGTTAACAAATATCGCTAGCGATTTTGACATCATAATTTTATGCGAAACGTGGTTCACTCCCTCGTCTATTCCCAAGTTGAATGGGTTTAATTTTATCGTTAAAAATAGGGTAAACTCGAGAGGAGGTGGCTTAGCCTTCTGTTTGAAAAAAGATATTCCTTTTACCGAAGTTAACACCATTTATCACCGTGAAAACGTTCTCGAGACTCTCGCTATCTCCATCTCAACTTCCTTTGGCTCTTTAGCCCTTGTGGGTCTGTACAAACCGCCGTCGGTTAACATTCGTGCCACGTAATGGCAACGTTTTTTTTATTCGCTTCCTGTTACTGACAATATCGTCATCGCAGGCGATTTTAATAGCCACCACTCGTCGTCGGGTTGTTCCGTCGATTGCCCTTCCGGTTTAGCTTTATCTGATTCCCTACTAGATAATGAATTAATATGCCTTAACGACGGTTCCGCTACTCACATCACCAATAATCTTAATAATAACTATAACTCAGCAATAGATTTGACGTTAATTTCTCCCCAACTTGCCCCGCTATGCACATGGGAGGTGCACTCTGACTCTCTCCTCAGTGATCATCTTCCAATCTCCATAGTTATAGGTATTTCATTCTCTACTTTAACTTATTCTTCGAGTCGCTTTCCACTCAGCAAAATTGACTGGCCAACCTTCAAATCATCCCTTAACTCCGCATCGTCCTCTCTCGTTGACCCCTCACCTATCACCCAATATGAGAATATCGTTCACGGTATCTACGCCGCTGTCTCAGCTTCGGTTCCGAATTTTTCAAATTCTGGTCCACGTTCAAATTTCAAATCAAAATCCGCCATCTCGTGGGACAAGGATTGTGATAAGGCCAATATCGCCCGACAACAAGCTTGGACAAACTTTCGTCGTTTGACCAATATAGAAAATCTGACAGAAGCAAAAAAACTAGATGCAATCGCGAAAAAAACGTTCAAAAAAGCAAAAAAAAAAATCATGGGTGAATTTTACAGAATCAATTAACTTCCGATCTTTTTCTAAATTGGTTTGGTCAAAAATAAAACAGTTCCGAAATAGAAACCTCCCCGATCCAGCCTCTCTTCCTAACAACGCAGATTCAATCGAAAACATGTCCAACCTTATCCCTTCCATTTGTCCTCCTTCTTGCTTCTTTCCTAACTTTCCATCATTCTTCTTCGCCAATCCCCAACTCGACACTCCTTTTTCTATGGATGAACTTCAAGCGGCTATCCACAACTGCAAACGCAACTCCGCCCCGGGACTCGATAAAATCGACGCTACAATTATTTTTCAAACTCCCGATACTATCCGCAAGCTTATCCTTGACACATTTAACAAACTTTTAAAAACAGGACTCTTTCCAAATTCTTGGATCCACACCAGGGAAATTTCGTCCTATCTCGTTGGCATTTTGTTTTTTGAAACTCATGGAAAGACTTATCCACGCTAGGCTGACTCAGTGGCTAGAAAGTAAACTACTCCTCTCATCATCTCAATTTGGATTTCGCAAGTCCAGATCATGCTTAAATAATCTTTCTATTCTCACCACCGATATTTACACGGGCTTCAGCAAGAATCAATTCACCGCTTCGATCTTCCTTGATATCGCTGGCGCCTTCGATAACGTTGACCCCGGTATCCTGGTTCACTATTTGAGAGACATCGGTCTTCCCTGGTCCTTTTGTAAATTTATCTATAACCTTACCTCATCCCGCTCCATTTATTTCAAAATTGCTGGTCAAAATCACGGTCCCTTCCACTCGTATAAAGGCGTTCCGCAGGGATGCATCCTCAGTCCAATTCTATACATTCTTTATACAAACCGCTTAGAGAAAAAACTTCATCCCCTCAGTTCTTGCCTTCAATTTGCCGATGATGTAGTTATTTACTCGTCATCCAATATCTTAGAAAATTGCATCTCATCAATTCAAAACAGTGTGGATAATGTCTCTCGTTACTTGTTCTCACTCGGACTCTCCATTGAGCCGTCTCAGTCAAAACTAATCGTTTTTTCGCGAAAAAATATTGATCCTCTTACGCCATACGTCACAATTGACTCCACTCGCGTTTCCGGTTGCCCTGAGGCTCGCTTTTTGGGCGTTTGTTTAGATTTTCGTCTCACATGGTTTCCCCACCTTCAAAATTTGATTTCCAAATGCAAAAAAACTGTAAATGTTATAAAATGTCTCCGCTCCACCTGGTGGGGCGCCGACTCATCCTCTTTACTCATAGTTTATAGATCTCTCATTCGGAGTCTCATAGAATACGGTTCTTTAATCATTCCATTAAAGAATCATTCCCTCATAGAAAGAATCGAAATTATTCAACGAAAAGCCTTGCGGCTATGCCTCGGGTTACGCAATTCAATTTAAAAATTCATTCAGACAAATTCATTTTAAAAACGCTCGCGGCCTCTTGGCACCCTCTTCTCACAACTATTCCGTCTGTAATCGATTCTCTTAACTCACGAGTAACCTATTCGTTTTTGCTTAAACTCCCCCTTGTAAAAGCTTTCAAGAAAATGCAGAACTTTAAAAAATTTATCGATCCCCTCCCTTTCCCCGTATTTTATAATATAGCTCCTTCGGATCCTTCTTTTCCCTCGTCGTCGATCGATGTCGACTCCGGTTCGTCCATCCAATGCTCATTAAATCCCAACGCAGCATTTCTCTCCACGTATAGACAAAAGCTCGAAACCTCAGTCGTCTTCTACACTGATGGTTCCAAGACAGAAGAAGGCAATTACGTCGGCTTGGCCATTTATAGCCCCACCTTAAACCTCTCTCTCAGATACCGTATTTCCTGTCACGCATCGATTTTTTCAGCTGAAGCTTTAGCCATTTTTCAGACCATCAAAATCATACTCGATAACAACTCGCTTAGCACTCTTCTAGCACTTCTCTCGCCCAGCCCTCCAATCATCATAGCAATTCGCCAAGCTCTTACTACTTCCTTTGATCGCAATCTCAACATCAATTTAGCCTGGATTCCAGCCCACTCTGGAATTACAGGGAACGAAAAAGCCAATACACTCGCTAAATCAGCCATAGGGGAAGGTGGACTTGTCCAAGTCTCTCTTCCTCCTTCCGCGTTTACCCCTATCTTTCGGAAGAAATGTCGCATATCTACAGATCGCGTCTTAGCACGCGAAGGAAAAATTAAAGGGAAAATTTATTTTGAGCAATTTTTTATACCCACCCCCAAACCCTGGTTCTTTAACATAAATCGTTTTAATAGAAAAGCTATCGTTACATTTTATCGCATGCGTTCCAACCATTACAACCTGGCGGCTAGTCTTCATAGGAAAAATATCGTTAGATCATCGGTCTGCCCGTGCGGTTACGAGTTAGAGGATCTTAACCACATATTCCCGCGGCTTGCCCGCGTTTCGAGGCCCAACGCTCGCATCTAGTTTGTTCCTTCGTTTTACAAAAACATCTTCCTCCTTATAACATTGAATCCTTCCTTGCCAAACCCGTATCTCGTGTCATATCCTCATTTATGTGCTTTATCGACTCCTGCAAATTATCTTTTAAACAAAAAAAAACAAAAAAACGTTGCCGCCTCATTTTATATTAACTTTCATCCTTCTGCAATTCTGCCGCTACGTTTGCGCGCCGACGCAGAAATCTACTCGCCCAGTCTACTCTACACATGGCCGTATGGAATGTTCCTAGCAGACGTCCGGAGCCAGGCCCGATCAATTGAAGAAGACGAAGACGAAGAAGAGGAAGAAGAAGAAGAAGAAGAAGATAAACCGCTTCGCGCGCGCTTTTTTAAATAACCTCGAAACTAAAAATGGAAGAAAATTTGCGATTGATGAAATAGTTAAAAATACCCCGAAATTCGTTTTTTTTAACATAAGTATTTATTTATTCATAGTATACATAGATTATGCAGCCGAGACGGAATCGTTGTCTTCGCAAAAACGATGTTTGGGAAGCGAATCGAGAATCGCCTGATCCTCGGGAAAAATAGCTTTTACCGATTTTTTCCAATATTCCGTAGAAGGAATTTTCTCGCTTTCCTTGTTGGTGTAGTGATGCAATCTGCATCTGACTTTCACCTGTTCCCTCTTGTTAATCGTAACAGTGATATAGAACTCTTTATTCTCCTTTTCAAAATCGGGTCCCGTAATTTCGCGTTCCGGCATCGTAATCGCATGATCCGGAACGTGAATATCGATTTTTCTAAAAGCCGCTCTTACATGAAACTTTTGCAAAGTCCAAGGATTATGCTGATTGACGATTACCCCAATTAGACACGACGCCAATGTTTCAACAGTTGCCGCTGCGTATCGTGAGCTATACTCGGGCGTTTCGCTGCTTGCTCTCTCAATGAGATCTTTGTATCTAACGAGATTATCGGGACTCGCATAGACCGCTAATCCCGGCAAAAGGAACTTATTGTACGCTTTCATCGGCATCACGCTTATTTTTTCGCCTTTTTCACCAACGCCAGCGACATATTCCGTCAGAATAATGTCGATGGGATTCCGTTTTTTAACCTCCGTATTTTCGACTAATTCATAAATGTAATGGCGCGGACGCAATTGGTGAGGTCCTTTACGCTTCTTGTAGAGTGGCGCCGGCGTTCTTCGTCGAAGAATGAAAGTGTTCTGGAAGCGAATGTTGCGAAATATTGAGTTTACACGACGATGGTAAATCGTAGATTCATAAACAGTGAAATCGTAAGAAATAACGAATTTGGAGGTTAGAGATTTCGGTCGTTTTTTTTTTAAATCGTCGATCTAAGAAAACATCGAACTTACGCGTGTATGCTGAGCCAATAGTTCGCTGGTGGTGGCGAACATTGGTTTAATTCCGCGTCGCAGAACACCCGTTAAAATACTCGCGCAATTCATGTTTATTTCTTGAAATTTTTCCGACACCGGTTCAGGTTAAAATTTCATCGCGAACCACAGAGAGTTTTGTTCGAGAAATGGCTTAGGGTGCCATCAAATAAACTTTATCGACGAGACTTTTTTGAGTGCCGTCGTCGTGCGGAGTCGGGAGAATATCCACTCAGCGCTACTAAAGACGAACTCTTGCGCTATATATCGATACACACCGGAACGCACCCACAACATTCGCGCAATTTCGTGCAACACTCGAAAATAAGAAAAAATTAACAGCCGCGCGATACATTTTTTTTTCACAAACGAATATATTCCTTACCTAGAAGCGAAGCGAAGATGACTTCGTTGATAAAACAAGGTGACAGAGTGTCGATAATCGTTAATCCGAGTGTCAAAGAGACTGACATCAAAGATTTCATCGAGGAGGTTAACCGGATAACGGAAATCCCTGCCAACACCACAGTCGTACAGTCATCCGATTTTAAAAAAGGTAATAAATATTTTCGTCGATTTATTCGCATTAATTGACGTATCTTGGTTCGCGCGCTTCTTCACTGTATAAATCTTTATATATCAGCTGCCTATCCATCGTCATCCATCGATCGAGTTCTGTCCTTTGTCTCTGACGATGAGCTGACAGCGGAGATACTGAGAGTTTTGAAACCCGGAGGGTCGCTTGTACTCCACGAAGCCATTCATCTGGCAAAGAAAGATGACGCCGCCATTGAGTTTGCCAGTCGCATTTCCAAATTAAGACTCGGCGGTTTCAGTCTTAAGGCGACGACTTCCAAAGTTATGCCGTATTATATGAAATCGGAAGGACTTCTGTTACAGACTCATGACGGCGTTTTCGAAATTGTAGCCGAGAAACCGACATTCGAAGTTTGTGTGCTTTTTTTAATGGAGCAAAAAAATTATAGTTCATTAATAATCAGTAATTAATTAACTGCTTCATCAATTTATTATTATTATTATTATCATAAATAATAATAACAATATTGTTATCATAATAATATTAATATCATTATTATTAAAAATGTTATCATAAACGAATTTTTATTTTTTTAATTCCGTAATTCATCATGATAGTTGGAAATTTCGGAGTTTTTATGTTTTTTTAGGTCGGTTCGTCGGTTGCGCTTAATTTCGCAAAAGCCGCAAAGCCCACTAATGTGTGGAAAATAGACGATGCGGTAGACGACGATTTGATAGACGAGGATAATCTTCTGGATGACGAGGACGTATTGAAACCCGAGAGCGCGTCGCTCAGAGGTAATTCGATAACGTTTCCGACGAATTATGATTCTAGTTCTCGTGTTTACAGCAATCAAATGTTCTCATTGCAGTTTGCGGAACGACGGGAAAGCGCAAAGCGTGCAAAGATTGTTCGTGCGGATTGGCCGAGGAATTGGATGCCGAAGCGAAGCCGAAGCCAAAAACTGTGAATTCCTCGTGCGGAAGTGTACGTTACAGAGAAATTTGATATTTTATATTAAACGAAACTAAATCACCTTATCGCCGCGTCTTGACGCGACATTATTTGATATACGACGTTATCTTAAGATGAATTATCATATGCGACGCCGGATACGTTAATTAAAATCGTCTGATATTTCAGTGTTATCTCGGAGATGCTTTTCGCTGCGCAAGCTGTCCGTATCTCGGAATGCCGGCTTTCAAACCCGGAGAAAAAGTTGTACTTCCCGAAGGGCAATTGGCAGCGGAAAACTAATCGACTGATCGGATCAACGCCCCGTCTCGGTTTATACTTCGTTTTAATTCCTACGCAATTCTCGTTGCTTATATTTCGGAGATTTCTTTTACTTATGAAAATCTGGCAATTTCATTTCGAACGGTAAAATCTAAGTATCGATAAGATAAACACATATAGTCCCATTTTTATTCGTTATTCATACACAGCGCGTATACCGTTATTCATGATTTTCGTTTTTTTTTTTTTTCGATAATCAATGAATCGTCGATGAAATAGTATTTTTTAAAGATAGGAAATGGTTATGTAACTGCTACTAGTTCGCAGTTCGATCTTTACCCCCGAGAGTTCGAAGTACTTGTATGGCAAAACAATAAAACGGAATTTTCTATTTGGGAAGCACAGCGTTTTGTTTTGTTTTTTTTTTTTTTTCATTTTTATTATTCTTCATTTTTTTTGGCTTTCACTTTGCTATAGTCGTAGTTAACCACTTGGATTACGCATTTAGTGTACATACGCCGTTATAAGTAATGTATAAGTATCAGACATTTTTTTTTTTTTCTTTTTCTTTTTCCTTCGTTCGAAGACTACAATGTCGGCACATCCGAAATGCACTTTTTTTCGCTCGGGAAATATCGAGTTCAATACTTTTCACGGATATGCCGATTGAGTTATAATTTCTTCAGGGAATATACCCCTTTCACCATAAATCCACTATCTCGTCTCTGCGGATGAGTGTGCGGGAGAAGGGTATTTTCCGTAATTTAATAATAATTTATCGATATTACAACACGTATCGTCTAATTAGCGAAAAACTTTGTACAATATAAGAAATTAATAATCGTACCATTTTTCCGCGTTGCAAAAAGCGCTTCACATTCTTATTCTACGTTTGGTACGTTACTTTGTTTCATTTCTTTTTTTTTTAATTACCATAAAAAGCCAATAAATGTGTCTTTGCGAATTTTCACGTTTCGACAGACGCGCGACGATATCGTTAAAAAACAAACACAAAAATAACATCGCCGATGCGAAACGATAACACAAATTGCACAATTTTTTAGAATCCCAATGAACATTTATGCACAAAGGCAGTCGTTGGTAGTTTTTTATGTTTCTACAGATACCAATAATTTTGTTAAAAAAACAAAAAAACAAAAAATTAAATTTTGCAGACGACACGCGGAGGTTTTTGAATTTTTGTGAAAAAGTGCAGTCTACGAAGGTCAGTCGGCGTTTTCCCTAAAAATCTCAATAGCGAGAAGGAATAACGAGTTGTCTCGCGTTTCTTAGGCC
This sequence comes from Buathra laborator, assembly GCA_934046635.1. NCBI lineage: Eukaryota > Metazoa > Arthropoda > Insecta > Hymenoptera > Ichneumonidae > Buathra > Buathra laborator. Next base: position 3,365,268 of record OW203893.1, on the reverse strand, counting down.
TGAGATTAGCGACGTTTTCATTTTTTTTCCTTCTTTAAGTTCTTCGGGCGGACAATTACGTCTTAATATATTATTACAAACTGCTTTGGTGCTTATGAACGTATTTTCCCCGACTCTCCCTTCTTTTTTCTTTCTCACATTTCTCACTAACAGTTATTCTATGTTTTTTTGTTTTCTTAGAATTTATAAAATATAAAACAGCTATGTAGTTTCATTTTCGTTCTCCAGCTGTGATAATTGAATTATAATTTGCGGAACTTATTACCATATGACGATCTTAGATACTATTGTAGAAATAAAAAGCTATATGTCTTCATAGTTATATCTATATACAGGAATATATAACGCGTTACACGTGGAAACAAAATGAAACTTTCGGCTCAGAGATTCGAGATAAAAGTCATCGTAATCTCTCGGATGATTTTTTTTTTTTTTTTTTCATACGGAATTTAATTCACCTCCCGGTGTCTATACGAATTATTAACGCATTAACGGCAATGAAAGCGCTTTGTTGATTGTGCAAATGGTAACAATAGTAATCTGTTTTGCATGAATGCGTCATGAAAATTTTGAATACGTTTCCAGAAGATACGCTATGAAAATCAATGCATCGGTTGCGTATGGAATTGCCGCATTTATCGCATCATCGACGAGCATTGGATTGGACAACGTAATCGTAATTTACTTATCGATTCGATGGTATCACGTGACTCATGTTATGTTAAATCGGCGAGGAATTTTATTGGCAGTACGTTGGAGTAATTTTTTCCGCAATTATTTCATTTTTTTTTTTTCATTCGCTTTAAGTTTTATTCCCCGTCGGCTCGCGCGCAAAAAGCCGATATGTATGATACGTTTTTGTGATTTTTTTTGTTATATTAAATAATAACGTGAATTTTTATGATGCAATGAAAAACATAACGGATCGATAGTCAATGATTTAATGGTTTCGATATTGCAGTTTTGCTATTAAACACTTTTTTACTCTCTGATGTTATCGCGCAATCATTGCGAGATAGCTGCATCGCGATAAGATATATATATGATATAAAAAAAAAGTATATATTTAAACGTAAAGTGACCGGAAACGTATCCGAACTGTACAGCTGCCTTTCGCACAGTTTAATAGATACTATTTATCGTTTCTCTTCCTTTTTCATCCGTATATATTCTTTGGTCTCGAAAAAAAAAAAAATATATATGTATAAATATATATGTGAAGCACCCGAATTGTGAACTTCGAATAAAACCGATAGACTACGATGATACGAACGTTGAACGTAAAATCACGCGACTTAAGTTGGAATTGCGTGTGCGATATCCATAAGTAGAGAGCTATCGCACTCTGACGCGGCAAATAAACGTCGCGCTCACGAGTAAAAAAAAAAAAAAAGAACCGAAGTACATGACGCTGAAAAAAATCGTAAAGCACAGCCCCAGGAGTGCGACGGAAGATGGGACGTACCGCAGAGCGGTTTGCAACAATATTCGCGTTACGAAATTTACATTAACACGTGAAACAGCGAGCTGCGATTTTTCTACCCCGAATCTTTCATGGATTTCAGAGTAAAACAAAGAGAAAAAAGAGAAAAAAAACATGCAACCCCCTCGTCGTTTTTCCGGAGCTAAGGTCGGCGTTCGCGTTACGAAGTTTACAATAACACGGGAAGCAGCGAGCTGCGATTTTTTTTATCGTGAATCCTTCATGGATTTTAGCGTAAAAAAAAAAAAAAACGCGACCCCCGTTTCTCGTCGGGCTTCGCGTAACTCTTCTCGATGGCATATTAACGACCAAACTTAACAATAATACTACATAGTTTCCGTTGTTCCTTCGATATACGCGTTAACGCGCATAAATCGAGTCACAAGAACATCCGCTTCGATAAACCAGAGAAATTAAGTCTCGACGATGTTCGTCATTTTCTTCGACGAATGTAAGGCTTATGCTAGCAACTGTTACCGTCCATATTATCGAGCAATGAATTTTTTTCGTCTTTCTTGTGATTGTTGGATTCGGAACTTCGGAGTTTCGGCTCGAAACACGGCTGCAATAATAAAGTCGAAGATTCATTATAACATGCAAATTACGAATGTTATGCGGTAAACTATCGTAATTTATATTATTTATAAACGTCATTAATTATTATTAATAATAATTATTTATTTATTTTTATTATTTGTATTATTTTTTAAAGACGCGTAAATTCGAAACCAAAAGTTTAATGTAATCAAAATTTCACTACTTCGCGATACAGTAAAAATGTAAAAAAAATCAAACGTATTAAAGATATCAAGAATATTGATTTTGCATAATAATAATGTCAACAAGTTATTATTCCCTGTAATTAACGCGTGTGAGTAAATAAATAAATTGTTCAAGAAATAGCAATTGAAAGTTCTTTTTCCTCATTAGAAATGAATTTGTTGATGTTTCCGAAACCATATAAATTTTTTCAAAATTTTCTTACATTTCGGAAATTTTTTTTTCGATATTTTGAAAAATGAATATAAAGCCATGAATTTTGGATATGTTTTCGCAGCAACATTCGACAGGATATTCGCGAGGTTTCGGAGCGATTGTACTAAAACTTACGTAACAATAGCGTTAAAAAAATTTCAAAAATGACATTTTAAAAAATGTACGATTATTTGAAAAAAAATTCATACGATTTCTGAAAAATCAAAAGATTCATATGAAATAAAGACAAAAAGTTTCAATGGCTATTTTTCTAAATGATTAATTAATTAATTAATTTTTTAATATCATTTTCGAATTGTTATGCAAAATCAAAGTTCCCGATGTCTTCAGTACGATTGATTTTTTTCAGATTTTTATACTATTGGTAAGTGTTCGAAAATGTAATTTTTCGTTGGGAAGGTACGTGTAAAACATACTAAATAACTTACCGTTTCGCAGATATTCATGTTGCAACAATTTTCTATCATAATTTCGCATTGGTCGCTCGGTAATTGCGGTCTCGCGGTTAGCGGTGTTATACCAGTTTTGCTTACAACAAAACGCTTCCTGATACGGGGTCGACGCCGCAGTTTGTTAACGTAGTAACTCAGCACAACCACCAATATCGTGAGTACACCGAGAAGGGTTGATAATGCGATTATCATCGTTCTGCACCATTCTTCCTCTGCGAAAACGCTAATTTCTCCCAAAGTTTCATTCCTCGATGTGCATCTGTGCGTGTTTTTAGTAAAAAAAAAAAAGAAAAAAAAAAGCCTCGATTATCAATATTCATTCGAATGACGACGATTATTATGTATTCAGTTTGACGCCGCAATTTTCGCGATAGAAAACAATAACAACGCACCTGCAAGAGTCCGTATCGATGGTAGTTAATGACGAACGATCGCCCAAACAGAATAACGAACAAATTTCACTAACATCGTGCGAATCCTCGCAACGAGGGCCTCGTGAATATTTACACGTGCAGAATGGTTCGCTATTTTTAATAGAGCAATGACCGTCGTTTAGGCAATAACCGTCGCAAATGTTTTGCTCGCATCGAGGGCCTTGAAACGATGGAGCGCATTTGCAGCGGGGCTGACCATTGGCGGTGACGAAACATTCACCGTGGAGGCAATAGTTGTGGCACATCGATTTCTCGCAGAATGAACCGTCGAATCTGCGAATAAATTTTAATTTAACTTTGTTTTAAAAATAATTACGTTGAGAAATAAGAAAAATACGAAACGAAAGCGAAAAATGTAATTACCCGGGTTTGCAGCGACAGACGGCGATAGTTTCGTCGTGATGACCACCGTTCAGACAACCGATCGAAGTCTCAACGGTAGAATCGGCGACTTCCGTACTGGTCGCAAGATTGTCGTCCTCCTCGATCGGTTCCGAAGCGCGCGTTGCATAGTTCATACGATCGGCATTTCGCATCAACGCGCAATCGATATCGTCGGAATTGTCGCGAGTTACAATGCTCTTGGGATCGGAATCTCTGTTGGAATCGCGAAAAGAAACCCACATTTCGTGCGCCTCGCCGGGTTTAGGATCCTTTTTTATGCTAAATATCGCGCTGCGCGTCCAGTCCGTCCAGTAGATGGATTTACGATCGATCGCTATGTTGTACGGCTGTTGATTCCTCCCGTGTACCAACAATTCACGATTTGTACCGTCCAAATTGCTTCTTTCGACTTTGAAATATACGCCTTCCTCGTCGTCTATCCAATACAATTTTGCCGTAAAATGATCGACCGTTACCCCCACCGGTTCGTACAAATTTTTACTCATCACAGTCACGTGATCGCTGCCGTCCAATTTACAACTTTGTATACTTGGATCGGAGTTGTTGCTATTCGCCCAATATAATCGTCTGAAATACGCGTATTAATCGTCGCGTTTGTCAATAATTCAATTATCTATCGTATTAAACTCATTATAATACTTTTTTCATTTATTTATATACATAGATGCATATGGTTTCCGGATGAACGTAACGAAAGCGGACTTTACCTGTTGCACGCGTCCAGCGAGATGCCGCGCGGCGACTTATCAGGTAATTTGAGCAAAATTTCCGGTTCACCAAAAGATTTCTTCCAAGATACGTGCATTTTCATTATTGCATGTGCTTTTGCATCGGTCCAATATAAATTTTTCGTTTCTTTGTCGTAAACCAATCCGATAATATGCGTTGTATTTTTGCCTGAATATTTCGCAAAAACAAATTTAATCGTTAATATCGATGATTTGCAGGTTTTTCCTTTTTCGTTTCTAACGACAAATATACGATGAAAATTGTTCGACTTACTCTTGAGAATTTTTTGCGTATCGAAATATTTGGTCGATAGATTTTTCGAAAATATCGTTAAATTGGTATTTTTAGTATCACTTAGGAACATTGCATGAGTCGAATCGTCGTAAGCGATTCCCGATAACTCGACGGCGTCGGGTGTTTTCACACGACCGGTCATTGTTCCGTTACTTGCGAAAAAATGAACCTCTCGACCGATTGTCACTGCCAAATCTAAAAATCAATAATTAAAATATCGTTTTTTTTTTTTTTTTTTTAAAGTTTTATAAATAACGGCGCGTCTTGTTGTTTTTTTGCAAAATATCTGTGAATCCGACGATATTGTTATCTGGCTATTACGGCTCGAATCTTCGTCACAAAGTTTATACAAGTTGACCTGTTATCTAATATCGGAAACATAAATGTCACGCGTACTGCGCAACAAGGATTACGCGGACAAATTATTGCAAAGATTTTTTGTATTTTATTTAAACAAACTGCCAAGTTTGTGGTGTTTCGGATTTTTCAAGAAATCTCTCAATGAAATCTCCGAGTCACGACATTTAGACACGAATATATTTTTTATCTATCGTTCGATTAGACTCGAGTAAATTTCGTAATTATTGCTAAACGTTGCGATTCTCGGTATCGATATGTTATTAAATCGGTATCATGATACGAACGAGTGAACATTATTGACACCGATAGACGAGCAATGATTCGATTTTAAAATGAGCACAACAAGCGGAGGAGGAAGCGAAATATTCAAGTAAGTATCGACGATCCACACATCTTTATGACCCGAACTGGTCGCCTATTTTATGCAGATGAACTTCGAACACGGAAAACATCAACAAGGCAATCGGGAAATATTTTCGAACAAAAAAAACCAAAAAAACATCGATACGGATAAACCGATTATAATTATTTTTCATTACGGAATAAAAAAAACATCAAGTATCGCAATGGAATCTTCGAAATTTTCAATTAGTTAACTTGATTTGCCATTATCTGCTTCCCTTTGGTTATGAAAAAAAATTCATAAAAATAAATTTGTTCGCCGTTCAGTACTTTTCGACGGATAAGAATTATGTCATCGATTGAACAATTGAGATTGTATGAGCCTACGTGAGGGTTGAGACGTCCGTGAATTATCTTTCAATAATAAAATAAATGATAAATAATCGTACACAGTGTGACAAGATAATTTTAACGACATTTTTATTATTAATGAACAATCAGGAAGTATTTTTGCAATAATAATTTATAACGGATGAAAAACGCGAGAAAAATAGTATGTAAAATAGTTGAAAGCTCGTCGTCGGTGCATGTATGCGGGAGTTTCATTTGGCGGTCACCTCTGCGATAGGCTGACATTAGTTACGTAAAAAACATACGTTCGCAACGTTAATAAAAAGAATCTTTTAATTCAAATAATCGCGGATACATCGGATTATCAATTTTCCATTCATGATTAAGGGTTGTTATTTCAAACTATCATCGAAAGATAGTAAAAATCGCGTAGCGAGTGGCGTACGTGACAGGTAGTGCCGCGTGAATGGAAGACTAGTTCGCTCGTGCTACATATATCGATGTGCCCGTAACGTGGGTGCACCGGCCTATGTATATTTCGGAACTTACCCCATGTTCTGGCATCGGCGAGTAACACTAAAAACACCGAATAGATAATGAATGCCAGCGGCCGAGAATCACGCAAAGCCATGATGTTTATTCATTCAAAACAAAAAACAAAAAAAAACGTTTAGTTGAATCGTATGTTAGCCCACGAGTATCAGTGGAAAAAAATGTGCCACTGGTTCGCTGGAAAACCGGGAAAACAACGAGTCACGCCAACTTAGTCGAACGGCGGACGACCGCGAACTGAAACTGAACGTGCTTCGCCATCGTATCACTCGTTACATGCGCTCAAGTAATTTCTAAGCGGCGCTCGAAAGGAACGTCAGAGTGGGAGAGAGGGGGGGGGGGGATATATGGTGTCGCTAAATTATTGCTGATCTCGTAACACATCGCTGATGGAAAGCAAATTCATAGACTGTAATTCGAAGTCACGAGTAAGGGTATCTTATGACCCGAGAGAGAACGTATGACAAGTACGAAGCAAAAAAAAAATTATATTGCTTCCGTCTTTACGTTTAAAAATAGAATCATTGCCGCCGCCACCCATCGCCGGTGAGAAACGGCATTTTACACGCTTTCGCGAGAGCTTCTTCGATCCTCGCGTACTTTCGTGAAGATGCTAATGCGCAGGCTCGATAAGAGTAGAGAGAGATGATGATAAGGTGAGGCGATAGCCGTGCAAGAAAAAAATCTCCGCGACGTTGACCGACCTCCGCGGGTAAATGTCTCGCGAAATAGCAGAGTCGTGTCGCTTCGTTGACGTCGAATACGCGCTCTAATATCGACGATTATCGACGTTAGAGTAGTGAGAGCATTGAGAGTCGGTGTACCAAATACCACCATTGCAATTAGGCACAAGGCTACGCGAAGTACGAAAGTAAAAGGAAAAAAAAAAACAAAATAGAAAATCGCGTATCCCTCACAGACGAGAGGAGGTCGTCGCGGTTCCCAAGTGACAGGATAAACCTTACGATGCTTTCCGCATCTGGTAATACGTGCCGATCTTGTAAATAGATTAAAAAAAAGAAACATAATATGGATCAGACATCGCTCGGCGAACACGGCATTCAGGATACGAGAGAATTAAATGAATTTCTCGCTCAGTATCACACAATAAGCAACAAATTAAAAAAGTAAGCAACATAACCATAAATTATCAAGCGAAAAACAAAGCGGTATGTTAATTATTCCGATACAAACATAACAGACGTTTCCTGAGAAAACCCAATGTCACGGAAGCCGCCGAGCAATTCGGTAAATTTAATTAACATTCGTATTTTTTTTCGATCCGCTTAAAAAATAAATACACGCCGCCCCTCCACTTTTCGTTTTTTCGTCACAGCCTCTCTTGCCGTTCAGTGTGAACAGGACGAACTTTGGCAGTACGCGGGTCTCAGTTGGCTGGCGGTTGCGCGTTGCCACAGAACGCTGGGAAACACAGCATCCGAGATAAACGAATTATTGAAAGCGGGAAGACAATTTTTTATTGCAGAGGAGAAAAACATACGAATCGGATGTCCGTCGGTCGGTCAAGAAAATTTACAGGTAATTTTTTTTGTTTGTTTGTTTTTTTCGAATTTTTTTTACAGTTTATGACGCTGAAACGGAGAATTTGGGGTTTCGGTAGGCTGCGGTGAGCTGCTTTTGCCATTCCGTGTCTTCGAGTCAAAATGCGTCGGGTTTCGAAATGACCGCCGCAGGTTCGGTCATAGAACTGGCGCTGGCGATCGGTCCGACGCCGGCGGGCGCTCAGCAATTACGAAAATCCATCGGTATTCAACCGACTTGTTTAGCTATCGGCACTCTTGCGTCTTATTACATCGCTCAGGGCGACTATACAGCGGCGCTTAACGTTATCACGGAACTCGTTGATCTTATCGAAGCGAACGTTGGTTCCGCAGTGATGGGAAATTACGGAAAACTTCTGCATAAATGCGAAGTAAATCGTTTATTATTGCTGCTGATACTGCAGCCGACGCCTCAGAGATTATCGCCGGTACTCGCTGAGGTTCTCGAAAAATATGCGTGGGTCGAGGAAAGTTCGAGCGGCGGTACGTTGCGCGGCGCGAAAATGCCGATATTTCCGCACTTTAGACGATTTTTTTCGTTATTTTTTTGTTATTTTTTTTTTTATTGATTTTCGAGGTCAGGAAGTTTGTTTTAATTTCGCGTGGAGTAAAGTTGCATAGAGTTACGAATATTTGAGGCGAAATAATGGTAACGAACTTCTTTGACCTGATTTTTCGATGGAATTACAATATATAATGTTTGGTCGATTGGGAATTTGCAGGGGGCGGCATGTGCGAAGACGAGTTCCTGTTGCTACAGTCGCTGGTCCTCGCGTGTCAGTCACACGACTTTGAAGCACTTCTAGAATTAGAAGGTGAATTGTGGCCGTTTATCGACACCGAGCAGAAGGATTTGTTGCGCAAACTTGTCGAGACTCTGACGATGCAGTGATAGACAAAACAAAAAATATTTTCTTCGGAATAATTGACAATGTTTTTCGTAAAAACAGAACAAGAACGACAATATTTTCTTTTCGATTTCGTGAAAAATTCATTAGCATCTGTTGTGGTTTTTCCTTCTTTACGTTCCGTTGTTGAAGTTTTTTGTTGTTTTTTTTGCATAATTTAATAATGGACTTTGGTCACAGTACTGACAAACTGTTGGAAAATACTTTTAATATTATAAAGAAACTAATCGTGAGCGGCGTTGCCGTTTGTTGAGACACGATAACCGTTGGGATTCTTTGTTTGCCATCGCCAGAAATCTTCACCTGCAATAAATTCATAGCTTTTATTATTTTCTACAAACAATATCGTAATAACGATGTATTACACTTAAATTGCCAAACAAAAGTTTATTACGTCAAAATTTCACTACCTCGCGATACAGTAAAAATAAAAAAAAAATCAAATGTATTAAAGATATCAAGAACATTGATTTTGCGTAATAATAATGCCAAAAAGTTAATACGAAAAAAGTAACTAATCAATTGTTCAAAAAATTGCGAGTGAAAGTTCTTTTTTCTCATTTAAAATGAATTTCTTGATTTTTTATAAACCATATAAATTTTTTCAAAATTTTCTTACATTTCTGATATATTCTTTTCGAACATTCCACAGAACACTCGCGAAGTTTCGGGGCGACAGTAATAAAATTTATGTAACACAATTGCATTTTGAAAAATTTTCAAAAATGTACGAAAATTCGGAAAAATTTCATATGGTCTCTAAAAAATCAAAAGATTAATTTGAAATAGAAGAAAAACAAAAAAAATTACCGTCAATTTGTCGAATTATTAATTAATTAATTAATTTGTTAATAACATTTTCGCATTGTTATTATGGAAAATCAAAGTTCTCGATGTCTTCAGTACGGTTGATTTTTTTGAGATTTTTATACTATCGGTAAGTAAGTTTGAAATTCTCGCGACATCTGATTTTTCGTGTGAAGCATCTTTACGGAGGGGTGTATCGCGCTGTGTATTACCAAAGATCGAGATTCACGTGAAATTCAGAACGAATTTCTAATACTTGCCAATTTAATAAAAATCTGAAAAAAAAAATGAACGATACGGAAGGTGCTGAGAATTTTCATTTTCCATAATAATAATTCAAAAAATTATAAACAAAATTATTGTCGAACAAATTACCCGGTAACTTAACTTTTTATGTACCCGAAATTAATCTGCAAATTTTTTCGAAGACATGATTTTTTTCAAATTTTTCCTAATTTTCGAAAACTCGTGATTTTTCATCCATAGAAAAAAATCAACATTTATTTAATTTATTTTTTTCTCAAAAATTGGAAAATTGTGAAAAAATTGACAAGTATTAAAGAAAAATGTCGAATAAATTTCGGCCAAAGAAAAAGTTAGATTACCGAATAATTCGTTAAACAATGATTTTCTTTAATAACTTTTTGGAATTATTATTATGTGAAAATAAGTAATGTTAACGCCTTCTGTATATATGATTTTTTTCAGATTTTAATTTCATTAGAAATTTGTCGAAAATCTCTCTGAATTTCAGGTGAATCGCACTCTTTGGTAATACGCAACGATACATCCTCCTTAATGAAGAAATGAATAATTTTTGATAATTTCGATACTCACACATCTGTTCGAGGCTGTATTTGGCTGACCATCCGAGTTCCTTATTCGCCAATTGCGCGTTAGCGTACATCGATACAATGTCACCTTCCCGTCTGTCCTTTACGACGTAAGGCACACGGGTACCCGTGACTTTTTCGAATATCGCAACGAGCTGAAGGACGGATACCCCTTTTCCAGTTCCCAAATTATAAACTTTCAGTCTCGAGTGCCGTTTGCTCAGCGCGTCCAACGCGGCAACGTGTCCGCTCGCTAAGTCCATCACGTGGATGTAGTCGCGAATTCCTACATTAACAAAATTTCAACGTTTACTTCCGACGAGTCCTTCGGATTAAATTCGCGAGTTAAATATCTCTCGGTGGCCATTCGAATTTCAAGTACACATGCGTTCGAAATTTTTTGCGAGGTCATTGGAAATTGAAGAATTTATCGTTCCGATGACTCGACACTCTACCGATTCTTCTACGTCGTCTGCGTTTCTATTTAAATTATTATCAATTGTTCTCTGAAAGATTTGTAGTCGATAATTCATCGAAGATTTACCTGTTCCATCCTCTGTGGGATAATCGCCACCGAATATAACGAGTTCCGGTTTTCTTCTCATCGCGACTTGCGCGATGTAAGGCATTAGATTGGCATACGGTTTCGTCGGATCTTCGCCTATCAAACCGCTGGGATGAGCGCCGAGGGGATTGAAATATCTCAGCAAAATAATATTCCAATATTTTTCCGCTCGCGATATATCCTTAAGCATTTCTTCGATAAAATATTTCGTTCTTCCGTAAACATTAGTTATATTTCCAACCGGATGATCCTCGCTAATCGGAAGGTAATCGGGTTCTCCGTATACTGTACAGGAACTACTAAAGACGAATTGATAGCATTGCGCCTTTTTCATCACCTAAAAACCGCGAAAACACGAAAAAAGACAAAACAAAAACCATTGAACGTTTTAGAAATTTATCCGACGGATATGATTTTTATACCTCAAGTAAATTTATCGTTCCGATTATATTATTTCTGTAATAATGAAGAGGAATTTGCATCGACTCGCCGACCGCCTTAATCGCGGCGAAGTGGATAACGCAATCAATTTTGTGCTGAAAATAAAAGATCGTATTATCGATTGTTATCGTTATTTTTTCGCGCAAATATATATACATAATTTATAAAAATTTGTCACTCACTTTGTTGAATACCTCTTCGAGTTTTTCGCAATCGGTGAGATCGCAATTGTAAAATGGTATTTTCATTCCTGTGATTTGCTCGACCCTCGCGAGAGCCGCCGATTCGCCGGCGTCGCCGGACACGCTGTTGGCGAAGTTATCGATGGCAACGACATCGTAACCCGACTGAACAAGTTCGACGATGCAGTGGCTACCGATGTAACCCGCGCCTCCGGTCACGAAAACAGTTTTGAAGCTCGTAGTCATCGTTTTCGCCACGATAATCGTGTCGATAGCGTCTCGATTATTATTAGACGCTATAAAATTGAGAAAAAAGCGTTGTTAACCGGTAAAACAGTTGGAATTCGAAATCTCGCGATTGCGCAACGGCGTGGGGCACGTGGGAAACGAAAAAAAAAACAAAAAAAACACGAAGAAATGTCAAGGATTGCGTTCACTACGGTAAGAGATTTCATAATTCCAATACACGCAATTAAAGTATGTCTAACGGCGTCGAAATTAGAAGGTCGAAGATTGGTAACGAAAGAAATATTAATCGTTACCTTGCGGAGTCTCTCGTCTCACCGAGTCACTCGTAATAGAGACGAAAAGAATAATGCTTTGCCACACGGGAGCCACCGAAGCTAACGGTATCTCTTGGAATTCTCGACATTCCTTACCATTGAAATGCCTCTTCTCGATAGCGTTACACACGAAGTTGCAAAACTCCCGCGTTACTTGGCTTTTATCCTCGTTTCAACACTTCGCGCAAAATAACTACAATTTTCAACGCGGATATTTGAATAAAGTAAAATTTTCCGAGTTTTTCACTAATTTGATCAAAGATAACGAGGAGAACGAACAGTCAAAAAGAGTTTCGAGGCTAAAGTTTGGAGAGTTCAACGCGCCGAGAAACGATGAAAATTATGAGTCTCCCTAACGAGTGGCGCCCGAGTATATATCTATATACATCGAAGGGCCCGAAAGATCGAACGAAAAAAAAAAAGAAAAGGAATTAAGAATACTTCGAAAAACTGGCGTAACTTTGGAACGAACCTTTTGAGTTGCACGATCGACTTGTATGACAATTCTTGCGAATGACAAGTCGAAAGAATTCCGAAGTCGGTTGCCGGTTCGAGACGAAAGATTTATAAAAACTCGTTAAATGCGCGGCGGACGATCCGAGAGTCCCAGCGCCTCAGCAACGTCGCTCGCCGATGACTGCTCTCGCGTCTGAAAGTCTGGAATATCGTTCGAGTCTTCTCTCCGCCCTTCGGCTTCTTCCGCCGCTTCTTAGCTGATACTTTTCACTCACGCTATCTCGCGGAATCAAGACGATCGCGCGATCGCCCGTGTCGTTGATTCGTTGAGTCAAAAGGACGCGTGTACCATATCTGCGGTATTGTCGATACGCGCCGTTGTAACTTTCAACGAAACGATATCTTCCTGTACGCCACGTATACGTCACGCGTACGATATAAACGCGTAAGAGTATACGATTATCTTCGTTTCGATATAATAGAATTCGAGATTCCATTCGAGCGTTGATACCAACAATGATAAATAGATAATATGAAAATAATCATTTTAGACGTGTCTACCGTAAGATATCTTACGTTAGACTTTGTAATTATAATCGTTTTGCTTTGACGCAAAGTATCTTTTGTTGCCTCACTGAATTAACAATTAGTTGCGCAACTGGACTTCGAGACGCACGCAGGAAATAAGTAATAAATGACGTTAATTAATCCGTTCACAGAGGCATTATTATCCGATTGAATTCGAAAGGAATAAAAAAAAAAAAAAAACTTTATTTCTCTGATAGATCGATAAGACGAATGTTTAGGTTCTCACTGTTACCAACCGAAATTTTGCGCGGATCCGCAATATCAGTTGATAATTTTATTGATTATTTCGGCGATTATCGGACGTGATTAATTCATCGATACGCAACAATGATATTTTAGGATCTCAAATTTATATTTTTTTTATAGGTTCTATTCGTATGAAGAGATGAAAAAAGAGTGAAATATGAGCGTTTTATTGTCCACTGAGGACGGATGGATAATCTCGCATTTAGAGTATCTGAATGAAATTTACAAAAATGTTAAGAACGACGAACGAACTTGCAGTTTGGCATTTAGCAAGGAAGTGTTTGACATTAATTCGCAATTTCTGAGAAACAGTCAGTTCGCAAAATCAGATCAAAACGTAGGGAAGCGGGAAGGAAAATCGAGAAAGAGGAAACGACGATCCGATAAGCTTTCCGACGAAAATTTGCGACAGGTATAACGAAAAAAAATAATAAAAATAAATTTTTCATCGCTAAATCTTCCGATCGATATGCAATTTCAGATGAAACATGTGAAAGAATCACTGTTAAAAATCCAATTATGCGCAGTTGCAAAGCGCTTGTTTCAAGCCTCAAATATTTACGATAACAATGAAGCAGCGCGGAAGGCTTCGAATGATTTTTATTCCCGAAGCTCCGGGTACGAATCGCGGAATTTTCATGGCACCAATCAGTCCGAAACTTCAATTATCACGGAAATCGGTAACGATAAATATGTATTTCCGTATAAATGTACATTTTACTCATACGACGTGAGAGACATCGGACAAAAACTTGGAGATAATCAATTCGATTTTGTTCTGATGGATCCTCCGTGGTGGAATAAATTTGTTAGAAGAAAAAATGAAAGAGACGCACAAATCAGGTTGGTAATTGTATTTAGAGAATTTATTTCCAACAAAACGATCGTCGGAGTCTGTATTTTTTTTTTCGCGATTTGCTCGCAGTTACAAAATGATGTACAACGAAGAATTTACGAAAATACCGATCGATAAATTACTTACCATCGATGGTATAGTAGCCGTTTGGTGTACAAATGCTCCGAGTCATGTGCACAGTATCGTGAATGAAATGTTTGTGTCATGGGGTGTTGAATACATAGCGCGATGGTATTGGGTAAAAGTGAGTTTTAAACATGCGCGACACGTCATTCACATTAGACACGCATTTTTTCCTCATAGTAGTAGACGACACTGTTGTAGTCGCGGATTAATTAACATTGACCGTATAATTTTTTAGGTGACTCAATGTGGAAAACCCGTGTGCGATTTTAACGAAACATCGGGAAAGCAACCATATGAATCACTTATCTTTGGACGAAAATCATTAGAAAACGAATTAAAGATACCGGATAAAAAATTGATCGTTAGCGTACCGAGCGGCATACACTCTCATAAGCCACCGATCGCTGGTATAAATTTATTCCTTTTTTTTATTACATTTTCCCAATTTATCTTTTTATACATGAATAATTAAATTTCAGAAATAATAAAACCGTTCCTTCCCGAGAATCCCCGATGTCTCGAAATATTCGCGCGGTACCTGCTGCCAGACTGGACGAGTTGGGGGCTGGAGGTTCTCAAATTTCAACATTTGTCCCTTTACCACCAACGATAGATCGCTTCGATTGATATTTAAAATAACGACGTGTGTTGTATAAGCGAAAAAAAAGTAAATATTTTAATGAAAAAGAAATTGTATTAATTATTTTTTCGAGATTTTAGTCGGAGTTCGGTATGGGGAAAGCGTGTTTATTCTAAAAGCTACAGTTTATTGTCTCGAATATTCTATCGCTATAGTACGAGCATATGGTGTACCGTTGTTACACCTGTTTGCACGTTGCATCGGCCACTCGACGCGGAGTTCTATGTGACTCCGTGTAAAAGACCGTCGGGGACCAACAGGGGCGTGCGTCCTGGGGTTGAGTTGTGCGATCACCGTGACGGACGGTGGGGGGGGGGGTTACGCCGTAACGTTCGGAACACACAACAAATAACGAGTACCCAACGCTGAATAAAGGGTTACGACGCAAAAATTCCGAAAAAAAATGTTAATTCTCACACGAGAATCGGAAACGATTCATCGAGCGTCGGGATTCTTGAATTACAATGGCTAAATGAAACTAACCAAAAATCTCGAGTGTTTATCTATCGTACATTGGCCCCGCGACTGTTGAAAATTCAACGAAACTTGGTCGAGTAACGTGAAACAAAGTGTTTTATCGCCTTTAACGAATTTTGATATGTCGCAAGGTAATCAAGAATCGTTCGATCATCATCGATAACACTCTTCGTTATCGAGGATTTTCCGCTAAATCTGTGTGTTTTCCCGCAGAACCTGTCAACGAATGGAATCCCGAGACTAACAACGGAGGTCCTTACTATTGCAAGTAAATTACCGTCTTTTCGTCTGAAACTTTACTTTCGCATTTTTCCCCAAATAAAATTCGTAATATTTGTTAAAAAAAAACCTCAGAAGTACGTTACTTTCGATAACAGCTATTAAAGTTTATTCACAGAAGATCTGCGCCCCAATTTATTTTTCGTAAATCCAACCGTTCAATTGATGTTTTCGCAGTCAAGCAATGAAGCAATCGCCGTGGGAACATCCCGCTATGCGGGACATAATGCGCGCGATCGACGAATGCAATCCGATTCGCTACGCTTCTTACAGAACGGCGGCAAAAATGCATATATTGCATCGAGAATTATACAGTAAGCGTCAATCCATTTATCCAAATTTGATTTTTATTTTTTAAAATTTTTTTTCGTCTCGAAACAAACCTAAAAAAACGTAATTTTTTGTTTTTTTTTCCAGTGAAATACGTTGAATTGAAGCTGATAATAGGCGTTTTTGAACGCCATAGACTATCCGTAACGGAGAATTCCGTAACTCTTGACGAGACGGAGATTGAGGACGTAATATCGGATATTTACTTTGCGGCGCATAAAGAAGCAGACGTGGACTTTGACGTGGACCTTGCGACCAAATTAACGGTTCATTATCTGTTAAACACATTCGATAGGTGAGATTTCCATTATTCCGTTTATCGCAATATCCTTCGTAAAAAAAAATTTGCGTTTAATCATTTTAATTCCATTGTTTATTGTTTCAGCGATCGAAAAAGCAAAGTTTTGGTGTTTTCCGTTAAAGTTGCATTGACGCTGATGAGTTGCGGAAAGTTGCAAGAAAAATACGAGTATTTTTATCAATTATTAGCCGATCACAACGCGTGTTTGTCAAAAGCGGCGTTACACACGCTGCTGATGAATATTTGCAAAGTAACAGAGATGTTAGGGGAGAGTGTGGCGTACGGAAGTCATTTGGTACCGTCGAGTATCGATAGTTGTTTTGTAGAGGTAAAAATAAAAGTCTTATTACCCCGAAATTTCGGCGAAATAACGCGCGAAAAGTACGGATATTTATCGTGAAAG
The DNA here is from genome assembly GCA_934046635.1 of Buathra laborator. Taxonomy (NCBI): domain Eukaryota; kingdom Metazoa; phylum Arthropoda; class Insecta; order Hymenoptera; family Ichneumonidae; genus Buathra; species Buathra laborator. The sequence continues at coordinate 3,348,307 of OW203893.1, read as the reverse complement.
ATACGTTTTTCTTTTCAGTCGCAAGGATCTCTCGGCGTTAGCGAAGTCGAATTCGCAACGTGGATAATGCAAGATCCGCCGTTATTAACGTGGATATCGACTTTCAATCGAATGAAATCCGCGGAACACAGTAAGTTCGATAAAAACAACTCGAGCGTTACTCGCGTGTGTGTAAAATTCGTAAAGATATCAATTCGACGATATATCGATTTCAGCGATACACAATATAAAGTGTTCTTCGTGTAAAACAACACCGGTTCACGGACCGCGTTTCTCGTGTCTGAGATGCGCCCGATATCATCAATGTCAGGCGTGTTTTTTCCTTGGAAAAACATCGAATCGACACAAATTGAAACATCCCGTGAGAGAATATTGCGCGAAGGTGAGTTGGCAATTTTTGTTTTTTTTCGGAAGGCAGAAGAAGAAACGATATAAAATTATTAACTCGATGATATATCGGATTGCAGACATCGAGCAGAGAGGTGACGAAACTTATACTGGAATTGATACGCAACAAGTTGAGACTCTGTCCAACGCAAACGGTTGCGATGCATCTGGACGAACCACCGCCGGACGCTTTGTAGTACGTCATAGGATTGTACCGATCGTATATTAAAATTCTTGGAAACATCGATATTATTTTCTGAATAACGCGTACAATGTATCATTATAACAGCAGCGACGAGGCACAAGCATTGGATACTATGTCTCTCAGGAGTACAGTACGGAGAAAAGTACTGAGCGATCCGCAGAAGGAACTTCAGAGTATTATAAACCATTTGGAAGAGGAGAATCGTCAATTGCAGGTCGAGTTGCTCGAGATATGCGGAAGTCGAGCGGAGCGTTTGCAACGTCATCGTACGAGCGTCGAGTCACAGTTGCAGCGTCTTAAGATACTGAAGGTACACGCTCTATATAACGCGCTTCGACGCGCTCCGACGGAATGCACAATTTTTCTTTTCCCTCTATTAATAAATTACAGCTATTCCGATGCGATTTCTTTATTTACAGAAATATCTGTTTACGAAACCCGCGTGTCCGCCGCAAATGGCGAATCACGTGCAAAGCACACCGATGGTACACCCGGTAACGTCGAGATTTCCGCCAATGTTGGAATTTGAATTAAGTCCGATCGTTCGGCAGAATGGTATCGAACAACAGAAAGAAAAAATACGAAGAAGCAACGAAAATGCGAATTTAGAAAAATACCGGAGCGTTGAAAATGATCGTAGCGACGGTCAGTCGCATTCTTGCGGAACTTGCGTTAGTTCCGGAACAACAAGAACCGCGGATAATTCTCGTGTCGAGCTTAGCACGTGGATAGGAGGTTGGGCTTAACATTATTTTTCCATAATACCTTTTTTAATCCGGAAATACGAAAATTCGAGAATTTAATTTCATTCTTTTGGTTTTCGCAGGTGGTAACGGAACGAGCGGTAGCCACGTAGAGAGCGGTTTCTCGCAGTGGTTAAACTCGAACGGCGCTTCCGTAAAAGTTAAATACATGCCGAAACCTGCCGATCATGCGGAATCCCCCCCTCTCGCCGTATCGAATTCCCCGATCGGCATCCCTCGCGACAATACCCCGTCGTCTTTGCAACGTCCCGATAAACATTCGCAACACAGCAGCCTGCAGAATATTCAGGGCGATTTGAATGATATTCTCAATCGATTGCAGCATATGGTCGCCAATGATTGTTTGCTGGAAGGTAACTTAATAATTGCGATTCTACGATAATCCGTATCGTATCAATCGAAAGTCAGTTTATCTAAATCCGAAAAGTATAAGCTATTTAGAAAAAATTAATGAAATTATTGAAAAAAAAAAAAAAAAAAAAACAACTCGTTGATACGATGTAAATTAATGGAATATTCATCTATATTCTCGTATTTGTAACAGAATCGTTCAGCGCTGATGACAATTGCGAGCTAAAGAGGGCCGCTACGGAGATGGAGGATCTACTGACCGGATTAATAGAGGGTATGGAATCTCGTAAGGATAAACTTGCAACAGCTGTCTAAGCAACGATCAAAACATTGCGAATAATATAATAGATTTTTTTTACACAAAGATAAATGAATAAAAAATAAAAAAAATTTAAATAAAAAATAAGAAACGAATAAAATTGAATTGAATCGAATCATATTTTTATTTCGTTTTTTTACATTTTTTTTTAGTTTTTTCAACAAAAATAAAAAAATAAATAATTAAAAACGATTAAAATCGAATTTTAATTTAGAAAATAACATTTTTATTTAAATTTCGTTTTTTTTTTTCATTTAAATATTTTTTTCCAAGCAATACAAAAAAATATTTTCGATAGAATTACCGAATGAAAGCGAATAAATCGCTCGTATCGACAGCCTAAACTCGAAAGAGCGTATCGAGTGGATATAAAATAGAAATAGTCCGCGTGCCTTTCGGGTCTTAGATAATCGATATTTGCTTATAAATAGAAATATATATTTCTAATTTTGATAAGAAACTCGTAAAATTATGCAATAGAAAATATCTACGAAGGTATATTATAAAAAAGAAAAAAGAGAAAAGAAAAAAAGTTGAAGCAAAGATTAAGTTCATTTAACTCGTCGATTGGGAGGATGAAACGAACGGACGTTTAGGCGCGTAGTTTCCAGTTCCCACGAGTGGGAATTGCGTTACGATAGTCGGGTGTCGAAATGTTCATTTCATCCTCAAGTAAAATCCCACCTGAGATATAGAGTTTCCCGTCTCAGACGAGACTCATATACGTACGGATAGCGACTCGGATAATCAAAGAGAGAGAATACCTCTGAACTTGTCGGGCCTAAAAATAAATATTCTCGCTGCGCAATCTCATTTTTTATACGGCGTTATGGTGCGTTGTATTGGGATCTCTCAATGTGATTCCCGGGTCCGCGTGCGTACGCCACTCGTTCGGACTGACGGTCCGCGTGCGCGTTCTGGCGTCCCGCATTAACCTTTTGGAAAAAAAATAAATGAAACGCCGGGCGACGCTATCGCGTGTATAAATGTTAAATTTAGCATTCGATAGGGGAGAAACGATGTTGAGGTGAATCGAGACATCGAGGTATTCGAATGACGTCTTTCGCGGTTTCACCTGGAAGATTAAGAACGATGTTGCGATCGTCGGTACACGAGAGATCGTCGAACAATGGTAGTTAATCGGGATGAGATCGTTTAGCGATCGGAGTCTCATCTCCATCTCCATCTCCATCTCCATCTCCATCTCCTCCTCCTCCTCCTCCTCCTTCACCTTCACGTCTTCTACGATCGATAAGATATCTTTTTATCCTCGTAGCCACGTGGGTGGACAGTTCTTTCGGTACGACGTCGTTCGCGACGCGTGCCTATTAAACAAACGTATAAGATTTCCCGATCCCTCCCAATGCGATTAAAACGACTGTCGATCCGTTCGCGCGACGTCACTTCTACCGCCTCGCGATCCCTTCGCCGCTCCTCTCGCTACGTATCTTTCACACTCGTCGCTAACAGTGACGTCAAAGTATCCGTTTCCTTCTGCGAGATATCGCAGTGTTCCGAACCCAACGAACGGGAAAACACGTCATAGAAGTAATGAGATCGGCGACCGGTTACGCACCATAGGATCGAAAAGTTGTATGAGAAATTATGTCCCCGTCACGTGACCCAATATTAACGCTAACGCGCGTGCGAAACTCACGTTCCGATTGTATCGTCACTTACGCACGGAGATTCTACGGGGAAATACGCAACGAACGAAAATTTTATGAGGAAAAAATAAAAATAAATGGTTTAATTTTACAGTAATTGTGTGTTCTTGTCGTATCGTGTCGACTTTCCAATTGCGTTCGGAAGAAATAAAAATAAATAAAAAAATCGCCGAGCGAAAGGATACTTAGCATCGGTTTCGTCAAAAGCTCCGATATATCTATATATCGCGCGCGTCGAGACGCGTTCTACGTCTTCATACGGGAGATGACGATCCAACATCGATGACCGCGTCCCCCGCGAGAAAACGGGTCTGTGACGTTTTTTAATAATACAATACATCGGCCGGCGCCCGGAGCCCGGAGCGACACTCCCAGCGTCCTTCGCACTGTAGTCGGAGAGCCTACAATAGGTGTTTCACGAGGGGTTCCCAGCGTCAGTCCCGATATGGAATATCTTTCAGTTATAATAATTCAGAAAAAAAAAAAGATGTTAATCATTCGCTGCGGATAACGTTCGCACATTATTCATTGATCTCTCGCGGCGAACGTGCGGATCTTTTTATAATAAACAATACACAGTAGCGTAACTCATCTGTGTATGTTACGTGCGCACGAGAAAAAAAACGCCTCTTATAGTTCTTCAACACCAATCCGTTTCCCTACGAGGAAGTTGGGTGAATGTAAAGATGAAAAAAGTACGAAACAAGAAAAGAAAAAAAAGAAGAAACCGCGCGCGGTAGCGAACGCGTCGTTCGCGTCGCACAGAAATAATCATATTCAACTATAAATAATCGACGCGATCTATTAATAGCGTAGCGCGCGCGCGCGTGTTACCAGTGATTACGATAAGCGTCGACGGCATCTCATGAATTTCCCAAATGGCAACAGACTGCAATCGGTTGTAGTAAAACACTACGTATCTACGGTTTGCGTGTCATAGACCGCATTTTCCCTCTACGACGAGGTAAACTTGTCTGACGCGTGTCTTTGTCATCGGCGAGTCAAAGCCGCAAAACTATACGATACTCGTCGCTCATACGGTACGTAGATAAATTGTTGGAGGTGGAAAAAGAGACGGAGGAAGAAACAAAGTGGAAGTATAAGAAGAATAAGAAGGAAGAAGGAAGAAGGAAGAAAAGAAAAGCAATGAACGATACAGAGAAGGGAAAGAAGCGAAGAGGTACCTACGGGCGCTGAGGCTCCGCCGTAGCCGATGATACGGAGCCCACAGGAGGAAACGCGACGTATAAACTTTGACGTCAGAAGAAACGGTCAAGTCGCGTTGCGGAAGGTCTCCTTCTCTATGTAACATAATGACAGAGATTTACAACATCGAGATTTGTGTTGTTCGGGGGGGCCGTTTGCTCGTTGCATTCTCAGTCGCGACCGAAACCGCGGCGGAAGGGGGACAACAGGGGGACACGTGTTCGCGAGGATAAAGAATCCTTCAGGGATCAGGGAACATGTAGTCTTCGTTACGGTGTCAATCTTGTCGCATCGAAGACTTTATTTTTCGTTGAAACACATAGTTTTACAACGGAGACAATCGTTGTGTACTTTGGAGTATTTATTACGATACGCGAGATCGTCAGAGAAGTTGACTCTGTTCTCTTCGAGTTCATCGCACAGCATCCAGTTAAGTCGATCGAGATAAACAATGTCTTCGGCAAACGCAACAGTGAAAATTATCATGTGTTTCGTACTTTGGTGCGCCTTATCGGCGATGAGTACGCATGGAAGATCCCTGCGGAGGATACACAAGAATAATCGTTACGCGAAATTGAAGAATCTTATTGATTTGGAGAAGGAAAGAAATTTCGCGGGGGAACGGGAGGATTCGATGGATTTTGATGATTTACCCGTTCATCACGAGAAGAGAAGACATTCGAGACATCGACAGTTGGATGGAGTTGGAGATTTCGAATCGATGGGGGATACGCGAGCGACGGGATCATCGGAATACGAAGGGAAGCATCCCTCGTATCGGAAGCATCCCTCCTCCCATCGGAGATCTCACGCTATAAAAAAGCGTCATAATCGCGGAGGGGACGATTTGCCATACGAGCCGATGACCGACAGCGATGAAAAGGATTTCTTGGAGAGTCGCGCGCGCAGTATGCATCATAGAAGTTCTCTCGATACCCTGAAGAATCGACGATACGAAGTTGAGGTCCGAGAAGCGCAAAACAGTTCGTTGTGCAACTATACCGTTGTCGACGTTCCCGATCCATCCTCCGATCAATCGAGAACACCGAAAAATTTGGTTAACGTAATCTGTAATCACGCGGGTTCGCGATGTCGGGATGTCGGCAGTTATTGCTGCATACAGACTTACAGCAAAGTCGACGTTGTATACGGCGACGGGACCACCGATAAACTTAAGATATACAACGGGTGCGTTTGTTCGTTGCGTTTTTACGGCGAACTGAAGCCCTACAGACCGAAACTTGCTCTGGACGATTGATTTATTCCGATCAATGATAACTACACTTGCATTTCCTGACGATTAAAAAGAGAAGAAAAGTCGACGAAAGTCGCGAAGCCAACGGGGGAATAAAATGCTCAATAATCATCGCCGCATCATCTTCAAACTATTTATTTCATTCACGCCAACTCCGCTCAATTTCTATTATAATTATTTATTGTTTTGCAACGCCAAAACGTGTCTTTCATTTTTACCTTTTGTTTTATATATTTCTTTCGTTTTTTCCGATCGCTCATCATTTCATCGTAATTAATTTATTCTTGTCATCGAATGCTGTGCGCCTTTGTATTTTTGTATAGTTATTTATTGCGCATCAGCCTTTGTAAATGTTTACTCATCGCGCTTTACGCCGAATCATCTATTTATTTTCTTCGAAACAATTTTCGTGTGATTTTTATATGTTAAATATTATTGATATTGAATAAAAGAGAATTTTGGCATATATATATATCAGTGTTGAATTTTGCATCATTTATAAATAATTGGGAATGCGATCCGCTTATTATCTTCTGCAGGATATACCGTAAGTGATTAATCGATCACTACGGACTGATGGGATTTTTCACTTATTCGGTAGCCGGGAGATCGCGAAAAAAACGAGAAAAAAAATCCATCGAAATACAATGAAAATTGTGAGAATCTTTTATTAAATTTTCTGAATTCATCGATAAGAAATCAACGGTAGTTCAGCTTTTTCTTCAAAACGATTCAATTCGCGGTAACATCGCTGTCATCGATCGCTTTGATTGGCAGACTTGGAAATTTAACGAAAACTCAATTTTTTCTTTTTCAATGACACATTACGTCGATAATTTACATTAACGAATAATATTTCTATTCGATACAAATTATTTGCACCGGATGGCGGACGAAAATAAAAAAAAATTGAAATCCGATAGGTCATTAATGAGATTCAATATTATTTTCGACGCCCACTTCGGTTATACTATAATTATTCATTTTTTTTTTTTTTTCGTAAATCTCGAATCCTACGATACTACAGAGCACTCGGCGTCATGGGCTCTCGTTTTCTGAATACTCGAGTGCGTTAAGCGTCTCTTATATATGTATAGTAATGATGATCAAAGCTGCGCTACGCTCTGCTTTCGAGTTTCTCCACCTGCTGTCTCTTCAATGGTACATACAACCAGTGATTCAGCCCTCTAAAGTCGTAACGACGCATCCCTAAAGCAGAGCAGACTACTCGTGTCTGTGATATACAATTCATCTTCCCTCGAGTAACCGAGCGACCGTCTCGTCGCGTGAATGGGACGTAACTGTTTAGTCTCACAATTTGCAGTCCTACTAACTAGAAACACGCGAATAATTGGATTTACAGTCGTAAAAATACCTTTTCATTTTTTTATTACGTTTTACGCGATTGATTCGATGTTTTTTCTTTGTCTCAGAGGCGTCTTTATGAATGTAACGCGATGCGTATTGAACTCTGGGAATATTGCGATTTTTTTAAAAGTAATTACGATGTTTTTTTTCTTTACTGCACTGAAAACCTACGAAAAAATTTTCTTTAATTATATATTTATTTAATTAACTAGAACATCGCGTTTATTTTTGAAATTTTTTTTTTTTCTTTTGAGAATTTACAATATCGTCGTTCTATCGAAGTACGATACGAGCTTTTCATTTTTTTTTATAATCGAGCCATAAAATATTCCGGAAAAAAGTTACAAACATAAGGAAATAGTTTCATTGACATTAGTAGCTTCGAAAGATAGTCTATCAGTCTTTTTTTAGGCGGTTTAGCACGCGAATCTCTCAACAAAACGAAAAAACAATTTACGATAATTAATATCCCTCAATAAAATGTATTACAATTATTTCCACGAAGTTATCATTAATATAATATTTCATTCAATTTTCACGAAAAAAAATTTCAAGAAAAAGTAAAGAAAAGGCTCATTATACTTGTTTTTCGGATATTCGCGTATTCCAGAAGGATATATCAAATTAAATAATCTCAATATCAAAATTATGGTTAAAAGTTACAAATATCTAAATACTTTATAAATTCGAAATTTCGATATAATTTCCTCGTAATTTTTCGTTCTTTCGGAAAGTTTATTCTATGAAAAATGGCAAAACATCATTTTTTCGCAATACGGATATTTCCAACTTTCCGCGTATTTAATTTTAGTTCATTCGACAATTTATCCGCATTCATCGGTTTTTATCAAAATACAATGCCAAATGGTTATTTTCGTTTGATATCGAACAGTAAAGTTTGCCGGAAGGACGATAAAAGGTTAAAGAACGAGGAAATAGTTTTATTGACATTGAGACTCTGAAAATATAGTATTTTCGTATGTCCGATGAACATTTTATATTAGCCACGCGTGACTCCGTGAAACCGGATCTTAGCTTTAATCACATACGAGGCAATTTTTCAAAGGGAAAAAAAATAACGACAATATTTTCAAAGGCGAAAATACTAATTCTCGTATCAAGAATGAGATATACATCGATGGTGTAACGCCAAAGGGTATATTAAGCTATATACATATACATATGGACAGTCTGTACGGCCTTATGGCATAATTATTTCCAAATGTATGTCTTTCGTTAAATTTTTTTTTATTTATATACTATTCTAATCTGTGATTTCAACACAATTTTTTTTCACGAAAAATGTGTAATCAATTGAAAGCTTATTACGTGCGATAGTCCGGTGATTTCAAAATCCTAAAGAGATTTATTCGTAGATATTATACGGAGGAAAGGTAAGTCTCGTCAATGACAAATTTACACGAGTATTCAACATATAGCTAAACGTATAGGACACGTGACAAGTCCGACATTCCGGCAAAAAATATATAAAAAAAACCATAAATTAACAGAGTCTTTACTGTTGTTTATTGTTCATTCGCTGGAGCGTTTAGGACTGTTAGCAACATCAAAATCGATCAATTTATCAACTATAAATACTATAAATACCGCGTCCTTTACTCAACAATAATCACAGATTTCTAGTAGAAATTTAAATAATCGAAGTAAAGTTTAAATATTACTGAAGCGAATGAAATAAAAAACGATCAATTTTCCACCTATAAATAGCGCGTCGTTTATGTAAAAATAATCACAGATTTGTAGCAATTTGAGTTATCGAAGCAAAGTTTAAAAATCGCTGAAGCGAATGGCGGAACATGTGATGTCTTCGGATTGTCGTCACTGTCGTTTTTCAACGATTATGCGAATAATTGACACGACAATTCGTAGGCAAATACAACGACGACACATACGAATATATTTACGAAAAAGACAATGAGATTGTTGGGGGCATACGGATTTATAATAAAATGTCCTGCTGTTACCATCGCATACGGGAAATAGTCTCTCTGAGGGTAAAGCGTCCGAAGACGAACTTCCGAGGCGATTTGAACATAAAAAGTAAGTTAATCATCGTAATTAAGATATATCTTCCGTAAGGAATTCGCCGTTTCGCCGATTCTCTTCCACTCAACAATTTAAAAAAACATACATCGCTGTTTAAACAGCATATAAGACTAAAATGTATGAATTGCTTATTGAAATTAGCGCACAGAGAAAAATAATTAGTTGGAAGAGCAAAGATATATAAGCGAAAAAAAAAAAAGAAAATAAATAATATGGTATATATTTATATTTAAATAAATGTATGCAAAGAAATTTGCTGTAATAGCAACATTTTTCGTAATTTATCTAATAATTTTTCTCGATATGGGCGGTTAAAGCAGTTCGTCTTCGAAATAATTTTTTTTCACTAAAACTTGATCCACTTTTGAATAAAATTATATCACAATTTAAAAGGTATACAGACTACGAATTTATGAATTTGTTACTAAAAGTATTCGATTATTATAGCGGCAACTGGACGAGAAGTATTGAGAAATACGTGACAATTTGTTAGCAACGATTCAATAATGTTTCGCGCATACGAAATGGTTGCTTTTCTAGTCATTGGTTCAATGATATTAGTTACATCGAAGGCATATGAGACGCGTTTCGTCAATGTGGTAAGTTGCCGTATATTAGGAATACACTTCTATATCGTATCTATAGTACTAATTATGTTATATCAAATCGATAAGAGACGCTGTTTCGCCTTTTAAAGATTTTCCGTTCCGGGGACAGAACTCGTCTGCAGGAAAAATTGTATGAGACGGATCCTCACAAGAATTACGATTTCTCTCCAATGGGTTGCGGAGGATTGACGAATGTGAGTTATGTATTGCGGCATTTCGATTCCCTATATAAATAAATTTCATAAAGCGCTGTGGTCCGATCGGAAAAAATGTCAAGTTAGACATTGTCACGTCTTTCACAAAAAAAAACACCAAATTCACTGCATTGCATTGCTAAACTTGAGAATTCGACGACTGTAAACTACGAAAGTTTCTCAGAAAGAGACACAACGACTTTCTCGGGGTTTACAATGTCCAAATTGGCATTCGCGGGTCGCTATCCTGCGGCATCAAACGCCACGTGGCTTCCGACGGCAAATTGGCAGCCGTAATCGACGAATGGCGAAGTTAATATCGTTCCGGAACAATATTCTCCGGAGACACTACGAGCGCAGTATTCCACGTTAAATTGGCAACCGATACCGATAACTACGCGATCGGCTTCTCTCGATGTTTTGCTAATACCGGAGCAGTGTCCACGGTAAGTAATTTCTTAGTCACTAAAATTTTTGATAACTTAAGAAAAACGCTAATAAATTTTAAAAACAGCGTTTGTAAACCGCGGGAAATTATCTGCAGATACATCGACGAGCTGTTAGTTATTTCTCTCACTATCTAAAATTCTTGATAGATTACGAAAAATGCTAATAAATTAAATAAACACCGTTGGGGAACCGCGGAAAATTGTCTGCAGATACATCGACGAGCTGTTAGTTATTTCTCTCACTAAAATTCTTGATAGATTACGAAAAATGCTAATAAATTTTAAAAACACCGTTGGGGAACCGCGGAAAATTGTCTGCAGTGACATCGAGAAGCTGAAGAGAGTCAAAAAACTACCGGGAGTCGTGTCAGAGACATTGAAAGTTTTCGTAAATTAAGGAGGTTCGGTGGCGGAGAGTTCGTTTCGCATAAGTTCGAGAAAAATGAGAGAGAATTGCAACTACTTCTCGATAGTATAAAAATCTGAAAAAAATCAGGCATATTTAAGGTACTGAAAAGATTAATTTTACATAATAATAATTCCAAAAAGTTATTAACAAATTCATGAAAAAAAAAACTTGTTAAACAAATTAACGGTAACTCAACTTTTTTTTTTATGAAAATGATTCTTTCATTTTTCTGAACACGTATGAATTTTTTCAGATTTTTATCTTGGGTTCGAATTTTTTCTTTTTCTACACATTTTTTTCATATAACAAAAAAAAATTCAAACCCAAGATAAAAATGTGAAAAAATTCATACGTGTTCAGAAAAATGAAAGAATCATTTTCATAAAAAAACAAAAAAAAAACGTTGAGTTACCGTTAATTTGTTTAACAAGTTTTTTTTCATGAATTTGTTTGTTTGTCTTTTTGGAATGATTATTATGCAAAATTAAGCTTTTCAGTATCTTAAATATGCCTGAATTTTTTCAGATTTTTTCAGACACAGCGCTGCGCCAGTCGCAGCGAATTGCTCACAAAATTGAATGGAGGTACGAATTTTTATGATTCTCGCAGTAGTTTTGGAGGAATGTTTTTTTTGTTATAATAATTCAATTTTTTTTTTTTCAGGTCCTGTCCTGAAAAGAATGACCGACGACATGGTAGATGCTGCCAATTACCTACACGCAATAAAAGCTACGAAGATTAATTTATTCGCGGGTAACGGAAGGAACATCGCCGCTCTTTTAAAAACTCTCGACGTATACAAACCTGACGTTCCACCAATATTCCAGCGCTGTAATTATTGAACTCGTTAACGACGATTCTTACGCGACAAATATAATCGACGATTTTAATTATCATTTTTTAAATATACAAAAAAAATTCATGTTTCATTTTTTCTTTTTTAATGTACAAACATTTTTTTACAAATTTTTTTTTTTTTATGAAAAAATGCATGTTGCATAGGTTTACCACTATAAGGGAATTCCTGCTGTCATCGAGGCGTTGCGAATACCCGGCTGCCAAGAGTTCTGCCCTCTCGAAGATTTCGTTAAACTAATTGCGGAAGTTATGCCGACGAATGCCTGCGATATACACGATGAAGCAATAGTTGCAAAAATACTTAAGGACTTCGAAGATTTGAGTTGATCGACGAGACGTTGAACGGCGAAACATCGAAACGAAAAGACGACAAGAATTTAACGTGTCTTCGATGATTGACGTGTAATGATTCGGAGGTACTTAACAATAAATATTTGTCATTCCAATAATTTTTAATCATTTCTAAATCACGAAAAAACGATTTTTGACTCTTCATTGGCATTATATTGCAGGAGAAAAATAATCTCTGGAAGCAATTGCGCTGAGAATCAATATGAAAAAACAGATCTAAATTACTTAATTTTCCGGGAAAATTATTCCGAAATCAATGCGATTATAGGAACTATAGACTTTGGCATTAATTCACAAAATGTTTTTCGTGATAAATTTGAAAAATGATCGCAGCCACTTTCACGCGAAAATGGTAAATTTTTCGATTTTTTTTTCTTATAATTACATTTTTCAAAGAATCGCATAATTTCCATCGAATCGCAAACAAACGGCAATATTTATAATTTATCGGGTATTTCGTGTTGGTGAATTTGTGTCGTAATTTCTTCCAGCAGCTTGTGAAAACGTCACCGGATGCTGCTCTCTCCTGCGAGTGTGCATCACGGTAGATGAAAACAAAGAAAAGACAAAAAAAAAGAAAAAAATTGAAAAATAAAAAAAAAATAATCGGGGAAGTGATGAGAATTTGCTTCACCGGTGCGCGTAATTTATTAATGCAACTCTCTGGCGATTCATCGACTACGCGATCACTCCGCTCGGGGATGGAAAAGAGTGTATAGCGGGGGGTGCATAGCAAAGGTAATGGGTACGTCGGGAGAAAGAAAACAAAAAAAAAAAAAAAAAGAAAAAAAAGGCAGACAGCGGCCGAAGAGCGCGGGCGTCGGATCGAGAAGGACAGCAACATGATATTCATTAAATCCTCGGAATACGAAATCCCCCGGGGATACGCGTAAAATAACGCAAAGTTGATGGTAATGGAGCGTTGCGCGCCTCCCCTTCTCCCTTTCTCTCCGGTTTGCGAGTCCAATAATGAAAATATGTCAGTAACTCTCGGATTTTTCGATCGATACATCGTACACATTAGATAAACTATACCTATACCTACCATCTTCATCGTTTTATTGTATAAACGTTGATAACAAAAAATTACGTATTTTCGACGAATTGCCAGCCGATTTATCGCGATAATATCGTTCCCGATAACCGGGAATAATTTTTTTTTTTTCATTACTGTCTCTCGCATTATTAGAAATTCATTTTTCCGACGCCTATACGTTTTAATGCCTCGGGTCGTACTGATTTACCGTGGCAACGGAGGGGAAGGGTCGTGCAGGTGCGCGACGAATGGACAGAGAGCGAGGATACCGTTTATGAAAAATCTTCCCTCATATAGCGCGAGAAAAAAAAAAAAAAAAAACTAATGAATTCTGAAGAGAAACTGATGAGGCACCGTACAGTTTTTTCTTCAACGGTCATTAGATTTTTTTTTCTTTCGCGATTACAGTCCGTAAGTTTAATATAGAATCGAGTAATCCATTTTCTTCGTACAATTTCGCGCGCTTATTTATCTCTCTTAATTCACTTAAAATGTGCGAAATACAGGAAAAACAATGTACTCTTTTAAAACGCCATTACGACCCCAAAAAAACGGCACTGATTCGTAAAATCGTAGTTGTTTTACTATTCGAAAGTACTATGAATTATTGAACTACGAATTTATTGGAGAATCGTCAAGTTTATCCGTTTTTCATTCTATACAAATAGATTCGATATATAGAAAAACATATATGCGGTAAAACGCATGCAGTATGTAAGGAGCAATAAGAAGCGCCATTGCAACATCGTAGTCCCGATAAGGATACAGGTCTCGTAGGGATGGTCAGTACAGCAATAGCCAGACGCTATAATAGTAGGTAACAGCATCGGCGAGCGTACCAGCCGTTCCTCTTATGCTATATCGTTGGCCTCTTGAGACATTGTTCTGTGGGTAGCGAGTAGTGCTCTCGAATCTTCGAACCGAAATCCGGTCGACTATTTCGCTCTATATTTCGCACCTCCCTTACTGCCCTCTGTTTCCCAATCCTCTTCAGCTTATTCTCCTTCGAGGATTATCTACGATTCCGTATATACGCGATGATTTCGAGATTTCCAATTGCCATTCTTCTTCCGCATTCGCACAATTGAAATTGCCGCTGAAAGCTGTTGAACATCAATAGCCGCGAAACAAAGTTTATCCAGCGATTAGTTTAATCATAAAAGAAAAACGATTAATACACTTTCAGTCAATTGAATTATGAGGAATTTAACGAAACGAAATAACGAAATGTTAACATTAATTTTAACGTAATTTATAATACGCGCGAAATCCATTATCATAAATAATCTTCCCGGCTGGTTAAACCCGCCCGGTGCTCTCTTGCAGCGCGCAACACTGCGCGAGAGTTGTAGACGAGCTGAGTCATCGGGCGGAAGATTCAGCGAGAAATTGTCGCAAAGCCAATGGGACGCTGGGTGCGTATCGTATACCCCTGTAGCGTGTGAGTTTCCGAGAGGTTGTATAACCGCAACGCTGAGTGCCGAGAGCCGAGAGCCGAGAGCTGAGAGTGACGGCAGCGTCCGGCGGAAGGATAGTTGGATATGAGACGCGTCTCTCGAAGAGGAATGCGTCGCCCCCCTTTAGGTGCTGTCCACGCGTCAACAATGTAGGTATATACCAGTAGTGTCCGTAGATTAGATGTACACATAGATGAGCCACGGGCTCGCGGATCGTATACCGTGAAAAGGGAGCGTAACTCTGGCGTCGAGAGAACACGAGAGTCATCAGGGATGATGGAAGGTTTTGTTTTCCCATACTATAGTCGAATAAACCAGCGGTAACACCAGCAGTCCGTTTTCGGTACGCTTGAGGTACAGAGGAATACGGCTGAGCGCTCGCTGCTCTCCGCGGTACTTCCGTTCGGTTGTACAGTCGTATTTCGCTTTTACGGCGAAACGATCGGTTTTCAAGGAATGATCAGTCGAATGAAAATTTTTTGACATTGGAAGGTAAACCGACGGAACAGCACGACGTTTGACGAGATTCTAATATGATCGTTCCGCTTGAAAAATATGATTTTTTTTCCATTCCCGAGTGGATGTTAAGCTGCCGACTTGATTGCCCTCATTCGATCGGTTTAGGACAGCTGTCATCAATTAGCCGCTAAAATGGATACGGAGAGTATCACGTCGAATAGGGCAAATTTGTCGAATGCCTAAAGTTCGAATAGGTGAAATTCGACTGTACTTATAGCTAAAATTCAGTTGAGTGTTAGGCGAATCAGAACCCGTCGACTACATTGTCTGCTGGAGGTCATCGTAGCGTAAAGTGTAGTAATCCGGTCGTCTTCACCGCGAGAATGATCCTGATATGCCGTTACTCTTGCCGCAAACTGTTCGTCGCACATACGATGTCGATGTGTTGGTGGTACACGGAACCGGGCAGTGAGAGGTGATTCCCCGCGAGCGCCGTGGGCGCCGTGGGCGCGGGAAGGACGAAGGCTACGTCGACGTGAACACCGTTTGCCAGGACTATAATTCTGCGTTATCGGTGAGTTCACGGTCCAACGCATTCCCCTTCCTGGTGGAAGTATGGGAGACATGGTACCCGTGGGTACCCGTGGGTACCACGGGGAGAAGCCACTAACCGCAGGACCACTGGGCAGAAGCTGCGTTGCTTGCGAGCATCGCATACACGACACCCTCTCTATCCGGCGTCCATATCCCTCTCGCGATCCTCAGGATCATCGGTTTACCCGTGACGATTCCCACATATAGTATATTACACTGTATAAGTTTCATACGCGATGGGTTGCGCTATATGGATCCCGTTATAGTAGAATGATCACGCAGCCAAGTGACCGACGACGGCTAACGCGACGTGTAGACGAACACGGATAGGCGATATAGAATCATAATCGACACTATATCTCGTGTCGCTGTAACATCCAGAAGAGCGTATGATCTATGATTATACCACCAGACGTTAGACCGTTGTTACGTTTAGCTTCATCGATATAATATATATAGCTATGATTTCGTACTTCTGATACGACAATCGTTGATGGCATTCTCATCGAATTCGATGGGAAATCAATCGGCGGACATTTGGACAACGAAGGGTTTATAGACGTTGTTGTATATGAGGAGTTGATGACGCGATGAAGTTTGTTTGACGTTTATGTAGGTTGCTTCACGCGCATCATCTTCCTACGAACGTATAGGATTACCGGCTACTACAAAGTTTCACTGACATCAAAAGTGACGTATCCAAAATCCAAGAGGTATGCCTCATCGCTGGAAAGCTACATCATCCGATTTGGTTGGGTATCACAATGGTTTGGCTGTTGCATTATCACTTCCTTCGCGGTGGAGAATAGAGATACCGCTTGGTATACGATGTATTGTGGAGAATGTTGAACATCTCAATACAGATTATCGGGTATTAGCCGTTCCTACACGAGTTTGTCAGTCTCTGATAGTAACACGAGTGACTACCGTCATCAATAATCAATATCGGTTGTTCGAAGATGTATCGAGTAACAGAAGGCGGTGTGAGGTGAAACGGGACTTGTGGAAAGATGGATCATTATTGAAGATTAGGAAAGTTTGGTTGAGAAGGAGGTTTGGCTGCTCGATGGACATTGTGAACACATCCCATTTGCCTTCGAGTTCTCTGTTCCAGAAAAAGAGAGACGAGATTTTTAAGTTTTTTTTTTTTTTTTCGCAAGAGACCTTCTAACAATAACAAACAATAAACCTACCCCGCCTCCTTAAACTCCTTAAACTATATTCAACAACGCTTCATTCCATGCGTTCTAAACGGCTTAACCATTCGAGACTCGTTGGTTCTTCCCACTATCGACAATTTATCGAAAAGCGTTGTTGATTTCTGATAAGCGAGACGTTGAATCAGAGTTGTCTGTAGCGATGCTTTAGCGACTTGCCAAGTAGTTGTAAGGAGTGGAAACCTTGTTGAAACTTTGAATGACGTCTTGCATTTCGCGATGGCGAAAGGTATTGACGCACTGGGATAGACCCATCCATATTGCGCGTTGCGTGTTGAAAGATACGTTAAGATCAATTATTCCACTTGTATGCATACGCATTATACACGTAGATGTACATTGTTACAAGTCTCTCGTTAGTTGCGGTTTGTCTTGTTAATTAATGATAAAGCAGGGAAATTCTTGATGCGTGTATGCAATTATATACGTACATTGTGGACGATACTGGCGGTACCACGCGCGGGCGTGTGCTATTACGCGAAGCATTAAGTTAGTTAGTAGAAAATTACCTCGATCGAGGCACACATCCACTCGCATGTACCTGTGTTGGTGTGTATTAACCTGCGGACAATGCTATTATAATGTTAACATGCATAGCTTCCCTCTATATTCCTTTCTCTCGCTTCTCTTCTCCAGCTATTATTATAATCACTATCTCGCTGGAAAATTTGATAATCTCACACCCGCGCTTCGTACGCATAATGTTTATTATACGTGTCACTTGTGTACACAGCGTCTGGTGAGGCGCGATACATTATAAAACACATACGATAACGTATTAGAAATCAAAAGACCAATCGACTATCCGATCTTACGGTAAAATATAATTTCCTATGTAGGATGATGACACCAGTTAAAGATGTATTTTACGTACGTTTCCAACCAAATTGTACTACTTCGCGATACAGTAAAAATCTGAAAAAAAAATCAAACGTATTAATGCTGTCAAGAACATTGATTTTGCATAACAATAATAATAATAATGATATCAAGAAATTATTAACAAATAAGTAAATAAATTTATCGTTCAAGAAATCGCCAGTGAAAGTTCTTTTTTTCTCATTTAAAATTAATTTGTTGATTTTTTAGAAACCATATCAATTTTTTTCATAATTTTCTTACATTTGCGAAATTTCTTTTTTGAAATTTTGAAAAATGAATATAAAGGCACGATTTTTGGGTATTTTTTCGCGACAACATTTCACAGCATACTCGCGAAGTTTCAAAAATGTACGAAAATTCTGAAACAATTCATATGCTTTATAAAAAATCAAAAAATTCATCTGAAATAAGAAAAATAGTTACACTTCCTATTTTTTAAATTATTTATTCATTTATTAATAACATGTTCGCATTGATATTATGAAAAATCAAAATTCTCGCTGTCTTCAGTATGGTTAATTTTTTTTAGATTTTTATACGATTGGTAAGTGTTTGATAATCTCGACAAAAGAAAAGTCCTTTAACTCACGAAAATCGCTGTTTTTAATAGAATTTTTCAATTTCTAAACGATTTTAAGAGATTCGCGGAAAAATTAGATTTTCAAACGAATATCTACCGATTTTTCATAATTTTCCAATTATTTTATGCCGATTAAAATATCTAATTATCGCGAGAATACGTATTTCGTTTTCGACGTTCGTTCATTTATTCAATTACCATAGACTCTCTTCATGAATTATTTCGGAAGGTATATAAAGGAATCGATAAAAACAAAAGTGTCTCATGGGTTTCCGATAATTCAATTCGTCTCGAACGGCGACGGGAGGCGACGGGTAAAACGAATTTACCTTCATCGTTGTTCTCAAACTATCCGTGGAAATTTTTAACCCTTATATTGTGAGACGCGACGAAAGTGTCTCGACGTGAAAAACAAAATGATTTTTCTCTCACGATTATATTATATATTAAATAAACTGGAAACAGCACGGATTATAATCTTAATTGCATACATTTCGTCGTTGAGACGTTGAGTCCTCCGAGTCCCTTGGCATTCTCTCGAGTTCTCTTGTAAACGGACGTCCCGACATCGACGTCGAGAGTTTATGGAAGTCAGGGTTCGCGATACAGATATTACAGGTATGTAGAATATCTATAACAAACTGCCGAAGGCCGTCGTATACCGTGACACCGTCCCGACGACGAGGACGACCACGAGAAGCAACGTTGCCTTCCTGAAACGCCTCGTTCAGGCGTCCGCGTTCACGAGGTTAACGTCAAAGGTTATCCCGATTCTACGGCGTTATCTCAACGGGATACGAGAGACACCGTTTCGCGCGAGAGACCGAGAGAGAAAATCAGTTTACATTGCCCGATTACCGGCATGAAATCGAGTCTCGGAGATCCCACGGGACAGGAAGAGGAACAGAGAAGATTGGAGCCAAGTGAACGGAGAAGGGTATCTTCCTCCATACCGCTTCTACTTGCTGCTGTTCAGCTCGCCTGTCTCTGGCACACTTCGGCTCTTCTCTGTATCTCGAAACGCGCGCTATATCTTTCCAAAGTGAGAGAGCCTTTTGGCTGAACTAAATCTAATACGATCTCTTCTCCCCCGATAACTTTCATGCATTTCAAATTTCGGATAAAAGAAGCTTTCGATCGTTCGATTTTTTTTTTTTTTTTCAATCATATAGCTATGAGAGGGTAGACAATACTGATTTTTTTACGCATAAGGTAGGCGTACCGTTTTTGGCCATTTTAGGTTCGATTGTCTGCATCACATTCGAAGCAATAAAACAAAATATAATCGAATTAAATAAAAAATTGAGTAGATCATCCAGTGAATTTATATGCGAAACTTTCGAAGAATCAACATGCGCTTAAAAAAAAAAACAATTACAAGAGTATTATTTATATTTTATTAATTAATTTATAATTAATTTATATTATCATAAAAATGGTCACAAACGGTACATTTACCCCATACGAAGGGATTTCGATCTAAAAAATGATTGCCGATCCAATAAAGTTCCATCGAAATCGAAAAATAAAAATAGTTTCACGGATAATAAGAGTTATCGAAGAATCCAAGAATGGTGCGACGTGCTTATTTGTTCGTTCGTCGCATACGAGCCGTTTTTTAATTTTTTTTTTACTCTCCCCTTGTACCGTGTAACGACAGTTTCGTGGTTATTCGTCTCCCGGTGAGACTCCTCGAAAAACTCTCTCACGATGACGTATTTTCTTTTTGTTTGTTCCTTCGTCTCTTTCGGCGCCGTCGTGACGTCAATGGGTCAGTCGCAAAAAGAGACATAATGAAATATCCAGATAAAAATCATCGTTAAAATAGATTTCATGCCCACCGTTTGTGTCGCGGATTTTTTTTTTTCCTTCGCGAGACACGATTTAGATAAGTAATAAGATATGTTTCGGTTGACGTAGGTAGGTGACTCCTTTCCATTGTCGCATCCGTAGCAACGTCACGTTAATAACATTTTTTTCGGCGAAGAAATATAATACGCGGATTGTTCTTTCGTTCTCCGTGTAATAGAGGCGTATGTTGTCGCGTATATATATGTAATACTCGGGTGTCCGTGTTAGTGACGGCATCAACGGAACGTGATAAATCAACGAGTTTCCAAATAATTGTGGCATCGTCGTTAATTAACGGCGCGAGAGAGCGAGAGAGTGGACGGGAGATTGAGTTTGTGTGTTATTCTCACTCGTTCATTACTTCCAACCCCTTCGCGATACCGGTTCACCACCGTTGAACATAATAATCCACGTGGATCGGTGGTTTTTGGGGCATCGGGGGTGTTGGGGTTGGGGAGGGATAGCCGGCAGTTTCGCTTCCCAATAACGGTTGCAGCAAACTCCGGTTGGACGGTTGCGCCAGAACCGTTAAATTAATACAAATAAAATGTTCAGAGAGGGGGTTCAATGAGGGATAGAGGGGTGGGGGGGGGGGGGGGAGGGCGCGCGGAGGTGGAGGAGAACGTACTGTATATATACATATATATAACACGGAGAGAACGGGGGATGCCGACCAGCTAATATTATTTATCGGTCACGCGACGCGATAGCCGACTCGACCATAAAAGCGAAAACACGCGGGGATTTCCCTCTCTCGCCATCCCTTTTCTACCATTATAATGAATTTAACGTATTACCGCGAGAACATCCCTCTTTCGTTTACAACTCACGCGGACTATCGTCGAGTACCTACGCGTTAGGTCGTTAATTCTTTTGTCGTTAAACGGCGATAATAGGTGTATATATGCCGCATACATATTAAATATTTATATATACATATCTATATATGGAAAAATGTCAAAAGCAGCTTATTATGACGATTATAATGATAATACGGCGAATAATGGATGCTAATAAGAGCTGAATACCGGCAGTTCTATTCCCGAGCTTACGAAACCTTTTCCTTTTTATTATTTGCAATTTTTTTTTTTTTTTTTTCGTCGTAATAACAAAGTACCTTTTGTACCTTATTCGGGAGGTACAAAAACCTCGTTCTCCAGTCGAGCCGAAATGTATAAGCGCCGCGCGAAATCGCGGTGACAAATAACCTCGCAATTCTCACCGATGTTTTGCCCCTTCTGGTTCTCTCGTTGCTGCATTCCGTGAATCGGAATGAGTTCGCGTTATAAGAACCCTTTATAATGGCTGAAGTCAGCGTTTGGCGCGAGATATATCTATGGAAAATGCATCAAAACTCAGAGAAGGTTACAATGCATTTTCATCTCCGAAATTCTCTTATTCACATCGGGCTATCGTTGAGCATTCGCGCGGTACAATTCCCGTGGGGGCAATTAATTAGTAAAAGAATTGTAGGTAATCGTTTTGCGCGAATGATCAATTCGCAAAGAGCGGAGGTACTCGTTGGGCGAACTATCGGCGAGAACGTTGCAGTTGGGTGTAGAGATGCTATAGAGAAACGCTTCGAATTCGCAATTCTGCGGTTGTGATGAGGCGGGCGGACGGGCGGGAGAGGGTTTGGGGGCGCGTATGGGGAAAACGGGAAACGGGACGGGGACGGGGTGAATACAGGACAGAGGATGAGGTTGAATGAGAGGGGCAGAGGAGTAACGGTTGGGCCACTGTCCAGGGATTCGCGTTGCCGGCGGTTTCGAGAGTGTGCTGCACGGGCCAACCGAGAGACAATGGTAGGCGGACAAAAGCATGATATACGGGGACTCCGGAGCAGTGGTATTAAAATCATATTTTTAAACCCAAACCCTTCTTCTCTGTCTCTCCCTCACACTATCTCTCCTTCTCTCTCTCTCTCTCTGTCGCGCTCTTTCGCGTTTCTCATTCCTCTGCCTGTTGGCGCAAACCCTCTTTGCCCTCGCAACCCTCTCCAGCGACTCGTATGGCCTCCGGGGCTTGAGGCTCGTCCGGCACTCACTCTCTTCGCTCTTCTTCCAACGTCCTATGTTTTTTTTTTTTTTCTATTCCTTTTCCCGGCGACACCGAGCGAATCAGCCACTTTTACGTACATATCGTACCGATGCTTTCCCTACCCGCGCACTTCTGTCGAGAGCGACGGAGAAGCCGAAAGGTATACAGGAGATAAAGAAACAGTTTCCGAGACTATGACTATTCGGTGAGAGTGAAAGGGAGACGGGAGAAGAAGATATTAACCGCGGTTTCTAACCCCCCCCCCCCCCCTCCCCCCTCTCCCACCTTCCCAACCCCTTCTACGCGCGAGCTATGCAACTCCAGCCGCCCCGAGAGGAATGCCAGTGACACCCTCCTTTCCTTATTCCTCCTCTCGTGCTTTTCTGCTCCGCTCTGGAATCTCCTTTTTTTTTCTTCTTTTCTTTTCTTTTCTTTTTTTTTTAGTCTCCTTCTATCTCCCACACTTCGCAGACGCCCACTCTCTCTGTGCTTTCTCTATGCTTTTGCTCCTCTGGTTTAATTGGATTTGTTAGGGGTAATGTATACCCGCTGTCCTCCATCCTCCGCTGCTCTTGCGTTGCGTGAGAGGCTCCGATTTGCGAGAAAAAAGAAAAAATGAAAAAAACAAACAAAAAAAAAACGTCCTGTGCTCGAATCGCGACGAGATACTCGACTATTACGAAACACCGGCGATACCGGAAACTCGAGAGGCGTTTTGTCGGCCGCAGCATCACCAATCGACCTTCCCAACGAAACTCTCGACTATCGCTCACCGGGTTTCAATGCCCCGAGAGGCTATTCACGATTTGTCGATCAATTCAAATATTCGACAACGACGCTTCCACACCGCTATACCCCGTCTGTACTCGTGTAACCGATGCCGTACCGAGGAGTTTCGCTAACGAATTGTTTCGAACGGTGCCGCGTTTTTTTTGTTCACAGAAAGCGAGTAATTCGATGGGTTTTTTTTTTACCACCGGATATCGTCGTTCGATTTCTTTGGACAACTTTTTTTCATTAAAAGTTTTTATAATTGTTACTATTATTATTATTATTATTATTATTATTTAATTATTGAATTTTTTCCGCAGAGTCCGAAACTCATTAGACTTTATCGTTTCGTTCACTAATTAAGTAGAACGCAATATCCGCGTTCGCGAAACATTCAGAATCGTTGGACAAATTGTTAGTCTGCTTATTTGTCGTTTTGATAGGAAATCATGGAAAAAATGCAGAAAATCCATTCACTTGCTTTGATTTTTAACATTCTGTTTGCAAGACAAATAATTCATATATTTTTTCTTATTTTTTTCGAAGCTACTTTGAGAATTCTGAATATGATACATTTGTAGACGATGTGTAAACACTAAGTTTCCATGTAACTCGGGTAAACAATGAATGTAACGCAAATTTGCAGCGCTCTCGAAGGTCTCGTTAAAGCGTTGTAGTTCCGAACTGTTATATAACGGGTTTCTTTCTCCTCTTTCGCGTAGGAAGTAGTTACCGCGGGTAAATGTACCCATGTATTACAGTTGTAAAATGCATGAACCCCCTTCGGTTCGTCCTCTCGCCTGTCGAGCACAGTAGAATAAAAGGGAAGTCGGCTAAAGGCTAATTAAATTGAAATTATACATCGCGCACAGTAGAAAGTATACTTTTCGTCTCGGGTGCCCATCTAAACTATGATTCACCGTACGAAACTTTTCATACCACGAAAAAAAATTCTATTATAAAAAAAGTGCCGAATAATTCCGCCAATTAGGTACAGTAATTAGATATAGTTAAGGGATCATTCTAGTGTGACGGGCTGAAAAATAGCTGATTTTCCAGATTTTTTTTCCGATGGACAAAATACGCTAATCAGTCTGATTTTTTATGACAAATTAAAGCACTCATGAAGAACAGAATTTTTTTTTTTAATGTTTATTTTTTTAACATTTTTTTTGGGCGTTTGAAAATGGCTTGTAAAAAAAATGTCTCCTGACGGTGTACTCTCCTCTAATCGTAAATATTTTCTAAAACAAAATTTGAAAAAAGATTATTAATCACTATGAAAGGGGCTATCGCGCTATGGAGATTTTTTTTTGTCGATCAAAATTGAAAAATGGCGACGAATTGAAAAAAAAAAAATAGAATTTAGCATTTTTTTTTCGACATGTTTCGTTAAAAAAAATATGAGTATGTAAAAAAAAAGAAAAAAACGTCCATAGCAAGATACAGAACGGTGTGAAGAATGTTGTGTCGAAATTTGAGACGGATAGCTTGAAAACTCTTCCGTTCAGAGTGGAAATCGTATGGACCGAGTGTAAAAAGATTTCTTGAAAATTTTACACTAAAATGATCCCTTAAGGAGATTCGGTGGTCAGTTTTGCCAAAATGTATTTGTGTATAACGAACAAACAATAGAAAGTAATTCCCACAAATATTTTTATGCAACACGTAGATATCGAGATTTACGACATCAAATAACGCCATTTGTTGTCAATTAAAATCGTCAAAATAGACGCGTCATTTAGAATTTTAGAATTTTTTTTTTAGTGTTAATTTTTCATGCCACCCGATTGCATCGAATTCTCGGTCCGTTTATCCGTAAACTTACGGTTATTTATTAAAATTGGTTTCACAATAAAAAAAAAAAAAAACAAGCCCCGAAAAATCGAACCAAAACAGCGAAACAATCCGATTGATCTGTAGTAACGATTTCGTCACAAAGATCACACGAACATCGTAATCGATGAGATCTCGAGGTGTACGGTGTAAAAGCGTCGAACAAGTTTCCGTGGGTGGAGGTCAGGGAACATCTGCAACTGGCAAGAGCCACCGATGAAACAAGCCGCAGCAACTCGTAGTCGGATTTTGCCTATATACACAGCTTTAGCTTTATATAGAGTAAAAGACGACGTTTTGCTTCGGTATGCATACGAACGTTGGTAGCTATAACGGGCGACGGCGACGAGGAAGTTCTTCGATCGTTCGACCGTACGAGGCTTTCGTGTACCAATTCTAATCGGGCGTTCGGTGAATCTAACCAGAAGCTCTCACCGTTAGACTTGGAGATCTCCTCCATAATAACCGACGACTATCGACTGCGTCACGGTTAACGGTGGAAAGAGTCGGTACCTAAAGTGAGAGAGGGTTATCAACGATAGGACTCGGCAGGAGGCTGAAGCTCTGCTCGCGATCGGTTCACAGTCAGCCGGAAACTTCGACTCGGACTTAAGGTACTCGGCGTCGCTTATTTGGAAACTTAGATTACGAGAGTACCTCAGACCGCAACCGTACTGTGACCTCCCGAAGGTTCTCTTCGACTTTGGGTTACAGTGATGAAGAAGGAAGGGATGGGGGTGGGGCGTGGAGGAAGAGAAGGGGATAGAGGAATGAGGGGGTGAGGCAGCTTTTCCAATGCCGGATATAGTCGAAGCGCGAGATTGCGAGATTGTCAACTAATCCTAATTTACGACTGCAGAACTACAAATCATAACGACGACGACAGAGTTCCGAGGCGCGGGATCCGTTCGCAGGTACAGGCAGACAGAGAAAATCAGCTCCTACAAGCTGCTCGCTCATCGCTTTCACGATTTACATCGACTGGGGGTGGCGCGTTCGTCGTACGGTTCTGCATTAGGTACTATTCCTACTGTTACGATTAAGCGACCAATCTCCATTCTCCGCTTCCCCTCTCCGCTTTTTCTCAATAACCCCGTTGATCCGCGAGAATTCCAATTCCATTATTGACGAGTTATTATTGTGCGTTTGCTTCGGCATTATTAAACGAACTTCTGTAACCTGCAATTTGTACGGTTGATACATACGCGAAGGGTGCAAAATCCATTCGTCACAATCGAAGCCGGAAGCGAAAAGTATCGTACAACGGATCGCTTCGGCTTTGAATATCGGGAGAAAAATTTTCTCTCCCGCCATTGGATATAAACGGAAAATTAATATCTCACCCGGCCGTTGTTACGATAGTAAATTAAACTTTTAAATCGGTGTGGAAGAGACGAAACAGACGGGTTTCACGTGTCGAATGTATCGCGCGTTCGGCGCTCGGTAGTTGGCATTTGGCCGATTTTTTCCTATGATTTTGCGTTTCACTGTTGTATGCCTTTTGATTTCACTTCCGTTGACTTTATTTTTGCTGCATTTCGACGGAAAGAAGTGGGCGATAAGGCGAAGAATCCGCAAAAATGACCGATTTCTTGCCGAAATATGCCGCGACCGGTCGATTCTCGTGCAGCGTCGTCGTTAGTCAGTACGAATTCTCGTTGCAGTGTATGTCGGTGAGCACCGCCGTCGCTATGCTCGGATTTTTTTGGATCTCTGCCAACATGAGGCCAACTATTGGGCGCGGTGGGAGAGATTCGAAGCCCGAAGGGCGAGGAGAGACGAGAGGGCGGGGGGGGGGGGGGGGGGCGGTTGAAGGGTTGATTCTCTCTACTGGCTGATTCGAGGCGAGCAGCGTATCGCGCGGTCGCTCTCCCTGCAATTCCAACGAGAAATAAAAGGCAGCGGGTACGAGGGTTCGCAAAGTTATAGAGAATTCGGCGGTCGCAAGGGTAGTCGCGGCAATGACCGCTGAACTAGAGGGCTCGTTAAAAAAAAAAAAAAAAGCTGAAAGAAAAAAAAAACGATTCTCCCGACAAAATAGTTGTCAATCGTTCGGCGCGCTGACCGAATGACTAAATTGGCAAAGAGTGCTGTGCCGACCTCCGCCCTCACGGAATCCCTTGGCACACCGACGGTTGTTAGTCGAAAAAGCTTGAGACCCAAGCGATTAACTTTCGGCTAATTACTCGAGCTGATCCTCTTATACGCGACTTCAACCGATATACCGGTACCTATATCTAATTGTGTTGAATTCGAAGGACGATAACAATAAAACACGAAAATCGAAATATAAAAAAAATTATGAACTCAATCATATGTTTTTGTATTTGAATTCTTTAACTCGTAAAAATACGATTTTGTTTAATTTAAAGTGGTTGGCAAATGATTTTTGCAAGTAATTAGCAATTCAATGTTCATTAACCTGACGACTCGCGTCGAGCTTTAGCGTTGAATTTTTAACATCTGTTTAAGATTTCAGTCGTTCAGTCGATAGATGAAATATTATATATATTTATACGCGAAAGAAAATCTAAAGCTGCATGAACTTTCCGCGTTCCCA
Source organism: Buathra laborator (assembly GCA_934046635.1). Taxonomy (NCBI): domain Eukaryota; kingdom Metazoa; phylum Arthropoda; class Insecta; order Hymenoptera; family Ichneumonidae; genus Buathra; species Buathra laborator. The sequence continues at coordinate 3,320,566 of OW203893.1, read as the reverse complement.
TTACCGGATCGAAGGATGGCGATGGTATAGAGTATCGTCATTGGCCATCGCCATCCCTTTTCCCTCGTGTACCAGAAGCGAATTCACTGCGAAAAAGAACATCAATAACCAATTTCATAAAACCAATATCGCGAAAATTAGTTTCCTCTACCAGTCAGCTTCCGCTTCGATGCTTCCCTCATCTCTTCTGTCCTCTCTGTTACTTCATTTTCTTCAACTTTCCACGGTATAACGTCCCTCTACCGAGATGAGAGTGTCTAACCATTCACCGTCGTTTCTCTCTCTACTTTCTTCGCGCACCCGCTATTACTATATATTAAATATACATTGTTAATCGTTGTATATATGGCGTTCCTCTCACGTTTCTGCCCTTAATGCCCATCGATGCGTCCCGAATCGCGGCTCACACCGACACTCGCGTCTCTACTTTGCAAACTCTCACGCCACCACTCTTCCCATCGGTTTCTACCCCGACGCGCACAACTTCTACACCGAGGGAGACCGTCGTCTCGATATTCTGATGATTTCCCTGTATCTGTATAGTTATAAATAGTTTTGTGAAAATAAAAAAACTCGTAAAATAATCAAAAATCATCTGAGCCAAGTGAAAATAAAAAAAAAAAAAACTTTGCTCGTCCTTACTTTCGATGCAACTATATTTATTTGTATTCTAAGGACTCGCCAAGTTTTTTTTTTTTTTATTTTCACTTGGCTCAGATGATTTTTGATTATTTTACGAGTTTTTTTATTTTCACAAAACTATTTAAACTACTTGGCGACATTTTTTACATTTTTTGCCAAAAAATGTTTTTTTTATTTTTTATTTCAATCTTTTTTTAAAATTTATTATTCTATTATTATTTATTAAAAAAAAATGTTTTATTACTTGATAACGTTAAGAATCCGCATGACACGATTTTTCTTGTATCACACGCACAATATTTATCAATTGAAATTACCTCTCGTCCGCGATTATTTGAACAATTTTATCAGACGAACGACGCATTTTGTTAACCGCACGAGAGGTTCCTTTTTTTTTTTACTAATTTTCGCGAAAAAATGAAATTATAAATAACCTCTACTTAACCTTCTTTTCGATCACTCAGTGTGAGCGTACTATTTACGGATCGCGGATACGGATATTACTAGTTGCTGTATTCACGAACTGACACTTAGAAATTGATAACAGCTGACCGTTCGTTCCGCTTATACCGTTGTGTATGCACGGCACACGCATGGACGCACGAACACAACACGCAGGTCATGGGACATCGGACAAAAAGCTGACAGTCAAAAAAATCTCTGAAGAATTTTTTTTATACTGAAAGTGAGGATTTTTCGGGCGAGATCGCGATATCTCATCATTTCGCGCACCGATCGGTCTGATTCCAGGCGCATTTTAAAGCTTGTATTCGATTTATATCATGAAAGTGTCTTCAGAATTTAGATCCGATGTCTCGTTTCCGAGAAGAAAAATGTCAAAGTTTAGGGGGCACGATATTGGCGTATAATATAATAATAATAATAATAATATAATAAGGACACGGTAGCGCTCGACGCGTGCGGACTTTTAACTTTTTAAACTACTTGGCGTCGAGACGCTACCGCGTCTCTTGATCTCTTGATTACTTACATTTTTTAAAAATTATTATCCAATGCGGAAATTTAGGTATTAACCCTTTTTTTCTCGTCTTTTGCCGAAAACCAAAATGTTTGAAAATTTTTAAAAATTACATGTCGAAAAAAATGTCTGGCACGGATATGTGCCGAAAAGGACGTTAACACAATAATTGTCGCGAATTTAAAGTTGTTCAGCTGAAATTTGGCACTCAAATCGGTTGCGCGAATTTTTAAGACTCAAACTGAAACTTTGCATATAAGTGAAGTGACCATCAATATCGATTAGTACTGAATTTCAACGTAAATAGCATAGAGATTATTACGTTTTTCAACTCTTTTACTAGCAATTTAGTCGATAAGTACAATAATCGATGTATCTAAAAAAATCGACCGGTCGATTAATCGATCATTTTAATGGAATTTTCGATTTACGACTGACGATTCGGCGACGCGTTTACATGTTTAAAAAACACCGACGTTTGTTGCAATCTTATTGTGATTTTTTAATTTCTACGATTTCCGAAAAAAAAAAAAAAAAAAAAAATCCTCATAATTGCAAATTTTCACATTATTCTTTCACAATTCACTTTCTTCACTCGCAAAGCTTCCCTTATGAAAAAATCAACGAATCACGAACGAGGCTTTCCCATATACGAGACTTTGTGATTAAAGGAAAAATTCATAAGGGATAAATTTGAAAATTTTCAATTTTTTTCTTCATCGTTGAAAAATTTACAATTGGTTGACGAACTATTATTTTTTCATAATTTTTCGCGCGATCGTCACGATCCGAAGCGCGAAGTAATCTTCGCACCTCACAAAATCAATATACGTCTCCATGCGCAGTAATTTTCTCGACTACACAGGTCCGCGGGTTTCGACCAATTCGAGACGAGGCCATGTAATTATCCCAATAATTGCCGAGTCTTCGCGTCTCCGCTGCATCCAGCTATGCGCGTCCGTTTGTTGATAGAACATTGCATTGCGTTTCTGTACCTCCTTACGTTGTTCCAAACGCTCGAGCGAAGAGAGGAGGACACGACGTTACAACAAGGTGCGTTACGGTATTCGCTCCTTCGCAAGATTAATTAACTTCTCCGGTGTTTTTGTCTTCAATCGGAATCATTAATTTCCCCCGTCAGCTTCGAATGTTCCATGTTTCCTGTTCGTTTGTGCTGAGCGCAAACGCTACTCGGCGCTATTCCCTTCCTCCCCGTTTTTTTATATCTCTTAATTGTCGATTCTGCTGCGCAACGGTGCACCAGTTTTTCTTATTCCGTTAATCGTTGAGTTTTTCCCCCTCGTATCTCGCGGAAGCGCATCGATTCTGGAGGAATCCAAGAAGCTCTCCGCCGCGAGTAGGTATACCGTCGACGGATTTGAAGAGACGATTTTCGCTTATTCGGAAACTTCATTTCAATAACCGTTTCTCTTTTGTTTACATGGCCTTCCATTCTATTTCCACTGTTCCGCTGATCCGCTGTGATTCTGCGATTGAACGACTAAACACTAAATTGCGTGTCTTTGACTTTCGTCTCGCAGATTTGGTCCAATTCTCGAGAGTCGACCAACGCCATAATTCCTTTGTCCTTTGGTTACCTTTCATCGCAAAAGAATACAGATATAGCCCCGTGCAGAAATTTAGTTCGGGGTGTTGTGTGGGCCCTTCTAGTTTTCCCCAACTCTTTACGGGGCCCAGAAGGGAAATCTTATGAGTGCCTCACTGGGCTTGTCACACTTTAAAACTAAGGGCCTTTAAAGGCCAATATGTGTGGACCTCTATGTGGTTCCACAACTAAGCCCCAATTATCTAGCGAGGCCCTCTACAGGGCCTAAACGTATTCCCCGATATCCCCTGTACAGATTCATGCAAAATAAAATAAAAATTTTGGATTGAGCTCAATCTAGAATTGGGATCCGGTAATGTTGCTTAAAGTATTTGTCACTAATTCATATTATATTGCACTTTTCATGAATAACTACCATCACCACTATGACTATCGAATATTTTGATACCATTTTACACCTTAAGATTCTAAGGGCCCTATCGGGGCTCGAGAACCCCAGAACTAACGATTTCTAACTTAATATCTCAACCCTACGCCAATACCGCTTATTGATAAGCGAAAGTTCATATCGGACATATAGGTAAGTTACTTCGTTACTTCTACTTTAATTAGCACGTGAAATTTAGTTGAACGTAGAAATGTGAATTTATTTATTACGGATTATCTCTATTAAATACGATGGGATGTAATTATCGAAATAATAAAAATGACTCTTTTAAAGCAACTTTTTTCCGCCTCACGCGTGTTCCTCCTCGATTATCAGAATAGGAAGCGGCCTGCGCATGTTTCAGGATAAATTTATCATATGAAGTATCTGGACGTATTAATGTATTCTTTGTATCCATGCTACATGAATAATAAAGGCGAATTCAGGGTGTCAAACACGTTTTTATAATATTTTAAATATCTAGAATAATTTTCGCGAGAGAGCCCATACAGGGCCCTTCTTCTTTTCCTGCCTGTTTCAACGGTGGCTTCCTCAACTATGCCAATGGCGTTAATGCAATTTTTTTTGTGGACGCCTATGTTGGTCCTAATAGGGTCCCACTTTGGATTCCCTAGAATGGATTCATCGAATATACCTATAAAGGCCCTTTATTTTATTGCGGCTGCCCGACTTAATTTCTGCACGGGAGATGTTCTCTTAATTGCTAAAGACCAACTCCGCCACCTCGGAGCTCCTTTCGTCGTTTCGACGCGGAACGCAGCACCGTCCCTCGCAGTCCACAATTACTATAATTGGTTTACAATCTCGCGAACAAATATTAATTGCGGGACGAAAGGTGTTCGGGAGTATTTGGTCGCTATGCCCTCACTGAATGATTCAAATTTTCCTCGTCGCATTCGCGAAACAATTTTTCTTGCAAATCTGACTTACAACGAGGTGCGCGGCTTAACTCGAGACTCACTGTTTCGTATATAAATAGCGAGTTCTCTCGCGATATGGTGTAACGTTGTTTCTGCCGGTAAAATTTCCATTTTTTGAAACCTCCATCGACCGACCTAATATTTCTCGGGGAGGCAAAGGAGCAGGAAAACGGGGAAAAGCCCGTGGAAGGGAGGGTTATGTCTATTAATAATAAGGTACACCCCTCCGCGCTGCATGCTGCTTTCTTGCGATAATAATGATATACGTCCGCCGAGTGTAGCTTCGCCCTATCGGCCGCCAGAAATGTCGCGAACGTGTGTACCAAAATTATATACTCCATTTACAATAGTTTCGAGTTTATTTCTCACGAGTCACCGCAGCATGATTTTTCGATCAAATTTGTGCTGTTGATTTCTGGAAAACGGGGCAAAATGAACATTGCGACTAAAGCTGATACGCGGCTCCACCGGAGTACAACGAAAAAATCGCTAAAGAAAATGTTTAATATTTCACGTCGCATTTAACAGAACTAACGAACATTTTTTCTCGAACGAATTTCTTTTTTTTCACAGTAACGAAATTTTTTTTTCTTTCTTTTTCAAACGGAAAATTGAGTTTTATACCGATGTGCTCCGGATTTTTTTCAATTTAAATCTTAATTTTTTTTTCTTCATATTTCCGTTTCTACGACCCATTTTGCCCCGGGTACTCGTTTCGCCCCGTTTTTCTCTCTATGTATTATATATCCATCGATCTATCGATCGCGGTAAAGAGTTACAGTTGTTACGAAGATTCATTTTTCCACATGACACGTCTCTTCCGTAACTTTAACGTGACAAAAGGAGGATAGTGAGTACGAAAAAAAAAAAGAAATAAGGGTTGCGGGGGTGGAAGACGGATGAGTACGTTGAGACGAAAGGAGTGAGTTGTGTGTTGCGTCGCGTATAGTCAACACCTTCGCGACACAACTCCCATCACTCTGTTGGTTTTACCCTCTGATCCGCCTGAGCTATGTACGATCGCGTCGGATGCAAATTTTACGAGTTTTTCCAATGGCGTTGATGAATAAGAAATCGTCGTGTTTCCGGATAGAGGACGAAGTATACCTCTGTCGAAGTGCAGAGCATCGGTAGTAACGAAGCTTCGACACACACATAAACACAAGCAGACAGACACCAAAGCCGCGAGCATCCCATCCCTTAACATCACCTCGTTGCGACGAGAGTTTATAAAGTTTCATCGTCAACCCTCTTTCTCACACATACACACCTTGCGTACCGCATAATATCGCAAAAACCTTCGCAATACGGAAATAACTTACGTCCTTCTGATTTCGAGTCCGAGTAACATGTAAATTTAAAGATTCCCGCGGAAACGCGTGAATTTCGTCGAATCTACGAAACAAACGACTGTTACACAGAGAACAACGCCGCGTCAATAGGTAGTGACAAGTTTCGTTAACGCGATTCCGATGAACCGTCAAATTAATTGTGAATATTTAAGAATCTTCGAGAAAATTTAAACTTCCGCGGTGCGAAGATTCGCGGGGATTTTTTTTTTTTTACTATGAGTTTCCGGTTCGTTTGAGGACTCGAGAGTTCGCGGAAGAACTATGAAGCGTAGCGCCAAAACTATCGCAAGGACGATAAATCTTTCGCAGCTAAAGAGCTGCGAGGGATCGACACCTGTGAAAAAATTGGTCAGTGCGGATATCGCGGAATCTTGTCCCGGAAAAACGTCTTATAAGACTCCGAGAGTCGTTAGCATCAAAATATGCGGTCGAAAAGAATTGGAGAGAACTTGCACTCCGAAGGTGAATCGTCGTAAAACATTAATTTATCATACTAACTGACGGTTATCGACAGTATTCGTTCGGAGACACCGATACGTTTGCTAAGGATTTAACGCTCACTTTTCCTTGCGATCGTTAAATTTACGGAATTACGAAATTCAAAACAGCGCGGTGAAAGCCGAATAATAAAAATAATGTTGGTGTTTACCATTGTTGAAAAAAGATTTCAAATCGCGCTGAAGCTATTAATTACTACGAGTTCGTGAAAATTATCGTCAACCGGAAAGCTATCATCCCACCGACCAGTGATAACGAAAAAATAATTAATTACTTAATTAAGCGATACAAAATTATTGTATAACAGTATCCAATTAATTAATCGATCAATTATATAATTTCCTTTGATTTGACCCGTAAGTTGATGATGAATACGTTTACATCGGTAAACATACATACGTAGGGATCCGATGTAATATCGAAATACCGGAAGTACTATAATGAAGATTGCGTAATAGTCGGCGTTTCCGGGTTGAAGCAGTTTCCCTGGAAACGATGTCGAGTTATCAGGTTTGACCTGCAACTGCGGGACACGTACGGGTCCCCGGATAATCTTCGACCCGATGGTGACTTGGCGTTATGAGGACGTTGACAGGGTTCCGGACCAACGGGTATACCTACCGGTACTCCTAGCAATATCCACCGGGAATTTGAGTCTATATGCTCGCGTGGTTACCGACTGAAATTAGCTGGACATTCGCGGCGTACAGGTGGAGAGAGGAGACGTCGATGAGTCTCTAATGGAGGAGGACACTCCGGAACTCGACCCTCTGTATTCGTTGAGACTATGTATATCTATCCTCTACGTATATTACGATATATAGATGGAGGTATATGCATTGGTATACACTATATATGTATTGGTGATCACAGTGTTTGATTGCCCCGCGGGTTAGTATGCCTGTATACCTATTGCAGCTGAAACTGTCGCGGGTAACGGATACGAACGACTCGTTGATTTGAACAAAAAACAACGCGATTACAATAGTTTATTAGCGTCAATGAAAAAATGGCTTTCCATATCGATATATGAAGCACCGGCATGAAACGTAATAAATTTCAAACGATTTAAGTTGAATTGAAATTTTGAACGACTTTTTCCAATAGATCGATAATTTCGGTAATTTTAATATAATTTAGTTTTTTCATTTTTTTTTGTTAATTTACAGACTATGGTTTTTTTTATTCTCGATTAACACACGATGGTTGGACATTTTTAATTGCCGGTTATATTAAATTTACGATTATTTTTTTTTTCATCGATGAAATTACTCTTTTTAACGCTTTGACGATCAAAGGAAAAATGTTTTTCAAGTAAAGAGTAATTTCCAAAATTTTTCGACAACGCAGTTTTTAAAAAATCTATAATTCGTTTATCTGCCCTTTTAGCTATTTTACGGTTTGATGAACAGATTTTTTTTCATGCAATTATTCGAAAAAATGTTCATCGGAGAGAAGAGATTTTTCATCGAAAAAATTGATTGGAGGGATTAATATTGGGTCTATGTAATTTACTCAGCTATGCGACTGTCCGCCCAAAGGGCCACCGCCATCGATGCAAAATATTATGGGCGGATGGGCGAAGCTTTTGGTGAAAGGTGCCATTGCCGGAGGTCTCGTCTATTGGACTTCCGCCGAAGGCCTTTGGGGCGACAGCTCGGAAACCGAGGATCTGTACTATCGGATGGTGGAAACTGTTGCCCCCGTATTACCGGAAATTCCCGATGTCGACGAGGCAATTTATTAATTTTTATTCCTTTTCCTTGATATGATAAAAATTATTATTATTCGTCGTATTATAATGGTTCGTCGATATTTATATAATATATTGTTTTATTCGTAAAAAAACAGATGAAATTACCTCATCTGGAAAGTATGAAACACTCGGTAACCGAAGCATACAATCATTTTGTGTGCAGCGCGATCGGAGGTTTGGTAGAAATTCCATTAGCGGTAAAAAAAAAAATTTTCGATGCGATATTTCCGTGTGAAAATGACGAGAGAACCTCCGACGTCCTGATAAATCCCGAAAATTCAAAAAAATCCGAAGTAATGGAATCCGATATTTGAAGAATTTTTTTTTTCACCGTTCTACATTACGAAACGTACATCGTGCGTTTTTAAAATCGTCTCTCGTTGTAATAACGGTTGTAAAGTAAAATTTCTGTAATTCTTGAAATCGCGGGATTGCGAAAAGTTTTATGTATATATTATATATATATATAGATGTGATTTAACACCGTAATAATGGTTTACGTGACACCGACAGAGTCGATAACGTAATCGTACCCTCTGATTTTATTTAATGGTCTCGTCCGTTATCCGTTGTATCAGAGATAATATAGAAAGTCCGGCTTTATGGAGTGGAAGGTTTTCACGTAGAGACTCGCGGAAAAAGGACGTTGCTAGCAGGAATCACGTACGTCGAAATTTACGACGTACCGAGAGCGAGAAAGACAGAGCGAATGGCAAAATCGCGGATGGTTAGTCACCCCTTTTTCTCGCGTTTTAAATCCACGCGGGGGTTTGCCGAATCCCTTTTTGGTGTATAAAATAATGTATTATTTCTCGTCGATAACTCCGTACGACTCACGAGACGCTCATATATAGAATTTTTTTTTTTTTACTTATAAGACATTCTCTCGTTATTCAAACATTAATCGCGGCTGGAGCCGCACCCGGCTTTGCTATTAACCAACTTTATTTCATCCAATAACAGCTGCGGCGGACGCAGTCGCCAATAATATCTCTCTCTCTTCTCGGCGATACGAACTTTCTTTCGCGATGTATAACTGCCGCTCTTCGTTCACCACTGAGCTTTTCCTTCAAGAATCGATAATGCATCGACGACCGCGCGCCTCATTTTTTTTTCTACCCCTCTGGTAGTTTCCACCGACCCGCACGCCTCTCATCAGCTATCTGAAATATATTCCTCACGGTTTTTACACATGTCAACTTCGGTCGCTCTGATTACTCGAGTCGCCATTTGCGAGGGGATAAACCTATCGTGTGAAAATTATCAGGAAACCGACGAAAGAGCTGCAGTTCCAGAGGAGAGAGAAGAATTAAACGAGAATCTTTCGACGGCGTTTTTTTTAAATTTTTTTATTCTTTTATTTTTTACTTTTTCTTCGTTAGCTAACGTGAGTTTCTCGGCTGTTCCCGCGAAGTACCTGTGCACGAAAGAGTTGCAAGTAATGTTCGCTTCATTGATTTTATTAATTATATATCAAAAGGAGGAACGACCGCAGTTCTTCTTATTTACTTATTATTTTTTAATTTTTTATTTATTTATGAAAAGTTAATCATTCTTCGAGGTGACAAGTAATAAAGCAACAACTTCGTGTATTAAGTTTTTTTTTTTTTTTTTTTTTTTTATACTTCGGCGTAACTTCACGTGAAGGGTGAACCTCACACGCGATGAGATTAGAATTCCGCGCGGGTTTCGTTCATTTTTTATTTTTTTTCTGCAAGCTGTGTGCTACGAGAGCACTCGAGGGATCTCCTCGGGGATGCATCTTAAACGTTTCTACTATAGCATGAAATGGTCCTCTCTCACCTCCTTTCTTCTTCTCGCGGACAGATATATATAAAAAAATCGCTCACGAGGAGCAACGAGAGAACAAAGAAATATATATATATATATATGAAAAAAAGTATTCGAGACCCACGTCAAGATAATGTCTCGCCGTCACGCGCTTATCCGCACCCCCGGCATCCCTTATCACGAGGAACCCGACCATTTTATTTAATTCCTCTCGTGTCGTTTGCGTTCACCCCGTCAAAGTCCGCTCGGTGACGTCGTTACGCGAATTTTATTAGAAAATTCTCGTCGTTCGTCGAAAGACATAAGAGGAAAAATCTTTCGTATCGAAATGATAAAATTTTCAATCCCTTCGAGACGAATGCAAATATAATTATACGCAAGAGACACATTCGTTTAGCTATTAAAGTGAAATATAATTCATTGTCGTAGGTGCTGCGCGTGTCTCGCAGCGATAGGGGATCTATGCAACGTGCTCTCTGCCCACCGGTAAACACACCACTGGCAATGGCCGGTTTATTTTTTGTTCTTTTCGTCTTTTCTTTTTTTTTTTCTATTATTTTTATCCCGCCACTGCGTGAGTCCGGTGGCCACTCTACGGGGACCATTTGTCAAGATGGCAATCCCGCGACGCTCGATCGTACCTCGTAATCCACAACGCGTCGCGAGGTTTGCCAACAATTTTTTTTTTTTTTTTTTTTTTTTTTTTTTTAGTTGGAGACGGCGGTGCACCGTACACTGGTGAATCGACGCCACTGATCGTTGTTTGGCCCTTTGGGTGCACGTCGATCCAGACGGCGATATCGAACGTACGTACGTCTAAAAAAAAAAACCACACGTTCGTCTGCAGCCACACAAATGAATGGGTTTATGACAATTTACAATGTAACGAGGTAAAAAAAAGATAAAACGATTTCGTTTTTCGACAGTTAAATAGTTTATTCGGATCGAAACCTTATGTTATTATATACATACGAGTTATTAGACGATATGGAGTGTCAGATATGAATTCGTCTAAACAGTCAACTTGAGGTACAATCGAATTTACACGGAGTCCGTAGGATTATTTACAATGTTCGTTTTTTTTTTTTTTATTTATTTTCTTCTCTCATTCATTCGTCTTATCATTATATGTATATATTCCTCATTATCCCTGCTATTCGGTATTTAATTTGCGTTTTTTTGTTTTGTTTTTTTTTTCGTGTTGTTTCCTTTTTTTCGGTTCTGAAACTTTGGCTCCTGTGGGAAGATAGGGAGACCACATGTTTTCTTCGGAGGATAGAGCGCTCGAGCGAATTCACAGGAATGTTTATTGCTCTTTCCTCACCCCCTCCCCCGCCCCTTTCTTTCCGATAACCAGGATATGTGATGAAAAGATTCGCGAGATATTTTCGTCGGTCGATTGCCTTCGATTAAATTCCTTTTACCGCGTCAAAGAGATCGCAAAAGCCAACGGTTTCTATCATCGCAAACGGATAGAGAGATATCTCCATTCTGTTTTAATCGGTATTCTCTTTGCCACCGAAATTGTCTGCACAAAATCATCTGTTCTCGAGCTTTGCGCTCGTAGACTCTTCGTAACAATGATATATTATGTATATATACAGCGGTACGATAATTTCTAACGAGTAATGACTTTTTTGTTTTTCTTTTTTTTTTAAATTCATTCTTTTTTTCATCCATCAAACGTAACTTAATTTAACTTTATTACACTCGGAGAATCATCATTATCACGTTTTCTCCTGAATAGAAAAATGTCTATTTCCCCCTTTTCTCCATTCGATTCATCCGCTCGCATTCTATCGTCGTGAGTTACATTCGTCACAACGCTTCTCTTAAACAGATAGTTTACAGTTTCGAGGCTCAAGGGTTTTGTTTCGGATACACGAAGAAAAAATGAGAAAACAAAAAAAAATGGAAAATATGGAAATGATGATCGGATTTCTATAGTAATTGTGGGACGAGAGAAAAATTTGGGATTTTTTCCTATACTTTTGTATCTCACAAAGTATAGGAAAAACTTGTTTTTTTTTTTTTGCTACTCGAGTCTCGTAATCATTCCTATATTTTTCTGTGCGCGTAATAAAGAAGAAGACGTATCGTTTATCATTAATTTGCTGAGTCTTCGTAATCTATGTATCGCGCAACTAAAACCGGAAGTGAGTATTTTGTTTTTTTGTTTTACATCGCGACAATAGAATCTCTGTATGTCGAATTGTACATAAATTTGGTATTTTCTTTGTTTTGTTTTTCTATCTATAAGTTACGGGGTAGACGAGGGGGCTAACGTGCGAATGACGCGTATCGACGCTGTACAACGTTCCGATTGACTTTATTCACTTCGGCACTTCAGCATTTTCTAATTTTCTTTCATTCCGTCTTTTAAGAATGAAAGGTACAAACGAGTGGAAAGCACTCGCGGAATCGCACGTACGACAGAGAGCGGCACTCCTGCCTTCTGGCAAACGAATTTAAATTTCCGAATAGTCACTCGCTGCACACTCCCGATAGGTCACAGGGGGTTGGAATGCGACAGTCGGCACACAGTTTCTCTCGTTCGTTGGTTCGCTCGCCCGTTCCTTCGACGACAGTGATCGTTCCTCGGAAGTCGTCGCGTTCGCTGCTTCGAATAATTTACCTTTACTACATTCTACGCTTTCCACTGCCCCCGTCCCTCCCTTCTCGTTATTTCTCCCTTTACTGCATTTCGCGTACTTCCGAGAATTCTTTTCACTCTCACAGGAAGCAAAGCGACTCCACGAGACGAAAGTCGCGAACAGAAAAGAATGTAAAGCAACGCGAAAGCGACAAGAAACAAAATCCTCTTGCGACATTATTCAGCGAATCAACACTTTTGAGAAATTATTGCTAATTTTTCATTTCATTTCATTTTTTTTTTTTTTTTTTCTTTCATATTCTTTACTTCGTGAAAATAAGTAATTATTAACAATGAAATGATATAATTTTTCGTAATTTTCGTTATTCACAAAAAAAGAAAAAAATAATACATTTTCACAAGTGTCGATTGGTTGAGTTTGAATTTCTTTCGCTTAACTCTTTCGTTAATCGTCAGTTAATTATCTTCGGTCGAATGAGACTTCGCGGAGATTGAGAAAAGCGGGTTTCGCGTTGCCGCAACTTTCGTCCCGAAACACCGACGCTTCGCTCCGTTCGTCTCTCGACAACGTCATCAATCCCATTCGCGCAAATTACAAAATTTTTCATTCACAATTTGTGGATTTCCAATATTTTTTCCTCACAAATTTTCTCTCTCTCTCTCTCTCTCTCTCTCTCTCTCTCTCTCAACATTACCATCGCCTCGCGGTTTCTCTAATTTCTCTTTCTTCGCCTTCCAATTATATCAGTACTCTCGCGTCTTTATCTTTGTCTCGTTATGTCCGAAAGTAAGTAAACGCGAGAGAGACGAAGCGTGAAAGAGAGGAAAAGAGAAAAGAGAAGAGAGATAGTGAGAGAAAGTCCGGCTGTTTCGTTTCACGCGCTCTTCCCATCCATCTTCCGCTCGGACTTCGGGAAGTGTGCGCGTCGGTGCGCGAGATCCAACACACCGTTTCGACTCACCCTTAGCAGACACCTCTTTGCCCGGTCGCTTCTTCGTTTTCGTACGGCGAGCTTCTCGCCTATCAGAGAATTCCGTGGGCAACGCTATTGTATACGGAAGAGAAAGGGGAAGGGAGGGCTGCTTTCCGCTGGCCTCGAACATTCAGACATATAATTGGCTCTCAGAATACACGCGCGTAACACACACATCCACACGAACACACGAACAGACGCGCGAAAACTCACTGGTGATTTTCTCCATAAATGTGGAGCTTCCAAGAGAGTTTAAAGGTCAGTGACCTCGCGCTTTGTGTTATAGTCAAAGTGTTCTCTTTTTTTTTTCGATCGCAGATCGATGTTCCTTTTACTTTCTTATTATCCATACGATGTATGGAAAAAAAGAAAGTACTGTTTAGTTTTTCGTATCGTGTTTTTTTTTTTTTTTTTTTTTTTTTTTTTCGCGGCGAGAATAGATCGAATGATGCAATAAGAGTTGACGATTTTTCTTTCGATTTTTGTTTTTACTTATACGCAACTTTCGGGAAGTCTGTTGGCCATCAAACGTCGTTTAATCGCTTCACCGTCGAGACATTCGCCCGCCACGACTAGCTGTCCCGCACCAACTACGACACCGGTCATCCCTGTGTTTGGTAACGATGGAATTGTGCTTCTCGACGGTAACCTCAATTCCGTTGGCCGTCCGGTAAACTTGTGACACAACTCGTCTATACTTGGCGTTGGACCCGGTGTCACCCAATGCCCCGAAGGATAACCACCCGGATAACTCGGTGGACTGACCTCCACGAGGTTGTTGCCTTCTGGAATTCGGGAAATGATAGCATTAAATTGCTGCTTTTCCGTATATGAAACTTCGTACACGAAGGAACGTTACGCATGCTTCACACGTACCTTCCCAGCGAAAAATGAGATTTACCGAGAATTTAAAACACTTATCAAGAGTATAAAAATCTGAAAAAAAAAATCAACCGTACTGAAGACATTAAGAACTTTGATTTTGCATCATAATAATGCGAAAACATTATTAACAAATAAATAATTGAAAAAATAGCCAGTGAAACATTTTTTTCTTATTTCAAATGAATTTTTTGATTTTTTAGAAACCATATGAATTTTTTCAAAATTTTCGTACTTTTTTGAAAATCTCGTTTTTGAAATTTCTTTAACGCTATTTTTGCGGAAATTTTAGTACAATCGCCCCGAAAATGCGCGAATATGCTGTAGAATATTGCTGCGAAAACATATCCAAAATTCGTCCTTTAATATTAATGTTTCAAAATTTATATGGTTTCCACAAAATCAACAAATTCATTTTAAACGAGAAAAAAGAACTTTCACCGGCTATTTTTTTGAACAATTTATTTATTTACATATTTGTCAATAACTTTTTGGCATTATTAGTATGCAAAATCAATGTTCTCGATATTTTTAATACGTTTAATTTTATTCAAATTTTTGGCAAATCCCAAGGTACCGAAAATTTGAACGATTTAAACTTTTGTTTGGGACCTCTGATATTGCATAATAATAATGCCGGAAAGTTGTTAACAAATTATTTAAAAAATTAATCGTTCAAAAAAAAAATCAGAAAACCTTTTATTTTCTTATTTTTAATGAATTCCTCGATTTTTTAGAATTCATATGAATTTTTTCAGAATTTTCTTACATTACAACATTTTTTTTTCGAGAATTTAAAAAACCAATGTGAAGACGCACATTTTTGATATGTTTTCGTAGCACAAGTCCACAATACACACAAAAAGTTTCGATGCGATTGCCCCAACAGTTCCGTGGTTATGGCATTAAAAAAAAATTCAAAAATGTAAGTGAATTCCGAAAAAATTCACGAGGATTCTAAAAAATCAACGAATTAACTTGATAAGAGAAAAAAAAAGGTTTACTGATTACATGTTGAATATATATATTTTTTTTATTTGTTAATAATTTTTTGTCATTATTATTATTATTATGCAAAATTAATTTTCTTATGCCATTGGGAAGTTTTCAAATTCTCACTAAATCTCACTTATCGCTGGAAATGTACGTCTCATGGAACCTTAATTATTTATATTATTTAAAATATATGCTTCAACGAATAATGATGAATTACGAATTATTATTAATTAATAATTATCTTAAATAATTTACATCGATAAAATGTATCTTTTTTTAAAGCACAGAAAAATACATAAATCTACAAATTAATTAGAGATTCGCGTTAATAAGTAAAACGTATTTTTATATTTTCCTAATAAATGTTTGAACGAAAAATTATCTTTAGACGTCGCTATCGAGAGATTCAATTTTTTTATGACGACGAAAAATACATAAATCTGTAATTAGTTAGAGAATCGCGTTAATAAGTAAAATTGTTGTGACAAGTCGTATACGTCTTTGTGCTCAATCTGTCGATGTCTTTCGATTTTTATCTTCGGACCTCTTTATTATTCTACATTGAGAAAATTATGAGGTGACAGCTAAAAGTTAGTTAAAACAACTCGGAAATTTGAGAAAAAAAAACAGGTTTCATCGATAGACTGTTAGTTATCTTAATTAAACGTTAGTTCTTCATGTAGTGTCATCATTTTCTTTGGTACGGTAGTTACAACTCCGGCATCAATATTTGTATTAAAACGCCGTATCTTACCGAATTTGTTGGGTATAACGTCAGGATCCGTTTCGACGGTCTGTTGAGGACTCTGAAGCGGATACTGTTGAGTCGGCAATTCTCTCAATTCGGCTGGTTTTTCGTGTCTCGGTTTCGATATTCTTTCGCGTCTCGCGCGTACGACGACAACGAGAACGATGAGTACGAGGGTCACAAGTGCGCCGACGATCATTCCTATCAACGGTGACAAAACTATTCCCGCGTCTTGTCCTGTGAATGAAAAAAAAAAAAAAAAAAAAACGAATGTATGGGTTAATCAGCCGGCAATAAGAAAAAAATGAAAAGAAAAAACACGGAGTTCATCTCACCGTTATAATTAGCTATTCATACAACGCTTTAATTCTAAAAATAGTATTAATAAAATGCGAGCGGCGTTGGGTTTGCACTTTATTAATTACCCCGAGCGAACGACGGCAACGTCGTAATACACAACTACAAATGTGTCGATTCTCGTCTCTGTGTATGTGCGCGCGCGCATTTCTTTATCGAGTTTCGTGCGTCGCAACTTATATGGTAGACTGGCCATAAAACCTCTACATCCAGCGTGCTAAAGAAAATTCGCTTCCGCTGCACCCTATTTAAGTATTTACCGCTCTCCGTCACTTTCATTTTTTTTTACTACCTCCAGTATTATTATTATTTTTCTCTTTGATTATTATTACTACAACTGCCGCGTGCAAAAACAGCACTGGTTTCAAGCCGATATACGCTTAGGCTAATTTAATAACTATTATCACCGATTTGACAATTGAATTTCGAGAATTTTAATTGTAACCTTCGTTTTTAAGAATTCATAATGAATATTGGTCTCACAAGTGCCGCGTGCCAAAACAGCACTGGTTTCAAGCCGATATACATTTAGGCCAATTGAATAATTATTGTCACTAATTTAACAATAGAATTTTGCGAATTTTAATTCTAACCTTCGTTTTCAAGAATTTATATTGAATATTGGCTTCGGAACTGCTGCGTGCGAAAACAGCACTGATTTCAAACCGATTTACGCTTAGGCCAATTCAATAACTATTGACACAGATTTAGCAATAACATTTTCATAATTTAAATTCTAACCTTCGTTTTTAAGAATTTATAATGAATATTGGCCTCACGTGCAAAAACAGCACTGGTTTCAAGTCGCTTAGGCCAATTTAATAACTATTGTCATCAATTTAATAATAGAATTTTGATAATTTTAATTCTAACATTCGTTTTAAGTATTTCTAATGAATATTGGTCTCAGTGACTGACCCTGCCGAGCATTTGCCGCGAACTTAGGTGAATGGGAAACTTTACGAGAAAGTATACTTCGATTCTCTCTGGAAGCATCACAACCGTTTCCGCAGTACGCGTTTCTCTGCGGCTCTTTGGAGTTTTGTTCTTGAAGTTTTCGCTTAAGCGTTACGAACACACCGGCGGTGTGTTAGAACGTAGAATGCGAAGCAGCAGGATGATAGTATCCCAGAGCGTGGGACCGTACCCGCTGTTTTGTCGGATAATTAACGAAACTGGCGTTTTCATGCAGAGCTCCGGTGTATAAGGATCACAGTAGAAAAAGGTACGGCAAACGTACGAGAGCGGGGAGAATGTAAAAAAAAAAGAAGAAGAAGAAAAGTTGGACGATGGTGTCCGGGTCACGGGAGACCTCTCGTACTTCCGGGTTTACCGCGTTACGAAACTCACGAGTATCGGATACACGTTTTAAGACTCGTTTATTGCTTTCGTAAGCTCACTCTCGACGTGGGCGGACAGCTCAACATGCTTCAAGAATCGCTATTTACTTCGCATATTTAAGGGGTCGGATTTATTTTGAATATAAGAAAAATCCGCGTCGTTATTGATTTTTCATTGTGTATTGGTTATTATCTATACGCTTCGATTCATTTAGCGTCGGTACAATAAGAATGAGATGATTAAGGGGAATGAAGAAGAAAACAACAAACTGAAAGATACAGAAACGACTATCTATATACTTCGTCCGATTTTCTGTAGTCGACGGTTGCATTGCTTCGAATAAATGTAGTCTGCTTTGGCTTCGATTTTTCCACGTGTACCGATCGTATTTACGGTTCAATGCTTCGATTCATTTGGCCATTAGTATATCGGCGTATCGGTGTATATATCGTTCCAATAGCGTATACCGCACTGCTGTTTTTGTTGGGATGCAGTACGAGTTCGATAGCATCCAGAAACGGCGAGAAACGCATCTCAATCTCAATCTCATAAAACTTATAACGGGAGTTTAATCGAGTTTGAGCGGAGGCCGAGAAGAGTGTATACGGTGGAGAGAAACGTCTGCGCTGAGGCAATTGAGAGCCAATCCTGTCGCTCTCTTCGCTCTCTGCATCACTTTCTCCTTTACTTCCCTTCGATTTTCTCTTTGGCGTTTGATGAAACGCATCTTTCACCCTCTGCATTTCTTCCTTTTTTCACTCCAACGAGGTGCAACTAAACTCCAATTTTTATCGCAGCATCGTAAAGCGAAAATCGATTTTTTTCGCGGTATTCATGAATAATCATTGAAAGAATTATTGGTGCAAAGTGGCGGTAACGAAATTACTCGTCGTTACGCGATACAATGTTGTAACTCTACGCGCGTAATAATTTGCGAATAATCTCGACGTCGTCGTCATCGTCTTCTTCGTCGTTTCTATTCTTCAAGCGAATGAGGACAATAAACAAGTCGTTGAAACTTCAAGTTTGTCGCGAACGTTGAGAATGAGGAGAAGACAGGGGGCTGGTGAGGGGGTCTGAAGATCTCTCCTGTAGGCTTTCCAAACGAGTCGGAGAGTTTCTCTTCCCGTTTTCTCTCATTCGCGTTCTCTCATCCCGAATTATCTTCTCGCCGGGTTGACGATGAGACTCGTCGGGTTATATGTTCCGTGCTACGCTTGCAGTGCCGTGTGAAAACGAGACGTTCTCCAAACTCTCACCATTCTCTTCATCTTTCTCGCTATTTCTCCTTCTCCTTCCAGTTACGCTCTTACGCTGATTTAGATTCAGTCAACGCTCACAGTTCGGCGCTATACGCTTCTGTAGTTTCGTCTCTCTCTCTCTCTCTCTCTCTCTGTGTGTGATTGTTGTAACCCAAGATAAATATCACGGTTAATTCAGTGGGGTCCCACTTATCAGACGACGAGAGCTGCCAGCGCCCCCGAAGCTTCTGATGTCTCCTCAGGGGGAAAGGAGGAGGAGAGGCGGCTTCTTCATGTCGGCAACTGAGCGACGCTCGCCGAAGGCATACGAGAATTTCCAAAACTTCACGGACGAACTAAAATCCTCGCCGAAACCCCTTTTGAATATCTCCAACGCCATTCCGGATTCAACGTTTATTTTCGAAATTCTCCGCATGAATATCAATCTATCGAAAGAGAGAGACTGATGCGCCATTGTTCCAAAAATCGTCATTCGAAAAGCTGTATTCATTCGCGAAGATAACAATTCCTGAACTCAAAGAATTCATTGGGAAAACATAATTATTAGCCAAAAGGATATAATTATTTATGATTTCATATTACTACATATGGTTTGTTATATATTTTTTGATATTACCATTTATGGGCGTTTATGTGGCCATAGAAACCGATATATGACGATAATTTTTTATTTTTTTTCGAATCTTTCGCGTATTCCGATTATTAAACTGCAAGATTTTCACTCAATGTGCTGTACCCGCAATTTCGTAGGGTGTTATCTCTGAGATATTCGAGTTTCGATTAAAAAATAACAAACGAGATATGGAGGGGGAGAGAGAGAGATCGCGGATTTACTCGCTCGTTTCTCTCTTGGCACTTGTCCAACGACATTGCCCGAAGCAATCTCTCCGTTGAAATACGACAAGGGAGCGGGAGGACACGGGGAAGGGGAGTTTCACCTCTGCGAACTCTCGAGTTATAACCGTGAGAGGGGGAGACTATGGAGATCCAAACGCTGGACCGTTGGTGCCGATATATGGGATTGGATGTCAAGGAGATTCGAGGTACGCGTCGACTCGCTGGAATCTCGGCTTAGTCTTAGGAGGGGTGATTGGCAAATCTTGCGGGACATGGAGCTCTAGTCAAACTCCGATAAGCGCGCGTCGAAATCAATTTCGTTCTGCGGTGTTATATATATATATATATATATATTGAGACGGTGTCTCAGGTCCCCGAGGACACCGCTCGTTCTCGAAACTACTGGTAGATTTCGCATTTCAAATATTTTCCCCCAAACGAAATATCCGTGGTTAGGGCGTGAAAGGGCGTCTGAACGACGTTAAGAAGGCAACCGCGAAGCAAAACTTCACCTTTTCTACCGGCGACGGCGAATAGCTATTTTTCTCCTCTCTTACCTCCGGCTCCGAGGAGCATTCGATGACGTTAACTCCGCGTGTACTCTAACCTCCCGAATCAGGGTGAAGACTGCTGCCGGCGACGGAGCAATCTTCATTCCTGTTTCCAGTCACAGTTATTAGGGGACCGCGATAGGGGATGTAACCCGTCAAATATCTGGCCGGAAGCGAGTAGCGGTTCGACCGATGGCGACGAGGTCTATATTCCGATCTCGCGGAAACCGAAATCGTCAACGAGGACTCTGTACTTCATAGTGCACGGTAGAGTAGCTACGTAATTCTTTTCCGTTTCAAATTTAGAAAATAAATTCACATCGCGAGTAATTTGAATATCTTGTAAGAACACAATAATCAACGATTAATGTCGTACTATATTTTCTGTCGGTAAAAACACATCAAGGTGGAATTCGGTAAATCAATGGATTTACAATTTACCGACGGATCGTCGGTAAATTGCTGTTTCATTTTTCGTTCTTTTCATTCCGAATCGAGATTTTTAGTTTAATTATGATGGAAATTTGTGTTGACAACGAAAGCGATAATTTAAGGTAAGCGTCGATAAGATAGTCGATAATCTAACTATTGTATTTTATATTTTATATTATTGAGTAATTAAAAACTGTTATTTTATCAAATCGACAACATCTAACGATTTTTCGCTCGTCATGAACTCGTAACTCTATCCGATCGACCGAGTGCGTGGCATCAGCGAAAAGGTGACCGTTACAATATATATATATAGATGTGTCACTGTTCGCCGTGCGTCTTATTGTTTTTTTTTTTTCGACTTCTTCGAACTCGATGAAAATTCCACCGGCGAGGTGAATCGAATAATTTTCCTGACGTCACAATATTGTGACGACCGAGCGAATGAATAACACGCGTATTTGGTTTTGGGGCGGCGGATATTATCACTAATGATAAATGTTAATTATCCCGATCACGAAATGTCACACGTCTGCTCGCTTTTAAAGTCCCGTCCAGACTCTTTTGTCGTGACGATCGATATCGTATCGACCGTCCGTACGTTCGTCTATTGTCAATCTAACTAATATCGTGTGTCTTAATAAATAGTCAGCTATATTCGTTACAATATTTTGAAATTGTTATCGACCGCGTTGCGGTTACAACGAATCGTCAAAATTCGATGTATTGCGCAGACAAGTACATAAATCGAACGAATCAAAATCTACCAAATTAATTTAGACGGTTCTATTCGCGGAATTGTAATCGTCAAATTGTATGTCTATACATTTCTCGATATATTTTGGACAGTATCTATCTACTGTATAGACGAGTGGAAAGCGAAAGATAGATGGTAGAGAGGAATATTGAAGCGGCGTGGTGTTGGAAGGATTTGATAAATGCACATTGGCGGTTTGGTTATCCTCTTACGACCGAGCGAACCGAACATTTTTGGGAGTTCATCATTGATCGAACTCTCGGGGCTAATAGAGCCTAAACAGTGTCGAAGTACCGAATTGGAGAACAGATTTGGAATTCATGAAATTTTGAAGTACACGCGTAACACGTCTGTGCTTCTTGAGGGATCATTCTAGTGTAAAATTTTCAAAAAATCTTTTTACACTCGGCGTAAACGGTTTACACTCTCAAAGGATGAGTTTTCGATGTGTCAATCTCAAATTTTGAATCATTTTTTCGTCAGGAGACAATTTTTTTACAAGTCACTTGTTACCGCGCAAAAAAAACGTGAAAGAAAT
Organism: Buathra laborator; assembly: GCA_934046635.1. Taxonomy (NCBI): domain Eukaryota; kingdom Metazoa; phylum Arthropoda; class Insecta; order Hymenoptera; family Ichneumonidae; genus Buathra; species Buathra laborator. The sequence goes on along the minus strand of OW203893.1, from coordinate 3,298,324 downwards.
AAAAATGAACATTTAACTTTTTTTTTTTCTGTTCTTGATGAGTGCTTTGATTTGTCATAAAAAATTACACTGATTAGCGTATTTTATCCATCGAAAAAAAAAATCAGCTTTTTTTTGGTCCGTCACACTACAATGATCCCTTAATCACGAGAACTTTCCGAAATAATGGATACGCGCTTACCGACGTCCATTAGAAGAAAAGCACACATTCAAAAATAACAAATCGATTGCAGTTTCGGAGAAATATTTAACTATAAATATGCAAATCTAGAGTTTTGCTCAGCTTATCGCATTATCGTGTCAAACTTTTCCAAAATAAATAAGTATGAGATCATAATTATCGATGTTTTGAAAATACATTTCACACGATCTTCTTTTTACATTAATTTCACTAATTTAAACAAACCTTTGCTCAATGCAAAGAGTCATCGAGCGGTGTAGAGCAGCGGAGTTAACTCTCATCCGGATCGGGTTATCAAAGAAGGATTAGCTATGCCCACAGGGTTTTCGGGTAAATGTACTTCGTAATAATCCAACTTATCGGAGACGGAGCGTTGGCTGATTGCCGGTAGAATTTTCCTTAATGTTCAAACAAAGCTAACGTCATTTTCGCGATCCCAATTATTACAACGAGAACCTCGAAGCTTTCTCTGGTAGAAACGATAGTTTAGCCTCCGGGCGACGAACCTGTTCGCCCGTCGGCTCACACTCTCACTGTCGGTTCCCTCCCTCACCCCTCGTTTTGGTTGATCCTTCTCGGCTGCACGGAACTCTCTCCCCCCCCTCCCACCAGACTCTCTTCGTACCTCCTATTCTACACGGGGCTCTACCGCGTTGTCGATGGCCCCGTTATCTTGGTCCTGTTATCATCCATTCCCTTCCACGACGTCGTTACCCCTAATTTGAATTTCCGCGGGGCACCGTTACCGAAATTATTCGGCTGGCAGAGCCGCGACGGTATGGTGGATGGTGGGGAGGCGGGGAAATTCTCCTTTAGGTGCTCACCGATGTTGAGGCTTTAACGTGCCAAGCGGTACAGATATTGGCTTCAGTAAGAAATCGTCAAAGATTTAGTTATCGGCATGAGGCTATTTCCCTCGGACGAATACGTTTCATCGGCCAATCACTGCATCAGCGATTCGCGATGGTGGTCCCGAAACTGCGTACCTTATCCTGCCGCACTGGACGAGGCAACGGGATCTCGTTTCATCGGACACGATACTCGAGGATTTCTCGCAACCCCGTTAAAAGCCCCGGAGGCTTTCGACGGTATCAAAACTCGATCCCTAATACTACTCCACGCGCCCCTTCGCTGATCTCCGCGCCTTGCTGTATCCTCGACCGTCCAATCCAAAACCATCGCGGTACACACGAACGTATGAATTTACGTTATAGCCAAATAAACGCTCGAACGAGAAATTCGTTGCACCGCCAATGCAATGTTGTTAGTAAAAAAAAAAAAAAAAAAAAAAAAGGAGAAATTCGCAGATTAACATTTTTGGGGAAAAATAACACGAGAGATATGAAACGCTTCAAACGAATGTCCGTTTTAGTGATTTTTATCTTGAAATTTTAAATATTTGTTATAAAAAAATCGCTTAATTCCATTTTTGAGTCTTTTTGATTTTTCATTCGTTCGGTCAATTTTTATCGAAATCTCGAATATTCGCCCTTAAAATACTGGCGGCTATGTTTTATGCATTTTCAAATAAATCTGTCGAGATACGTCGACCGAACAGAAATTCTTAGTTACGTAATATTTTCTCTCGTCGATAAGTTTCGTTCTGGAAATGGAATATTGTCGGATTGGTTAACCGCGGGATAGTTATATAAGCGCTCGTTAGCGTTTGTAACATTCATACGCGGTACAAATGGGATGTGTATTATACTATCACGAAACTCAGTTGAATTATGTACGATGCAGTATCTATCTACTCTACTCTATACGGTTGGTTAGAGGCGCGAGAGACTTTGCACGTTCGTGCTGTTGATAGAGTCGAGCTGCATGCGGTCACATTTACTCGTATCGAATCACGTTTATCGCATATCTTACTCTACAGACCGCGGGTTACCTACGTTTTTCGCGCTACTACCACGAAGTCATACATTATGCACGCGTATATCTAAGCCAACTGAGACTTTTATCGCACATTTTTGCAATTCCACTTCAAAATGCTTCTTCGTCGTCGGAGGGCGGATGAGTGGGACATCATCGATGTCGATGCAGATATTAGAAATCGCGCGTACGCTCGAATTTATAGATCATTGAAAACTGCCGATAAAGTAGTGGAAGACGATAAAAAAACAATTATTTGATTTTAGATCAAAGTATTATGTCGCTGAAGTTCGGAAACGTATTTGAGTTCAAAAAAATTTACTTGAAAAAACATTTTTTCCGAAAAAAAATCTTTGTTCCTCGTAATATTTATTTATGGTGGCGATTTATCTGTAGGAATTTAAGATTAAGTATCCGAGACGATAATTAAGATCGTGTGGTCGGATCGTCCCGATAAATCAACGTGGAGATTTTGATTGCCGGAAGTCGGTATAGAAAGTTCAATACCGTTGATGTGGCTATAGAAACTTTTATAGAAACGAAGCACATCGCAGCATCCTCTTTCTGTACTGCAGTATCCCTATAAAGGAGTTTCTCACAATGCAGCAGCGTATATTTCGCCGCAACGGAGCACGAAGCACTACTGTTGATTAAATTTAACGTTTCGCTTATCATACTATTTTACGATAATATTAAACTTATCCGATTATTTCACATAGAATAATCAAATTCATCAATATAATTAGTATTTCATTTGTTATAAATTCGAGTCCACTGTAACCTCATTCAGCTTTCGTTTTTGCTTCAGTAACGCGTCGTTAGTTATAAATTATCGCCATCCGCGATACAGTATGAAAATTATTAAAACACGAGCTATCGAAAGCGAGAAAAAAACTCCGTTCAGTTTGTCGATAAAATGTGAAATATAATAGTTCGTTCGCTGGATTCGCTAAATAACGAATTTATTTTCGTTGCAAAAAGGATATCGTGAATAATCAATTTTTCCGATGAAAAAGAGAAAAAAAGACATTTGGTAGTTCTTTGATTCGACTTAACACATTTATTCGATTTCCTGCCGTCGAAGTGGACATTACTTCTCAGCTAAAGAAGTGCTATATACGTAAAAGTATATGTGACCGGTAGTGTTTTCGCTGACCGGTTAATGGACTCGAAAAGTAATGGCCGTCTCTCGATCTCCCAAAGAAAATTCTCTCCACGACTAACTCCTTTCCAGGAAACTCTCACTGTTCCCTCAACCGACGATCTGTCTTTTCGCGAGTCTCGGAATGTCGTTGTTCGGCTGAGCGAATGGCTATCGATTGGAGATCGAGGTGACGTTTCAAATTCGTTATCGCGAAAAGTTTCGATGTCTACTCGTCACCAACGTAACATAATCGCGACGAAAATTCCCAAGAGAAACAGTTGAGAACGCGTAGACGGGAGGTTATAAGGATATAAGGAAAGGAGAGGTCAGAGTAGAATGCATACGAGACGAGATGGAAAATCGTAGTACACCCCGCGGGTTTCTATATTCTGATGCTTTCTTCTGCGAGGCGAGAGCGTCCAACAAACTCGGCACAACGAAAGTTGCACTCTTGTTCTACGCTTCCCCTGTTCCATAGCTCGGAGCATTATTTTTGATGCTCATGCGAAATATATTAGGTTTCAGAAGAGGCGAATGTATTGCCAGAAGCGGCACTTCGGGGTCTACTAAATTTTTTCACAATAGAAGAGTATTTCCATAGCGACGAGGAGAAGGAAAGAGAAGGGATGAGAACGGTGCGCAGGAATGGTAAAAATGCTGAGAAGTGTTGAGAATAAGTCCCGAGTAGTAGAGAAGTTTTCTCTCATTCGGATCAGCCGTCATATCGATATAAACGACGGTTAGGGGTACAATAGAACGGTTGGTTATCTGCTCCGGTGATGTATGACCGGGAGGGTGAACCCTCGTGTACCCGTTCTCTATACCTCGGGAACACAACCCCGTGCGAGCCTCTCGCGCGAGCGACGACTACGAAACCCCCTCCGGCGTTCTCTATATAACTACGCCACCCATAAAATATCGGCTAAAGCAGACCGCATTATTCCCCGGGACTCTCGCCTCGGCTCTTCGTGTAAAATATTATTTTTTTTTATGATTTTTTTTTTTTTACGTTCGTCCGCCCACTGTCCCAGCGACCCGGCTATCGTTCCCTCAGCACGATTTTTTTTGCTGCTCGTTACTCTCAGTCAATCGGTATATACATACAGGACGATCCGCCGTGTCTCGTGTCAATATTCCGAAGAGATCATCGTCGTCCAGACGGAATTATATATTTCACGAAGAATCAAAGAGACCGACACTCGCGAATTGCGAACTGTCGGGGTGCCGGCGATTTTCTTTTTTTTTCTCTCTCGATTCCTCTTGCTTTTCCGCCGTTCTCGCAGCTGTGAGCTCCGAGGTAATAATTCCTCGACTACTATAAAGACGTAGAATTGAGGAAAGCAATTACAGGTAATGGTTGAATCGTCGTCAGGGGGGGGGGGGGGGGGGGGGGGGGGGGTGAAACGAGTCGGTAGAGTTAGGAGCGATATTATAGAAAAGAAAGAGATACGAATTTTTACAGGAGGATAGTCATTAAGCGGCGCTACCGCTTCATCCTCACTTTTCTTCTCTATCCATCGTCTATTTTTCTCTTTTACTCTCAAAACTCTTACTCTCTCACTCTCCTCACGTTCTCTATCTCTCTCCGTTTCATACGCTTCTTTTTCTTCTCTTCCTTCTCATCGACCCCCTCGCGTTGCTCCCATTTCCACACCTTCGCTCTCCTGCCTCAGCAACCAACGCTTTACCCTTCTTTTCTCTACTACTTCTCTTTTCGGACATTAAGCCGCGACGCCCGGGCGCACAGGGCCATCCGCGTAATTTTCCATGGCGTCCTCGAAGCATTTTTCTCTCAGCCGTTTCCGCTGGTGCTTTCAAACGTTCTCTCTCGTCCTCTCTCACCCCCCCCCCCCCCACCCCCTACCCCCCCCCTCAGCCTCACCCTCCGGTACTCTCACGAAGCATCTTCTTCTTCTTCTTATTCCTCTTCTTGCTCCATCGTTAACTTCACTTATACCTGTTTACCCCATTTAGCCAGCGGTTCCAACCCCCTCCTCTCGCACCAACCCCTCCCGTTCCTGTCGCTTTACGTTCTGTCTACGTCATCCAAAGCCTCTGTATATGTTCTCTTCTCTCGTCCTCGTCGCGAGAGTTCATATCCCCTTAGCTATGTCCTTTTTACGCTTTCCAGAAGCCTTCACCCGACCTTTTCACTTTTTCCAACAACCTACACTACCCCCGGACTCTCATCTTCTCCTTCCGCGACGTTATCCATTTCTTTTCGTTTTTCGTCGTTTTACTTTCCATCGTTGTCGTCGTCGTTGAGAGAAAGAGCGCGGGACTCGAGTGGACCATATCCCACACGCGTCAAGATAATTAGCTCGTTCTTCTTTTTTCTTTTTCTTTTCTTTTTTTTTTCTGTTCAACTTCCGCCTCAGAGCTATTTACTCGTGGGGCCTTCACTCTGGACAATTTGGACGTAAGGGGACGAACCGTTGGAACGAGCGAATTAGGCGACAACCACTTTCGTCTTTCCGAGACGGCTAACTATCCCCCTTCACCTCTCGAACCAACACCTCTTCCTGCCTTTGCATTTTAGGTTGAATTTCAACGAATTCACGAGATAAAGAAACGCGACCTCCAACAAAGCTTTCGGTTTCCAACAAAGCTTTCGAACCCCCAGCGGGAGTTCGAAGCGAAGCGAAGCGACTGGTCTTCTTTCTTTCACTTTTCAATACACGTAACAACTTTCCCTCGTTTTTCCAATAGCCATCTTTAAGGTTTCGCGTTATTCGTATTTAATTAAATAGAAAAAATTGCTTTTATTTCGAAACGGGATGTACATTCAAAGTTTACGGTTAAAGACTTCACGCCTCGAGCCTCGCTGGCAATAGTCTCAAAATACAACCCCCGTTAGGGCAGTTTTTTTTTTTTTTTATTCTGCGAACTAATTTTATCCTTCAACTCTGTATTAACCTTTGGGTTATTCACGAAACTATATACACGACAGCCTCCAGACAACCCCTCGGTATACTCACCTTCGGTGGGCTTATCTGGTGGATAAGTGCGAGTTGAACGTTTTGCGGATATGAGCAATCGCCCTCGCGAGCTTATGTGTTGGTGTATGTAATGTGTTAGAATTCTGTTTTATACGTGTCGGTGGTGATCCGTCTTACTTACCATTTCGTCGGCTGACACCTTCCCAATACCGCAACTGTACCCCCCCCCCCCCCCCCCCCGCCGCTAACTTGGTAATGCCGTTCGCTATACATCGTAACCTTTTATCGCATAAGGATAATTCAACTATCCTAAACAACGGGTGTGAAACAACTCGAGAATCTTACCGCGCGATCTTTCGATGCAATAAGGGCTAAAGGTTAAATACATTTTGCGGGGGTTCTATTAAAGTAAATTATTAACTCACCCGTACGTTTTTCCGCATCCCGAAAGGTCACCTCGCTGAGAATAACCGATTGGCTTCGTCCCTTTGCGTTTACCGCGTATACAGCAACGTGAACGCCAGCGTCCACCGATGCCTCGAGCCCCGATAGAGCGAATACCGGTTCATCCAACGCTGATACGTTGTAAAGGGGTCGTATACTCTCCAAATAGTCGAGATCCCCGTGATAAACCTCGAGAACAAATTTTTGTGGCAAACCACCGTCGTAACCCGGAGCGCATTTTACCTCGACGCTCGTGTAAGTTTGATTGGCGAGGGTGCAATTACGCACGGGAAATGGTTTCCCTGTAACAACAAAACGGTAACACACATTTTTTTTTTACAATTTTTCAAATATTTACGAGATAAATTTCTCGATTTTACTTTCATTTTTTAATATCAAGAGAACAATTTTTTTTACGCGTTATATTACGATTTCCAATTTTTCTTTATCGAGCGACAGAGATTCGTTGTTTTCTTGCTCCGCAAATCGGATTCCGTAAAAATCTGTACGGATTGTTGTATAACCTATGATTTCTATATCTATATCGCGATATATAACTATATGTATCTATATTCCATATAACATATATGTATATATATATATATACGATATTTCGTCACAACAAAAACGAGACGAACAAGTTGCGGACGTGATGCGTTTCTCTATAATTTTATTCAACCGTAGAGTTCAGTGTTTCGTCGAAATTCGGAGAGATCGAGCGGCAGAGAGGGTGCGGATCGGGAGGGGGGGGGGGGGGGGGGCGAACGATGCAGAAGTTGGATAGGGGATGAAAGTCGATTTTAGAGAGTTAGCGGGCCAAAGAGAAAGCGACGAGATACGGGAGGGTATGAGCTTCGATTGGAGGATGAAACGAGCGAAAGTCATTTCGTTTTGATTCGCATCGCCGACGTCCGTCAACGTCCGCGCTGCAAACGCGACCCTTCCACTCCCCTTCGACAAATATACGTATATCTCATGCATCACTCCCCGATGCCCGGCGCGTTCACAACAACGTTGACGTTGACGGGGGAGGCGCCGTTGCCCGTCAACGTCAACCTCCATTTCCGGCCTCGAGGAAAACCGGAAACCGCGTCGGTCCGTCCGCTTCGTCGAAATCAAACGAAGAATTAACGGGCCTTCGGGTTCTCTCACTCCCCTCCTTTTTATCCCCTTTATATACCGTGTAGGTTTTGCCGATCGCACGGAACCGGCCAATGATCGAGACAGTGTTGGGGCGACGATTGTTGGTTTGCGATTTTGAGGCCAACGCTTGGCCTAACATTGGACTCACCAATTGACGATTTACCGACTTCAGGCCAATGCTTGACCGAACATTGACCCGCCAATCATTGGTTTAACTCACTATTGTTGGGATGCTGATTCAAGACCCGATCTTGGCCGACTATTAACTCACTAACCGTTGATTTGCTGATATTAAACCGGTGATCGACCGTTTAAGTTTGAACTTAAGTTTAGTATTTGGTGCACTGAATTTGTTTCAACGTAGGAATTATTGTAAAATCATTAATTAAGAAGTCAGGAAGTAATTAATCGATGACTTCATCAGTTATCAATAAAATGGTATCGTCGATTTTTTTACCAATTGTTATTTAATAATTGTTAACTATTAATAAAAAATAAGTAATGGTCTATGAACGAACAAAATTATTCAATATTTTATAAGTAAAGAAAGGATATTGTAAATTAACAATCTTTAGCACATTGTTATTTGACAAATATGTTGTTTATTGCAAACATTAAGAAATTGTTGAAATTCGTAATTGACAATTGTTCAATATTGTAAATTTTATAAAACATATTATACATATCTCATATATGATATGTGTCATATATGACATGTGTGCATTATCAATGAGAATCCGTGATATTTTTTTTTAATCAATAAATCACGTAAAAAATCGATCGAATCGATGGTAAAATAATCGATTTACGTGTTAAACAACTGAACGTGTTTTTACTTTTCATAATCACAATCACAATTTAATAACTGGCAAGTCATTGCGTCTTTAACTTTCTTGATACTAGAAGAAGCCTATAAAAAAACATATTCCACAAGATTTTAATAGCCGCGTAAGCTAAGGCGCAGGACATAGTCCCGCCTTGTATATATGTAAATAAAATTATAGGATTACGGTAGTTTTAGGATCTGATGTTGAGAGAGAGTAACGGGCGGTTATTTTTCGTTTATACTTTTCTTTCGTTATATATGTTGTCAGAGAAAAATATTGTTAGACAAAGTTTAGTCTGTTATTAGTTATATGCCCTATGTGTAAAACTAAAATGATAAACTTTACAATCGAGTCCTAAATGCAATTAGGCATGATTATAAAAAAATAGGAATGTAAGTTTTTTTTTGTGTGTTGGTTGAAACCTGAAAATTGTTCTGCATCGTACTTTGAATATCAATAATCAAATCTGAAACCAAAAAAAAAAACAGGAGAACAGTCGCAATATCCCAGGTTCGAGCCCCGAAAAAGGCAATAAAATTACATGTGTTTTTTCAGCGATTAATCAATATGTACCAATCCGTAGAATAAAGTCGAATATCCAATTAGAAAAAGGTACAAACTATATACCCCGAGTAAATATTAATTAACTAAAAAACTAATCTTTTGCACGGGTGTACCCAATGTTGGTCTTATTTCGACCGCCAATTATCGACCGATTCCCGCAAACGATCTTCGGACCGATGGTGGCTGCCAGCATTGGCAAGTGGTTTTCATCGAAGGCTTCCTCGATGATTGGGCCAAACTCACGTGCCAATGACCGCATGTCCGGCACCATCGGATCCCAACATCGCCCGACCACCATTGGTCTCGTCGGTACACCCTACATGGGTACAGTCCCCTATTTTTTTTCCCCCCTCGATCATTCAACGGGTTTTCCAATTCACTAGGAGGTTACGGGGGCGCGCGCCGCGCGAGGTGCGTGCGTCAAATGTCAACCAATCCTGGCAAAGAGATAAAGCGACGACAACAACACAAATCTCGCAGTGCGATAAAACTCGAAATTTCGATATTCATTTCGCGATATATCGTGACAACCAACTTTTAGGAAAGGACGGTTCACCAGCACACTCGCGCGATTCAAGCGTTGATTGCCCCTTAATTCTCGTCAACGATTTTGTTTTTTTTTCGTATTTTATAGTTTTTGCATTGATTAACACAATTATTATTATTTTTTTTAATGCATACTCTATAATTATACAAAGTGGCAAATGTCATCGGTTTTGACGAATAATTACGATACATAATCATATTACTTTAACGAATCCGTATTGGTTATGCAATTTTGTGTACTTATTAGTTAATTATAAATTTGCGATCGAAACCCTTTTATGTAATGAAAGCATCAAACTTTTCTGATTGGAATTAATTATCGAACGAGAGAGCGATACGGTTGATGATTATTTTGCACTTCCATGTCGTCTCAAGTTTTCATTCCATTTTAATAAATTGTATATTTCTATTGTGAACACGAAAATAAATGTATTCAATATTTTCGTGAATTTTGGAAGAAGAATAGTTCAAATAATTCACGCGTTATGATTGGAGTGCACAATATATATTGACGTTTTTTTTATCAAAGACCAGGAGGTTACGATCGCGGTGCACGGGTAACGATGAAAATCTGGAATCTTCAATATTTCGAAAAAATATCGTGATACACCAACTTTTTAGGTGTGGATAAAAGAGAGATTAATTAATATAATAATGTCACATTTAAACGGCAATTTCGTCCGTATAGTTTTGTCGCTACATCCTGTTACAATACCAAAGCTTCATTACAGAACAACAATAATAGTAATTATTATTAATATTAATAATTAATATTTTCATATATTATGTAAAAAAAAAAAATTATTTATAGTATGTTATTTCGTAATGAAGCCTCGAAATTCTAGTTGTACGAGGCGAAAAAATGTATACACGAAATTGCCGCTTAAATGATGAGAGAATTAAAACATCAATGGATAATTTGCAACCCCTACGGGCATTTCTCGCGATTAATTATGAACCTTGTAAACATACCAATGGATACATACTTCCGATTTTCACATCCAAACGTGTGCATCGACAAGCAAAAACGTGCCTGGATTTCGATGAAAATTCATTAATTTAGGAGCTCCCAATGTCGATATAAATCGCGAAATTCTGGTATCCTTTTTTCCTATTCGTTACATCGGTACAGTAGTAACGTTTTGTTACACGTTTCGGTATTTGTTGCTTATGGAGTATTTAGCTTTTAAAAATAATGCCATATTTCCGGTGAGGTAAATTTCCGCTCTCGAAGTTTGTTGTCCTCCTATTGTAAACTCGCGGCGTTCTCGGGGCGTTAGTGAAATTCAACGAGACACCGTGCATCACGCACTGAGCGTTACGGTCTCTTTGGTTTTGGGGGAAATGTGAATATGTTACATTCAAAGATACCATTACGGTGCCCAATGCCATTTCTCCCTTCTTCCCTGTGTATCCCTCGTTCACTTTCCATCTCGCGAATCCTCTCATCCCCTTCGCCCCTCTCGTTGGACCGCCGTTACCGGGGAATCGTTGGGGCGTGAGCCGTACACCGGAAGTTACTCGAACCGCTGTAGAGTTTCGCGAACGCTTTTACCGTGATTTCCACGCTCGATCGACTTCAACGGTGGCAACAACGTTGCAGCAGCAACAGCAACAGTATAATAGGACGGAGTTGAATCGTAGAGCGGAGGTACCCTATGCGCGTTCTCCTATCCGACGCCACTGCCTTCTGCTATTCCATATGAGGGTTTTCTGTCTTCTCCTCTCTCTTGTTCTCTCTCTGTCTCTCAGAGAGAGAGAGAGAGAGTTCTGTATATCTGTATAGGCTTACAACTTCGACACGGTACATCGAGGGAAAGGGAAACGAGTTGTATTCCGCGTAACACGCGACTCTCCCTGCACAGCCTTATCGGATTTTCAGTGCTCGAAGTTGCTGGGCGCTCATCCCTTTATCAACGCGATATACTGTTTTATCAATGATTCGTTTGATGGTTTTAGATCCCCGGAATTGCACTCTTAGCTGATACCATTATCGTGCCGTTTTTACTCTTATCGTTGACTTGTTTTTTTTTATTTTTTTTATCTTGTGATCCAAATTTCTATCCGAATTCGTATTTTCTACAAAAGATCTACAAAAGCTTTCGAACGTTTTATTTTATCTCTAGCCGTCAGTCGGGCTTCGCAATCGACGCGTACGGAAATTTGAGGTTAAGGAAAGCGAATGGAGTGTTCCGGACCACCTGCAGCTACAAAAGTTAGAGGGGCGGTTCGGCTTCTTTTGATAATAAATCATTCTTAACAGAACACGAAATACGAAAAAAAAAAAACGATTCAATTCGTTCCTCGCAAATAAATAATTTACAATTAAATACTATTTGCGGAAACAGGACCCGACGCGACTGGATATATCGTAACAATCTACTAAAATTCGCCTCGATGACTCAATTCGGTGGATTGAACTTTATACTCAAATATTTAATTAATTCTCAAAATAATTTCTACTATTTTCCGCCCGCTCTACCTGAAGGAGTTCTCAGTTCAAACTCGAAGTCGCGAGTCCGAGGAAAGTGAAGCTAAAGTCTTACCGGCGAGAGACGGATGTTGTGTGATAAACGAACGGAAAACCTTCCCTCATCCGTCCGTCTATTCACGAACCTCGATCGGTACCAATGTTACAGTCAAAATTGGAACGGAGTAATCCTTTTGACTGCTAACACGATCACTCGAACACAGGTACCACGAAAGTACCACGAAAGTACCACGAAAGTACCACGAAAGTTAGGATCAAAGTTGCCGAGTAATCTACGCTAAATAGCAGCTATAGCACGCTTCGCGTGCGTACACGGAGAGAAGGATCTGATAAACATTACCATGTCGCCTGGATGAAAATTACTATAGTGCCTTGTAAGGTGGCGCTACAGCGCCACCTATGGCAGAAAGTATGAAACTTCTAAGAATTTTGCTTCCTCGAGAAGCTTTGTTTTGATGAAACATTTTTTTTCGAGATTTTCATGGAAACGTATTCAAAATGTTCCAAAACGTCGAAAAATCACATTTAGAAAAAATATCCGTCCGTATATGTGTGTGTGTGAGTGTGTGTGCGCGCGCATCGTTTGACCTCATAACTTAAGAACGGTTTGAGATATTAAGCTGAAATTTATATCACATGTTGGGGGTCAAGTCTCCTTCCTTGGTCCGATCTTTATGAAAATCGACCGAGGCAGTCTTTACGCCATTTTGATTTTTTTTTTAAATGGTGATGGCACTTCAACTGACAAATTTTTTGAGATATCGGCTTGAAATTTGGTACACACTTGAATTGTTATAAAACAATGATCGCGATTGAATTTCGGAAAAATCTGCTCAGTCGTTCAGTTTTCACGCCATTTTGAATTTGTCGAAAATTTGGCGGTGGCGCTGTAACTAGCATATTTTTTTGAGATATCTGGTTATAAACTAGCAGCATAGCACTGATAAAATATTTACGTAAATTTTGAAAATTGAACGTCATAAATTGAAAAATTAACCATTCAAATAACGTATCACAAAACAAAGTTTCTTGAGGAAGCCAAACGTGACGAACATACGTTTCTTAAAAATAGAGGTGGGTAAACTATAATAAAAGAAAGAGAGGAAGCAATGTCCCAACGTAGTTGGCAGCTTTTTATTATAACTACCCGTGCAGAAAATACGTCGGGCAGCCGCAATAAAATAAAGGACCTTTAAAGGTATATTCGAGGAATCCATTCTAGGGAATCCAAACTGGGACCCTATTAGGACCAGTATAGGCACGTACAACTAAATCATTCGGGCAAACTCGTGGAAGCCACAGTTGGGAATCGAGTCTAGGACCTTACTAGGGCCAATATAGACGTCCACAAAAAAAATTGTATTCACGCCATTGGCAAAGTTGAGGAAGCCACAGTTGAAACAGGCAGGAAAAGAAGAGGGGCCCTGTATGGGCCCTCTCGTGGAAATTATTCTAGATGTTTAAATATTATAAAAATTTGTTTGACACCCTGAATTCGTCTTTATTATTCATGTAGCATGGATACAAAGAATACGTTAATACATCCAGATAGTTCATATGATAAATTTATCCCGAAACATGCGCAGGCCGCTTCCTATTCTGATAATCGAGGAGGAACACGCGTAAGGCGGAAAAAAGTTGCTTTAAAAGAGTAATTTTTATTATTTCGATAATTGCCTCCCATCGTATTTAATAGAGATAACCCGTAATAAATAAATTCACATTTCTACGTTCAACTAAATTTCACGTGATAATTAAAGTACAAGTAACGAAGTAACTTATATGTCCGATATGAACTATCACTTATCAATAAGCGGTATTGGCGTAGGGTTAAGATATTAAGTTAGAAATCATTAGTTCTGGGGTTCAAGCCCCAATAGGGTCCTTAGAATTTTAAGTCGTAAAATTGTATCAAAATATTCGATAGTCACCGTGGTGATGTGGTAGTTATTCATGAAAAGTGCAATATAATATTAATTAGTAACAAATACTTTAAGCAACATTACCGGATCCCAATTCTAGATTGAGCTCAATCCAACATTTTTATGGCTTCCGATAACGCTACGATATATTTGCTTTAACCATATAATTAGTTGACTGAATCAAATATGGTTATAAAAGAGAAAAATTATATCTTTATCGTTGGCATAAAATACAATTATTAATGCCTGCATGAATCCGTAAAGGGGATATCAGGAAATACGTTTAGGTCTTGTAGAGGGCCTCGCTAGATAATTGGGGCTTAGTTGTGGAACCCCATAGAGGTCCACACATATTGGCCTTTAAAGGCCCTTAGTTTTAAAGTGTGACAAGCCCAGTGAGGCACTCGTAAGATTTCCCTTCTGGGCCCCGTAAAGAGTTGGGGAAAACTAGAAGGGCCCACACAACACCCCGAACTCAATTTCTGCACGGGTATATGAGGAGTTTTTGGCAGAACTCCCGCGACGGTCGCGCGCAGCAAAAAAATCTACAATTTTTTAAATGGTTGAAAAATCACGAATTTTCAAAAATTAGATAAAATTCTAAAGAAAATCATACGTTGTCGAAAAATTTAGCAAATATATTTTGGCTAAAAAAAAAGTCAGGTTACCGGGTGAAATTTTTTAAAAATCTCAAAAAATGCATAAGTATTAAAAAAAAATTATCGAATAAATCTTGGCTAAAGAAAAAGTTAGATTACCGGATAATACGTTAAACAATGATCGACCAATCACCAACTTTTTATTATAGCAGCGACGATCATTCTCGCGATCTCGCGCTCCCTTCCCTTTCGAAATACTTTCAGCCCCGGTACGTGGCGGCGCCCTTCGCTTATCGAGAACTATATCCCCGCGCGAAACTAATATTCGGACGAAAGCTCGCTCCGCTCTTGCTGATATTAATTCGCCTCGAAACTTGCTCGCAAAATGAAGAAAAACGTGAAATAGATGATTTTGTCCAATTTTACTAAAGTTGAACCGGTAACACTGCTTGGGGGGGGGGGGGGGGGGGGGGGGGTGGAGGATCTGTTGGTGGGGAAAATGTGGGCTCATCGGGACGGAAACTCAAGGGTATCGAGATTCTTGTATGAGATGCCAATATAATTACCGCGTTACAACCTTTGTAAGAGATTCAGTCGAAACGACGAAAGATGAGCGCGGAACGAATTGCATAGGTAGGGGAGGTTTTGTGGGGAGGAGAATGATTTTACGAAGAGTGTTATTTCATCGAAACATCTACCAAAACAATTATTTGCTGGTAGTGGCAGGATGGAAGTTGGATCGGTTGAAAAGGCTGTAATAGAGGCTATGTAAGATATAATGGACTCACCAGCAGCAACGATCTGGAAGAGACAGGGTCTCGCCTGAGTGCCGATCTCGTTGTTCGCCCAACACGAGAGAGTGCCGTAATCGAGCTCAGTGGCCGATGTGTACTCCAATACGCTAACACCGTCCGGTTCGCCGGGCGACGGTACCGTGAATCTCTTGGGAGACACTTCCACAGTCTCGCCGCTATTGTTGAACTTCCAGCGGAAGTTGCGCGCCGGTGGATCCGCCTCCACTCTGCAGCTGATGTTGAGGGACTCGCCGCGCGATGCTCCGACTACTATTATACGATCCTCTTTGCACATTGGTGCAACTGCGGGCACATAGATATTACGTATTTAATATTGTTATTTCATTTACGCAAAATGTATCGAAAAATGAAATTTCGCGAGAATTTCAAACACTTACCGATAGTATAAAAATATGAAAAAAATCAACCGTACTGAAGACATCGAGAACTTTGATTTTGCATAATAATAGTCCGATAATGTTATTACCAAATTAATTAATGAATTAATAATTCGACAAATTGCCAGTAACATTTTTTTTTCTTCTATTTCAAATGAATCTTTTGATTTTTTGGAAAACATGCATTTTTTCAGACTTGTCGTACCTTTTGAAAATCTCGTTTTTGACATTTTTTAACGCTTTTATTGAGCTGTGGAATGTTGCTGCGAAAACATATCCAAAATTCGTGGCTTTATATTCATTTTTAAAAATTTCGAAAAAGACAAATTTCAGCAACGTAAGAATATTTTGAACATTTTTATATGGTGTCGAAAAAATCAACAAATTCATTTTAAATGAGAAAAAATAACTTTCACTGGCTATTTCTTGAAGGATTTATTTATTTACTTATTTGTTACACTTTTTGGCATAATTGTTATGGAAAATCAATGTTTTTGATATCTTTAGTACGTTTGATTATTTTCAGATTTTTACTGTATCACGAAGTAATGAAATTTTTAGCGTATTAAACTTTTGGTTGGGAATGGACGTGTAATACATCCTTACGCTGGACGCATCACCGCGTTTTCGCAATGATAATCTTCGGTTGGTAAGGACAAAAAATTATTAAAATTTTTAAACTTTTTTTTCGCGTATTTGCATTCCATATATTGTATATTCGAAGTGTGAAAAGGAGTTTCAGCGATTTCAGAGAGCAACAAAGGGTTTTTTTTTTTTTTTTGTAAGTGGAATAAAATCGGGTGCCTAATCCCACACGGAGTAAAAATATACGAATGGTTACCAGACTCAAATAGTAATCGTGGGACGAGAGCCGAATTCGGGACTTTTTCCTATATTTTATGAGATACTCCATCAAAATATGGGAAAAGTCGCATATTTTATTATCGATGTTCTCTGAAATCGTCGAAAATCGGCTTTAAATCATAAGAAAACTTTATTCCTCCCAAATTGAGACGAGCAGTCGATGAAATAATTTTATCGTCAACTTATATTCTTCGTGTCTAAGGATAAAAATCAAGG
The DNA here is from genome assembly GCA_934046635.1 of Buathra laborator. Lineage (NCBI taxonomy): Eukaryota > Metazoa > Arthropoda > Insecta > Hymenoptera > Ichneumonidae > Buathra > Buathra laborator. Next base: position 3,281,377 of record OW203893.1, on the reverse strand, counting down.
ATTTCGATGTTCATCCTGTCCTTGTAGATTGACGATGAACCAATGAAACCATTGACAAAAAAGAAGGAAAAGAACGTCACACAGTCTGGCAGTTATAAGGTATCGTTCGAAATCACGAGAGAGAGAGAGAGAGAGCGAGAGACAGAGTAGAGCAAGAAGCGAATCTTGTTCAATAGTCCCTCTCTTCTCGCAATAAGCTTCTTAGGCCGATGTCGGATTCGTCGGGTTCCCCCGTGTGCTATGCGCGCAAAGTTCCAACTATCTCTGCTCTATATCTATCTATCCGTCTCACCGTCTCCTCGCGTTCGATGATAATAGCCGGTGAGGATTTGCGGAAAGCTGCTGGCCTCGTGTTCTATATAACGGAAGTCGAACGGTGGAGATTGAACGCAGAGGGTGGGAGGGGTCGGGAGAGCACAGCCGATCGCGAGGTCGAACTTGCGGCTTGCGTTAAAAGTTCGCAGGGAGATTGTGTGTTCCATTGGAAGCTCAACATCCCTGTGGGTTTTCCAGTAAAAGCCCTCGCGTCCAGAGACCGCGACTATATACATACAGTTGTTAGTTTGCAACCTGGAGGTCAGAGAGCGCATCCGGTTCTTATTCAACGAGACGACATGCGGCATCTACTTATTCGCTCACTCGTTCGTATATCGGCGAAAGGAGGGGACGTAACCGCATCGATAGCCCTTTTGGCCTGAACTCTCGAAGACCGTTCGCGACCCCCGGACCTACACCCTTCGGGGCTGTGAACCCCGAATTCACTCGATTGCGCACAGATCGGTGTGCAGTAACAGGTGAACCGCACCGCTGCGGCTCGTTCGCGTAATTGCTACATCGATTTTTCTCGATTTTCCAAACTTGCGTATGTGTATTTCTGTGTTACCGAAGAACATTACGAAATGACGAATAACCGATGGAACGATTTTTTTTTCGGTATGTTAATTATTTCGGCTATTTCGGAATTATCCTCGCAACTGCGCTACGGCACGAAAAACAAATTGAGCTCATCGCCAAATACATCGAATATCACGCACCCGACCTTTTAAAAAAATTGATACAAACAAAAAACAAAATTGAATCTCTCGTGAAATGTTTTTGCAACGGTAAAATTCAAATAGCGTTCGGGCATTTTCTACATCGGGCATTTGCTCTCTCCGCGTCCGGCATCAAGATCCGCATACGTAGAGCCGTTCGCAATTCCCTCTGTCGATCATTCCCTCTCCTCTTCGCGAAACTCGGACGCGCGCGGACTACGGCCCCAAACGTAAAGATAAAAAAAAAATTACCCCCATCGGAGATTCGAACCGTCGATACGTTACTCCTCGAAAAAATTCCGTATTCGTTTCTCCCTCTGTATCTCTAGCGGGCTTCCATTTGACTTCGTTTTTCGTTGCTGTCCCGACTTCTCATTTATTCCTATCCGTTATTACCACTACCGGCAAAACCATTTGGTCCATTACACCCCTATTTTTTCTTCGTCATTTCCTACTTTCCTTTGGCTCTTTCCCTTTTCTATTTACGTAAAGCACAACCGGTATTTCAAACATCGCACGATTTCACTTCCATTCCCGGCGCGTGTATCTCCGAGATCCACGGTGCGATGAATAGAAATAGAAATTTAGAGGAACATAAGAACTACGCGAGGGATGAGTATCTTAGTATATAATTTATCCAATTCGTACACTTTCACCTTTAGCTCATACGAACTTTCGGCTCTCTGTACCGAAATTCATACGTATACATGTGTACCTATATATATATAAAACGTGTCCTATATACATCGAAGAAATTTTCTGCAAAGTTCGACCGCACGTATTCGGCAGCTCGTCCGCGTCCGCGGCGATATAACCACGAGAATTGGGTATAAAAAATGTACGAGAATCCTAAGTACATCTGAAATATTCAAGTGAAGGATCGAGTGTTCGAGGCGAACGGCCCTCCCCCCCCCCCCCACCCCTTCCCCTGGCCGTTCGCAGCGGTGTAAAGTTCGAAAGTACCGAAACGCCTCTCGCACACGATTTTTCTGTCCTATCTGCCACCCCGTTTATACTTGAAGCACATATAAGTACGTATATGTATCGCCCACATACATCTTTCTTCTCTTCTCTTTCGCGAGCGGTCGGGATATGTTCTCCGGTGTCGTAAATGTCGCGAATTTTCCTTGAATAAATATGAGGCAATGGAGATATATAATACCGCAGCGAAGAGGAGGGATTTGAGGGATGGAGGGGGTGGGGCTGGAGGTTTTTGGTGAGCGTTTGTTCGGGGTGACCGCGAGACACGTTATATGCGATATAACGACCGTAGCGTACTTTGGCTGCGTTATGCAGCGGCGGCGAGAACGCGGGGGAAAACCGCGCGATTTCACCCCACTGCGCCACTTGAACCGTCGGGCGTACAGTGTCGGGTAACACCAGCAGGGGACAGTTATAAATATTTCGTCTCATGTTTCCACATCGACACTCGGTACGTGGTTGGGATGTTAAAAAAATATATATATATATTTTCATTTCAAACATCCCGATCACGAATCTCATTTAGATCGGTATGTATAACTGTGTATTTATATCGCTCGTGTGTATATTATCATTTCCCAAACTATATGCGGTTAGATATAAACAAACGCGGAGTGTTTTTTGGGGGGAAAATGCGTGGGAATCATCGAATAACTTTATATGTTTGTCGCGGCTGAACCGCAGCCGCGGGGGGGATGCGAACGAAACTATCACGCATCACGATCCGCGCCAACGGAGCGTTGGCATACGTTGCCAAAAAATTGACGAAAAATCAATCTTCCTATAGCCTCATGTAAATTTCAGTGGAGACTATACCGGGATCGCGAATGAACACAGTGACGAAATTGGCAGTAGTAGTAGTGGACAGTAGAAATTTGTATTGGTATATGTATCACTCACATTTAACGCGAAGGGGTAGTGGCTCGCTTCGTGTTTCACCAAGTGCGTTCGTTGCGGCGCAAACGTAAAAACCAGCGCTGCTTCGTGTGACGCTCTGCAGTACCAGACTCTGATTCGATTGTATGATCCTCGCTGACTGATTGTGGGTCAGTATATCAGCCTGTAACATACAAAGGTTCACGATATTCGATACAGCGCTGCCATCGGCTATAGAGTTATTAAACGATAAACGAACAAAAATAAATAAAAATAAAAAAAAGAAGAAAGCGCATTTTTTTCATTGGATAAAAATGTGACTTTGGACGCTGTTTCGGGAATAAGGTTTGTAGTTCGGCGGCTTTTATGAGGGGGATAGAAAGGGGTAAGCGGAGGGGGGGGGGGGGGAGTGCGTTAATGTATAACGCTAACGAAGTAGTAAGTACGAGTACCGAGTTCCTGGGCCATTAAACACAACGTTAGCTTCTCCGAAGTTGCAGGGCGTAAGTAGATACACATGCATAGGGTGTATACGAGCTGTACTGCGCTATACGGAGCCTTACATCCTTACGTGCCTTCGTTATTTATGATGGCTCATTATAAATGTATATTAAACAAACGTCGTACGTGTGCGAACTATTGCGCGTGCGGCGATAGGTCCATCTCTCTCTCTCTCTCTCTCTCTGTATATACATCGCATACGATGTACGTATGTATAGCTTCATTATGTCCTTTGCTCCTTGACGCAACGCGGTCTTAGTATTGGTACGTTGCACTCTATCTCCTCGGTTCGCACGATACACGATAGGTGAACGATAAATTAGGGTTGTTCAGGGTGCTTGCGGAATAGGCTGCGGTTTGCAAAGGTTCCGACAAGAAGCCTACGTATATACCTATATATACGACAACCCTTGCATCGAGGTACTCTCTACAGTAGTAAGTAGTGAAAGCCAGCGAGTAGTCAGCCGCAGGTTTCGACGTTGCCAAATGCAGGATGGCTGGGTAGTTTAATCAGAAACGCCAGTAGAACTGGTAGACACGAATAAGTCTCTCGTTCCCTTTGTCTTTACCAGCCATTACCTCGAGGCGTTGCTGAAATCTATTGGACATTTTTTTTTTTCTTCACTTCTTCCTTTTCTTTTTCTTACAGCACTCCTTCGTCATCTCTTCAACGTTCAATTCTTTCCATCTTCTTTCTTTCGTCGTATTCTTTTATTCTTTTTTTTTTTTTTAACTTTCTTTCTCTCCACCTCATCTCTTATCGTTCTCACCGGCTTTTTGCCACCGAACTCTGTTCCGTCGTACCTCTTTGCCTCGCCACCATTTCCTCCATTACATAGTGAATCCGGTCTGCCACTGGTTCCGGCGCTCTCAACGTTTTTCCATTTATCCACTGAAATACCCTCGCAGTCGCACACCCCCTTCTATTGCCCCCTCCCTTCGCATCTACGATCTCACCGGGCAACCCGTCGATTCGTCGTCAACGGCCAAGTTTAGCTCGCGTTCCTACTACTACCACCCTTCGTTTTCGTCGTATCCGGGGCATCCTCCGTGACAGAGAGGAAGGGAACGAGGGAGACTCACTCTCGAATCCACTCGCCGTTCTGAGAAGCAGACCATTCGAAATCGATTTGAAACGAGGCCATCGGAATATCGGGGGATATATAGAGGGAGAAGAGGGAAAGAGAAACGGCGAGATAGAGAAAGAAAGAGAGAGTAAGCGAATATGAGAAACGCAAGGGATAGGTTTTCCTTCAATGAAGCCTAACACAAGGGTTTCTTATTTTTCGCAGTCCCTTAAACTTCATTTTGTTCATTCGATTTACCAATTTTTTTTTCAAACTGTATCATTTTTTTAATCCCAATTAGTATGAAGAAATATCGATTGAGATCTATTGCGATAATCGGTAAAACTGCGATCGGTAGCCGCATGAAATACTCGGATTCTCGCGGTTCTAATGAAGGAAAGTACCAAGAAAGGCTTCTTTTAATCAGCTTCCCTTGATCCAGAGATCTCTCCCCCTCTCCCCCCTCATGTTTATATATCTGTATCATTTTTTTTTGTCCTATCGGTATGAAGAATTATCGATTGCGATCTATTGCGATAATCGGTAAAACTGCGATCAGTAATCGCATGAAATACTCGGGTACTCGTCGTTCTAATGAAGGAAAGTACCGAGATAGGCTTTTAATCAGCTTTCCTTGATCCAGAGATCTCTCCCTCCCCTCTCCTTCTCTCGCGTATATATCAGTACATGAAGAGGAACATTTTCATCGGGTTACGTGTTTCCGGCTATTAACGAGCCGTCTCGATTAAACTAAATTGTAATCTATGGTATGGAGGGGATAGAGTCGCTGGGGGGAAGGTGGCTTCTCCCGTGCTGGTTGCTGCGACCACCGTCGAAGCCGGTAAGGCGGGTTACCGCGCTTAGCATAGGTTAAGCCCTCCGGGTTAAATCCCGGGGTTTACCTTCGATTACCCCCTTGCGGTAAGAGAGACAGGAGTCGGAGGATCCGGGTTACAACGATGAAACTATATAGCTGAAACGTCTGCACCGGCACTACCCCGGGCCTTCGTCTATTCGCTTCCATTTCGACTACGTAACTTCTACGTAACACACGTAGCGCACTCAACGAAAGCACTTGATTCGCTTCATGCACGGAGACACGAAAAGCTTGGTTCGCGTTACAACAGCCGCGTCAGAAAAAAAAAAAAAAACCAGAAAAACGAAGAAGAAGAAGAAGACGAGAGAATTTGTCGTCTTTGTCTCAAAGCTCGTCGTCCATTTCGGCCCCCGGGGAGTCGTTCGACCCCGAGCGTCGAAGAACGGAGAAATTCTTTCCGTAAAGCACGTTCACAGTGCAGCGCACAGTATCTCGCGCTCTCCGGCTGTTTCTCACTACTCTCGTATCTCCGACGTCCCAACGTCACGTACCTGTTTCTCTGATCCCACTGTTACCCCTGTGCACGTGTGTGTGTGTGTGTGCATTTTTTTTCAACTTTTTTGAAGCTCGAAAAATTCGCGAAAAATGTTCAACGTCACAGCCGAGAGAAAAGGAACATTTTTACATCCGTTAGTTCCAAAATTTCTTCGTGCACTTCTTATTCTTACGTACACACGCGTCCGGAAGGACACTCGCCGAATGCCAAAGCAAAATCATCAACGACGACACGTATCGTTGTAAAGCGACTTTTTTTCGCTACGCTTATTTATGTTTATTTCCGTCCGATGAAAAGCAACATTCGACGCGATGTTTCGTAACAATTGTACGATTTTTTTGTTGTTTCGGATTGCATTGATAGGGTAAAAAAAGATGACAAATAGACGTGTCCCTGTTGAGGATAAGGATGACGCGGTTTATCCTATTACCCTTAGTCTCGACGAGATTGAGAGAAATTCCACTTAACCAATTCGCGAAGCTCTCGGGGTTTCTGGAACTTCGGATTCTGACACATTCGACGCCGGTTACAACCTTCCGGTGACGATAAAATTGCTCATCCATAGAATTCCCGGAGAATTCTCATGGTACCCCTGTTGTCAAAGCGACCGGCGGCATACCGCGGCGCACCTCGTATAAAGCTTCCGGCAGAAGATGAGAGAACCGAAAGGACACAAGGTATTGGAAAATCTCGTATCGACGACTAATACCGATTCGCGTCGTTCGAACTCGAATTCTCCGCGTTCATACTCACGAATTCCTTCACGGAAAAGAGGAAGTTGAAGAAGGTGTGTTTTTTTTTTTTTTTTCACTCGATTTATCTCTTTCTCACGAGTTCTTTCTGTCGTTTCCGCTTCTTTTTTTACTCGCAGCTGAAGAGTTCCACTGATTTCTCACGATCTCTTATTTTTCCTTTTTTTTTTTAACTCTCTTTCACCGCTCTTCGATCGTTACGGCAATGCGCGCTGCATCTATGACTGCCGACTGCCTATATTATTAGTTCTCACGGATTCTCTACTTTCTTTCTTTTGGGGGCTTACTGCTCGTCAGAGTTTTCAACACGAACAAAAGTAAGGATTCGCCGAGAGACCGCGGGAGGGAAAGGAGCTTTGAGGTTAAGGTACGAAGCGACAGTATCTACCCTACCGAATCCCTTCCACACTTCTCTCGTTCCCATTCCACTTTCTTTCTCTTCTTTACATTTACTCGTTCAGGTTTTTTCCCCCTTTCCTTTCTATTAACCCATATCTTCGCTTTTTTTTTGTTTCTACCCCCGCGACTCTTCGTCTCGCTGCGATTCTCGTAGCTTATCCAATTCTATTCTTTCGCACCTGCTGCACGCGACTGTGTTCAGCGGCTGGTGTTGAACATTTCCGTCTCTCTTTCCAATGGCTTTCTATATACGTTGTTGGCGAGAGTTCTCGGCAATTTCATTTTCCTTTTAGCGTATATCACTGTTCAACCCGTACGTCCAACGCCCCCAAAGTCTCGACCACCGTACAACTTCGATATTTACATATTTACATCGGAAACGCGCGGATGTAACTTATACGAAGTACCAGAATCGATCCCTCAGGCTATACACAACGAGAGTTCTCATCGAAAACCCATATTTGTTTCTAGCAGCTTGTAATCCTAATTGGATCAACATTTCAGCCTCTCGTAACGGCGCACTAAGCATCACCCGTGGTAACGATCCCATCCCCGTTTCTAGCCGTTCTCCCTCCTCCCTCTTTCCTCCCCGAGGGTCAGCATAGAGCGGAGCAGCGATTAATCGATGTACATTACGGAATAAAGCACACCGACATTTTCGCTTCTATACAGATCGGCGCGAGATCCCCCGAGTGCTGGGAGTAGAAAGATAGATAGAGAGAGCCAAGGCGCGGGCTGAGTATAACAAGATTTCCCGGGTTTTCCAGCTACCGGTATCGTTGGTACGCTGGAATACGAGCGAATGCGATAGAGAGAACGAAGAGAGACCTGAAGCAGAGGGTTAACTAACTTCTCCAAGTCATCAAACCCAACCGCAGCCACAATCTCGTTCGAGTCCCGTACTTAATTGCGTCACGACTTCAGGCCAATTGGTATCACCAGCTAATTTTATTTATAGACCCTTTCCGAGTAGCGATCGATGTGTCCTTATATCTGCTTCTTCGACTCTCGTCTGTCGTCGCGAATACGAGAAAAATCGAAGATTTTTATATGGCCTCGTCGACTCCTCGGCGAAATTACGTGAAAAACTTATTAAGGGTAATTTCGAACGGCGGATAAATTCCATCGAAATACACCGTTTCGTCTCGAGTTTAATTAAATTTTGATCAATTCTAGTTAATTACAACTGTTGTTCGCGTCTGTCTTCTGCGCGATGTCTGGAACTTTCTGTTCTTATTTTTGGGACACTAACAGACCTAAGAATACATTTTATCGAGATACGGGGTTCTTGCGGCGATCGTTTTATTCGATTCGACGAAATAAAGTTGATCTTAGGCGTTATTTGGGTTTCAATTACCGGCAATATATCGGGCGTCTTCGCTATATTTTTGAGAATTTTTATCTATCGCAACAGACGAGTCGCTCGCGAGGTCGTCGCACCGGGAATAGAGCCTTTCGATAAATTTCGTCATCACAAGCGGAAATCCCATCGTTTACGGTCGAACGAACGCGAGGAGTCTACGTCGATATTTCTCGTCACAGAGGAAAGAACCCGTCATGCCAAAGCTGAACGCTCTCGGCGCCGTACCGCAGGTTTCGTACGGTTGGTTAACCGGTGACGCGTACCACGAGTCGGAGTCCTTCACCGCAGGACCCTTCGAATACCACTGGCATATGAAGAAGGAAGGAATTTCGAAGAGGGATGAGAGAAAATGAAGGGTAAGAGGGAGAAGAACAGCCGTTCATTCCGGTCAGACGGAACAGTGATTCCTTGAAAAATTGCCAACAAGCTACCGGTTTATGACTATAGGACCCCAAAGGGCATTCCCGAGTCATTCCTTCCGTTTCCTTCATTCTTACGTCTTTCCTTTCGTCTTTTATCCAATCGCCGTGTTCTGGAAACATTGCCTTCGGACAATGCGCAACGCAATATCATTTCCCTCTCAGTACGGTACTTCGTATAAATTTCTTTTAATCAAATAACTCATTTATACTCCCGTTTCGTATATCTACTCACTCCGTAGATGAAGAAGACAAGTTTATTGGTAGTATATAAACTTCAGATTTGATATCTCGGAAGATTCTATTATCATAAAGAAGGGGAAAAAAACAGTTCGCCGTGACCGCAGGTATCGATTTATTTTACGGCTCCTCCGAGAAAAGCACCAGGACCTCTCCGTCGGAGGACTTTGGGAAAATCCGCGCGTGAGAGAGAAAGAATTTTTCTTGAATCCTATCGCAAGAAAACATCGGCATTGCCTTTCTATTGTAATCCCGGAATCTCTTGTATACATCGAGATATTGGGATTTGATTGGATCCTCAAGAATTCAAGATGATATCAATATCGCTTTCGAGATATCGACGATGAATTGAATAAGAAAAATCCTTGCGAATGACTAATTATTAGTGACAAAAAATAAAATTCTGTAACTCTCATCCATTAGTAACACACTGACGTTGCAATTTGCAAACAGAGCCTTTGAACGATCTCTTCGTGTTTTTCTTCTCTAATCTTTTTTATTTCGTTATCTTTTTCGTCTTTATTTTCTCATGGATCGCACCAGGATGACTAACGTTCTCGCATTTCTGTTTTCTACCAATGTTCACAGAGTAACCGGTATCTCTGTGAGAAAACTCTCCATCGGATACAACCCTCTCGAGTCTTCAAAGAGAAAAAACCCCGAAGAGCTCCCAGAGCTGTTGGTGCTCCGGTTTTAAGAGGTCGCGTGTTCACCGTCCAACGGCAAGATCGTCAAGTGAGCTATAAGTTTCCATCGACCCTATATTTCTGATTACCGTAGCGTGTACTCCGCTCGTCCGGATCTCCACCCTGAAGTAGAGCTCTGCCACGCTATACCGTTACTATTCTGTCCTCCGTGTTGCTTGCGCCCAGTGGTTATAACCAACGGCGGAATACCCAGAAACTCGAATCCCTTTCGCACTCATCTCGACTTTTTTTTTTTTTCATCTTCTCTCTCAATCTTTTCCTCCCGTACTTTCGCGCTTTATTCCTCTCCATCTCCGCGGGATCTCAGCGTTGTACCACAGAGTTCCTACAATTTTCCTCTCACTCTCAGTCATTTCATCACTCCGTCCTCCGTCGTCTACGCTACTCGACTCGTTTTCGAGTTTTATGCCGGAAGTGTCGCCAGACGTGCTTCTCCCTCCCTCCCCCTCTCCCAACCCCCTTACGGTTGCCCAGTTGGTCGACTCGCGGTGGATTTATAGCTTCTCACCACACCAACTCTGTGGCCGCATTCGCGACATCCTCATCCTTCTCATCTCAACCTCTTCCTTTCCCGTACCTTTCCGTTCCGTTCTCACCGACGCTTTCCACACTCCCCGTGCCCCGTGGAATCGTCCGCGTTCGCGGTTGGCACGACGGAAAAATAATTCACGCCGGCAAAAGATTACGCGACTAGCATTCGAAGCTTGTCGAGCGAATTAACGAGCCACCGGAGTTACGGAAAGAAATTCGCGACTCACCGTGTGAGAGAACTGAATTTGCGCCGACGATATCCGGCGCCTCTCCTCGCGTAGAAGATGCGATAGTTGCCGTCAACGACGACCGCGAGTCCGAGGATTGTCGGTTTATTGGAGCGAAAGAGGACGAGCCGTACTTAACGTACTCCTCCGTCTGTCCTATGCAAATAGTAATAACTCTGTATGCCGCCGCAGTATTTTTTCCTTCGCCTCTTTATACTCTGATAAGCAGCATTTCTCCATTTCCACAGTTTCCTCATAACAAATACGCGACAGAGATTGTTTTTTATTCAAATAAGTGTCGTTTTGTTGAAATTAATTTCACCACAATTTACGGGAATTTCTCGCGAGAAAAAATTACGAATCACCGCATCATCTTTTTTTTTTTTTTTTTCGCCTCGGCTTCCCGATTCTTTAACTCATTAGGTTTGCGTTGCAGCGTTAAACGACTCGCGGTACGACCGCAAAACGTCGAGTTCTGACCTCGTGGAAGTCGCGCGGTTGCAGAGCCTCTGTATCGTAAAGCGGTGATTCGTCCGACAGTCCTCCTCTTTCATACTCTGTCGTTAACGTACTAAAAGCTCGGAACCCTCCGTAAATCCCCTTTTATTTCCTGACGTCTACCGCGGGGGTAGTCGGGACGGTATATGGGTTGTACCACACACCGTACCACAGCCGAGCATCTTTATTGCCTCGTGCGACCGTAGTCACGGCGCGCCCAATGCTCCATGAGAAAAAGCTTTTTCGTTGAAGAAAAGCAAAGCTTCAGCCTCGAGCTACCGAGATCCGCGCGTTGGTATACTCGGTACCCTACCTACCACTCTCGATATGGACCTCGTATACAGTAACTTATACGTGTCTCGGGCCAAAATGCGACAACCCGTGACAATCATTCATCATCCAAGCGCTATGAGATCCGCGGAAAAGGAAACGAAATATGGCTTTTCTCGCACCGGCGGTGTGTACCAGAGGCGCGAGAGACTATTATTGGATCGTATAAACGCACCTCGAGATTCGACTTCGATTTTCTATGTACCTAACTACGTTACAGCGCTAACCATGGGACCGAAATTCCAATAATGCAATGGCAAATGATGTGCTGCACTTTTCCGCGATCTCACGTTAAACAGTTCCGATAAACACGATTCGAAGGCGAATTGTAAATAATTGTCGTCATTAATGCTATTTACTGTATAGCATGGTATGTACCGAGCTATGTACTGTATAGTGCCTCCGAACTGCACTGGGTAGTTGAAAGTATGGGATTTTCATAATCGTTACCGTTTGACGATGTTTGCTTTTTTTTCTTTTCGAGTTCTGTTACGCATTTGGAGAGAAAACTGTATACTAAAGCGATTAAAAATAATGAACCTACAACTTCAGACAGAAGAGTCAGAGCTAAAAAGCGGCATGGTACAGGTAATTACGAAGTTCCCTATACCTGTGGGGTATGGAGTTGGTATATACAACGTGTATATACAGTGATAGAAGATAAGAGTTCGGTACGCCAGCGGTGGAGCGTTTCCCGATGGCCTGTACACCATGAAATATGGAATCGCTTCTGACAAACTCATCCCTTCAACAAGGTCCCAGCAGCTTCAGCTTGTTCTACGAACAACGCGGCGAACATGGAATCCTTTCATGGAAGACACGATACACGACTGGATGCAGCGGCCTGCGTCCCCGTCGTTGTTGAATTCAATAAGTGGAAAAATACGACATAGAAGACGGGAACAGCGGTGAGAGCGAAGGAGAGAACATATTCAGGTGCAAACGATTCGGATGAAGAGAGTCAGAAGAAATGTAAGATGGTAGCGGAAGAAGACATGCTATGCAAAAAAATGTTACGGTAGTCTACTTAACGATGCTTCACACGTACCTTCCCAGCGAAAAATGAAATTTCGCGACAAGTTCAAAAACTTACCAATTGTATAAAAAACTGAATAAAATCACCCGTACTGAACACATTGAAAACTTTGATTTTGCATAATAACTATGCCAAAATGTTATTAACAAATAAATGAATAATTATAAAAATTGCAAGTGAACATTTTTTTTTTCTTATTTCAAATGAATCTTTTGAATTTTTAGAAACCACATGAATTTTTCAGATTTTTCGTACATTTAAAAAATATGTATGGTTTCGAAAAAGTCAATAAATACATTTTAAATGAGAAAAAGTACTTTCACTGGCTATTTCTTGAACAATTTATTTATTTACTTCATTGTTAATAACTTTTTGGCATTATTATTATGCAAAATCAATGTTCTTCATATCATTAATACGTATGATTTTTTTCAGATTTTTCCTGTATCACGAAGTCTACGTAACCATTCGAAACTCGACTGAGACTTTTAATATTTCTTTCTCAACAACCTTTATTATTAACTTCGCGACGACGCCATATTGTATTTTTTATCAATTTCTCTCGTCTATACAGTTCCACAGCTTCAACATTCTGCAGCATCACTGCTATAGCCGAAGAAGGATCGAAAAAAAATAAATAAAAAGTAACTCCCGAGTTTCTATTTTTTCGTTGAGGACTCGAGCGGCTTTTCGAGGGCTCTTTCGCCGATTGGTTCGTAGACAGAGGAACGTCGACCTCTATACTAAACTTATAGACTTATATCTATAGTAGAATCCTTCCTTATATCTATAGTACAGCAACGGCAGACGGTCGATTGTCACAGTGGAAGGTGGACGCGATTTAATCACCGATCTCCATTATATGGAGGGACACTATTCCTCCTCATCTTTTTTCCTTCCTTCCTTCCTTCCTTCCGTCCTCAACCCCCTTAACACCCTTAATTTTTTCCTTTGTGACTACGGACCCGCGATCTTCCAGACGCGAAGCCAAAACCCCCAGCAAAACTGTTCGACGAGATAATTCGAAACATTTTACTACGTCACGGCGATACGCGTTCTTCTTTTCTACGTCTTTCCCAATCACATCGACTTCCATTGGTTATTCATCGATACATGCAGATCAATTTTGCTTTTCAATACTCGCCTCACCCAGAGTTTCGAATAGTATATAGTATGTACAGCATCTCAGCCGTCCGTCGCCCGTCTCAAGACACCTTTCAGTTTTTCATAGTTTGTCTACAGTGTTAAGGTAGCGAAGGATCAGAAAAGAAGGGAAAGTGTACGAAGACTCAGAAGAGCAACGACGGTCCCGTTTCTCGGCCGCAGCTTCTAAAATGAAGTCGGATCATATTTTTAAGATGCAATTTCGTCGCAAATCTCTGACTCTCGCAAGCAGCAGCTGCTGCTACTGCTATATATGCCCTCCTTTGCTCCACCGTTCTTACGGTGGAGCAATACCCAGACTCTCGTCTTTTCGTCTCTTCAACCCCTCGCATCCACGTCCAACGCGAGGACGTCCTCCTCCTTCTTCTCCTCCTTCGCGGCTTCTGCACATCCGACAGAGGCGAAAGATCGCGATGAAACGAATCGCGAGAAGCGCATGAAGCCTTCACTTCTGCGCTCACGGGATTGGTCTATGTGCGCAGATTGTGTGCCGAGGAGAAGAGAGGGTGGCGGGTGCTCTCGTCGACAGTGCCAATGAGAGAACCCCGAGAGAGAGAAAGAGCCCAAGATAAGCAGGTAGCGCATACACCACTGAAGCGTAAGACACTGAGGGAATGGCAGAGAGGTAGATAGGTAGATTGTGTAAGGAATGGGTGGAACGACGGAGGTTATGGGGCCAAAGAGGATGAGAAACTCATGAGACAGAGAGGGAAGAAAGACAGAGAGGTGGGATCCTCGGGTTAGTCGGCTTAACCGAAGAAGGGTGGCGGGACTTAATATACCCAGACGAAGCATGAGATGAGGCTGCGGACGATAGCACCCTCATCCCCATCCCTCCCCATCCCTCTACTGGCTCTCTTACTCCGCTGCCTCGTCGTCATTCTCTCCTTCTATTCCTTGTCTCTTGCCTCAGCGACGACGCTGGATTAGAGAGATCGAGATTAAAGGATTACGAGATTCCACCCAAAATTGGCAACGATCGGTTAAAAGATTGTCGCCGTTGGGAGAAAGGGAAACTTGATGACCCGTCCCCCACACCCCGATCTTGGAAACCTTGACGATCTTAACCGAGAGAAAGATATCAACCATTTCTCCTTTGCCTCTGCGGCATCTTTTGGATGTACGAAAATACGATTTATCATGATACTCTAGTCTTTTTATTGTATTCATTCAATCTTATCTTTTTTTTTAAACTGTTCTGGAGATGTACTTCGATCGTAAAACATCGCTCAATGAATGTACACTTTTTTTTTGTTATTAATTATTTTCACTTTACCATTTGCAACTTCTGGGGGATTTACAACGTAATCGTTGCGTCGGGTAGAAGAAATCGTGAAGAAAAAAAAACGGTTGTACCGATAAAGTTTTGCAATCCATTTTCTCATCAAAACGGCACGTAGATATATAATGCTTTCAATCTACCGGAGTTTACTTAACTATACAACGGGCAGATAGTATCCAATCTCATGCAAATATTTATTGGTATACCTGCGCGGGACCTTCAAACTATTATGACGAGTTTCACGACGACGGTGGAATGGATATTTGAGGCATCGTATCAGAAACTTCGCAACGACAATGACCGGGGAAACCATAAGTTTTGAACATTAGGATAATTCGCGAACGCTCATAGGCAAATCCGTATAACCGCAGGATCTTTGTGTTAAAAAGGCATCGCACATACATTCCCAACGAAAAATTCGATCAAAATTTCAGTACTTTGCGATATGACAAAAATCTGAAAAAAAAAGAACCTTATTGACGAAGTCGGAACCTTTGATTTTGCATAATAATAATATCAAAAAGTTGTTAACAAATCATTTAAAAAAAAATGTATTATAAAAAAAAAACCAGAAAACATTTTATTTTTTCATTTTAAATGAATTCTTTGATTTTTGCTTCCTCAAGAAGCTTTGTTCTGGTGAACATTTTTTTTTTCGAGATTTTCATGTCAGTGTGTTCAGAATATTCCAAAACGTCAAAAAATCACATTTAGAAAAAATGTCTGGATGTACGTGTGTCTGTGTGTGTGTGTGTATGTGTATTTATACCACATATTGGGGGGTCACGTCCCCTTCTTTGGTCCAATTTTTGGCTAAATCTATGTAATTGTCCGGTTTTCATGCAATTTTGAGTTTTTTGAAAAATGGCTGGTGGCGCCACATTATCTGCCACATTTTTTGAGATATTGGGCTAAAATTTGGTACAAAGATTTTGTACAAACGAATTCCTTCTTGAACAAGGCATCGAGACGCGACCGCGTCTATTGATAACTAACATTTCCCGGGACATCATCCCAATTGAAGTGACTAATGACAAAAACAAAGCTTCTTGAGGAAACGAAAAATAATAAACGTACTTTCCTACAACTAGAGCTGTGTAGACTGTGATAAAAGAAAGAGAAGAAACAATATGCCAATGCAATTGTCACCATTTTTAGAATTCATACGAATTTTCTTACATTTCGAAATTTTTTTTTCGCAAATTTGAAAAATCAATATAGCGTCACGAATTTCGGATACGTTTTCGTAGCACAATTCTACAGTACACAGAAAAAAATTCTTGATGAATGCGCCAACAGTTTCGTAATTATGGCGTCAAAAAACGGGAAATTCAAAAGTGTATAAAATTCTGTAAAAATTCATGTGGATTTTAAAAAATCAACAAATTTATTTTAAAACAGAAAAAAAAGGTTTACTGATTATTCATTAAACAATTTTTTTTTACCAATTTGTTAATAACTTTTTGACATTATTATTATTATTATTACGCAAAATTAATATTCTTGGCGCCTTTAATACAGTCAATTGTTTTCAGATTTTTATACCATCAAGAATTTTTGAAATTCTCACGGAATCTCCTTAACTCGAATTGCATTGGTAACGGCGATTTTTGTGAGCTTTGCACACAAAAGGGTTTGCGTTATTTGTACACTGAATGTTAATTTTTTCTTGTAGTATACAAATACGTTGGTGTCCGAGGTTTTCACGAAAAAAAAAAAAAGAAAAAATCGCGAAAAGCTTCGCGCGGATTTGCGAAACGAAGATGTACAACTGCGTCGGTTGAGTACTTCCAGTGTGTTCTTTTAACGCGGCGTTCAAGCGGGGAGCTCACGCGCTCTGCGGGGTTTTATAGGAACGTGTTGTGTATACTGCTGGTTTTGCTGCCGTTGCCGCAGCAAAGTAAAGGCGTCGGGGAGTGGTTCGTTGTCAGGGCTTAGACGGGATAGTAACGGAGGAATAGCGAGGCTCTGAGTGTCTTACGCTGTTCGAGAGAACACGTGAGGATACTTCAAAAAACAAAACAAAAAATCACAGCATCTATCCAAAGAAACTCGAGAAAATAAAATGTCGGAATATCCCGCGAGGACTGTTATCGTAAAATTTGCGAGACTGATTTTTTTTTTTTTTTTTCATTTTAAGGAGTGGAATTATTATAAATATTCATATTTTCGGCTCGTGTCGAGTGTCGAGTTGTTTTGCTTTTTATAGTTTTTTTCTACAATGAACTCGACGTAGATTTATAATAAAAAATAATAACAAATAATAAATAAATAATTACTTATAAACAATAATTTATAATAATAAATACACGTATGGATCGATCTTATCGATCGTAACGATCATTTTTTATTATTAATAATCGAGAAGATACTCACGTTGTGCATCCAGGAGAGTCGCGATCTCGAAGGATTCGCCTTGATGTGGCACTCGAAATAAACATCGTCACCTTCTTTGATGTCTTCAGGATTGAGAGTGGAGCCGAGACTCAGCGAAACCACCGGTGGGTCTGACGAAAAAATAGACATAAAAAGAAAAAAACATTTTTTTAAATATACAACATGAACGTCGCAGTGTCTATTATTCCGCGGGGTCTCGTGCAAAATTTTGGGAGTAAGAAGTTCATTAAGAAACTCGACGTGGATTATAAGACTTCCCGTGGGGAAGTCGTATAAGACGGTGGAAAGTGAAAATATTGTCTTAACGTGGCAATAAAGAGTCATGAAAACTTTTCTACCCGCGTCAAGAAGTCCTCGAAGTAAAGAATAATACGTTAACGAAGTTGAAGGGATAAACGCGAAGCCCGAAATATTCTCGCGAGAGGTGTATATATGTCTGCGTGTTGCAACCTACAGAAGGATCTCCAGTGTGGAGGATCCTTCGTCATTCGTAGCCTCCGCGAGGCGATGATAAAGGGCACGAGATACGTTTTATCGCGAAGGGTGAACCCTCGTAGAATTTCATCAGCGTGATAGCGGCTTAAGGGACGTCCATTTTCTTGAACATACAACTCGCGGATTCCCTCTTTTCTTCGACGTTTTCCCGTCCGTGTGTAGAGGTACTTGTCCTCCATTCCCATTTTCATATAACCCCGTCGCCTTTTGGCGCACTTTCCTTCGCCCGCATGCATTTTTATTTTATAGTTTTTTTTTTTCATTTCCTCTATATCTCCGATAGTTCTGCTCCCTATTCGCTCAGTAAAGCCGAACAAAACCCTTTCTTTCGGATATATTTTCTATTTCCTCGTCGATTCTCGTCGGCCTTCCGTTTCTTTTTTTTTCTCGACTCGATCTTCGACGAGGTCAACGTAATTGAATACGTGACGGGGCCTCATCTTCTGTATTTCAGACTCTGTACCTGTTCAGCTATTCTGCAGCTTCAAAAATCGAAGACATAGCCTCGGTATACCTTCGGACGTAAGGAACTTTGAGCTCATCTTCGAGATACCCGGCATTTCCGTAGCTCCGTTATCGAGAGATTCCATTCGGTTCGGTTATCGTTGTATGTGGAAAAATCGACGAAAAATGGTCGCTTTTGCGTTTCTCTTTGCTCTCGTAGTCTAACGGATCCGCGTTCAATCGGCTCGCGCGAAGCTGTCGTACTGTCGAGTCGCCGATTGCTTACATTTTCGGTTTTTTTTGTTTTTCGTTATTCGCCTTCCTTTATTTTTTTTTTTTTTTTTTCATTATTCGCTTTCCTTTTTTTTTCCTCACTCCTAGAAGCTATTGAGCTTTTGGCACTCGAGAACGACGCGATCGTTTGAAAAAAATAAAAATGACAAAAAATATCAAATAAAAGCGGATTAGCGCGTAGAGAAAAATGAAGGAAAAAAGGGATGTCGTATTAATTTCAGTGAGATACGAGGAGGTTTCGCGTACACTGAAATCGTTCACAACAGAACTCCCGTGTGGTACAGATCTGCTCGGCGTTTCGGCTTCTCGAGGTCACATTTTTTTTCATCCCGAACACACGGAGAGATGGGGTATACATAACTTACTTGAGGTACACGCGCGCGTTTGTGCGCGTGAAGGCGCGTGGGTATTGGGACTGCGGGGGGAAAAAGCTTCGGGAGAACGCGCGCGAACGTAAAGTTTACGATGCCGGATGAATGTAGTCCCGTAATAAATTCTCCCCTCTCAATAAAAACGTCGCTGGGGTGTACAGCGTCGACGTCGTTGTCGTTGGTGCACGCGGCATGAGCTTCGATAACTATTCGAGCGTAAGATAGAAGCCCCGTACGCCGTATGAGAACGTTCCGCGAGAGTCCGGGGATCTCACGGAACGTACTTTGCTACGACAAACTTCGATCCTTCTTCGCTGTTTATTCTCGTGTATTACCTATGTATGTATCTGGGATAAGCGGCAAAAGTCGCCCGGGTACCTCCGTGTGATAAATAAACCACCAAAAGATACAGTCGTAAACGTAAAAATCTAAGGCGCGAATATATATGCTGTCGCGAAAAAAAAAAAAAAACAACAACAACAAAAAAATATTGGAGGGGTTGACAACGGCGTCGAATGGCGAGTAAAAATGGAAGAGGGGATAAAACAATAATGCAGTCGACAATGTTTCATCGTCAGATTTTTGGTATGTTTTTTTCTCCCGGGTGAAATCGAAGCGGATATCGAAGGAAGAATAATAAATAAAAAATAAAAATGAAATAAAAAGAATAACCATAGCGTATCGTCGAGTCCGCAGGAAGGGAAAAAAAATGTTCGTTGAATGGCTGTATCACTCGCAATCTCGCAACCCCTACGACATATCATTCGAATGCGATACAACAACAAGTGTCGATTCTATTCGATCCTTCGGCTCGTATATTTTTACTCCTCTGCTCTGGTGCTTCTTTTTTTTTCCCTCCACCCCCTTCCACCTTCGATCCACGAATTCTCTTATTTCTCACGGCTCCGCGCACCGTGTAAGTTCCCCTGTATACGAGTGCCTTTTATACGACCAAACGAAAAAAAAAAAAATATAAAAAAAAAAATGGACGGATCGACGTTATTACGGGAAACGCGAGGATCTTCATCTTCCGGCCTTTACGACGCATAAAGATCGCACGTCAATCGTAAGGGGGATCCCAAGGACTTCGCGCTCGTCTCGCGCGCGCGATAGCTCCGCACGAACGCCCACTCCCCCAAACCATTTCCCTTTCGCCCCTTCCATAAAAAAAAAAAAGAAAAGAAAAAAAAAAAAAAATAGACGAAAAGAATGAGAGACAAACGACGAAGAGAAAAGAGGAAAAACGTACGCGTTATTCGTCTTTTCCTATCCTCAATTTTGTCTCGACGTGACGGTTGAGGGTATTATTACTCACACACAACGTCGATCGTCCAGAACGTCTCCAGGAAAAGTCCCGTCACGTTCGGATTTTCTGCTCTGCAGGTCACGGACTTCTGATCGTCATCCTTGCCCGGTACGAATTCAACCCAACTTATCGTTCGGTTTTCGCTTCTCTCGTCCTAAAAACGACAATAATACGAAGAAAAAATGGTCAATAGCTTACCAATGAGCTATTAACATATTAATCATCGAATTGCCGCGATATGCGTTTGGAATCAATAATGTTAAAATAGTTCACATCGTTACCACCATCGTCACCATCGTCATGGTGGTTCGTTGTTCGATTATTGATTTAATACATTTTTAACTAAATCGAAAAAATCCACCCGACTCTTCGAAAAAGTAGGTCCTCGTTGGAGATTTCTCGTGTACCGCGGATAAATTTACGCGACATCGATAGATATCGCCACCGTCGATTGCAATACGGTAGCAGAGGCATTACGCTAAAATATTTTGAATTTTTTTTTTCACTCGTTGCGACTTCTGCGGCGAAATCTTTTTATGTATACAAGTATATAGAGAGAAAATGATTTTTTGCAACTCGGGCATGAAAACGGCGCTTTTCGGGTCAGTGTTTGCGGGACGAAAGTAGCTCATTTCGTAACAGCGTCGAAATGTCAGTATGCGCATGCGCGTCACATTACTTTTCTTCCCTAGGGCAGAAAAGTCCACTTTTTTGCCCGCCGCTTTAACCTCACTTTTTTTTCGTCCCGCAAACACTGACCCTCAAAGCGCCTATATTCCTGCCCTCGCTGCAAAAAATAAAGTGTGCAACATGGGCCGAGTTGGCGATCGCGACTCGTGTGATTGCAGCCCTCGCTTCGCTCGGGCAGCAAACATCACCCGCGTCGCAAACGTCAACTTTCGGCCCTTGTTACACAATGCACTATTTTTTCCTCGAGCCGCCGAAAATTTGTCTCAGAAACGACGGAAGCTAACGGTCACGTAAGCTAACGTAAACGACTTTCGCTTCGTGTGCATTGCGCAAATATAGAGCTGTCGAATTCAAACAGTCGGAAGATTTAGAGCGCGCGCTAAGTACGACGTCGACACGAAGCCACGGAGAACACTTGTATTTCGAGACCACCAATGTAGGTACTCGCGGTCGTTTACGCGCATAAACGTACCTCCGCTATTGAAGCGCCGTGTATGAGCTGAAACTTCGTTGAAAATTCGCCTTACGAAACGTCGCTGAGATGTCTTGTTAGGTATAGCTTGTCGGGATATTGAATCGCAAACGAGAACAGAATTTCGTCGGTATTGTTCAACCGTACATCACATGGTACGATGATAGTGAGAGAAATATTTTAATTATTGCGAGGCAATTAAATATTCGCAAAGAAGTTTGAACTGATTGTAGGACCACATGTTTTTTTTTTTCTTTTTTTTTTTTTTCGCGACGAGATCTCTTATTATTATTATTATATTTCGTATTCAATAATAATAACAATAATTGTTATTATTATATAATATTATAGAATAATAATAATGATTATTATTTAAAAAAAAAACAACATATCGCCAAAATCGGGGGTCAGAAAAATAGTCAGGATTATTATGTATAATAATAATTATTATTATGATTATATTTCGCGTTTTCAGTCGTAATGCGGGTCCATTATAACATTTTTTTTATTCTCTAATAACGTCTATTTGGGACAAGACAAATTTGAGCTCAAAACTGTTGCAGATAAAACGGCAGATAACAGATAAAAATAAGTGATAGATGAGAGAAAGAAGTAATGACTTTGTGGTTCGCAGGCTTCAGAGACGCCATTTTCGCGATTTCGGAGATTTGGAGCTCAGATTCGGCAATGAGACGAATTTAAGGGGTTTTGCACGTGAAACGTATGTATTAAGCGCGAAGCCGAAAGGGAAGGACGAACGAGAGTTGCGGCACTTGTCACGTATACGGAGAGTAAAAGCAATAGAATCCAACAGTGGCATCGAGTTTACTTCACCCGAGGAAAACTCGACGTTTTTAATTTCGTATTCAAACTCTGATTGCGCTTAACTCGTCGTAGTCGCGCCTTTACCTTCGTCGTAGCGTACCGAGAGAAAAACTCGGAGTGAAAGACGGTATCCCACGTTACGCATTAACCCACTTGAGTTAAGGGCGTTGGTGGTGCTGCTGCTTCGCGACACACAGCTACAGTGGTACCAAAGCGGTAGAGAGAAAAGCGCGCGAAAACCGCGTCGCTGTGTTTTAGAAAAGCTGTAAATTGCTATTCTCTCAAACGGCTTTTTTTTTTTTTTTTTGCCATCTCGCAACATCGAGTTTCTACGTGTTTTTTTTCTCCGTTTTTATTCTTTCATCGCGAATTCTTTTTGTTTGTTTTTTTTATTTGAAAAGTTTGACTTTGATGCGAAGTTTTATCTTGGCGAAAGTACGAGAGTCGCGTATAGGTTATGTACCGTCGAAATTTTAACAAATAATTATACAACACTCCCGAGAGTGTTGGGATCCCCGAGGGCTCTGTTTGTGTTACACATTTTCGAGCTCTCCGGGGTTTCTGCATTCGCGGCTTAAGTTCACACCGAAACCACGAGTTATATCCTTCTCTGTGCCTTCGCCCGGTTACGGTATATATATGCGAACCCCTCACATTATTTCGGAGCTCGAAGTAACGAGGCCGTGGGATGCGCGCCTCGCCGTACCTAATTTTGTAAATAATAAAGGCGAAACCGCAAGCCGCGCGCCGGACCGTAAGCAAGCGCTCGGGGGTCTGTGTGCACCGGCTGTGGGATACTGAACGGATGCTCTTCCCCCCTCTGTATTCCTTGTACGCCGTATCGTATACGTGTAAAACGTAACTACATGAAGAACCCATACGCCTGTATTATCTCGAAACTACACAACCCGCGCGAACCTCACAAGCATAACGAGAGAAACTCCTCCGCAGAATTAAGAAAAAAAATATATAAAAATACGAGAAGAGAAGAAACGGTAACACAGCGACGTCATGGTGCAGCAGCTTGAAGTTTAGAAAAATAAAAAAAATTTAAAACACGAAAAATGTATCCTACGTGGTGTAAGAAATGAAATTTGTTGCATGTAGCTACGGAGCACATCCGTTTATTCATTTTTCGCGTGTGTCTGCGAGTATGAAAAATAATAAAATGCTGACGCTGTAAAGAGGACTGGTCGGGTTTCCGCGAGTACTCGGAAAGACGCACTCGTTTCGCTTTTGTAATATACTTCGTTCTTATAGAATTTAAAGTTAATGTGCTCTTCGATGTTTTTGTTAGTAGAGAATGCCATCGTAATACAGACGAAATGCAGGCTGCAATCTTTATAATAAAGAACAATACGATTGCGATTGCTAAATAACATAACGATATGCAATACGCCCTTCTGATTCTCAGCCGTCAATACGTTACCGCATTGTGCATTTTATTGTTTAAAAACAATTCCGTAATCGATATATTAATAATTACTTACGTAACCGATATATCTATACACACTCTACAAATTAATCGATCAGCGGATTATTTTATTACGTGGAGAAAAAAATTATTAACCTCTCGCGATGTTTTTTCATAACAATAATACCGATGATTCGATTACTTTTACACGAAAAAACGGCGCGACTCATTTAATAATATTGAATGACAAGAAAAATCATATTAATACTATTCAACTGAAGCCGCGACTTTTTTTCTTCACGAAAAGTAGACGCAAAATCCCGCGACAACGCGTAAACACCGTGGTGCCTCCGTGGTGTCATGGCGCCCGCTGACCAGCTGACGATAGCGCGCGGAATAATAATGAGTAGAGAATGTCTCAACGGTCGCTCCTCGTGAGGCGATCAGGCCCGTTGATCATTTCGACGCGGCACTCCCGCGAATCCGTAGCGGGTACTGTCATTATATCGATCATTTTTATAACCTCAGGGCTACGTTTTGAATGAGCACCGGGCGACTATTCTCTTTTTCTCACTACGAATGACAGAAAGAGACAGAAGTCGCCCGGCGCTCATTCGGAATATACCCCAGTCGTCGCGTCGAGTTTGTCGAAAGTAAAGGTCGCGTGATAAAGTGACAGAATTGCAAAGTCGTAGTGTGTCGTGTGTCGTGTGCCGTTGAATATACAAGTGCAATTGCAAGGAACTCAGTGTTTCATCGAATCGTGAAAGTGAAAGTAAATTTCATTGATACACAGGTGTCGTGAACAGCACAGCATTGCGCAGCGCAGTGTGTGAACACCTGGAATTTATATATTTACGCGAATTTGCAGTTATTACGTAACTCGGATGTGTTTTTTTATGTTATCTAACAATAATGCTCGCGATTTCTCGAGATTTTTTTTTATCGCTCGGCGTGATCGCGCGCGGTGCACGCATGCGTGTTGGTTGCGTTAACCTTTCGTTTTAACAAACTGCGATATAAATTCGAGATATTCCGCGATGTTTTTGTTTGTCTGAAAGTTTACCATACAGTGTTATATTTTATTTTCGAAACTCGAGAGATAGAGATTCGACGAGGATATTCCGTAGTTATTGAAAAAACTCGTGTTTTTGTTACATCGCGTCGTAATGATTGTCAATCACCGTGTCGACGCGTCGAGTGTGTGATTTGTTATCGGAATAATTCCGACGCGAGTGCAGAAACGTTTTCAGACGGTAGAAGTAAATTCGAGAAGGTGAAACGCGACGGATTTCGCGATAGGCGACAACGAACGTCGTCGTTACGACTGCGGTTAGTGCCGTTAATGAACTCCGTGAAATTAATTACGAGTAGATGGGACCGTTCGTGAGTATAGCGAGGAGAGGGACAACGAATTAGCGAGCCTTGGATTGTGTACACATGTATACGTATTCGCGGATGCTATTCCCGTGAGTATATATCACGATTATACGAAACTATGTAGCAGCTATGAATCTGAATTATCGATAATTCGAGACACCGACCCCGGGGGACGATAGAAAGTTAATCATTGCGTTTCGCACCGTCATCTTGAATCGTCAGTTTCCGGTATATATGTATCTCTTATTTTTGCGCACATGAGCACTCGTATAAAAAAAAAAAAACGACTATATACTTTGTTTCTCGCGATTTTCGCCAACGTGAATTTTTATCTCGTGATTTCGTATACATCGACGAAAAAAAAAAAAAAAAAAAAAATTGATTTATAAAAAACATAAAAAAGAAAAAATGTTTTCACGTCTCGCGTTATAAATACGAACATATAATGTGACGTAACGATATTCTACTTTCGTTCATTTCATCGAATATTTTTCTTCGGAATTGCGGCCGAAATAAGGAAAGAAAAAGTTTGCAAGCAATTGTTACGCTCCCAGTTCCGGTGCAGTTTAAAGGTTCAGCGAATTGGTCGGGTCAGTTGATACGATTTAGTTGGGAATAGGAGACGGGGGCGGGGGATACGACAGGGTCTGATTCGAACGGGTTTCGCTTGGCTCTCTCGCCAATGCGGCCGATGTAAGGGGTCGACTCTCCTCCATATCCGGACGATTCTTAGCGTCAGCTTGGATCGGTAGCGCCGGAGGCATTTCCGTCGTAAGGCGTCCCGAGGGAGAGTTCCCGTAACATGGTGAAAGTTATCGTTTCCTGGGGGGAAGGGACGGGTTTTCTCTCCCCAACACGAGCATCCAAACTCTCCACTACACTCGTTTTCTCTCTCTCTCTCTCTCTCTCTCTCTCTCTCTCTCATCCAATGTTTGACCGGTACTTTTAGAACAAATGTACACTACGAAATTGTCGTTCTCCATTTCGCTTTTATCCCTCTCGAGGAGAAAAGAATCGATCTTTTTAAACGATCGAAATGAGACTTTTTTCTCGATGTTGTTGTTTATTATCGCGAAATAATCGGATTTTATTTGTAAAAAAAAAGAAAAAAAAAATTATTTTTATTATACTCACTCTAACGTGCTTCAGCGTTCTTCTTCCTTTGTACCACGTTATTATCGCCGGCGGACGCGATCCCGTAGTCTCGCACTCGAGATCGTAGCGTTCGCCGGCCTTCAACGATTCTCCACTGTTACCGCGTGTACCCGGCCTCCTTATGTTCACCGTCAATGGTTTTACTGTGAAAAAAGGAGAAAATAAATCATTATAATAGTGTGACGATTACGAAAAAAAAAAAAAAAAAATGTTACAGATACACGCGATCGATACAATCGATTCGACAGAAACAGTAATTTCGATAAATTATATTCCCCCATCGAAATTCGAAGCGAACATAATTTAATTTTACATTTGATTTATTTTATTTACAAGAAAAATATATTTTTATCCACGATAATCCGTACATTACATAGATGACAATAAAAAAAAGAATTAGCGACGATAATACAGATTTATTCGATTAATCGTAGAAGTCAGCGAGCTGTATAGCGACTAACGATAAATTCACTGTCCCGCGCCATCGCCGGTGAATACGGTAATTTAAAAAAAACCACTTCCCCGGTTTCTTCTTCTCCTCTCTCCCTTCACATTCGTATCTTTCAACGAAGAAGAGAAATATCCGGAGACTCTTCGGGGCTCGTGCTTCGAACGGCAAAAAGCGATATAAGTAGAGCTTTAGAGCGAAGAAGAGACTCCCGAAGACGCGATAAATTTCTTCGCACGAACGATTCCTCGCGCGACGAATCTTCTTCCTCTTTTCTCGCGTCTCTCCGGCCTTCAGGCATAAGCGGTTAAAACAATAGGAACAAAAATAAGAACCTTAAAAAAAAAAAAAAAAAGAAAAATACCTCCCATCGAAGAGACTCTTCGTTTTCCGGCGACGGAGCTTTTGCCGTAATCACTTACGATTATACGAACTCGAAACTTCGTCGAGTTATAAATTTATCGGGGAATATTCTATTATACATAAAGACGTTTGAGATCGGCGACATCAAGTAACTTACTTTCCCTCCGCACACCGTCGTCGTCGTCGTCGTCTATTTCACTTTCCCTCGACATACAATCGCGTAATCACTGTATTTCACGGAATCAAGTCGCGAGATTCTCCCCACTTTCGTCCTCGTCGCTAATTAGGTTTCGTGATTACGGCTCGTTCGCGGGTACGTGAGGTCGATATTAATCGAGTCGTTGGTACCGCGTAAAATCGCAATCAGGAAGGTCGCGAATCGGAAACTCGTCGTGGATATATATATACATAGAACTATATATATATATGTATATATATAGATATTTATCGCGAACGAGAGCAACGGGGGTCCCGGGAATGACGGTGAAGAGGAAGAGGAGAGGCTGTCAGTTGACGGGATATGTCGAGAGCTTTTGCGGGAAAGGTTGTCGGTCGCGTTGGCTGCAGGGTAAAGGGGTAGAATTGTAGCTGTCGGAGCTGAGCGATGCGGTATACTCGCGGCTGCCCGGCCATCTCCGATAATGCAATGGTCTCGTTGACACTGTCGCACCGCGGTAACAGTTACTAAATCGCATTATAATCTTTGCATCATTACGGATATGTGCAGTCCGTTTTTTTTTTTTTTTCATCATTATCTCGTGATTATGTTCCGATTCGATTATTCAAATTTTCTCGGATTATTAATTAAGGAAATTGTGTAAAAAAATAAAATTAGATATACCCTTTTTATGCATTTAAGGTTTTTTCTTAAAATTTTTCCCGTATTTCGATATATATAGATTTTTTGGAGTAAAATTACGTGTTTTATTTATCGGAGTATTATTGCTCATCGTTTACGAAAACTCATAGATCGCGGAAAAAAAAGGAATACCATAGAAGATGATTGACGAAAGTGGATACAATTTCTATCAATAGCGTCATAGGGAATATGGTGACGAAGCGTGCATCCCCCGCCGAGTTGAAACGACTAACCGGCTTTGTGCCGTACGAAAACCACCGGTCCCTCCGGTAAGCACCACCACCACCACATTCATATCTCGAGAGCCGTATGCCTGTGCCACCGATCGGTGCACGCTGTGCGGCACCATAGCGGCATTTCACAGGGGACGGCAGCAACTCGCATGTTTATGCATTGCCGCTTCGCGCGAGTGAGAGGAGACGAACAACGAGATGGGATACCCTTTCGAAAACGAAAGATAGAGAGGATGAAATGGAGGGTTGGAGGACATTGCCGCGATATTGTTTTCAATTTCGCGAGATATTGTGACGATAGGAGAGAGTGGGAGAGAAGGAAAGAGGAGAGGGTGCGATGACGGGGGCCGTTAGCGCGATAAATCCGGCTTTCCAATTGGTGGCCGGTATCATTCCAGATACGATCCGTTCGTCCGTGAAATATGAAAAATATACGAGGGCAGAAAATGCTTGTGTGCGCGACGGATGCTTCGCGCTTTCGTATTGTTCATTGAAATATTCGCGTACGTGTTAGTCATGAATTTCTCTGTGTCGTTTGTCCGTGTGTACGTGGATATATCTATCTATAGATTACCAATACATCGAGAGATATCGCGATTTATGCAATCTTTCCATTAGCGATGATTTTCAATGCTATTCAGCTTCGCCACTCGTCAAAACTACCGCCATTCCTCACGTTTTTCACCTCCGTCTGTCTTCTTGCATCAGCTAACCATCAGCCACCTCATCCTTAACAGTAAAAAAAATATCTCTCTTTTCCGTTTCTCTATCTACCTTTCGCTCATACTGCGAGCTATACAGACGCGAACGGAGTCTACACTGACGAGGCGCGAGTTGACCGACTACAGAGTTTGCACACTTTTTCGCTGCCCTTTTTTTTTTTTTTTTTTTTAACTCTTTTACCATTTCCCGACCGTATATCCATAGTAGAAATGAACGAAAACGAAAAAGGGTATCTCACAGCGTGAAATGAATACGCGAAACGCGACGTGGTTGCGTGTGATCGTCACACGCCGCACTCCCGGAGATCCGACGAAATCAAAGGACCATCGTCGCGGATCATTTTTTTTTTTTCTTTTTTGCTACCTTTCTCTCTTTACCTTTTCATCTTTCCCGCGACTGCTCATTTTGTCTCTCTTTACATAGTTTTTTTTTCTCCCTTTTCCGCCACTTTTCGACTTGACCCCCGAAGCTTTTTGACCACCGAGTTGCATTACGCTTCAGGCTATCAGAGGTGCTGACTTTACCTTTGAAAAAAACTCTCTGCCACGGTTCGTGTTATTCTGTCTGCTACCCACGCGTTATATATTTAGGTATTGACGCACGTTTTTGTGATTATTCGTTAATTACGCGTAAATGTCGATAATTCAACGTCAACCCGGGTTTTTTTTTTAAAAGCTGAACATTTTTTTTACTTCGATTGGCTGTCGTCGATTTTTATAAAATAAGGTGTTGCGGGGTAATAAATAACATAAGATAAATTGAGAAAAATTGAGATAAATTAAAAAATAAACATACATTTTTTTTATAATTTCTCACATTTTGTTCCAATTTTTTATTACACACAAATTCTCGCGTGCGATAAAAAAAAAGTTCTCATCAATTTTTTCAATTTACAAACATTTAATTGAAATCATCCTGTATGTCCTTTAAAACGAATTGTCATTATTATTATTTCGAGGGAGTTGCATTAATTGAGTATTGCCATTGTGGAGCTTCTACCGCGAAGCGAAAGGTATTTTCCCGTCTCAAATAATCGATTTAATTGAAGGCGCGGAGAGGGTGAATGAAAAGAAACATTGATTCATCGTGATTCTTCAAGATTTCAATTGTCCGCGAGCACCTGCGGCGCGAGACAGAGAACAAATAACTAAACGTGATTTTTGTTTCTTTACCTTCTCGATCGACGGTTTTTTACGCGACGAAGGGACAGACTTTTCATTTATGGCGATCCTTTTTCGTTAAAGCATCTTTGGGCATTGTTATCAAATTTTAACGAATCGAAGTTCTTCGGTATGGAAAAACACGACGATAGTGTATAAAGTCCGCGGAGGACTTTTTACGATTGGAATTCAGTTAACGTTAACGACGGAGCTTTTACGGTCTCCGGGTAGAAAGTTTTAATTTTTCATTCCGAACTCAAGGGTCGTCCGCGTCATAATGGCTGATGTTCGTCGTCACAGTGTGTACTATGTAGGTGCAGGTGGTTTTGCCGCTGGTGGCCGGTTTTTTTTTGGGGATCTTTCGTTGGGTTGTAAAAGGAAGAGAATTTATCATCCGAAGAGAAAAGGGAGGGTCGACGATGGATAGCGGAGAATTTAATGCGTTCCTTCCCTTATCATCTCTTGTCATTCTCTTCGACAACGTTTCACCCGACGAAGGCGAAAGGAGCGGTGAGAGAAAGAGACGCGAAAGCAGAAGGCTACTTATCCACTTCGCTACACGCTACACTTCATCTACAAGCTTCGCCTGTGTGTGCATCTCGTAGATTTTTATCAGTAATGCGAACCACCGAGATAAGGGTAGCAACCTGATTTGTTACCACCGCGATAAGAATTTGTTTTTCTTTTCTCCCTCTGTCTATATTATGTCTACCGACAACCTTATCTTTTTTTCGCGATTTTCGGATTCTTCCGAAAAGGTTATCGTGAACAATGTATATCTACGAAGAACCGACAAATCTTGCGATTGGGGTTGTCGAGAAATATTTATTGGGTTCTTATCACACTAATAATAACGATAATTTGTACTCACAGTTGAGTTCTAAGGTAACGGAATATTTTTTCGGCTCGACGAGGTCGGTGTTCGATGCCTGACACGTGAAATTTAAGCCCAAATCTGCTCTCGTCAATGATCTCATCGCCAATCTGTCGGAGATAAAACGAAAAAAGAGTTGCTCATTTATTTTTCATTTGACAATTCGTTCCAATGGTCGACGACTCGCGACGAAACGTTAATGAAATTCTGTAAGACTGAAAATCTAATTTTACTCACTTGTTCTCGATGACATCACCAGCGTTTTTTACGTAATCGACATTCCTGAATTGTCCGTTAACCAGCCAACTTATCTTCGGTTGTGGCGTTCCTGAATAAGCGAATAAAATGAATCTATTATTAAATTGAATTTGTCGGAGTTAGCATTTTTGTTATATAATCCTTCGACTAGAGAGCGCGCTAAATATATTTTCGAACGAGTGACATTCGGTTTCATTTATACATGGGAAATGCTACGGTACATTTTCCTTCGATACGTAACGGGATGGTATTATAGTTATTCTATTTTAATAATACCATTTTCATCTAACGGGTACAGAGAAAAATTATATTTTTAAACGTAGAAATAATATTTAACGATATTTAAAAGAGATTTTTGCGTCAAATAAAGCCGAATAGAAAGTCCTACTGCACCCTTGTTAAAGAGGGTGTATCGCTGCGTATTACCAAAAAGCAATATTCACCTGAAATTCACAGCGAATTTCGAGTACTTCCCAATTTAATGAAAATCTTTAAAAAATCAAGCATACAGAAAGTGCTAAGAAGATTAATTTCCATAATAATAATTCAAAAAGTTATTAACAAATTAGTAAAAAAAAACATTGTTTAACAAATTACCCGGTAGCCTAACGTTTTCTTTAGCCGAAATTTATTTGCTAATATTTTTCTATACTTTTGATTATTTTCAAATATTTTTCTAATTTTCGAAAATTCGTGATTTTTCATCCATACAAAAAATCAAGATTTTTTGTATGGATGAAAACTAGAAAGAATTCTCAAAAAATGCATAAGTATTCAAAAAAATTATCGAATAAATTTCGGCTAAAGAAAAAGTTAGATTACCGGATAATACGTAAAACAATGATTTTTTTTACTAATTTGTCAATAACTTTTTGGAGTTATTATTAATCAGTATGAAAGCCGCTATCGTGCGATGGATAAAAAACAAATGAAGATTCCAAAAAAAAAGCTTTCATAGAAAGATAAATAATAGTGTGAAGAATGTTGAAAACTCTTCCTTTGAAACTGTGAACCGTGTACACCGAGTGTAAAAAAATTTCACGTCAACCTATGCAAGAGAGCTGCATAACCGATCGCACGATCGTATTAGTCACCACGCGTGTTGTAATCGTTATTACTTTACAAAGGATAAAATAGAAATAATTCTACATAAATGAAAAAATTCGCGACTGAAAAAGGCAATACAGAGATTGTATCAACTAAATAATAAAATAATAAATCATTATTGGCATATTATAGTCGGGCAATTACCTCTTTTAAATGCCAATAAATTTTCCAACTATAATATGCGAATAATTACTAATTTATTTCTTTTTTGTTAAGGATGCATTCCCAACCAAAAGTTTAATTCGATCGAAATTTCAGTATCTCGCGATATGCCAAAAATCTGAATAAAATTAACCGTATTAAAGATGCCAAAATCTTTCATTTTGCATAATAAAAATGCCAAAAAGCTGTTAACAAATTATCTTTAACAAATCGAAAAACCTTTCATCTTCTCATTTTAAATGAATTTCTTAATTTTTTCGAATTCATATGAATTTTTTCAGAATTTTCTTACGTTTCAACAATTTTTTTTTCGAATATTTGAAAAATCAATGTAAAGGCACGAATTTTGGAAATGTTTTCGTAGAACAATACCACAGTACACACAAAAAATTTCGAAGCGATTGGGTCAACAGTTCCGTACTTATGGCGTTAAAAAAATTTTAAACCGGCAAATTACAAAATGTACAACATTTTTGAAAAACTTCATGTGGATTCTAAAAAATCAACCAATACATTTGTAAAGAGAAAAAAAAAAGTTAACTGATTATTAGTTGAATAATTTTTTTTTGCAATTTGTTATCAATTTTTTGACATTATTATTATGCGAAATTGATGTTTATACCATTAGGAAGTGTTGAAATTCTCACTGAATCTCACTTTTGACTGGAAGTTCTGCATTCTCTGCATTTTTTTTTGAAATACTCCTTTTTTAGACATTATTTTTGAGAGTAAATTTATATTATAAGTCTGCATAGAACATTCTGATGTCTCGAAGAAATTCGGCAATTCGCCGAAAGCCCTTATGCATCAACAATAACGATGTGTATCTATTTCGCACCGTCGAAAGTCTTGTCGTTACACAAAAGTTCGCTTGTGCGCGCCGTACGTTGTTATAATATTCCGTGCGTTACTTCGAGTAGCTTGGATCACGATAATCCAAGTTAACGCAAAATTACTTCGAAATTGAGTTGGATGGCCTCCTCGAAGCCGTAAAGGAGGGACCGATAATAACGGTAATAAAGATTTTACGGTTTTAAAAGACAGAGAAGGCGAGACGACGATACATATATGTATAGCTTCGAGTGCAAAGATTCAGAGTCGAAAGACTTTTTTTTTTTTGTGGCAAGTAAAAGAGAAAGAGGAAAAAAGAAAGAAAGCTCGGTGTCGAAGGGCTGTAGTAGCGCATCCCTTCTGTGCGGAAGGGGATCATTCGAGAGGCGGTGGAGGAAAAAAACGGGCTGAGATCAGAAGCCGGGACCGGGGCACTAAATGCCGAACGAGTTTCTCGCCACCAACTTTTAAATTAGCCGATCTTAACTCTCGCAAGTCCTACCGCTGACTTCCGTTATATCCTCAAACTTCTCGCGCGATGTATAGGCCAAAGTGTCTGGAAAAACTATACCGCGTATATATACACACACTGTGCCGGACGCGATACTTGGATGCTGTACTCTTCCCTTTCCTCCATCGAGATTCAGTGCGAAGTCTCGTAATCACGCCAAACAAACATCCCTTTCAACTCCTCCCGATCGCTTTACGATCTGCTCTCGTGAATCCTGCGAAAGGCTTTACGTTTTTTTTTTTTTTCTTTTTTTTTCATTTTGCTGACGCGTTAGCGGAAGCGATCTATTCCGAACACTGTTCGTACACTTTTCCAGGCGAACACAAAGAATGGCAGTAAAAAAAAATATCGTTTTCTCGAACACGCAGAGGGGGTAAAAGAGCCTCTGAAGGCTGTTACTTTTATTTCTCTTGTAACTCTCACCGGCAATGCTTTGGTTCGGCTTCTCTTTTTTCGTGTCTTGTTTCATTGTTATTCACGATGTATCCACCAGTGCCACAGCAAAGATCGCAATGTAATCTCAGGGATTCACATAGACGCGATACTTAAAATTGCCCAACGATCGTTCTCTTCGTCGTGTACGTCTAACCGTGGAAAACCCTTCGCCTCTCTTACCCCCTCTCCCTTATCTTTTCTCTATCGTTCTTTGCCGACCGGTTTAGATTAGGTTGGTATCATTGTTATTCACGATGCTCTCCGGCGAAGATTGCGTTTTAACCGCCGTCTCTCGTCGAGCGTCGAGAACACACCGCACCAACCCGACTCAAGAAAGTTGCTGTTCCCCGGTGGTGCGGGCCGTTTTCTCCTCCGATCGCAACCATTTCTCTCTCGAAGATGCCGCGCCCCCGGAAACTTTCCTTCTACAACGACGACATTCCCCGATTTATACGACGTTTTTACAATCTTCGTGAATAAACCGATGTGTGCGGCAGGAGGACTGCTGCGCATACCGTGACCCCGCAGTCGTGTCTTCGGCATCGACGCCGAAGGTAATCTCGTTACATTCGCGTGGATCATCTCGTTTCTCTTCTCTTCTACACTGCTTATCGTTCTTTCGCAATATCTTCGCAGTACCTACGATTACCGTTCAATTTTTACGCTCAACCAATCCTCGCAATTTCAAACTCTGCGGATCGCGGAAAAATTCATATCCTCTTCGCGAATAATTAACCCAATTTCGCGAATATCTCAATTACATCGTTTATTTATCGTAAATTTTTAATCCCGCACCCCACCGTACGGTTATTCTTGTTACGAACATTTCGGAGCACAGCGCCACGTAGGCGCAACGCGGAACGATATATTTGTAGTATAGAAAAGAGATATAGCGATATAAAGAGGATAGTATCGGGGAGAGAGCAACTAGGCGAAGGCTTTTGCGGTTTTGCCGGAGTGTGGGAGGCACGACGGTCGACTGAGTTAGAACCGGACAACGGAGAAAATAGCGTAACGGATAGGGAAGAGTGGAACAGCGGGCGCGGGAATCCACGCTGCAGCTTCGGCTCGCGGTCTATCCTCTCTAATCCCAAAAGATATTGTCCGGTATCTACGGATTAAAATCCGGACTTTAGTGCCGCTCTGATAGCGCGGGGCTCGCGAGTCTACCGGTAACGCTGCGCAACGAGTACGGATACTAACACCCAAACATCGGGGGTTTGCGAATATATCTGTGTATATGCCGCGGATGTGGAGCAATAGCAACGCAAGTTAGAGACCGGCTTCGCTTAGACTGTAGTGTTTGCTATAGGCAGTGGAGCAGAATTGAGCAGATCTTGGTGAACACGGAAGGAGTTCGGTGGGGCAGTTAAAGTCAACGCCAATGGCTCCGTTTGGTATATACGTATATATCGGGTTATGTATACATATATATGCGCTATTGCCGAGTGTACATATACCCATGTAGCGTACCTGCAAGCCGCCCCTTTAAGTACTAACGTAAACGAGCGGCGAGGTTTACGAATTAAGGAACGTCGAAACTACGACGAAGTGAGCTGAGCGAACGGCTCGCCGAGCGATCTTTCGAATGTTTTTTTTTTTCTTTTACTTCTAGTAATTTCTTCTTTTTCTTTCAGTAGAATTGAGAAATCTAAGGTAATTTAAAATGTTGAAAATCTGGGTTACCAAGGATACGATGAAAAAATAACATGGCGCTGTCCTTTCGTATTTTTTCATTGGAACATTAATTTTTTTAATTAATAACTATAATATCCATAAAACATTGATTATCAATAATATTGATATTATTAACGATATTATTATTATTGTATAATAATAATAAAAAATGCTGAAAAATCCATTTACAATTGAATATTAATATTATTGATAATAATTATTATTATTATAATATTAATTGTAAATGCATTTTTGTGTACCGACATTTGCGCATATGAAATAAATAAATTAGAAAGAACGAAATATCAATGATATCGATAATTCCAATACGATATCGTAATGTCGAACAATTATTTTTCTCTTTTTTTTTTAAATCACTACATTTACGTGGTTTTGATATAAAATGGAAATGCAACTGAAGTATTGAAGTTATCAGTGTTTCGAAAGAAAATGAAATCGACAAGTGAAAAGAGAGTTACAAGTTTAGTAAGTATACGTTTACGTCTACCAGTAGTGAGATTTACAAAAATAAAAATAAAGAACCATTTTTTTTCCTTCACTGTCGTGTGTGGAATCGAGGAGTGCACTGTCGTGAACTTGTGACATTATATACTCCTGGGAAATAGGTGGAGTACTTTGGTACGACTCGGTTTTTCGTCGAGAGGTTAGTCGGAATACGGTGAGGCGACTTGGGCTCTCGTGTGTTCGTCGGGGGAAGTCTGGAAAGTGGAAAACGATATTTTCACTCTCTCTCTCTCTCTCTCTCTTTCTCTGACTGAACTTCGTCTCGCGTGGGCGCAGTGGGGTTAATTATAAAAATAAAATGTCCCCATCGTCGCGAGGCGACGTCGTCACACGGCGAACGTAGGTATATATAACGCTCGGTGGGCGTCTCCTCGTTCCTCTTTCCCTGCATCTGATCCTTAACGAGGTCGCCGCCACAGTTTCTCGTGTACAACGACTCTAAATAAACGGGTCAATTGTTCATAATTCGTTTGATCAAAATTTATGTATGTAAAATAAAAGAATAAACAACGGAAATGACGTAGAAACCCTTTAAGAGAAACGACATTTCTACTTTATTTGAAAATTCGAGAAAACTTAATTAATGGATTTATACAATGTAATATTATTTATTTATTTTTTCTCGAACCAACGAGGACGTCGAGAGTAAAAACGTATGAAACTCTAACACGCCTATCGTGTTCCATGCACGAGCGGCAAACTCAGCATACAGAAAGCACGAGAGGCTCATGTACATCGTGATCTCGCTTTCTCGCGTAATTAGCTCGAGTGAGAGGGTCACTTGTATTACCGTCTCTACTTGTACCGTACTTTCTCGCTTTTTCGTCATAATTTATTCTCGCTACAGTCTCCTTTTTCGTTATTCACGGGGTATATGGCATAACGGCGGGGATTACGTACCGGATCCTTGCCTCGTGTATAATTTTGTTCTTAGTTGCAATCTTCAAGCAAAAACAGTCGCAGGATCGTCCGTGTCGAGAGATACACGAAGGAAATTATTCGCGAAAGATTTTCGCGAGTCTGCTGCACGCTGAAAATATTACGGGCGAAGGATATATCGAGAAAATGCGATATGAAATTCTCGAAAGCGTAAGGGAGAAAAACCGTGAATTTCGCAATTCACGGTTCACAAGAAAACCGCAATGTAAATCCGCGCGCGGAAACGAGACGCGGAAAACAATCTTTTAAGGCCGACTGGAGCTTTCGTTCCGTAGCGAAAAGTTCCCGCAGTTATAAACAGAAATTGAGATTTGGTTGCCAAAGTAAACAGCGGAATGAAACCCTTTGGGTGCTTCGAGATTACCGAGCGAACGAACGGAATGGTTAGGCAGCCGGATGCAAGTGGAACGTTACGTTAGCTGAGAAAAAACGAGCAACCGAAACCTATAGACACGAACGGGCTTTTCGTACAGCACTACGCTTTGGTCCGTTATCTCTTGCGTCTCTCTTGTCTTTCGTCCCTTTTCTTTTTTTTTGTTTTGTTTTACGCTTCCGCTTCGACGAAACCTCGAACTTTTCACTTAGCCCCACTCGCCGATAAAAAGTTCGCTGATCTAATAACCGAAGACACCGTCCCGCAGCAGCTAACCCTCCGACTGCCGTTACCACTGTGGTACTTTCCACTGTAGTACCATTACTAGGGTTTCGACGGAAGTTTCTGCAATTTTAGTAAAACGCAAATCTCACGGACCAAAAACCCGGACTTCTTTTTCCACTCTGCCTGACGCTCTATACGTACAACTACCCACCGTAGTCTTCTCCGAAGACTAAATCGTGTTTTCTACTTACTTCGTATTTTTTTTTTCCCAATTTGGTATCTAATTGGACAAAAATTGAATTTCCGGCGTGTAGTCTCTTAATTTGGTATATTTGTGGCTTTTCTCCGCATGGAATTGTTTATTTTCAGTTTTTTTTTCTCACTGCGTCTATGTATTATTATTATTAATATTGTTTTTTTGTATTTCTCTCGAAATGTAAAAAAATAAAAAAACATTTTTTTGCAAAAAATGTAAAAAATGTCGCCAAGTAGTTTAAATAGTTTTGTGAAAATAAAAAAACTCGTAAAATAGTCAAAAATCATCTGAGCCAAGTGAAAATAAAAAAAAAAAACTTTGCTCGACCTTACTTTCGATGCAACTACATTTATTTGTATTCTAAGGACTCGCCAAGTTTTTTTTTTTTATTTTCACTTGGCTCAGATGATTTTTGACTATTTTACGAGTTTTTTTATTTTCACAAAACTATTTAAACTACTTGGCGACATTTTTTACATTTTTTGCAAAAAAATGTTTTTTTATTTCAATCGTTTTTTTAAATTTATTATTCTATTATTATTTATTAAAAAAAAATGTTTTATTACTTGATAACGTTAAGAATCCGCATGACACGATTTTTCTTGTATCACACGCACAATATTTATCAATTAAAATGACCTCTCGTCCGCGATTATTTGAACAATTTTATCAGACGAACGACGCATTTTGTTAACCGCACGAGAGGATCCTTTTTTTTTTTTACTAATTTTCGCGAAAAAATGAAATTATAAATAACCTCTACTTAACCTTCTTTTCGATCACTCAGTGTGATATTACTAGTTGCTGTATTCACGAACTGACACTTAGAAATTGATAACAGCTGATCTTCGTTCCGCTTATACCGTTGTGCATGCACGGCACACGCATGGACGCACGGAACACAACACGCAGGTCATGGGACATCGGACAAACACCTGACAGTCGAAAAAATCTCTGAAGAATTTTTTTATAATGAAAGTGAGGATTTTTCGGGCGAGATCGCGATATCTCATAATTTCGGACACCGATCGGTCTGATTTCAGGCGCATTTTAAAGCTTGTATTCGATTTATATCATGAAAGTGTCTTTAGAATTTAGATCCGATGTTTCGTTTCCGAGAAAAAAAATGTCAAAGTTTAGGGGGCTCAATATTGGCGTATAAGGACACGGTAGCGCTCGACGCGCGCGGTTTCACCGCGCGGACATTTAACTTCAAACTACTTGGCGTCGAGACGCTACCGCGTCTCTTGATCTCTTGATAATAGATCGATTGAGTTAAAAAAAAAAATTAACTCATAAGCCGAATACATTTTTCTGAAATTAATTTCGACCCAACAAATCAATGAATTCGGATTGTCACGCGAGAATTATTAATAATTTTCCCGATAAAAACGTCTGCCTTCTCCCCCACGGAATTGAAAACGATGATTTATCTGCTTCGCTCGGCTAATGAAATAACTCACTCGCGTTCGATTATCCAGAATAACGGAGTACTATGCGATCTCGCGGTTGCGCGCCGTTGTTATATTCTCGTTGCCAATGCCAATGCCTGTTGAAAAGATTCCGACACGACGTTAAGGAAAAAGGCGTCTGGTTTCGTTTCCAACAACTATCGCGAATACCTCGGATACCTGAGCTCAATACCGCAGGGATATTCGAAACCGTGAAACAGAAAAATTCTCGAAGCAAAGCTGTTAAGATTCTCACGTTCTTTTTTCGTTTGAAAAACTATCCCACGGACGCGACCGCTGTTCTCGTTTCAACTTTTGTTTTATTTTCAGTAGTTTTTTTTGTTTTATATCAACTATCCGCATATACGGAACATCAAGTGCACGGAGTCGAAGTGTATTATCGATGTTGCGAGTGGCTCGATTGATGGATTGGAAACTCAAAGAATTAACGATGATGCATCTACGCAATATCAATAATTTACTACTATTACCGACGGTGGATATACTTTTTTTCATTCGTTGCATTTACCATTTACGCGGATACCTCGTCGTCGTGCGAAGGGATCTTCACGAGAGTCGCTTTTAGAGAGCCGGTATATCGATCGTCAGACTTTCTCGCGACGTTACGATAGTAAATTAGGTATATACGTGATATGTAAAGTATAGTGTATGCATAACCTTTTAGCGGTTATGTCAATTCCGAGAACAGAAAACAAACCCTCGACGGTAAAGTTTAATAAATAACGATTATTTCGCGATGTTGTGAAATCTTAAATCGGGTCTCATCTATGCGAACCTTATACCTTGCGACTGTGAAAATACGACTCTTTTTCAAAGAAAAAGCTTTGGTTTCGTTTCGTGGAAAAAATTATTTTGATATCGTCGTGTCAACGTGTTCAGAATGTTCTCAAATCATAGAGAATCATTTTTAGAATAGAAGATAGAAGAGGAAAAAAAATTTAATTACATTTTCCGGCATGTAACATTTTTAGACCGTGCTGATCGCCATCGTAAATTACCAGCGATCGGGTTAAAATTTCGCACGAAAGTCAAGGGGCCATTAAGGTTGTTCGGTGTTGAATTTGATTAAAAAATTGATGAGTGTTTCAAAAATATAAAAAATGTCGGTTTTTTTAATATATTTTTCGAAAAATCTCATATTTTTTTTGTCGTTTACGCAAATTACGAGTGCTGAATAACGCTGCACCTTCGCACACACGTCGAATAATCATCAAGATGATTGGTTAATTTTTTAGCCAAAATCTGTAAAGGAATTCAAAAGGTATTTATATTTTGTTTTGTTTTTGTTTGTATTGCGGTTTCCATATTTGTCACCGAATTGAATTGAAATTCTATGGGTCTATGAAGGATATTTCGCGTTAAATTCGATGACACTCGATAAATATACCAATAGGTGTTAAATTTTATGTAATTCTACATGAATCGAAATTCAAGCGACCGAATCGGTGTCGAGTTAAAGTTTGATAACTCGGAATTTAAATGAATAAAAAGTTGATGAAAAGTTCATATATAGTTATTATATGAATATTTAGTAATATAGCAATTATTTAGTTAGTATATATGACTTGTCGATGATTTTATTCGACATTTTTAATCTTCTCGAAATCTTTTACATTGTTTCCGTATTTAATTTCCTTAAGGGATCATTCAAGTGTTAAATTTTCAAGAAATCTTTTTACACTCGGTGTACACGTTTTGCACTTTATTTTTTTTTAAATCTTCATACTTTTTGTAATAAAAAACTTTCGAAAAATAAAAGCTAAATTCGCAACTTTTTTTTCAAATCGCCGCCATTTTGTCAATTTTGATCGAATAAAAAATTCTCCATAGCGCGATAACGGCTTTTATACTGATTAATAATCTTTTTTCAAATTTTGTTTTCGACAATATTTACGATTAGCGGAGTGTACACCGTTAGGAGATAATTTTTTTTGTAAGCTTTTTTCAACCGCTCAAAACAACAGTAAAAAACAAAATAAAAATAAACGTTAAAACATTTTTTTTTCTGTTCTTCATGAGTGCTTTGATTTGATATTTAAAAAATCAGACTGATTAGCGTATTTTATCGATCGAACAAAAATCGTGGAAATCAGCTACTTTTTGGCCCGTCACACTAGAATGGTCCTTCAACTCACGAAGCTTCCTCGACGTGAAAGCAATGTAAAAAATTAATTTTCTATGTCCTTTTTTTCTAATAATTTCAAAAGATAGACTCACCTCCGGTAACTCGACAGGTGAGTGTGAGGTCGTCACCCTCCTCGTACGGTCCCGCCGATGCATTCAAAATTCTGCTCCACCTGTCCAGGATTACCGGTTGTTCCGGCAGTACTGTAAAACACAATCGGATGGAAAAAATCGTAAGTTATGTTTTTTTTTTGTATATTTTTATTTTCATTGTTATTCGCCGAGCGTATTTCCGAATTTTCCAATTTAAATTCGATTTGGTTTTAACTCCGTCCATTAACTGTGCCGACTGTATTTGTGATGTTTAATCAACGAGGCTTTGGCATACAACGGTCGCGAGAATTGCGCTTCGATTATATATATATATATATATATCAACGAAGAGGGAGAAAAATGTATTCTCGTTCGATTTTGACGGCTTCATGCATTTATAAACGTCGAATGATCGCTGGATGTGTGTATTTTTCGTCCGGATTGACGGGATCCGGTAGGCAAGTGAGTGCGAGCGCTGCATTTTATTTTTGTTAACTCCTCCGGGTACAATATTACGCATCGACTATCGATTGGTATCGAAGTTGTTTATTACATGAAACATTTATTTTTTATGATTTTTCGTTTCCCCTTTCACCAAAGGGCGGCTCTTCCTGCATCAATTATTTCAATGTCAACAAAATCTCTAGATAAAATGATACATTTTTTTTTTTTGGCGCGCACGTGAAATATATTTAGATAATTTTCACGCGTTTTATTCAGTACCATCCCTCGTTGTTCGTTTACGCGTTCCGTTTTTATTTTTTTCTGTGTTCTCAAACACCACATCGATGATGATACCATAGCAAACACACGGATAACCGTATGCACACTATGCGTATCAGAGTTTTCATGAAGAGGTCCACTCGCCGAGCAATTTTGGGGCAGCGTGCCGTTACCCCGAATCGATATAGTATCCTCTCCGCGCCTCTGTCAGTCTCGCCGTCCGTTCGTGTGCCCGAAATGCACGAAGTCACTCAATCAACGGGCGTTCGTTTCGGTCGAAAATCAATTTTCCAACTAGCGACGAGCGCCATTTTACAACGAGTTTGCAGTCATTGTGCTCTCGCGAGAATCACCTCTTTTTTGCTAAAACGTCCAACCCGCTTACAATTGCCATAGGTTTTTTTTCTCGCACGATAACACACGTCGGAATTACGAATATTCGAGTTGCGCTTTGATCGTCCGAATATCGATTCCGAATGAAATGCGTAATTTAGGTATTTCACTGCACGAGTGCAGAAAATTAACCGCCGAGTGGCATAAACATTGAAAACTTAAAAAAAAAAGTAAGAATTTTACATTAATCAGAATAATTATACAATCGACAGTAAAATTTTTTATGAAAATTGAAAAATTCCCGACTGCAAAAAGACTGTGATAAAGAATTTTATCAACAAATATGAATGATATAGCAAATCATTATTCGCATATTATTGTCCGGAGATTTATTCGTCGTTGAGGGTGAAATCTCCCGACGGTAGTATGCAAATGTCAATTTTTTATTTTTCTCTGTTTTTCAACACGATTTTTTTTTATTACACTGTTCTTTCTCTATAAAGAGTTTTTCAATTTTTGGAAATTTATTTTTATTCAATTATTTTTCGATATATCGATATTTCGTCATATATCGACGAAATTTCGATATATTCGAGCGTATTATTTTTTTATAGCCTTTTATTGTTTCTATCGAATGTCATTCAATCATAATAAAACCGAAAAAAAAGTCACAAGACGTCATGCAAAAAAAAAGTCAAGTAACGAAAAAAGTTGAAAAACGGGCAGAATCGTGTAAAAATACGCGAACGTGTCCGTTCGCGTCGGTCCAACAATCGGTTTCAGAACTCCGACCTTTAACACGATCCAACATTCCACTTTTCTATCCCACCTTTCGTTGTATTTTTTTTTATCTTCGTACCTCGTCTGGTCTCTGCATTTGAAAAAGTAGTGTTGTTACGAGAGGTGGAAACCTCTTTGGAAGTTTTATGAGCATAAAATTAACCCAAAGTATTGAATAAATTACACTCACTAACCCAGCCGTGTATAACTCCCACGAAAAGTTGACAACGAGCGATCTGTTTCTCCTCCTCCCGCGAACTTACCCTCATTTTATTTTTTTTTTCGATCAAACATTTCACAATTTCACAATGTATATTTCAACCCTCGTTATTAGTGCTTACGAAAGAAAGAAAAAAAAAAAACAACTTTAATCGCTGTCTTTTGTCACGTTGACAATGCCGCATGATTACAAAAATGAATGAAAAATGATGACAAACCGAATGAATCTTCTTTCAATCCCTATCCCAATCTTTATAATGATCATCTGGCCGCTCTATATTGCATTCAAGTTTGCCCCCGTCGTATTAGTAGTGACATTGCAAGGGATGAATGAGGGCAAAGATTGAGAGCTTATATCCGAGTATAAGATCGATAAGCTTCGGTCGACATGCTAATCGACTGTTCTATACGATACGAGTCATGTGCGGACGCGTATATGCGTACAGGAGTTGGTAGTGCCGCATAGTCAAAGTCGGTTGGAATTCACATATACATGTATAGCGAAAGCATGAGAAAGCGCAGTTGCGACGTAGCCGTCGATTCTGAAAGCGCGTCGAAAAGCGTTAGGAGGTACAGAAGGTGGGGTGGCGAATAGTTGAAGGGTCCGAGCAATGGGTTGCTTCTGCAAACAGAAAGTACAGTAGTGCGCATAACGATGAAGGTAGGAAATACATATGTATGACGAGGGGATAGTGAGTCTGGAACTGGTCGGCTAGTTGGCCAGTTAGGTATCCAGTCGATACATGGTGTACTATAGTCTGAACTATTGGCCAGTTCTCGGCTTCGATTTCGCGGCTGTGCAGGTCGTCTATGCGAACGAGAGCTGTACAGTCAGTGGGGTAGTTGGAAAACGGAGTGAAATGGGAGGTTTCTGAACGCATGGAAGGGGGGGCTATGTATGTAGAAGCAGTTGACTGGGACCGATAGGAGAATAGGGGAGGAACGGGTTGGCGGGTGGATGCTGCATCGTACACAGTACCAGACTACCTCGACAAAGCGGGGCTTGTGCGGGAAGCGTAATGGCAATTAC
This sequence comes from Buathra laborator, assembly GCA_934046635.1. Classification (NCBI taxonomy): domain Eukaryota; kingdom Metazoa; phylum Arthropoda; class Insecta; order Hymenoptera; family Ichneumonidae; genus Buathra; species Buathra laborator. The sequence continues at coordinate 3,236,621 of OW203893.1, read as the reverse complement.
CAGTTGTAATCAATGGGCTTCTCTCTGTGCGCGCCGATAATTTCAGGGATGGTGGTTGGAAATCGTCCTCGTAGCTACAGCCGAAGAAGAAACATGGTCGGTGAATGGGGGGGAGGGGGGGGGGGCGGGGTGTGGGTGGAAGCATGAGAGACGGAGGTACAGGCGAGAGACAATCACACAAACGTTACGAGGGGAAACAGTCGCCATCTGCGGTGAAAAGGATGCAGGGCGTGGAGCAATTTTAATTGAGTTAATTTTTAGGTTACTTTCGTCCGGACGAAATGAATTACGCGGACACAATGTCAGAGGATACAAGAAGGAAAAAAAGAGAGAATTTCACTTCGAAGTTGTAACGTCGTAGGTCTGCTCTATAATATAACCTCTGGTGTGACTTTGCATATCAGGTGTTTTGCATATGGATCGTTAGGATTCCATCGAGTTTTTCGAATGGCGTCAGTGAACAGCACAAGCAGACGGTACGTTGAAATTTCGACACATTAATTGCTGGGGATTATATAAGATATTTTAATCATCGCGATCATCATCGTGTTGGTATATCAAATAACACGTGTGCACTGAATCATTGAGGGGCACATCAGCACAAATTGCGCGCTTCACGATACATCATATGCCAATAGGAACCGAATTAAAAAAAAATGTTTTTCCGTTTATTGCAAGAATTTTCATATGATAGGGCACTAGAAATAACGTAAGGGTTAGATTTGTCAGCAGCGGGAAAAAAATTCATCGGCTATAGTATCGGTAAAACGTTGAGCAACAACATTTTTTTTCATAACCCATTTTTAAAAAAGCGATGGTTTTTGGTATTTGCAAAGAGCAATATATCCGCGTCCGGACGGTGTATTACGCGAATTCCTGAATATCCGTTATGTTCTACGGGAAAAAATATACAGCGTAGGGTACGTGAGGGAATTACAAAATTGTTTTTACTGGCGGATAGAGGATGACGAAAAAACGTGAAAAACGCACGATCCAAGGGATACTCTTGCAATTTTTTTGCACCACATCGAAGGCTCCCGAATAATATTCTGGTCCATACACATCGATGTATTTTCCGCGAAACACAAATCCGATATCGTTTTTGGCCTAAAGTCAAATCCAACATTGGTAACTAGCATAAAAAAAACCCAAAATTTATTTATTTTTTTTTCGATGTGATTAAAGATCCTTGTGATTAATAGTTCCCAACATCAGCATCGTGCGACAGGCAAATCGGGGACAATGACATCGACAACAATACTTTTGATTATCTCGATAAATTTCGGGTCGTCGATTTTTTTTAGATAGGTGATGCTGGAGACTGGTTCTTCCGTTTCATTTCTTATTCCACCCGTCCCTCTCCCTCTCCATCCTCTCCATCCAGTTCCCTTTTATTTGCACTTTATTTACCTTTTGGAAATCGGAGAGTGAGTAAGAGAGCGTGAAAGATCGAGTTCCATTCAGTCGCTATTTGCGGCGATTACGAGCCGCGTTGCGGTGGAGAGGGTGCCTCGGCAGTGTTTCGGTTCAACTTGTTTCTCGATGCTGGTGGTCCTTAGCCTCGGGCCGAATTCTCGCTCTCTCGACGCGGTCGATACACGGCACGAGAGAGTCGGGGAGTGGAAAAATCAAGAGGGACAGAGAAAGGTAGCAGTGAGCTCATTCTCGCTTCGCTTTCCTTTGTTTAAGGAAAAACCGCGAATAGAGTAGATGGGACGAGTAGACGTTGAATCGAAGGCCTTCCGGAGTCTCTCTTGGTTGTTGACTATATCCAACCCGCTTCGACGTGGATACAACGAAAAGGGTGAAGGTAGGATGGGACGCTGGGGGAAATTGCTGCTGCCGGCGGGTATTAAATCGGAACCCTCTTCTACTTACTCTTCTTCGCATTCATCCTTCTCTCGTGAATCCGAATCTCTCGCGCGGGTTTGCATACTAATAAACAAATCTTCGTCAATTTTTACGAATAACGGAGATGACAATAGAGTTATCCAAGTTATCCAAGTGTACGTGGATCATTGTGGAACATATTCACATCCCCCGCGCAAAGCTCTTTTGGAAACTTCATCACAAAAGCTGTTTTTACTCCCGATTGCGCTCCGTGTGAAAGACGAGAGTAATGTTTCATTGAAGTCCCGTGATTTTTCCCCGTCTTTGTTGGCGTTTATGTTTGCCGAAACGGTTTGATGTGTCGTTTTTTTTTTTTTTTTTTTTTTTCTTAGTGTAACATCGAACGCAATGCACGCTGCCGCTTTTTAAAAATGTTTCACTTTAATAAAAAATGAAATAAAAACTAATTTTGCAAGAATAATTAATAATACAAAGGGAATCTCTCAACTCTAATATGAAAGGGACGACAAAAATAATTTGAGCAAAATTATTTTTTATAATAAATAATAATAATAATTGTTGAATTATTTTTATTTTATCCCTCGTTGATTGGAAAACAGAAGAAATAAAAAATTGGTTTAAAAAAAAAAAGGGTGAAATAGCAAATAATTATTTGCACATTACATTCGGAAAATTTCGTCATGCAATGACGAATAAATCTCTCGATCATAATAAGCAAATAAATATTCATTATTTCACCATTTTTTTAAATTACGCTCCTTTTTCCGTTGGAAGTATGCAAATTAAAAAAAAAAATAATTTTCATTATCGATGAAAACAATCTATCAATCATTCCGAATCGCCTCACACCACTACGAATCAATTTACGAATTTTGTTCACTTTCTCGCATTTTTTATTGCACGTATATTCGCGAATTGCAAATTGGCACCGATAGATAGTTGAAGAGAAGCGTTATATACCTATAGACGTCGAAGGGGCCTCGGAGATAGCAATCGTCGGTACAACAGTTGGTACTTGTCGCTATTAAGTCTCAAGTGTGGAGGAGGCGTGTTAAATCCAAAGTCAAGTAGGCGGTGCAAACGGTTTCCAAGTAGTAATAGTCGTGTGCACGTTCTGCGATGGCTGAACTGTGGCGGACGATGAGTGTTGGACCCGACGCGTCTGTGGCAGAGCATTGGGCACTGCTACGGCACCACGAGTATTATCGTAAGTGGTAGAGAGACCGCTGTAGTCAGACACTACCTCTTCCACTAACTCAAGTGTAGTCAATGCTTTACGGAGAGGTACTCGAACGGAAATTACTATCCATTCTTACTATATCCTCTCTATATATATCTGTGTGTCTGCGTTCCGTACAGCTCTCTCTCTCTGACTCGTCGTGTCGAAGGGGTTGTACCGTTCTCGGGTATCCCGATACCCGAATCGAATTACTACTCTCTCAGTCGGTCGTTCGTTGCCTCACTCAACTCTGTACCAAGCCCCCATTTCGAACAGTTTCTCCTATCCTTCGCCCAAATCGGAAGGCGTTGGAAACTCCGACTTCTCACCGAGAATTCAGAGCATTTCCTCGTTATACTCCCTTAATTCCCGAACAATTATAAAGTAGTCTATTGTTTCCATCTTTGGCGAGACGTCAGGGGGTACAAGAACCCGACGGGGGGGGGATTGGCAATGACGCGAAAGACAGAAATAGCTCGTGCCTCTCGTTAAACTTTTCCGCTACTTGGTCAACTGAAGATCTTCGATGTAAAGCCATTTAAATTTAATCGTCCATTCTTCATCGTTCGCTCTTAACCGAAAATCAAATTACATCTGATCTTTGTCAACATTCGTCTCATCAGCAACGAGCGTTTGGTGAATGGAGATGAAATTTTGATCGATGTAAATGACGAAATTACATCGTTGTGATTCGGAATGGTTTATAAAAAAAAAAAAAAAGAACATTGTTTAACGACATTTAGCTGCGGTAATGCATTGAACGGAGAAATTCATGAGCTTCCGGGGCATTGATTCCCGGTAAAACCACGTTAAATTGAGAAACCGTAACACGGTACAATGTGACGCATCCCCGGGGATTCATCGATCCTCCGCGTTAAATGCATACAGTAAGCTCTCCCCATACACGGTATGACAAAATATAAATTCAGTAACATCGTCGGTCGCGGTGTGTTGTATAGCTATCGATTCGGAGGGAGGAAGTGGCGACACGAAACCCAATGAAATATAACACCGGTAGAGCGTCAGCAGCTACTAGCAGAGAGAGAGAGAGAGAGAGAGAGAGAGAGAGCCGAAAATGCATGTGCAGCGCGAATGAGAAATCAATGTATCAAAAGTGTAATTAATCGAAAGTCAAATTGTTCTCGTTACGATCGTTACACCGATTCCCAATGGCGCGCTGTTTCGGTATAACTGGGTACATAGCGGCAACTGGATAAACGAATGAGAGAGCTTTTCAAGTGGTGAATCGAACGGTAGTTTAAACTTTCGCGTTTGCGAATGAAGTAACCTTTAGGGAGGGAGAGTGGGGGGATAAGTCAAAGTTTCGTGCAATCAAAGCTGCGAAGACCAGATTTGGATCGAAGGGTTTTGGAGCGAACGGGTGATTGCCGTATGGTAGTAGTATGCGTTCGCTATCTCTGGTACCTTCCCTACTCGCGGTATTCTCGGGCTTTGCTTCTCGCAACTGTGCCGATTCAATTTAAACGGCGGGGAGAAGCTTCCGATGACCCAGTGGTCGAGAATACGGATTCCCTTCCAGTCGGTCTCGCGGTCGTTCGGGTCAACATTGGAGCCGTAGTGAAATGGCTCCACTCTGCATGAGCAAACGTTTCGTGTAGTTATACATGGCTGTCTCCTTCTTGATATACGGTATATACATATTGTATATATGTATATCTCTCCATTCATATACATAGTATGTCTCGCAGTGCACATCTACCAATATAGAACCGAAATTGAATTTCGCGAGAGAGGAGTGTCCTCCCAGAGCTTTGCCGAGTATCGATCCTTATCCGACCCTTCTGATCGAGAGAGACTCGAACCCAACCACTATTCCCGAGGATTTTCTATCCGTTCTCCCTCTGTTCCTTCTGATCTTCTCTATTCTGTACCACGAGATTGTGATCCGTTATCCTCTGTCTCCTCCTTCTATTTTTTTTTAATAATTTTCCTACTCTCGACATTGTTATCGCGGATTTAATTCAGCGCAGCATAAACAATTCCGCACCTTGCAAATTCTACAATCTCGTAATACCTATTATCTTCTATCGTGTCGGAAGACAATCGACTCCCGACGATCCTGTCATCGTCCCAACGCCTCTTCGCGACTATGCGAAACGCAGGATAAAGGATAATTGACAAAGACGCGAAGACTCCGCAAGCCGGTCGCGTTTCCTCGTTGGCGTTTCCGAAAGGTGCGCGTCGTATCGATTACCCCGCACCGACAGTGTCGTGTATTCACTATCGTCGCGTTAGCGGTTACCTCGTTAAAGACCCTGCCACATTGGTGCGCCACGAAATTCGATAAGGTTGCGGAAGTCCTTTGGCGAATATTTTGAATATCGCAGATCGAAAAATATGATTTTTCGTTTGGCCAAAGACCCGCCATAATTCCATTGGGGTGCAATTCTTACACCGATTAATACAATTCACTTGCCGATCTTCGGCATCGAATGGACGAAGAAATCCAAAAAAATCGTTTTTCCAGTGAACGCTAAGCGCGTCGTGAATTAATTCCATTCCGCATAGCGGATCAACTCAAAAGTTGAGGTATCTGGAGTCGGCTTTTTGCAAGGGGGTTACATGGATTTCCACTATCGTTTTAAAATTCAAACGAGTTTCTCTCCTTTCGAGTGAATCGTAGTCGCGTATATGCTGATACCACAGTTCGCGCAACATTCAGCTCACACAAGAAGCTGTGGTCCTCTCTTTCGCTCGTTGACGGTAAATATATATATGTCGGTATCTCTATATATGTATATACAACGACCCTTAGTCGAGCTTTCGACATTGCTTACCTCGTGAAACCCTCAAAAGTCTCTTTGGCGCAACACACTTCACGTTCCCCCACGGTGAATCCTTTAAGGGATCCTTTTTTCTTTTTTTCCGAAAACACGAACGAAGTAATCCCTCAGTCGTTGAAAATATTTCCGGGAGGATGGAAAAGATTTGGTCCGGTAGTTCGGCACTCGACGCGGCGGATTTAATAAGGTGGAAATTTTTCAATGCCAGAACACGAGGACGAAAGAACGCGACGCGGAACAGGAGGAGAGGCGGAAGATAGCAAGTTGGAGAGAGTAGAGCTAAGAAGCGAAGGAATGGAGTGAATACAGATATACTAAGTAGCTTTTCCTTTTCTGAATACAAGCGTATATATATATATAATATCTCGGGTGCTGCTAGAAAGCCTTCGAAACGACTGGTGCCGCGCGCGTCTTCCCGGGGGGTATGCAATAGTCTCACAGCTACCGAGGGTACAGTGTATGTAGCGTATAGTATTAATAGAGCGGATGTTGGATTCTGCTTTTTTGATACACGAAGAGAAAGCCTCAAAAATGCTACTCCCCTTTCGTGAGGTATTACACTTTTGGACGTCGAGTTTATTTACTACGCTGGTCTGCAACACGCTGAAACAGGGAGCGAAACGCGAATGGATAACGATGCGTGAGATGAAGACGAATGTGAGAGAAAAATAAAATAAATGAATTAAAAAGCAAGCGAAACGGAAGCGAAGCCGGTGATACGGACGTCGGACGATTTGAATAAAGCTCTCTCCGTGGAGCTCGACGCAAGTACCACCGGCGCACCTTCGTCTTACTTCCTTTAGTCGTCCTAAGGTAGTAGTCGACTCGCCGGCAGGAACTGTCGAAAGCTCTTGGGGTATGTTTGCCCCGAATGGCACTTCGTATGCTACAGGCGCAAGAAACGCTCGTAAGTACGTGCGCATTTTTCCGGAGAACCAGAGAAATGTGCCACAGTCCACGGTACTTTACACATGCAACTGGAAACTCGTTCCGTTTTTTTGGACCGGACTCCTGCAGGAGTACAGAACTTTCCGGCGACAATGAGAGGTTCGCACTCTCCAACAACGGGGGATATGTGAATTTCGTGCGTGGAACGCGACTACATGTGGCTGAGAAACGGAAAATCGTTCGAAAGTCTATGTCGTTCTCTGCCACACGAAGAATTTTAAGGGTATAGATGGTTCGGCTATTTCAAACAAAATAACGTATTTTTTTTTTAGGCGAAAAAAAAATCGCATGACTAATCCTACGTGATTATTTATTTAGATTTTTTTCGAATCGGAAATCGTTATGAACAATCGATCGCATGGCGTTTGGATATTTTTTTACTCTTCTTTTCGAAGAAAATACATTGTTCAGACTCGTGTAAAATTTTTTAGCGCTGCTATTGAGTTTTTTTTTTTTTTTTTTTAAGAGAAGTTTGGTACAATTTTTTTTCCCTCCCTTTTTGTGTCTCGTAGAAAAGAAAAAAATGTTATATGGGTGAGGCATCGGGCAGGCGAGGTATCTCGCGATGGAGTGAGTCGGAAGTGATTGATTCGGGCAGTGTGACTGAAAGCGCTTCGACGAATCGGAGTGGTGACGCGGGACACGCGACACCGGTAGTACCAACGGTCCCCGCGATTTCAGGATAGTAGTAATAAATATTGGATTCGCGAACGGATTTCAATAGCAGGCTGAATGCCACACCCTCTAACCAACCGCCCAGCAAAACCTCCGTTCATTCCATCGTCCGCGGTTCGCTTTTTTTTAACCTGCGGATGACTATATACGGCCCTCGAATGATCTTCCATTTCGTATTATTGGTATATACGCCCGAAACTGCCCGGTATATGACCCTTTTCCGTTTTTTTTCCGAACTCAACCTCTTCTAGAGCAGCACATTCAATAAATATACCGTATTTTTATGCATATACACATCTTTTTTTTTTTTTTTTCAAATTCTTACGGTATTCTCTCGATTCAGCGATTCTTGTTAAATTTTCATGCCGAATAATTCCGCCTGAGCGTAACACAAAGAGGTTATAACGACAACTACACTCGACTCCGTTTCACCGAGAGACTTTAAGTACAGTGAGGAGTCGATCTTGCAGCTCGACTTCTCGTTCTCAAAATTACGCTCTCGTATTTTTTCCTCGCAGGTAAATTCTCTCTAATAGAAAAATTAATGCATTTTACATTTCACCTTTGCTTTTTGCATTTGCATTTTTTTTTTCGTATTTGTTTTACCCCCGCAACACAGGTTACTGGGCACACGACTTATTATCAATTATATCGATTTATTTCTATAGACTTTCGATATACACTCCGACGAGTCTCTAATATATATTTAATGGAATCCCGTAATCGATTCAGAAGGTATGAGAAATGAAAAGGGAATTAGAGAAACCATATAGGAGGAAAATAAAAGAAGCGAAAGCGACTCGATGTAGTCGTGAAGCTGTCCATTCGTAGCTCATTGCGCACGAACACTATACGAGCATTGACTATACATGTCATGACATCTCAATTCACTACCAATCTCATTCTCTGCTCGACGTCGATACAATTATACAGCAGTATACACCGAAGCATATACAGCATATAGTGTACGATACTGTACACTATATGCACCACCTACACTAAGCTATTCGAACACAAATGAAATTCACCTATTATCCGAACCGCATTCGATTACTATACGGCATTGTATTCTGTACACTGTACCGCGGCACAGATACGACGACGTCGCCGGCGACGTTAGCCAACCGGAAGGATATTATCAAATGAATTTCCTGGCCACCGATATAGAGTATAAGGAATTGTATTGACAAAGTATATACAATTCGGATCTTTGCACATACGATACTATATTCGGTACATAGTATATTCTTCTGCTCTATATACATCCGATACCTATGTATCGTCGTATCTGTAGTTGTCGCACCCATCGTTTCTACCCTTTCGTATTCTGGTCTTCTGCGGGAGATAAGATTGCAAACGGAAGTTCCCCCTCTCCGCGAATCGCTGAACGCGATAAACGAAGAAACCGAACAACTTATCGGTTCTTTTTTCTCTCGCGTACATGTTTATTATCATGAATCCCAATCACTAAAATATCTTTCGGCTTTTTATATCTCTCATCTACTCTTTCTTTTCCCGCTGTTTTCTTTTTTCTTCGTTCTTCAGTCACTCTTCAGTTTGTTTTTTGGTGCTTTTTTTTAATCCGTTTTTATTTTCTCCATCCACCTTTCTCGTCTCTATCGATCTTTCTTAGCGCCGTTTCGCGGGCTCCGTGTTGCCCGCTTCGGTTGATTTTTTTTTTGTCTTTTTTTCGCTGGAAGTTATTAATATTTCGATTTATTTGCTGACCCGATGGGAAAAGGCCGACTTACATCGAAATTCGAGATGTATTCGGAGAGGCGAAGTTTTGTAAATCATTTTTCAAAGAGTAACTGATTGCCGAAAATAAATAAAAAAAAAAACCTCGCAATATCGAATGTTTTCTCGCTATAACTATACGGTATACCGTTTCTCTTGATCAATACCGAAGAGAGCGAAAGAGAGAGAGCGAGAAAAAGCCACAGACTTCGTGTGTTTAATTTAATTGCACAGCTTGCGGGGAAATTACATGGAACGACATGAACTTAATGGCAACGGAAAGGTTTCCCCGTAAGTCACCCCGTCGCTCAACCGTTAATCTGCAAAAATTTAATTCCCCTTTTTTCTATTCCACGGTGAATTTCTTCTTTTTTTGTTTTCCCTCATATGTCGACTAACAGTGTTCTCTCTGCGGTCGTGTCGGAAATGTCGAAGGACCGTTGCAAGCTCTCGGTGGTTAGCTTTAATATACCGTAATATTCTACACGCTGCGCGTCTCTCGGAGAGTTTCAAATTTATAACTTCCTGAGATCGCAATCCATCGAAGACATTTAATTCGCTCCGGAGGTTGCGCTGATTCTTTATTTCCGTAACTCGGTGGAGGGTGAAAAAAAAAAAAAGAAAGGAAAGGATAAGAGAAAATTCGTCGAGAATATTCCGCTTGCTATTATTCGCGGCTGCATCAACAGGCAATAATTCACAACTTTCTCGACGTTTTGTTCTCTCGTTGGTTCGCCGTTTCTGCGTTCCATTCCGCGATTTAGTCGATGAATGAACGCGCGGAAATCGCGTGTCGTGTCTTCCCTCCCGCCGTTCACGGAGACGGAACTCTTTAAAACGCTTGAAAAGTTTACGGTAGGGATGGGAATTGCGGCGAAGGAAAGCAGTGGAAAGAGGAAAGAGGATGAGACGGTATGGTAGTCAGCAGCATGCAGCAGCAGCAGCAAGCAGCAGGCAATCGTTAGTCGTTTTGGGCTCCAAGTGGCTCTAATTTTCACCTGACAAGCGAGCATCGCTGAAAGTATCTGTGCGTCGGAAGTATAGCTTTAACTACCCCTGCGAGTAGTACCGTTGGCCCTCACTGTTTCTACTGCCGATGTTGGAATCGTCTGTATGCGGACTCTATGCCACTTGTACACGTGTGCTTCGGAGAAACGAGTACTAGAATAGTATCGTAAAAATATATCACTTTGCTCTCTTAGCGAGAGAATAAGCTATAAGCGAGAAACGAGAAAGAAATATCTATATAATATATAAGTGAGGAGCCGGCGAAATTGCCTCTCATCTTCGGAATCTTCTTGGAGATTAATCTGGAAATAAAACTCTCGTATATAGCCTTTATACTTCCTTCATTCCGCCAACCCTTTCCCTGACTCTATATTTTCCTCGCTCTCCGCAACCAGAGGGGATGTGTTTAAGCTCCACAAATCGCAGCTATATATTTTTCTAACGCATTTGAGCGGCAGATGGTTCAGAATTAAAGCTGAATATAAGTGCCTCTTCAGCATGCGCCGTCTTGAATTTTTTTAATTAAATATAAAACATTCTCTGAAAAATCGTGGTATGATACTATATACATATATATACATATATATATAGATGATTCTTCGTGTTTCCCCCGAAGGCATAAGGACGATAAGGCTGAAAAATTGCCGAGTTTTCTTAACTCGAATTTCCAGCATCAGCGAGTATCTATCATGCGGATGCGACAGACATGGGTAGGGAGGTAGTTTTCAATTTTCCATGAGTCCAAAAGAACGTCGGACTGCTGGACAGTCAGTGGACCTTCTTAGATATTCTGTACGAACAGATTTTCACGACTGTCCACGAGATATGGGCTGAGAGCCAAAGAATACGGAAAAAAGTGGCCACCATTGGTATAAAGTGATTTTAAGTGAGCGCGTGTTTCCGTCTTGGAAAATACGCTGCTCTCGGGATATCCAAGACTCGCAGTGAGTCCAAAAGTTCACTATCCCGCTGAGATATGGCTGCAAATATTAAAATCTTCTCGGTTGGCGGTAGCGGCGCAGGATGGTACTTATCCCGAAGCGTGTGCTCGCGAGTGGATTGGACAGTGCGGGACGAAGCGAGAGGGTTATATAGATAAAGAGAAAGATGAGGTAAGAATCTTGAACCATCCAGCAGCACCACCAGCAGCAGCGGTAGCCACTGGTTTTCATTCAAACACTCGTCGCGACCTCGAGAGCAAAGATAAATTCCAACGAATAGGCCAACAGGACAAAGTTTTCTCTCGATAGTGTATAAATGATATTCGAAGGTTTCAAATAACCTCCGCCGTGATTCTCCTCGGTAAGAAGGAATTTTTAATGATTTCTTCGGAGACCATCGCGAAGAAGAAATAAAGATGCCATAGAGAGGCCAAGGTATGTAGTATATAATTTTATGTACTTTTGGCAGACGGGTTGAATAGTTGTTCTATATATGAAGATCGATCGTAGTTTTCCTTCGGCATTTCACCACCAACACATATCAACTACGGTTTTATACATAGCGATTGGAACGCGAGCAACGAGACGAATATTGAATTTCTTTAACCAATATCTACTACGGTTGTGTAATGGTATATACTACTGTCTGTGAGGAGTAGAGGATACCTAGCAGTTTCTTCACGAAAAGGATTGCGAGCCACTGTACGGTACACCGTATGGTTATTTGCTGGCGTAAGCTACTGCTACTATTACCAGTACTGCTACGAAATATACTACGTGGGGCAACAATGATCGCTACGACTGCGGGGTTGGGGCGCAATGTGGAAAAAGTATTGCCACACGGACTTTACTCCGTTGGTGTATAGTACGTAAAAGTTGGTATTAGAAAAATTGAAGATATGTATGTCGTAAACGCACAAGAAATTCTCTATTTCTTCCAACACTCTTTCCCATTTTTTTTTTCATTCTCTCTTTCGCGTTTTCAGTTTTTTCGTAATAATGACGAGTGCATTAGAAACTGAATAAACAAACTAAAACTTTGTTAAAAAAAACAAATTTTATATTATAATAATAATTATTATATGAAGTTTGTTTTTTGTACATTCTCTTCGTTGGAGAGGTTTTTTTTTTTTTAATTCGATGCAACTTTTCGCAGTGCGGAGGATTTTTTTTTTATTTATTTTTAACTTTTTTTCTTCTCGGAAAAGTGTATATGCGCGCAAGCGCTCGCTATATTGACCGAAATCAGAGAGGAAGAACGTGGAAAACACGTATGCAAGCGAACGGTAAGAGAGGGAGCTGATTTCTGCTCCAATATTTGCGAAACATTGCCCAAGGTGTGTATCACTAGATAACGCGAGATGTTTTCGACTCGCTACAACGTCGAGCACTCCTCTCAGCACCGGCATATCACTATGCAGGAGCGACGGCGAGGACTTCTGACGCTCGCGAAAAGGGGACTTGCGATCTCGTGGAACTTTGTATACGTATTAATCTTCAAAGGAACTCGTCGTCGTCGTTGTCGCAGTTGTCGGCGGCAATACTATATCGAGCAGAAAAGCTTTGGACCTTTAAAACGTACCCCTTCGCACGTTCACTAAACATTACATTTCACAGACTTTATGCGATTGTTGAATGTTCATTTTTCTTCACTGTAATAATTTGGTTCACAGCGATTCGTGAGTCGTTGAGAATATCAGATTTTTTTCTTCGACATTTTTCGTAATAATCAATTCGGAATATATTTCAAGTCCCGACTGCTCGTTAGGGCAAAAAAACTGGAATTATGCGTTTCACGGAGACGAGCGATTTCGTTGTCCGGTATATTCTCGAAAACGGTTGAAAAATACTTAACATAATTTGATACAGCGATTCTACGACGTGCGGTCAATGTCTTTTACAATAGAACATTTTTATCAGTTGAATATTGGAACAAATAAAAGCGTTTTATTAAATAGTCCTTCGAATATATCGAATATGAGCTGCCATCGCTTGATCAAGAGATCAAGAGACCGCGGTGGCGTTTCGACGCCAAGTAGTTTAAAGAAAAAGTCGTCGCGGCAATGCCGGGCGTGTCGAGGGCTTCCGTGTTCCTATACGCCAATATATCGTGCTCCCTAAATTTTGACAGTTTTTTTCTCGGAAACAAGACATCGGATCGAAATTCTAATGACACTTTTATAATATGAATCGAATACAAGCTTCAAAATGACCCCGGAATCAGCCCGATCGGTGCACGCAATAATTAGTTATCATTATGTTGCCTGAAAAGTCGACCCTTTCACGATATAAAACAATACTTTCTCTTTTTTCGTACTTCGTATAGGATGGGAAAGTAAAAATGCCAGTATATCCCGTTTATCCGATGTCCCGTGATGCCTGTGTGTTGCGTCCGTGAGCACATGCATGAAATGTGCATACAAAACGGTACAAGCGAACGGTACTATCGGATGTTTTTAATTTTTCTACGTGTGATTTCGTGAGTAAAGCAACTAGTTATATCCGTATCCGCGATCCGCGAATAGTACACTCACACTGAGTGATCGAAATAAAGGTTAAATAGTGAGGTTATTTATAATTTCGTTTTTTCGTGAAACAAAAGATTAGTAAACAAAAATCCTCTCATTTCAAAATTATTTCAAATAATCGCGGATGAGAGGTAATCTTAATTAATAAATGTTGTACGTGTGAAACAACAAAAAATCGTGTCGTGCAGATTCTTAGCGTTATAAAGTAATAAAATATTTTTTTTAATAAATAATAATAAATTAATAGTTAAGAAATAAAATTTAAAAAAGGATGAAATGAAAAATAAAAAAAACATTTTTTTTGCAAAAAATTTAAAAAACGTCGCCAAGTAGTTTAAAAATAGTTTTTAAATTATTTTTTGAAAATAAAAAACTGTAAAAAATCAAGAATCATATGCCAAGTAAAAGTAAAAAAAAAACTTGCCGAGTCTTTAGAACACAAATAAATGTACTTGCATCGAAAGAAAGGACGAGCAAAGTTTTTTTTAATTTTCATTTAACTCGTATGTTTTTTTGACTTTTTACAAGTTTTTTATTTTCAAAAAATTATTTAAAAACTATTTTTAAACCACTTAGCAGCGACATTTTTTACGTTTTTTGCAAAAAAAAATGTTTACAAACATTATTCAACACTCGATTAAAAAAGAGTTACGCGGTCGATATTGTCGTGAAGTTATCCTTTTCGTGTCGCATGTTAACTTCTTTTATTCGTGTTTCCCAACTGCATCGGAAACTTTTTTCCTAATCTGTAAAATTATTTCAAATTTTTGCAGTTTAACCCCTTCTTAATCAGAGGGTTTTTTCAATGTTTTTATTTCACTTTGGTTGGTTTTGATTTCTTTTTTACGTTCTTCTTTTATTTGATAAATAATCAAAAAAAAAAAAACAATTCTTGAATCGATATTTCCAACGCCCGCAACATTACAAAGCGAGTGGGCTACAGAATTTCACGAAACTACGCCCGGTCTGTGAACCGAACTACTTCCCATGTACCTACATGTTATAGAACGTCGTGGAAGTCCCTACGTGCTGTAGACCCTGCTACGGTACTCGGACTTCTTCGTCGTAACTTGGTGAGACCTGTACCGAGAGGCATCTACTTGGAATAATTCGCGTAGTTAGCGGCCCACGTAGTTTATCACGCCTCGGAAAGCACCGTTGGTGCTTTCCGCATCTATCCCCTTCCAACGTGTGGACCCTTTCTCCACGGGTGCTAACCGAGAATTTGCATGAGGGAGGTGTTAGGCTCGCGCGTGTTCACTGTGAACTTGCATCCTCGCCCTTTGGTACATAGTTCAGTAAGCCAAAAGCCAAGACCGCAGAGTGCGGTTACGTATAGTATAGTCTTCGCCGACGAGAATATACCTCAACCGGGTTCATGGTTAAGAGTCGCTTTAGTACGAAGCTGCAGCAGAAACACCATCGAGATCGGGCAAAAGTCCTTCTTCGGACCTTCTGTCGCGTGTAACTTTTTCTTGAATCTTACATTTCGTTCTTTTTTTTTCATCAAAGTGCAAACTTTGCTCATTTTCACTGCATTCTTGCATTTCCGGCTATTTCATCTTTTACGATCGAAGACTTTGCGATACGCGGCGAATAACGAATTCTATATACAATGAAACTTCCCTTATTTGACGCCCGCGTATTTGACGAGAGCCCTGTCTACTGGCTACTGCCTTGCAAAGGCGAGTGGGAGAGGGAAACTGCTGGCTAAGCGATTTCCTCGCCACCGTCGTTTCGTGCACCTGATTGGTCATTTCCGTATTTAACGATGTCTCCCAATTGCGTTAAATATAGGAGGTTCCACTGTATGTATACAGTCCGCGAATTATATATATTTATTTTCGAGACACGAGAAAAAAAATGACGTGGTCACGAAACATTCGGTAGACGAATCAGCAATCCTGCGATTAAACTTTAACGCTGCAATGGGTTCGTATACGCCGACATAAAATTGAATATAACTACCTTAAGTCTCGAGTGCAGAGGTGAGAGCTTAGTGGCCCTTGACGCGCTCTCGTTTTCTTACTCTCTCGACCCTCGCTATTTGCTACAACTTCCACCCTCACTAATTAATTATTAAAAAAAAAAAAAAACTTTAGGAAAACTGATAATTAAAAAGAAAATTGCAGCGGTATGTAAACTCGACGGTATTATTTATTTTTTTCTTACAAATGTACTTTTTTTTTTTTGTAACTACGATACAACGAACTTTGGTCGAAAGATTTTCGTAACAAGAGTAATATCCTAAATCACACGTATACGTATATTATTTATCGGAGAAAGGTGCTTTCGGTAAATTTATGAGATTTTATTTCCATTTACTCTTATCAACATTGTATAAATATCTCTAAATCTCTCTTTTCTACGCGGTCTTTTGCATATCATAAATGTGTGTATATATAGACGATTCTTGGTGGGAAAATACTGCGAGAGAGACGGCAATAGCAGAAGCACAAGCGTCTCGTATCATGCAAACCCATTTCCCATTCGCTTCTACGTTGATTTATTATGTATCTTGAAGCAACGGTACATCGGATAGGGTCCCTCCTACTCTGCTGGGTACAGGACAGAGGACGAGATGGTAGTACGGACCGGGCATAGGGGTCAACCCGAAATTATCGTGGTTCTCTTTCTCTATCGTGTTTTTTTTTTTTTCACCTTTCCTCGAAACCACACCGTACTATATACCGGTTCTTCGATTTATGTGCTCCATAAATTCATAGCATTCTCGCGAAGCGTTTTTCCGATTTTCTCTATTTTTCACTACACTTTAACCTCTCTTTTTCCTTCTCTTGTTTGCTTTCTGATAAACGAACTCTTCCGATATTGCGATTCTAAAACGTTTGATTTTCGTTTCGTCAACAAAAAAGAAATGTATTCAAAATCAATGCCATGTTATTTGCATTACCGGATCAAATTATTGGGGTAATTACGAGAACAATCGACGGATAAAAAATTCCGATGAATAAAAAATGATATACGACCAAAATAGCATTTCTGATGATTGCCTGTTTATAATTTTAATTCGAAATTTTTAATAATTGAATTGACATGCGTTGCTGACGGCGATTTGAGAGTTGAACGACACGAACGCGTCACGTGTCCGCTTCAGTGTCGTTCGTCGGTGAGTCTGACGTCAGTAGAGCTCGACGAACAGAGGAATTGGCGGTTCTCTGTCGTCGATGCTGCTCCTGGTGTCGCTTATAAGCTTTGTCGGCCAATGGGAAGTCGACTCTTTTTTTTTTTTTACGTTCCCCATGTGCATCGTTTCAGCGCCTCTCATCCCTGCGATCGTCATCCCTCTGTGTTACCCTCTCTGCTGTTTGCCTCCCGATATATACACCAGTCAGGGATTATATATACGTTTGTACATCTCCACGTGCCGCGGGGCAGCGTGCAACGTGTACGAAACTATTGGCGAGGAAAAAAAGGGTTGACGACCTTCTCCATTTTAAACTCGTAGGTGAGGGGTTGGAGGGAAAAAGCAAAAGAGGAAACGTCGCGGAAAAGAGCGATACATAAAACAATATATATATATATATATGCGTATATACACAGCGCTAGAGTCTCACACGGGAATCGATCGTCCGTGTCTTCGTAGTTATATCCTGATGTCACGATTATCCGCGTTCACGATTTGTATAGCAGTGCAGCGAAAAAACGTAGAAAAAATAAGCGACGGGGTAAAGGTATATCACCAACGGGGATTTTTCTTTCTCAGAGTCATATTGCTATAGCATGAACGCGGCTGCTTCTCGACTTCGTTCTCTCGCTCCGGGTATATCACATTATTTTTCCATATTTTTCTCTGTTTTACTCGCTTATTACACTTCGACAAACACCGCTGCGGTACATATTGGATATAAATACACCATAAACCCTCGGGATACAGAGCGAAAAGTACACTTTTCTCTTTTTCGTTAAAAAATAATAATAATACTTAAATGTTATACTTTTTATGTCGTATTCATATTGCTGCAAATATCATGTAGCAAATATTTTATCACAGAAAATTCATGAAACGGGCGACGATTAAACGACATTCAATGAGTGATATCGAAAATTTTAGTTAATACGATGAAATTGATTCATATTACATATATTTCAAAAATATTTCTGCAAAACATGATAAAAATATTCGTAACGTACATTTTTCGATTAAATTCGTTAACTTTCATTACTACGTGCAAATTTTTTTGAAATTTTTTTTTTTGCATGACGCTATATAATTTTCGTATACGCTACAATATTTGTTGCACGAGAGGATGGTCTCTTTTTTTCTCTCATATGCGATAGGAATTTGATGGAAATTTGAGGTTAAAAATAATGCACTCTATGCCGTCGCAAAAGCAGCCCCTGCAGCAGCAGCAGCAGCAGCAGCAGCAGCTGTAGAATGACTATCGGAAGGAAGAAACGTGTGCTAATGGGACCGGTGGGTTAACGTCGAGAGATGGAGGTGGTTAATTAAGAAAGAACTTAACGATGGGAAAGAGGGTCGTATATTATTTCGCCCGTACAGCCAGAAGCGATCTATAGCAAACTACCGTTGTATATATAGTACAAAAGATACATATATATAGTATTACATGTATATATATACACACATCTATATACCCGCGAGAACGACTTCGTCTTTGGAACTAACGTGCAAAGTTTTCCTCGGATTTTTGAAATTCTAATTTTCACAGCTTCAATCCCCTATCCTACTCCTTCCTTTACTCTCATTGTTCATTCACCGTGTCGCTTCGGTATTCCGCAGAGGACACTCGTAAGCTATATTCCTCTCGATCATTCTTTTTCTCTTCGAATAACGAAAGTATGATGCGAGCAACGGATAGACATAGAGCGACGATAGAGAAAGGATAAAGCGTCAAAAAGAGTACTCGACCCATCGTATTGTACCCATTCGCACGTCTGGCAACGCATTCCTAAAATTTTTCACGCTGGCAAAAGTTCGAATGTAACGATATATATATATGCGCGTATGAGTGCATGAAAAAGTGAAGTGGAAATTAGTTCTCATTAGGGCGAACCTTCAAAGCACTGAGTTAACTAATTTTTATGTATTTAATTCAATTAAGTATGCGATTATTTCCCTAACGAGATTCGTGAAGCTTCGTTCTTCATTCCCTTCGTGAAATTCAGCCGTTTGAGCTTTCAGCTCTCGGAGATCGCACGGCGTAATGCTTCCATCACTGGCTTTAAAATGTTCCATTACACTTTCGAGGTAAAAATTCATTCCAGTATAATACCGTCGACTACCTTTTTTTTTTCTTTACTCTGTGTTTCGTCTGTCTACGCGCAATTTTCCGTGTAGCAAACTCTGACAATAACTAACCGTGGGACGTAGAAATAATTCGTTATCTTTTCTCGTGGGCGAAGACACGCGCTCGGCGAACTTCGTTTTTCAACGGGATTCGTATAATTGTAAAAGGACAATACTAGTTAAGAAAGGAATTGAATGCGAGACGAGAAGTAAAATTCCGTTCCATCGTCGTAGCGGCGAATGGGGGTACACGCCGGGGATCGAGAGGGTAATTTGTCTCGGTCTCGAGGAACGCGAGTTCGTTGAATAAACTGAAGAATACAAACTGTAATTAAAACATAACGAAGAGAGAGTAAACGAAGACGAAGTCGGTTTGTGCGTGCGGCGGTAGCGCTGGATACGATAAGATTTTGCGAAGGGAGTTTTCGTTCGTGATGAGGAAAGAAAGAGCCGAATGAGGGGAATAGAGGTCGGGCAACGTCAACGATGTTTTTTTTTTGCGGTAACTTCTCGACAAGGAGCGAAGCGAACAAGACACAAGAAAGAAAGGGCACGAAAAGGGGAAGATAAAGGCACGACAACAGGTGCGCGGCAATAAAAATTCTTGGCTTTTATCCAGATGCGTTGGCCGCTGCAAAATACACATATATATATATATACAGTGGAACCTCCCGTATTTTACGCAATTGGGAGATATCGTCAAATAGGGAAATTACTAATTGGGTGTACAAAACGACGGTGGCGTGCCAATCGCTTAGCCAGCGGTTTCCTTCTTCCACTCCCCTTTGCAATACAGTAGACAGGGCTTTCGTCAAATACGAGGGCGTCAAATACGGGAGGTTCCACTGTATATGAATTTTTTTCCACATACCGACTCTCTTAGACTTACATTATACTTTAAAAGAAGGTATGCGTTGGCCACTGCGAAATATATATATACAGTCGAACCTCTCGGATTTGACGCAATTGAGAGACATCGTCAAATACGGAAGTGACCAATCA
This sequence comes from Buathra laborator, assembly GCA_934046635.1. Taxonomy (NCBI): domain Eukaryota; kingdom Metazoa; phylum Arthropoda; class Insecta; order Hymenoptera; family Ichneumonidae; genus Buathra; species Buathra laborator. Next base: position 3,216,639 of record OW203893.1, on the reverse strand, counting down.
GATGCACGAAATGATGGTGGGGATCCAATCGCTTAGCCAGCAGTTTCACACTCTCACTCCCCCTTCCAAGGCAGTAGCCAGTAGGCAGGGCTTTCGTCAGATACGAGGGCGTCAAATGCGGGAGGTTCTACTGTATATGCATTTTTTTCCACATTCCGGCTCTCTTAGACTTACTTTATACTTTAAAACAAGGTATGCGGTGCAATAACTACAGTAAGAACGGCAATTGTTTCACGTTGATAATAATAATAATGATAATAATAATAATAATTTTAATAATAAAAACAAACGTGCGAAAATGAGGTAAAAAAAGAGCACCGTCACGGTATAAGAAAACGAGGGGGGTTGGCCATGGAGTGCAGAGAGCAAACGAATGAAGGGTCTTGCAGCTTAGCACAAAAGGGGATTGCTTGCTTGGTTTTACTCGGTTGGTTGAATGCCCGTTGGTTCTTCTCTCCAACCTGCTTCTCTGTGTCGTCCCAATCGGTAACGGTTGTACGGCAGCAGTGAGAATCCAGTGGCAACAATGCTGTGTAACAACACTATACTGACTATACGACGAGAGACGAGATGAGCTACGAGAGCAACGGGGCGACGTAATCTAGAAACTTTCAGGAACCAATCTTCTCTGATGAAAATACCGGAGTCTCTAGCGTCTCTGAAACTCCCAGACCAAAGGGTTGTCTCATTCTTCGTTTTATTTTTATTTTTTCACATTCCATCCTATTTTGAAATACCCTCGCTGTTTGACACGATGTCTAGTTTACCAATTGATATCCCCAAGAATTTTGTACCTATGGACATCGATCACCGTCTGGGGGAACGTCCACGTGGCTGACGCTGGTGGTTGCGGTTGAAAACGGATGAGGTTACTGTACGTACTCCTATGAGGCTCATTCGCTTTTGTTTTATCTACCGTCTCGTTTTCCATGTAGAATCTGCACTGCGACACTCACGATAGTTTCCACAGTCTTTTTTTTTCTTCATTTTTTCGTCTTCTTCGTCTTCGTTCGTAGCTTCCCGAGCTCTTTTATAACGTTCGCTCGCTTCGGTTCACACCAGCGTGACCAAACGGTGTCAAGGAGGAACCAGATAAGGCGAGCGCAGTTCCGACAGAGGTCGCAGATTGGCCGCATATGCTAGCGAAAATGGAAAGAGCAATTTCCTCACGTGTTCGATTCTCTTATACAATTCCTACACCCACCGATTTTCTCTCGGATGAATGAATTTTGTATTATCGTTATGAAATTAAAAAAGAAAAGCAAATAGCGTTTTGCATAATATTTCTTCGCTCTGAGAACGAGTCAATTTTCAAAATGATCTTTCATTCGTATACGTATTTTTTCTTTTCATTTCCTCGTAGAGAAAGCTTCGTTTTCATGACAATTCTTCTGTTGGAATTTTAGTGAAAACGGGTTCCGAATTTTTCAAAACGGCAGAATTAAATTTGGAAAAAAATGTCTGATGTATGCCAATAAGAATGTTAACAAGATAGCTGCCACGAATTTCCCATAATCGAGTTGAAATATGGTATACAAGTCGAGTTAGCATCAAAATTGTTTGGTACTGAATTCGACCAGAATCGGCAAAGAGATTCAGAAGTTATAATCATTTCAAAAACGTTAAAATCTTTAAAAAATAGTTTTACATATTACCGTTTGCACAGTTTTTAAGTAATTAAGTTGAAACATTGTACACATATATATGCGACTTATTCGCACGGGGAACCCCTGAGTCGAGTAGCGTAATGCGCCGATTATCAATGGGAATCGCATGACCGGGAGGCTCCGCACGGCGCGCTTTAAAAAGGCCGCGCGGGGAATCCCCACCAATATTATTAATTTTTTTATTTATGCCACAATTTGGTTGAAATGTTGACCATCTATAGTTTATACGGGGACTTAATATGGGGACAATGTACGCTATGTGAAGTACCAATGACGAGCTAGAATGCTAGAATCGGCGGCAGCCGACCGGCTACTGCCTCTACCACTCCTCTCTCCCGACACTCGCGCAGGCGCACCGGCCTCCAAATTAACCAATTGCGACGCGATGCTCCGGCCTCGTACGCTATGAGAGTGTACGTTAATAGAGGTTCCACTGTAAATGTTCTTATGTGTGAATTTGAACGCGATCGGGCTATAAACAAATTAATCAATTGTATAAACAATTTTATAACAAAATTAACTCGATTAATAGAATCGTTTTTCCCAGTTAACAAAATAACTCGATTTCGCGGTGTTTCCGAACACGTAGTAAAAAGCTATTGTTTAAACAATTATTGATGAAATTTTTACATTATCAATGTAAATTTTTAACGAATATAACAAATTGGACCACTCTTGACGCGTTGACCTCTCTGATTGCGTGGGGAAAAGTTGTTGTTTAAACAATTATCTCTAAAAAAAAACTTTGTCATTCGGATTTATAGTGTTAATCTATTAGTTTCTCCGGTTTTTATGCGTCTCGTGTCACGTGTAAAGAAAATATTGTTCAAACAGATCTACTTAAACGATAAGATACTTTTGACGCTAAAACAGGTAAGTGATAATTTATAAAGCCATTGAATCGTTTCATGGATAATCTTCGAACGTATCCTCTTGCGCGTATCGATAATTATTCTAAGGCAACGATTGTATCTACGCGTTCTGTTTTAATTGTTTACTTGTTAATCTTCTATTTCTCCTTTTTCAGCAGATTTCCCGAAAACATCGCATGACCGTCCCCATCGTTCAGGTAAGTATTTTCTTTATGCTATTTATTAATCGTTCAATCAATTTAATCGTTTCAAGTGCACGCCTGGTACTCCAGGATCATCCCTACCCTGCTGTCGTAGGATCGATTTTTGTTTTATTTATTGTAACTGTCTCGTATCGTTACAGCGTAAAGCATAATGCGTTGCGTACGAACATATCTGATTTACTATCCTATCGAATTGCAGATGGTAACATGTACTGCGTAACGCGTTACCCGTTGCCCATAATGTGACTTATTCTACTGTGAACTCTGTATAACGCATTACGCGTTGCCAATAATGAATGTGACTTCCTCTACTCTGAAATCTGCGTAACGTATTACGCGTTGGCAATAACCTGACTTATTCTACTGTGCCAGTAATGCGACTTACTCTAATGGAAATGTTACCCTGGAAATGTTAAACGCCCCTAAAGGAGTTTCACTTTTTTTAAAAATGCAGGCCTCAATTAATTTTTCATTTTTCTAAATAATAATATTTATATTTTTCTTTTTTTACCTCTGTCTTTTATATTTAAAAAGTAAAGTCCAATTTAATTTTATTACTCACCAATAACGGAAAGATTATATCGAAAGTTTCTCGTCTGTCCCTGACTGAAGTCGACTCTGCATCTGTATATCGCAGCGTCGTGCCTCTTTATATCATTGAGAACGAGAACGGCGGGGGTCGATACGCCGGTTCTAAAGTAAGCCCTCGTACCGAAAACTCTCGGATCTGACATGTGTAACGCCTCGGTCAGCGCCTTGCCACGCACGTCCATTCTGTAACGAAGAAACATTAAACAAAAATTAAAACGATTTATGTCTCTCGAATTGTCGACAATATACCTACATATTTTTTTTAATTCATTTAAATTTTTATTTGCGCCAAGAGGTAAAATTCGTTTTTCGCCGGTCCTCATCGCCCACTTCACGCGTTCATTCCCCATTTTGTTTTTATACTCGTTTCTACGTGATACACGTTACACCATACTCTCCGATATCCGTTGGTTACTCTCACAGGAAAACCCGTGCTGAGTACACGCGAGTATTTCGGATAGTCGGTATTCCGACGGCGAATATCGAAAATTTCATCGATTAAATTTTATCGATGATCAAACATTGCCGCCACGCCCGTCCCGTTGCACGTTCTCCCTTTCATTCGGACACAGTAATGTCACGACTAGAGTCATTAATTCGGAATAGCGTCATTAATTGTATCGCGTGGGCTTCCACCGTTGCCTTTACCTCCTCTCTCGTGCCTCTAGGTACATAATTTCAGCGTGTAGGTATAATTATCAGGAGCCCTCTTCCGCACAAAGGTTAACATTGGCTGATTGCCGCGTATAAACGTGCACCGCCCGTTTGATGATTGCATTATGCTGCGCTATATATCGGTACCTTGGCTTATTATATATATATATGTATATATATATACATATATGTAGTGAGTATATATAGCAATGCCATATATAGCGGTGCTTATTGAAATTCATCATATCGTTCGGAAGCTACAAGTCGATATGAATGATTTACAACGTTTGTCATTAAAAGTCAATTTGCATGTGATATTCTATTCGCGTGATTCCGTTTCCGATTTTCTTCGCTCTCTACGACGATTCACGCCCGATATCCTTGATAATCAAAGCCTTCGTTGGGCTTTATATTGGCTTAAAAAGTCATCGGCGCGAGAGCCTTTCCTTTTTCCCCTCCACTCTTACAGAAAAGAGGGTTCACTCTTTGATTTTCTTTTTTTTTTCTATTGCTATATACCCCTATCGTTCGATTTGCTTCCCGATACGCTACGAAAGTTTCGATTTCCACTTTCGCTTAAACAGCGCCCCAAGCGAAGGAGAGGTACTCGATGGCATTTAAACTCAGGATAGAGTCACAAAATCCCAATCGTATACTCAACGGATATAATACTGCGCAGTATCTTGTCAGTAGTTCTCTTTTGCGCCCATGTGAGAAGAATAAAAAAAATACGCTATAGTTTCCGATATGGTGAACAGAACAAGGGGATTCTACGCTCGACAGTGTATGTACTCAGTGTATACGTAAAAGACTCCCGGTATATCCGTATCTACAAGCCGGAGCATCGGTATAAGTATTTATTCGATGAGAAAAAAAATACAGAGAAAGGGGTCGATTGGTAACGTGGGGGCTTTTCCCTTATAATCTTTTTCGCTACTCTCGAAACGTCACACGGGAAAATACAGCCCAAGCTTATCGTTCGAGTTCGCGAACTTTTGCACTGCGAACGCGAAAAATCGATCGAAGGGTGAGGGAGGAGGGGGCGACGGCATGTACCCTTCACTCGTCGAAAAATCACGCGATTATTTTACTACTTGACTTGTTGTGGATATACTTGTACGGGCGTAACTCGATGACCAAACGTAACAACAATATATCCGTTTGAAATTATAAGCGAAGGAATGGAAATAAAGAAACGTGAAATAAATGAAAAATAAAAAAGCATACGATAGATAGATACGGCGGGAACGTAAACGTTGAGGCAGATACGAAAACTTGACGTATAACGTGCCGGCGTTCCTGTAGGTAGCAGCAGTAGCGGAAACCCAGAGGCTGAATATCAGTGCACGAACGGAATGTGAAATTGGAAGCTCGATATGCACGTACCGGCGCTTACATTATTTTCTCGGCTCGGTAGTAGTCGCGTTAGTGTGTATGCCGATTTAAAAGACCAAACGACTCAGTCTGCATTCGTGAAGGTGTATATAAAAATAAATGGCTGATTACACAGTTTAGTTACGTCACAAGAGTAGCTACAACTTGGCAGAAAAGTCGAGAAATACGTTAAAATGTATAGAATTTTTATTTTTAGATGATTTTTTATGCATTTTTTTTTGTTTAAAAATGAAACGATACGAAAGAAAAGTACAGGACCAGATTAGAATGGTGGGGCGGAGAGGCTGGGGGGGTTAGTATTTGAATGGCCGTATGCTTAAAAACAAACCTTCAGATACTTTCTTCACTACGAATACAGGATATTTAGGTAAAGAATAATGTAAATTCGTCAAGTGCGATCTGATTCCGAGAGAAAATCGCAATTTGATGTATTTTGATCCTTTAATTAATTATATTGCACCTAAATTATGACAAAATAACAATTTTCCGTCCGTGACATAAGTTACATCGAATATAAACGGTATACTACCGTTACATCAGTCATTTCAATTAATGGCTTGCGGGACACAGGCGCTCGCAGCCGTTGGACAGAAAGAGTTGCTATGACAACCGTTCGTATCGAAACCGTTATGAAAACGTCAAGTAAGCAACGGTCCGAAGGCAACAATGGTGTGAAGTTTGCAACATTCAGAAGTTAGCATCGGTCTGAAATTAGGAATAGTCTGAAGTTAGCAACAGTCTGATGTTAGCAACAGTCTGAACTTAGCAACAGTCTGATGTTAGCAACAGTCTGATTCTAAGGTAGGGCAGGACAAACGGACAAACAACTTTTCATAATATATCTAAGATTTATAATTTTTCATTTAATATCGATATTCTTTGGACAAAAAAAAGTATGGATGTTAACTGAATAACGCATACATCGATACATTTTAGTTCGGACATAAACTTCTTTCGACTACAAAATATCCTTATTTCTTAAGCGACAAATGATCGGTCAGGAACGTGCGAAATAAAGCAATTCATTTTTTAATTTACTACGAGATGTGTCAAGATAAAAATGTGACGAATTAATCAGCAATCATGCATTTTGCACCTGAGAAGAAGTCGTTGTTCGAGATAACCAATACTCATTTAGCTGTTCTGGTGTTCAGTGCTGTCCACTGTTCGTCATTAACTCATCTTTCTCTAAACACATCTATCGTGTGTTGCGTATTTTCCGTATGATTCTTAAATCGTTAAAAAACGTGTAGAAAGCTTCACTCTGCGTTATGGACCCCATAGGAAAATAGAAGTTGTTGCCAGGAAAGTTCGAGTCGGGATATAAATGATTGAAGATGATAGTAATGGCGTTCGGGAAGAATAGTTTAAGGGATACAGAGAGAATGACTAGAAGCGTGTGCACGGCACGTAAGTAAGGTGAAGAAGACGAAGAACGGAAGAAAAGTCGTAGGAGATTGATGAGGCTCGAGGTCTTGGTGTCGTGAGAGGATTAAAAAATTGCGAAAAACGACGAACCTCAAGACGGGGAAAGTATGTTGGTTGGTGAACGTCCTCACGGGCAATACCTCTGCTTACACCCTCTGCCGCTGTCTGCAGGGGTAAGAAAGGTGAGCGTTCGCAATTACTCTTTCGCTCTTACCAACTCTTCCTCTAGTCGTTGTTGTCATCGCTGGGGATATAGACGGGGGCAACATATGGATATTGTACGAGAAAACTGTCGCACTGGTACGTGCAGGATGCGGTAGAGATGAGTAGATATTATATACTGAAATGAAAAGCGGAAACCCCTAGTGGGGGCTGTCTACGTGGCTCGAGTATCGTCACGAGGATTAGGGTGTAATTGGGGACTTCTCAAGCACGTCAGCCCCAAGGCGACACAGTTTGTTGTCTTTTTTTTTGTACTCTTCTTCTCATCTCTTCACATAATTTCATACACGTTTGTGTGCACAATATTTATCGAAAGTTTGCATAATAAAAAGATAATTTTATAAAAATATTAATAAAAGTGGCTATACAGAACAGCCTCATTCCAGTCCATTGAAGAGATATACAATTTCTTGCATTTCAAGATCTCGAATGCAAAAATGAAGCAATGAAAAGCTTTCCGTCTGTTCAGCATTGCGGACCAAACTGGGATGCTTATACTTGAAACACTCGGGGGTTCCGTGTAATAAGAAATCTCATATTTCGCCACCACTCTCGAGAATCCTCGATAGCGTAACGCCAAACCACGTTGACGTACGCCCGCATATCTAATAATACACACCCACACTGCAGCGACGCAGTTGGGGGCATGGATGCTCGTGAGCGCGAACCCGAAGGGTAATATGGAATCGATGTCTGTTTTATGAATCGTTTTATCTCTCGGCACAGCTCGCTACCCAATATTTCACCCTATTCTCATCCTCCGAGCTGCGCACATACACACATACAGTACACCGTCCTCCGTCGATACTGCCATTGCCAGTCTGCTCTGGTACTGCTACCAGTAGGACCGTTTTCCTCCCCCTCTCTCGCGGCGTGGCTGCGCCTCCGTGACACCCCTCCGCCCAGCATCGACCTCGTAAAAATGATACACGCCTACGAGCAAAGGGTAAATAACAACCGAATAAATGTATACCCTGCCAGCCAGCCTGCCGCCGAAGCTCGCACATGCTACGCCACGACCCACCAAGAAGATACGACCGTTTCTTCTCTCCTTCTCGATTCAGCTAGCAGTACACACCTTTTCTACATTGATGCCCTATATACAGCTTCGCGCGATCCGGTGAGCACGGCATCACCCCTCTTTTATTGCAACCCCCGTAGCGGGGTTGGCTTCTCTGCCTCACGCTGACACACACACACACACACAACGTAGAGAAGAAACGAAATTCCGATATCGTTCCATCCCCGTTCTTCCATAACATCGCACACAGAACCCAAATACTTTTTACCCATATCCTTTTTTTTCCCACTCTTTTTTTCTTTATTTCTACGAACGAAAACTTTTCGAAGGGACGGTTATGGAATGTCCATATCTCACACTCTCGTACAGACTCGTACGATATAGCAATAGATATAGTACACATGGTATATCTTCGACAATAGTCATAACATAAATGTACGTGAGCTGAAGTCAGTTTCGCCGACGGCTACTACAAGTTTCTCCGCTGTCTGACCATATTTTTTACCTATATCATTGCGCTCCCCCCTGAGGTTATCCGTCAATGTCGATATATCCGTTTTTCGATAAAAAGAATTATCGATCGATCTCTCCTGTGACTGCGGGAACGTTGTACTCAAAATGCAACGTACACAGGTACAAAAAAAGATTTGCGATTCAAGGAGTGATAAAAGTGATTTTTTGGGAGGATAACATTTTCGAAATAATCGATATTACTCCGGTGGTAAAATCGCTTCGACTCTTTAATAATTCTCATATTTTTGCTTTAACGACGGATCAAGATCCTATTTTGTGTAAAACGTGGGGAACATAATGTGCTGCAAATATACACCTCCGCATTGGTATCAAGCACCGGGTAGCACGATATAGATTTGAAAGTGTACAGTTTTTCACTACCCTCTAATTCTTGTCGTCGAGCTCTCGTCGAGAGTGGAGCTGAGCTCCGCGGCCCTTACCGATAATTTCGATCTCGCGATAAACGAAATTCAATATTTTCCGAGTGTAATATGGACGATGCAGCGTCAGGAGGTGGAGGGGGGGGGGGGGGGGTGGATGAGGGACTAAAGAAGAAAGCTGGTATGGCCTGTTTCGAAGGCAACGGAGTGGGGGGTGGTAGGACGGTATAATGCAGCGCAATTCGTTGCATAGGGGCGCCGTGTTAATATTTAGGGTTACTGCCCGAGAGCACGCCACCAAAGTGCATCACGCACTCCGCTTTGTGTTGCGGTCTATGTGAGCCCAGAGTTGCTCGACCCCCTTTTCGCCTGTGTGGCCGTTCGCTCGGTCTTCCACTACCGTTCCTGCTGCTGCTGCTGCTGCTGCTGCTGCTGACCGCACGAAGAACTTTTTAGTGCTTGCGCCAGAGTCGACCACTGCTATCCGACGTCCCATCGCTAACAGACCCTACCTCGGCAGTGTAACAACCCTTTCCCAACATTTTCACTCACTCTTTCGTTCAGTCAAATTTCGATCGTTCTCCGAATAGTCCGACAAGCACGTGACCACGGAAAAAGTGACGGAAAGATTGAAATCCGGTGAACCGGATGTGAATTTCCGATTTATCGCTCCGGAAGCTGTTTATCGGCTAAATGGTTTCGGACGAAATGAAAACTTGGCATTTCATTGACAATTTGATTCAATTAGTCCATTCAAGCCGGTGAAAAATTAACAATATGGTAAAATGATAAAATTGTTTAATTCAAGTTTAACGATGAGTTCAGTTGGTCCGTACTGCCCCACTGTTCTTTGCCGGGTTCCTACATTCCATGTGACCGTTTTCGCCGTCGCCTCTTCAGCATCTCGGCAATGCGGGAATGGGAAGAGCTTTGTTTTCACGGTTAAACATTGTTATGCAGATTTGGACAGACGGCATTGTTGGTAGAAGGGTATATCCGAGAGACTCGGTTGGGTGGTTTTATCCCATTCGCCTACCCCCGCTAGAACGTGGGCTCGTGTCATCCGCATTCTCATGATAATTTTTAGGGGTGATTATTTTTCGTGATTTTTCACGACGAGCACATAACTACTCCCAACCCGAATAGGGGCTCAGGGTATAGAAATTCTCGTGTTTTCGTCTTTGTGTTATAACTTATTGTGCCCAACCAGTTTTCTTCATTAAATAAATTTCGCATCTTCTGCGACGAAAATTATTTTCAACACTGCTTTGTGTCGCAATTCGCTGGCGTTATTCATAACACAGCACAGTTGAGTTGGGGCTCTCGAGCGCCGAGTGTGATAGCTTCAGTACCGTCGCGCTTTATTCCTCACTTTGCTCGAAAAGTTCGTAAAATAAATAAGATATTATTACGAATGTAGGTGGGCGCTTGTACTTTTTCCTTAAATGGATTTTCAAGTGTCGGTAACACACCAGTTCAAATGAATTTTCCCGGGTAGTAAATACACATAGAAGACAAGTATAGGTAAACCTGCAACCCTTTCTCACGTTGAATGACTGAGGCCCGGGCTTGTGAGAGAGGGCGGGGGTTAAGCGCCAGAAATTACTCCCCAGATACAAGAGCCGGGAGTTACCGTAGTATGCCGGCGCGCGCGCGAGTATATTAAAACCTATTTAGGAAAGGGTGCTCTCCCCAATTCACTTGAATTACGTCTCTCAAATCCGGCGGCAGTGGTGGTAATACAGGGGAAAGTAGGGTGGGGTTGGGTGCTAGAGGGGTCTTACTTTCGTCATAGTCTCTCACTCTCCAATTCTTAGTCTCGAGGCTCCGTCTTGAAGTATCCCTCGCGTTCATGTATACCAGAACAGCATCGCGGCTGCCTTTCGCTTTGGTGGTTATATAGCTTCTTCAGTAACGCCAAGGGCAGAATCGTGCCACGAGATTTTACGAGTGGAAACGTCGACTCGCTTCACCAGAGCTTTATCGGAGCCTCGCAAACCCCCCCAAGCCGCTCGGCTCTTCTGCGTCCGCTTCCTGGTTTATCCTTGTTCCGCTCTTCTCGCTCTCTCTCCCTTGAGTATCGCGACTCTCGATTGAACTGGGTAAAAAAACATACGGATCGAACGACCGGATGAGTGGGCGAGAGAGAGAGAGAGAGAGCGACAGAGGTAGAACCGTCGAACGACCGAGTGCGACGAAGAGTGGGTAAAGGAATGAGAGGGGCTCTCTCGTGTCACGACGGGATCTTATCGCGCTTCGAAGTTTCTCCGGAAGATACGAGCACGTACTCGGAAAATTAGGAAACTACGCTCCGCGCCGCGTTGCTGCTTCTGTACTCTCGTGGGCTGTTACTACCAACACGAAATTCGGGGTTCCTGATTAAAGGGGATCGAATAAAGATTCCTTCCATCGAGCTCAATGGGGAATTAGGCTTCTTCTAAAATTAAAAGGCAATGATGCGCAGGCGGATTCAAGCACTCGATAATGTGCTGAAAGTTATCAAGTTGAAAATTAATATCAGAATACAAAGTATGCAGAAAGTACATTAAACATATGCCTTCATTCTGCTGTTGTGGACATATCTGAAGCAATATGCGTTCAAAGACACATGACATAATTTACAGAGTGAGCACGACGAATTGTCGCAAGGTTCAACCGTTCTACTCGGATTCAAAGTAAGAGGAAGTCAAACAGCCGGCATCTTCGCCTCTCGTAGATTCGCTCCATGTTTGAGTTTAGCTCAGCTCTTTTTTTCTCGTTCCCCCTCGCGGAACGCACTCGTACCTGTGTCGGTTCTCGTTTGCGATGTATGAAGTAACTTTGCGCTCCATTACCGGCTTCTCATCGTCGTTTCCTGGAAACTCGCATACGTATACTCACGACTTACATTTAGCCTCATACCGTTCACATGGTATCAAATAGCACACTGTAGGTACGGTATACACATAGCTATGCAAGTACGTTCGTATCGTGTGCTCACCGCTTCTTGTCGAGGAGCATGAGAGGTACGTGCACGGCGAGCCTTGTTGCTCGTCCGTTGCTCTCTACGTACAACTACGACACGACTACACGCGAGCCCCTTCCCCTTATTTATATGCAAATGGAAAAATGGCAATCGTGTACTCAGGAAGAAGGACATTTCTGCACGATACCCTGTCTCGGAGGCAACCAGGAGGATTCGACTCTCGGATCCTTGAGTATCCTTGTTGCTTTTCATTCCCGAAGCGAGACCAAGAGTTCAGGATAGGCCATGAGATCGTAGCGTTCGGTGTTTACCGTAGGAACAACCGAACACAGGAATCGAAGACGCTGTGAATGAGATTATCGAAATAATCGAATAATACAGAAATGTAGAGACCGAATAATGATGTCCCAAAAAAAAGATATTTACCATGTTATATATGGGTATTCCATGGAAATACGAAATTGTTGTTTGAAAAACACGAAAAAGTAATCAGAGTTTTTGCACGAAGATATTCGAAAATGGTACATTTTTTTTAATGCTAATCGTGGAATGCAATAAGACATTTATGATCAGCACAAAAAATACATGGGGTATAACCATGAAACTTTTGTGCCCATTCTCTTTCATACAATCGCGGCGATTTTCAAACAGCTATATCTTCATTTCCCAATGAAAATACAGTAAAAACAAGGAGCCTATTGTGTTTCACGGGGAAAATACACAAGATAAACGCGGCGGCGGCGGCGGAGTTTTAAAACAGTTTTTTCAGCCACTGGCATATCTATTTTTTTCGAGACGTCGGAATTTACGTAAAAATACCCTTCCTATTTTTACGCAAAAAAGTGAAAAGTTTTCAACACTGTTTTGAGCCGCAAGTATCGGGAATTTTTTTCACGCTGATCACGCACTCGATTGCACTTTTAGTATTCCATGAACCACTTTAGTCTCGTCCATCAGCCAATCAGTGTACGAATGACGTGACAACATATCCTTCGATATTTCAATTGTGCTTTTATTTTTTTCTGTTTCGGAACGTTGGTGAACCTTTTTTTTGTATAAGATTCAAACTGTCTTAATGCTCTTGTAGGGTAAGTAAAAATTCCGTTTGGGATATATGGTCCAATCCCTCGGCCACGTACCCTGAGTGTTATACCTAATGACTGATCAATGACCCGTAGAATCTGCGAATTTGTATCCGTTGTCCCGCTTCACATTATCGATTGGCAAATCAATAGCGTTGATAGGGTTTGGGGAGATTCAGCGAATGCGTTTAACATCAGACACCATAGTAACGTTCGATCGAGTGCCCTTATCGTGCCTCGGTCAGGGTATAGGTTAGTAATCTCAAAGCTTGCAGAAGGGAATGTAACCTACTAGATGATGGGCATGGCTTCTTGTTGGCGAATCTATGCCTGTTAAGCCTGAAGCTTCGGTTGCCACAGGTGAGTAGTCACTGCGCTAGTTCCTGGCTCTTTGGCAGCTTCAAACTATTGAACCTGATCTACTTGCTCTTCTGTATAAGTGATGTATCTCTCTCCCTCTTCGTTACAATGATCGGAGCGTCGATGAGCGACCCTTTCAATCGAAGTTGAGATTCAGAACCTCCACTTTCGCGTGAAGGAGGATGAAACCCTAATCTGTATCTGGACTCTCCGTTGAACCTCCCCAAATAGCAATTTGCCATCAACAACGGATATTCCAAGGGGTCTTATCGCGTCTGTTGTGAGCACCAAACGCTAAATATGCTGTATAGGAATGAACGGAAATGTCACACATTCGGTCGAACGCTTCTGGAGGGTCTAAATTTTCACTCGTCCCGTAGTCGTGGCAACCGAATATCTCATGCAGATCCCAGGCACACGCACAACAAGCATCGTTGCAGGGCTCATAGCAACACCTTCGCAATTCTCCAGTGTTCGCATACACTTCCGCCACAGTGGAAGTCCCCCTTGTCGCACTTGCCGCAATCCCGTTGAATGTGCACCTCTCGGTCGTTGACACTCATGCCAGCAATATGCATCAAGCACACCAGATGCAGTTTCTCTCGTTCGTTCTGCATAACTCTATCTCACTCCGTCGCTCCATTGCGCCGGGGTTTCTCTCTGCAGGCCCATTGCAACTACCGTGCGCTCTCTGATTTAGACCGAACCCACTAACTGATTGAGGCTGATTGACGCTTCACCTGAATACCGGACGAACCCAGAACCCATTATTTACCAGTCGGACCTGTACAACGTTATAATTGCAATCGACCATTTCAACCTCGTCAACTCCGCAACGCTTCCCCCGTTCTATTCCTCTCCTCGCCATTCCATCGCACACATTTCGGTCACTGACTCGGTCTGCTCTCGCTTACTCACTCTCGACTCTCGCTTATTACGCGCGCTCTCTTGCATCATTCGACTGAATCGAATTGCTCGGCTTATCGACGAGGTTTCTGCCTTCGGCGGCATCGAATCATTCGTGTGGGTCTGTCTATCTCCCCCGAGCTGTACATACCTGTTTGCCTTTTCACAATGACGCGACATGTTTCGTTGCGTGCATTCTACTCACCCTTTCTCTTTTTTTTTTTGTATCCTTAATACTCATCGATATCTGGTAATACTGGTAAAAGTAAAATGTGTGAAACACATTATCGCATTTTTTTCTCCTTTCACTTTCTGTATCCAGTCCCTTGCTGTATTTTCTGATATCATCAAGAACCTGTATATCCAAAAATGCAAGTCATGGATATTCATCTCAAATATTACAGCAGATACATCGTTGAGTGTATAGCTGTGGAGTAATTTTTTTTTGAAATTTAAATACAATTTCTCAAAGCCGCGAGAGAGCTGAAGCTAATGGAGATGAGCTAATGGCCTTTACGACCGTGGCGAAACCATGTTTTTATCCAGAATAAAGCCACCGTTTGTAGAAATACACACGCTGCATTCAAATATCACGAAATGTAACGTTTCTCAGGTAAGCTACTGTACGACCAATTCGTCTTGATATGCAGTGTCGTCAATCAGGTAACCCTACAATCCCCTATCCCGTACCCGGACCCGTCCCCTTCCCGTATCTCCTATCGAGAACCTTTCATTTCCAACGCCTTCACAATTGTACATACTCCACCTTGATTCTGAAACTCGAGCTGCTTCCATTCCTTTTTAGTTCCTTTATCTTCTTCGCAAACAGCATCGGGATCGTATGTCGTGTTACAACGAGTTTCACCCTTCTATCTTAACGTTCTGCAAACCCCTGACAGTGTGTCTTTCGCACATATTCGTTTCATCTCACCAACCGAAGGTTCACGTACCTCTGACCGGGATCTCTTTTGTACTTTCGAAAGTGCAGATGCGATTTCAGAGACGAGTACGTGTGTTCATGGGTATGTGTGTGTTCCTGTAGACACGTCTCTGAACACCATGCTGGAAAACAGTGAGACACTTATAGTTGGACGGTGGGACAGAGTAAGGATGGAACGAGCGACCGTGCGGTATCTTCGCGGCTACTAGGGGTAGCCTCGCTCGCGGCACATTCCTTCATCCACTTGAATTACGGAAAGGCACGTCCGGCCTCTAGTGGTCCTTGGCCATCCTCCGTCATCCTCCTCCTGATTCCTCTTTCTCCTCTCCATGTTTCACCAGTCTCCCACTCATCTAGGCTTCTCGTCCAATCGGAGATAGAAAGACGATTCGCGTCTCTGGACCGCGTCCAGCTTGCGTGAGGAACTGCGCTGACGTATCCTGGACGGCCTCAGTTCTTCTACTATTCCATCTAACTGGACTTAACTCACAACGACAATCTGGACAGTATTAAAACCTCAAGTGTACATAAACCATAGAAGTTTCTTTACTCGGCATCGCATAAGTACACTATCTTATATTAGTTGTGATCGTATCAGCGGCGAAACTCCTGCCGGATTTTCTACAATTTTTCTATGTAGTTCTTAAAAAAGAAATGTAGTACACCCTCGATGTTTCGACGAAAGAGCGAAGTTCCAGAATTAATAGGAGACACGACAAGTGGACAAAGAAGTATTGCAACAAAGAGAAAGAAGCATCAGCGCCGATCGAAAAAGGTTCGTCGACCGTACGTGTCGTCCCCTGGGGAGAGGTTCGTGCGTCGGATGAACAGAGTACGTCGATTGGTTCAGAAACGATTACCCGCTGATTGGCCGCCACCTCGTAACGATAGTATACTGCGCTTTTTTACTATCCCCGGCCTGCTCAATCCTCCCCTACGCCTATCTTTCTATCGCCCCGTTTTTTTCCTTCCGTCACGAAGAACTCATGAACGAGGGTTGACCATTGCGCCAACGGTGAATTCAAGCATCCAGCGATAGAGGGTTATATTAAAAGAGGTGACGACGTACGTGAGACGTGATTTCTGTAGTCGAATGTCAGACCTTCAGAACCCTTAGTATGCTGGAAGATAGGATAGACGAAAAATAAGATACTCGTCGATAAAGTATGCGCTCGAGTGAACTTAGAATAGATCCCAATGATTATCGAAGGACTTTTCTAGCATCATAATATAGAAATAGGAAATAGATATGAAAATAGATGTCAAATTAAAAAAAAAAAGTCCAACTATTCAACTGTTTTTACCAAAATGCACTACTTTAGTAGCGGTATTACGCATAATTAAGCACTTGAGTCAAATTGAATTTCACGTGCCATTGTTATTAGCGAAATTAATTAGTACGCTAATAATCCCATGAGATTCACGAATACGACCCGAGTTTCTCGGACTGTTTGACGAGACCAGGAAATAGTAGACCGGAAAGCTCTGCCGTCGAATAAACACACCGTAAAGCAGAGATCGCGAAAGGTCCGTAACAGAAATTAGCTACGGTCTACAGCAGTGACTACAGCGATCTTAACTTCTGACTTCGGAGCTTCTAGCATCTACTAGATTCCACTGGGACAGCAACGCGCTTACGTCACTCGTAAAGCACCCTCTCGACTATCCGAGTCTCCTGCAGGACGTCGAGTGGCAATAGAGGCCAGGAGTGTCGAGTACGTAGTACTGTCGACAAACAGTCGTTTGCGGCTTCGCGTCGTAAAGCACTCGGACAACACGAGTTCTGCTTCTATCCAAGACGTTCGCCGTTCTCCACAACCGTTCTTCGCGAATTCTAACCCCTAAGCCGGTTTTGTTCTGAATATAGATGAATGGTTCTGTTGCCCCTTCTGTGGCAGTGAATTTATCGAACGTCGCAGTCTCAATTTCTCGCTGGTGAAAGCCTTCTGGTCGCATCTAATATTACAGTACTGTATCTTGCCCTTTAGACTTGCCATTTTAATCCACATTCCCATCGATATAGTCACGATACATCAATGGAAAATAATTTTGAAAAAAGTCGTCTGTTATCCAAAGTATTATGTTTTTCTCAATTTATATTCGTCTTCGGATTCAATTCAGACGTTCAAGAATAGTTAAAAGTCTATCTGCGGTATCCTTTTTAAAAGTTTGACGGTATATTGCCCGGATGCCCGTTTGCTCGCTGGGTATTGTGTTGCGGACAATTCGCGCTCTGCGGTTCATTCGCTGGAGTTTAGGGTTTTTCGATAACAACACACACACACACACACGTCATCAGCTATCACAATACAACTCCATATCATCACATTCATGCCAATCGAAGCCTCCTTCCAAACTTTTTCGACTATTCGTGTGCCCGATAGTTTTTCGATCGCGAAGTTGAAGTGAAGAGAAACGGCGCTGGCGATGGTGACCTACTTGCCTCTTTAGCCATTCTCCAACGAACCCCATCCACTTACCCAATCGACCCCTCATTTTATACCTTACCGAAGCTTAAAATACCTTTTTCGACAAAGCTATTCCGCAAGGCAAACTTTTCGCGGTTTACAAACTTGTTTGGCTTTTTTTTTCCTGCCGCTATACTTTGCTTCTACGATTTACTAATTTAATCTTTTGTGCAAAAAAAAAAAAAAAAAGTTTGCGCTTTCTCGCGTTAAACTGCGAGATACTGAGAGCTTTTGCTGTTTCGCTGTCGATTCACAGTGTTAAGTACAGGTTCGCAAATAACGGTGTTGCCGTGTATTATTATAGAAGTTTATTGAAACGTAACTCTACGAAATTCTGGAATGTACTTAAACTTCCTTGTAGCCAACGTTCCAGTTCCGTGTGCTCATTTTAGTGTCTCTCAAACGCTTTGGCAAACCTATCAACCTTGCGCCACCCAGCGCTTTGCTTACGAGTAAGTACCTCAAGCGTTGCCAGTACAGTAGGACGGTAGAGCACAATTGAACAGGATAGGGAGAGAGTGGAAACGGCGGACTTAGGAATTCCGGTCGCGGTGGCCTTCCAAAAGCAACTCTTGAGTGTCGTCTCTACTCTCGACTTTACCATGTCCATCCGCTACTGTCTGCACGCCGAAGTTTCCATTGATGTTTCTTCTTGCATCCCGAAAACGAGCGCCAAGACTCTCAAACTTCGAAGTTTCTCTCGCTACTGCGGGTGAAATAATCGGTACAAAGATTGGCAACGTAGTACAACTAGGAATTCAGCGTTTGGCATATTTTTGACTTCAAGATATACGCAGATTCTCCCAATCGTTGAATCCAATAGCATGCCTCAAGCATCGTTATTTATGCCAGAAACAGGAGTGCTCACGATCTAAAAAAGTTCAATCTCCTTTTTTTCAATGAGACGACATCGAAAATTAATGTTCTCGATGTGCGACTCGATGTTGAACAAACAAGGTGCATGTTGTTGGAATAAAAGCGACTCTTGATCGCGTAATAATTACATTTCAACACATTCGACGGCGACCAGAGCGTAAAGCTCGACTAAGCGGCAGAACTTTGAATACTATTCGACCTCTATATTGTTTCACCATTTCCTTTCTTTTTAATGAACTTTCAAGCCCCGAACGCCGCGTACAACCGCTTCGCGGACGTCAAATGAACATCGAGCGCTTTGTACTTTTCCCTATCGTTCATATCGGTATTCGTACGGTGGACAGTCGAAGTTATTTAACGATTCGTTTGATAAAAAAAATTGTCTTCATCGTACCTTTGAATACCCAATCGATATTTAAAGCTGATTTACGTCAGACGAAAGTAAACATTCCAATGATCTTCGAAAGCTATTCGTGTTCACATATTATTTCGTCGCGATTCTTGTTCCTTTTCCATTGGGAGGATATATAATTGAGAGAAAACGAAAAGACCAAAGAAAACGGTAGGTTCTCGGGAGTCGAAGGTGTTTAATGAGAAATCCAAGGAGAACAAAGTTTCACCGGCACTACCGAACGTTATAATCCCCGTGGTCGTAACACTCCATCATAAACGCTCGCGAGTCACAAAGCTCTGGGGAGGTACGTTGAGTTTCTCATACGGTACGCTTTCGTTGCTTTTCCGCGCTACCCTTTTAACCCGCGCGTCTCCTCACCCTCGTCGTGCAAACTGCAAACTAATATCGCGATAACCTGCGCTCGCGCAAAACTCGAGAGTAGCAATTTTCTTCCATTGATTCTGTGCGGAACCTTCCGACATACGTTCAATTTCATTTTTTTTTAATTGTTTACGTAGTGCGCTTTTAACATTGTTCCGCTAATAGCGTTTTTTATCGATGCTTTTTTAAATATCGGCCTTTCAACGAGTATAATAGTATTTAAGGATGTGTAGGCGCGAGACGGTGCTCAACGCCCTCAAAGGTGAGAGAGTCAAAGAGAATTTCGAACACTTCTCCATGGAATAAAAATCTGAAAAAAATCACGCATATAAAAGGTGTTGAAAACATTAATTTTGCATAATAATAATTGCAAAATGTTATTAATAAATAGCTGAAAAAACAATTGTTCATCAAATTATCCGTCAACCTGACTTTTTGTTTTAATGAAAACGATATGTTAATTTTTCTGAACACGTATGAATTTTTTCAGAATTTTTTATAATCATCGAAATTTGGTTTTGTTTCCGATGTTTGAGCTGTATTCGCGAATCTATTTGATCAATTGATTGGAAACTTCTTGGGTGTAATGGGTGGTTTTGTCAGTATTCAGAACAATTAATATATCATTTTCATTCGAAAAAAAAGTTAGGTTCACCGATAATTTACTGAACAATTATTTTTTTCACGTATTTGTTAATAACATTTTCGAATTATTATTATGCAAAATTAATCTTTTCAGCGCCTTTTATATGCTTGATTTTTTTTTCACATTTTTATCCGTCGAGAAGTGTTCGAAATGTCATACGTTCAGACGTATGACATTTCGTGATTCGAATAATTAAAGTTCCTTATTATAAATAATATTTGCCCCAAAACCAAATATGCGCGTTATTCATCCACTCGGTCGTTACAATATAATAAATTGGACTATGATAAATCTACTGCGTACCTCGAGGCATTCGTATACTTCTCAACGGAAGCTATTTTACCGTCAGGTAAAGTTTAATTGTCACAGCACCGTAAACTAAACTAAATTTCCTTTGTCTCCCGTGAATTGAAAAGCTTCACGCGGGCCGGGATTACCACGTTTATGATAGCGGTACATACATTTGTAATTAAATTAGGTGCGTACATGTAACATGCAGATACTGTGGGGTGGATGTTCGTTTGGTTTTCAACTAACCGACCAGCAACCGCAGTGGTACGTATTTACCTCAAAACTTTGACCACTCTGACGGTTACATTTATGTGAATTTGTACATAAATCGTTCCAAAATACCGATACATTCACCACACTATTCGAATCGTTTTAAAGACTAATGGAAGAGATCTCGTTTTACTTGATGGATTTTGACCCGTTTAACCCGTTGTAATTTTACGCTAATAAGCGTTAAATTGAAGTGCTGGGAATTGATGGCAGATTGATTGATCAATGAGTTTGTTGTTTACCTTTTTTTGAATGTAAGACGAAAAAGATTGGTCGATCGATTGTATGTCATCAGATACCAAGCCTAACATGCGATTATTGGTAATTCAATTTAAGTACGAGTTGGTCTATGAAATGTCAACTGAAAGTTAATAGAGTACAATGGATCCCATCGATCGTTTAAGAAAAAATATTCCGAAGTACACCGCAGAAATATTGTTGGCTCTTGCCAAATGGCTGTACCAATGTCCATTTTGCTTCTTCTCGTTCTTTCTCGTCTCATTGCTCCGCCATTTTAAGTCTTGTCTTTTTATCCAATTTCTGCTGTACTCTACCGCAACGCTACACCATACAATTTTTTATTTTCTATTTTTTTTTTGTACCATTGTCTGTGCTTTCATTTGTTTCATGCGTTGGGCAATGGGCGGCGAACGATCTCGTTTTCTCAGTGCCTCGACTCTCCACGGTCTCTGGCGCAGCGGGTATTCCCCGGACTCTTTTGGTTCACGACTCTTAAAGACTACTCTCTAAAACTCATTAGAATTATGACTGCGCCCGTTTCTCCTCTTCTTTCTCTCCGTCGCGCACCTTTCTCTGCTCCATACGTTCTTCTCTCTCCGTCAATTCCCTTAAGGACGACAGACAGTCCGGATATACCTCGAGTAACGTTTCCGCATCTTCTTCGTTTTTTTGGTTACTGCGATTGCACTCAGGCAAAACGAGAAAAACCGAAATCTTGTAGATCTCTCGGTGGCCGGAGATTCCACCGTGAGCTTTGGAAAATGATCTAATTATTGTAACGAGTTGAGAGTTAAAATAAATGCAGACCACGAAGCGAAAACAAGTATAAATGAAATGAGGTATAACATCATTTTTTTTCAAGAGCTAAAGCTTCACGTTCCATATACAGCGGTACGTAATTGACGCATACCTACCGTATAAACGTAATATCCGCGCGATTTCAACAACATTTTATTGATCGTTGATAACAAGCTTTTGATCCTTTCGATACTTTCCTATCGTCGGGTTATTATTCTTCGCCAACATTTCATCGTACACTGCATAAATAATTGGATATTCGATGTCAATGTTGAGACTATTTTCCGCGCACCTAATAGGCAATATTATTATCATTGCGGTGCCTGACAGAGTTCACGAGAATCGATACAAATAATGCAACGCAAGGATACAGTATGAACTTCGATCGTATCAGAAATACTAACCCGATTAGCCGTGAGGTGAAGTAAGAATAAATGGGGAGGGAATGTACTTGGAATCGTCGTAGCGAGCAAATTGAATTATCGACGAGCAATTTTTCTTGTTCTTAAGTCATAATTGACAGAAGTTGTTAGAAAATCATAATTGTAATTCCGAGACGAACTCAATATTGAAGATATTTTCTCGTAAACGCTGTTTTTATGGATCGAAAGATATATAACAAATTGGACAATAATTCGCTGAATTCGAGATCGGAACTGACGAATCGAAAGGCGCGGAACGCGGTTGATTGATTCTCAATTGTGTGAAACTACAGGCTGCCTAGTCTCTGGACCGAACGACTTACTCGTGATAAAGTAAGGGTCGTTAAATTCCGAAGCCTGTCAGTCAAAGCTCTTCGCTGCTATGGGCTTTCGTTTATACTTTACGTGCGCGCGCGCGCGCACACCCGCACACAGAGAGAACTATATACGACTGTCGGTGCGATGAACCCTGTGCCGCAACGGGTTCTAAACATCAGACGCGTTCGAAGCATTCGCAGCGAGTCTCGTGAAAGAAAACGAGATTGCCGCTAGCGTTGAACGCACACGTAACGCGTCGTGCAGCGCTCCATCAATGATGCTGTGATGCAGCAGTGATGCACCACCGATGTTTGTACAAAGTAAAATCTTTATTTCTCGTTTCGCGTTTAAACACGTGTGACCTTACCGCTCGATTCGGCTGAAGTAAAAGGTTTGCGTTGCGGGAGAAATCGATTGAAAATGATTTCCATTCGCCTCTCGAATACCGTAGGAATTGCGTGGTGAGGTGCTCGGGAGTAAATTTTACTCTGCATTTAAGTGTACCATGCATCAGGCAAATTGCTGGGAAACAGAAGGGCTCATCGCGAATCACTTAGCATCGTAAACTTTTTGGAACATAAGGCCGCATGTTACTAATGCAATCGATATACCAATACATCAATATTTCATATCTGCGGGCTTGCCGGGGCCCATGTGAAATGCATTTGTGTTCGTATGCACACCCCCCAACGGCCAAACTTTTCGTCGTATTACGCCCAAAGGTCTTGGTACCTCGTGACCGACACTTCTCGTGTCTTACACAGTAGGTAAACTCTAATTCTCCCTCTCTATCGCCCTCTCGAACTCGGTATATCATGTCGCGGACGGAATCGAAATTAATTGCGTCCCAAATCGAGGGTAGAAAGCAAGATTTCCATACACGCTGGAACGCTAGCCACTCCAATGAAAACCAATTCTATACTACCCTCTCGCACGTACAAACAAACAACTCGACCTATTCGCGAGAAAGCGCGCAAACGAGTGACTGAGGGAAGCGGGGAGAAGAGTGGCGGGGAGGGCTACAAGGGTCTAAAGTTTCTTCTCGGAACGCGTGTGCAACCGACTCGATATCGATCTTTCGGCACGCGACTGCACACCGAGTACTTAATGCGAGAGAGTTTGCAAGAGGAGAGAAAGATACAGATAGTCCTAAAAAGAAAAACCGAGAGAGAACCGTAAACATATTATACTAGTAGAGTTTAGAAAAAAAAAAAAAAAACGAAATTGACGCGAATGCTAAGGTATAGAAGAACGAGCATAGAGAGAACGTTCAGAGGGTGAGACATGCTGGGTTTGGCGAGTACTGCGATAGGGTTGCAGCGCGACCGCGGAAACGACGTTTCCACGGTCGATTACGAACAACGGCGCTGATGACGGTAATATAGTAATAATAATCGTAAAACCCGACGTGCGCTTCCAGGTTGTATAGGTGAGACTAGAGAACGGGTTGTCGGACTTCGGGAAATGCTGGGGGGAGGGGGGGGGGGGGGATACAGACAGTCAAGCGTTTACGTACACGACGAGAGATCTAGTTTGTACAATACCGGAGGAGGGCTCCCATCCACCCGACCGTGTTCGTGGTAGGAATCGTACCGCGGCTATTATTGCTTTAATTGCGGTTACCCGGCTTGCATTCGGCTTATCCACCGACCGCGCGCCCCTGCATTGTAATTATTTCGTGATTGTGCAACCGGGCATATACCGAACGCGCATCGTAAGTGTCGCGTCTGCCACACCGGTATATATCCCCACCCACCTATCCTCTTTTGCAGCGAGAGAACTACAGAGAAATATGGAAGTTATGCAGTACCGATTATCGTTATCATTATCGTCATC